>JARFIY010000001.1:22202500-22922500 GCA_036346155.1 Sinelater perroti
AACTTTTGGAAGTTCTGTCACGCCTGAAATGCTGCGACCCCATCCAAAGTACCTGCTCGTAAAACGAAGTCAGGAAGAGCAAGAGGAAAGTCACGAATACTTACTGACACACCGGTAAAAAAGAAATGGCAGCGCTAAAAAGAAAGACTCGAGAGAAGATGTCATCTGAGAAAATGAAAGGAGTTATCAAGCTAATAGCGTGCCAAAGAAAGTTGCTAAGTCAATTATTGAGTTAAGTTCAAGTAACGAAGAAACAATCGAGGACATGCTAGCTAGAGAAGAAGAATTTCTAAATGACCAAAAATTATACGAATTATCTAAAAGTGAAATAAAAAGGGGGTACTTTGTTTGGTGAAAGTAGCAGGAAAAAATCTTTTACTTATTAAGTTGCCGAAATAATTTGTGGGGATAATAACGAACTTAAATATTTACGCAAAATTTTAGATTCCAATAAGTATATTAACGACTCAACCGAAACTTATGATTTTTTGGCCACTGATATTGTACGCAAGCTTCCACAGCCGTACACAATAAAAAGGAACTGCACGTCACAATACGCAATTGCAGTTTAATGTTGAGTTTAGCTGATATAACGTTAATTATATTGTTATTTTTTTACTTATTCTTTATTAAGTTCTAATTCTTTTGTGTTCTCCAATAAAAAATTGTAAAATATGTTCTAATTTCGCATTTTTTATCACCGACCCAAGGTACAACATATGCTATTAAATAATTGATCAGTATTTTTATTCTTCCAAGTTTTTATTATTTTTTTACCTTATTGCGTTTATTTTAATGCCTCTGTATTCAATTGCAAATGGCGATTGGAAGATTTTTTCTACGTAAATATTAAATAATATAGGTGATAGGATACGCCCTTTTCTAACTCCTTTCATTATTGGTATTTCTTTGTATATCTTGAGTCATTTATTCGGAGCTGTCTGATTCCAGCTAAAGATTTTTATAATTTTTATGTCCTTGTCATCAAGAAATTTTTTAAGATATTTTTAGCATTAATAACAAATCGTAACCTATGAAGCATATAAATATATCTTTGTGTTGATCATAATATTTTTGGACTAGTATTTTTTTGTACTTAAGCTATTTATGAATTAAAAACATATGTTACTATATATATATATATATATATAGGGTGTCCCAGAATTAACGCAAGATTTAAATTTGCCGCCATTTATGCAGTAAAGTGTTGACAACCCTAAAACAAAAACAAATCGACAGCTGACAGCTTAGGGTTGGTAAAAATGGAGCGTTACACGATAGAACAACGTGTCTTCATTATTGAACAATATTTCAAAAATAATGAAAGCTTGGCGGCCGCTGTTCGAAAATTTCGTACAAAAAATAGTCGGAATAGTGTTTTAATTTCGTCACCTGTGAAGAGATTAATTGAAAAATTCCGAGCGACAGGATCCGTTGGAGATGCCAATCACACTGGTCGTCCAAAAACAAGCCATTCAAATGTCAACATCAAAGCAGTGCGTGAGAGTGTCGGTGACAATCCAGGAACCTCAATTCGGAGCCGTGGACAAGAATTGCAAATTTCAAGAAGCTCTCTACAGTGTATACTCACTAAAGATCTGTGTCTCCATGCTTACAAAATTCAATTAACACAACAACTGAAGCCTAATGACCATGCACAGCGAAGAGAGTTTGTTGAATGGATTATTGAGCATCAACAAATGGATGCTGATTTTTCGAGCACATTTTCACCTTGATGGGTTTGTTAATCGCCAAAATTGCCGCTTTTGGGGTTCTGAGAACCCACATGTGATTGTCAAAAAACAAATGCATCCACAACGTGTCACTGTTTGGTGTGGATTTTGGGCTGGAGGCATAATTGGACCATACTTTTTTGAAAATGAGGCTGGTCAAGCAGTGACTGTTACTGGTGCTCGATATCGCGACATGATAACACAGTTCTTTTTGCCGAAATTGGATGACATTGATGTGGCCAATATGTGGTTTCAACAAGACGGTGCCACATGCCATACAGCCCGTGAAACACTTCAATTGCTGCATGAGACATTTCCAGATCATCTACTCTCTCGTTTCGGTGATCAGAATTGGCCCCCTAGATCGTGTGATTTAACACCATTAGATTTCTTTTTATGGGGTTATTTAAAGTCACAGGTCTATGTCAACAAGCCCACAACCACGCGTGCATTAAAGGAGGAGATTCAACATTGCATCAACGAAATTCAGCCACATTTATGCAGAATGGTCATGGAAAATTTTGACAAATGAGTGCGTATGTGTATGCAAAGCCGCGGAGGCCATTTGCCTGATGTGTTATTTCATAAATAACCCTGTCCTATGTACTTTATGATTCAATAAAAAAAATTACAATCAAAAGACTAAAAACTGTGTTTTCTATTTAATTAAAATCTTGCGTTAATTTTGGGATGATATATATATATATATATATATATATATATATATATATATATATATATATATATATATATATATATACGTGTCCACGGCTAACGTTGGTTAACTATGTTAAATTTTTTTAAACAACTATATGAAAAGTGATATCGTTAGAAAGTACGACAATGAGCTTTCTTCCGAGACTATAACCAACTATAATTTGCATTTAAAAAGTAAACGCACTTATATCTCATAACTTCGAAATTACATATTATAAAGACAAACTGATCACTCTTTCTAATTAGTAACAAAAATAAAACTACAACTGTGTCCATTACTTTGGTTTTATAAAACCAGTATTAAGAAAACTCGTAGTTTACAGAAAAATTAGTAAATAAAATTTCTGAAAAATTCTAATTATTCATATTATTTTAACAAAAAAGCTGGATTAAATTAGCCCCGAAAAACTACAAATATTACCCATTAATTCATCTCTAGATGCGGTAGTTTTCAAGACTTTACTGAACATAGAAAAATTATCCTCTACATATGCGCCCGCACACATGTATATATGTATATAGCACAATTCCCATTTTATAAAATTTAGTTCTAAGAATTGTCTAACGAAAATTCGAGCAAGATTCTGCCACCAAAGTTATTTACTGTAATATATCTTATTTTACAAACTAAAATTTTGTATAGCAAATGAACAAATGCTCTTAAAAAATAACATCAATTTCTTCCTTTATAAAATTATTGAAACTCGATGTAAGTAGCTATACATGTGTAACAGTAAAATTAATATTATTAATACTACAATAATCTCTACTGAAAATGATTAGTCATTAGCTATTAATATGTACCATTGTTATGTTGCTGAGTAATATAAAACACCTGCAATTCGAATTGTAAAAAGCTAATGGCACGCTGTTAAGGTTTGCTGCAATAATATCGATAAGGAACAAATTCTGCTTTTGATTTTTATAGTCGTTTTTTAACATCATATATATTTTAAAACAAATATTTCGTTTACGTTGTTCGTTTTTAAATTAACAATTAAACAGTAAAATCTAAAAAATAGATATTTGCATTAGTGTTTTTCTGTAACTGACAGCAAACAGTTACAATGCATTAATATGTTTTATTATTTAAAGTTGTACAACACATTTGAAATAAAAGTGGTGTATCATATCATTATCTCCAACATTTTAAAATCCATGTGTTTCATTATAATATAAAAAATTTCATGTGCGCCATACTAGTAAAACAGGTGCACATGGGGTTGAAAATGTCAAAAGATATTCATCAAGCTTATCATTTCCATGTAACTACTAACAAACACGAAAAAGCTTTTGAACGTACCTACTTAACACTGCTGTATCATGTCGCTAAAATTTGTTATTACTAATTAATTAAATAGGGTTGCATTTCCATCTGCACGCCAAATTGAGCGATGTTGTCCAATAAATTTGCTAAAAACCTTGTCACTAAAATGGGGCCAACGGAAATTGCTGATTATTTTGTCGTTGGTAATTTGACGCCAATGGGTTTAAATAGCAGCATTACAATAAGGACAATTATTACTTTATAATCTTCATTCTCAAAATTTCAGGAATACTTTAAAACAAAATTCCCATTACCGCGATACAGGTGTACAATTTCTTTTAATCTTTTGGCCTGAATGTATTACTTTACTTTTTAAGCAATTATATAAAGTATACAAATATTCACATATGTTGAAAAACAGGCGATAATTACTTTGTTAATTAATCTACATGAATGATGTCATAGCATACACAATAAAATATAATACAAAAATCTGTTCATAACCGGTTGTTAAATCGAAACAAAATTAATTACGGAATTTTTCAGATTGATAACATTTTAAATTTTACACCATAAACCTTCTACCGCTATTTTTCTGAATTTTGTATTTTTCAGGATATAATAGGCAAATATCTACTTACATACTAATTATGTAAGCTGAAATAAGTCCTAACTTTTAATATTTCCCTCGAAATTCAAAACATCTTTAAAAAGGAAATTACTTAACCAGTGAAACACCTCAAATTTTATAATTCATTTTACCTTATAAATGAAAATAAAAGCAGCGCTTATTGCCGCACTTGTGACAAGACAACATCTTTGATTACCCAATTCGAATTGATACAATTTTTCTTAAGTCATCTAATATAATTATCCTTTTTGCTTACAGAATGAAGTTTTGTGTGTAGAAAATCAAATGTTTACTACATTCTCATTAGTACGGGGTTAAATTACACTTATTTAAATTCAATTTGCCACCACAGCTTTTCTCACAAAAAATATACCCCTGGTATTCCTCCAAGCTACATTTTAAATTTAATTAAACAAAAGAGTAAAATTGGAAGAGAATAGCAACAAAGCAAAGCACTACTACTAAAAATCAATTAAATAACCTAACACATCAAATTAGAAGAGAACTAGACAACTAGTGCAAACATACAGAAAATATTAAACCAGAGTGGAATTGTGAAAAACAACTAAACGAATAACACGATAAGCTGAAAATACCCCCCGTTACATAAAGACAATGTTTTATACAGCACTGACAAAATAAAAGCCACTATTTTGCCGATCACCTTGCCAACGATACTAGATCAAAATAGACAATTTTCACAAATGGCCAACAATTATATTGAAACCCATTTACCTACAGTAGAACAAACTGACCAACCAACATCGCCAAACAAATATGACAATTACACCAAAGCACTATCTTTAATAAAAGGACTCGAACATGACCTGAGAAACAACATCATACTCAAGAAACATACAAAAAGAATTAGCGTTTTTGGCTACCTTATTAAATGCTTGCATGAGATTAGATCTTCCATATAAATGGAAATTCGTACATTTTCTCATAATCTACAA
Organism: Sinelater perroti; assembly: GCA_036346155.1. Taxonomy (NCBI): domain Eukaryota; kingdom Metazoa; phylum Arthropoda; class Insecta; order Coleoptera; family Elateridae; genus Sinelater; species Sinelater perroti. The sequence goes on from JARFIY010000001.1 coordinate 22,207,805, forward strand.
GCATAAAAAAAGTAAAAAAGACCATCGCTGCTATCGTCCCATAAGTCTACTACCAACGCTGTCCAAACTACTTGAAAAAATAATCTTTCATCGCTGGAAGATAAACTTAATATACGATAATTCAATTTTAATTCAGGAAAACCTATCAACAATACATCAACTTCAGAGAATTATAGAACTAGTAGAAGAAGGATGTGAAAATAAACAATATGCAGTAGCAGACTTTATAAACCTTGAGGAGGCATTTGATAAAATATGGATAAAAGGTTTTAAGTACAAGCAATAATTTTCTCGTTTTTGGAAAACAGAACGTTCTCCATCCGCATTACCACCTCCACATCCAATATGAAAATCATAGATGTAGGAGTTCCTCAAGGTAGAGTACTTGGACGAACGTTATTTTGTTTGTTCACTTTTGATACTCCTATACCCAAACTAAGCGGCATCGCATTTTTTGTTGATAATAGTGGTATGTTCACATAACACAAATATCTCCAAATAGCAATCTTTGGTATTTAATTGAAAACTGATGCACTAAGCAAATGCCTCAGCAATTGGTGTATACTATATTCCTTAACTCAAATAAATGGGTAACCAAAATCTTCACATCTATGGTAAACGAATTAGAGACGATTAAAATATTAATATAAACGGAACCGATGTTATTTGGAACTCACAAACGGAAGCCGTAAAATATCTTGGAATTTATATGAACATTCAACTTACATAGAGAATTCCTATGAATAATAAACTTAATCAAGTTTAAACCAGGTTGCGTCTATTATATTCATTAATATACAGGAATACATTGTATATGGCACTTCCTCCGGTGTTCGAAAATATGTCAAAATGAGACGATATGTACTGCTGTAAACCATCCGTATCACATACGGAATTGTCAATTACATTACGAGCTAAGAACGGATACGATCGAGCAATTTATTAAAGGAACTACTAAGATATTTCTGACTAAGCTACACAACGATAATACAACAATTAGAATGGAAAAACATTTATACTGGACTTAAAAAATGATTAATACAAGAATTTCCTTTTAAATGAGACAACAGTAGTAAAAATGAGAGTGAGTGATGACTAAAATAACTAAAAGTGCAACCAATCACACTCGAGAAACTATTTTCCGCTGTATTTAATTTAAGAACACGTTAAAAATAATCTAATTATTAATTGATCAAGGCCATGTATAACATTGTTTTTTAAGTGTAGAGCTGGTTACTATAATAAAAAATAAATAAATCAACTATAGAATGGTCCAAAGTAACTACCTAATAAGAATTGCCGATAACATTTATAAACAGCACCTTTGTATGAAGCGACATGTATTATGATCCTTACAGTAATAAAACAAATATTGAAATAAACTTTTCATAAAAACTTGAATCCGTCGAGTGAGCTGTTTAAGCATTTCAAAAATATTTCGTTAATAAATTTATAAAAATCGCCAAAGTTCGTCATACACAATTTCTAAACCCACTTTGTCTGGTACATTTGAAATGTGCACTGTCAATGCTCTAATTTCTTACAAACCTAACTTAATCTTTAACACTTTTTGTTTTTTTAAATAAAAAGTTCCAACGGGGTAGTCGAGTAATATAAATGATAAACTTTTGACAACGTTTCCCACCATATAATTCGTTCTGTAGTATATTTATTAATGCAATGAACAATTAATTTAAAGACGATACAAGCAGTTAACACTTTTACTTGGTTCAAGAGGCAATACGATTGATTTTTGCTCATTAATATTTTATTAGAAAAAAGTGAATAGGGATTTTATTAAGCTTTAACATCTAAGTATTTTTGCCGTCGGTTTGGCAATTTTCGTACAATTAATTTATTTTTTGGATGCAATATGGCGCCACTCGTCAACAGACGATTGAAACTCGTCATTGAAAGAAAATTTCTTACAGCACACTATCATTTTTACTAAGCCAAACAAATCGTAGTCGTCCGGCAAATATGGTATGTTAGGCAGCACCGTGCATCCACGGGGTGGCAATAGTTTAGCGAATATGGGGTTACATATTATCATGATGAAATAATACGGTGCGTTTCCATTTCTAGAGCCAGCGTTGCTGAAATATATCAGCAGAGTTGCTTTAGTAACTTGCAATATTGCTTATGCTCTCATGAGAGGGTAGCTAATCCATCAGCAGAATCCTCTCATATTTTGGAACGAACACTCCCGGCTGTAGTTCCTTAAAACGAGAGCTTCGAATTTGACGTCATTTCAAAGACTGGGACTTTTTCCAGCGTCTCGTGCCAAAACCATGATTCATCTACTGTGATCAGACATTCAAATAACTTTTCCATATCCACGCTGTACAGCTGCAGCAACTGTTAACATATCTTTGCACTCTTCGGCTCCTGCTGAATGGTAAAAACATAGAAATCCCATATGCACAGATCTTGTTTATTTTCAAGTTCTCATGATGGATAAAGGTATGTAAAGTCTAACTTGTTGCGTCGTCCAGTGCATCAAATATAATTTCCTAATTATCCATTATTGGAGTGAAGTGTGGACACTGTCAAAAACAAATCAACAGAGGCTAGGAGTGTGGGAAAGGAAAGTATTAAGAAAAATCTACGGAGGAAAGAAAGTAGAAGACACATGGGAAAGAAGAACAAATCGAGAAATAAGAGAATTGTATGCCGAACCGGACCTAATAGGAGAAATAAAAGCCAAGAGACTGAGATGGATAGGACATGTGACGAGGATGTCTGAAGAACGCCTTCCAAAAGGAGTTCTCGAAACAGAATTAGGTGAATCCAGAAGAGGAAGACCAAGGTCAACATGGATGAATGAAGTTGAAAGGAACCTAAGACAACTGAAAGTCACAAGATAGAAAGGAAAAGCAAGACAGAGAAAAGAATGGCAAAAATCGTACACCAAGCCAAAGGCCTACAAGGCCTGTAGCGCTATTATATATAAAATTAAATATATAAATAAATATTACATCGGACACAAGCTGGATAATATGTGGCTTGTATGTTTTTGCCTTTCTAACCACAGTCCTTACCATATGTGAACTCCAATATCCAGCAAACAGCAGTTCTCAAATATGGTGTTACGTTCCCATACCCCCTCTCAAAATAAACCGCACGAATCATCGATATCCAAGATTATCTGCTTCCATGTTTTCCGCTATGTCTACAAGTGCACTTGCAGAAATGTATGAATGACTTACCGCCTTCGTTCTATGCGTTCCAGCAACTATCTGTTGACATCACGTGTCACTATTTTCACACACGCATTGAAAGCGCATTTCAATCCGTGTCACTACCGAAGTTTCAAGAAAAGCACAAATAATTTTGAACGCCCTAAATATTTATGAAATTTATAAATATCATTTTGTTTGTAGCAGACATTTTAGACTAAATTTCACAACTTGTAATTATTTCACCACCAAATTTTTAGTCTGAATTTAAAATGCTAGCGTTAATTTTTTCTAAATTAAAATAATTATCTATATATACACTTCTTCTGATCTAACAAGTCTTCTTCTATGAGGTCTCTTCTCATATCTTCTTGCATCTGTTTGAACCATAATTCTTCCGTTATGCCTTTTTTCCTTTGTCCTTCCGCTTTCTATTTTAATAGTCGCAAGGGCCATCGTTGATTGTTCACGAACGTATCCACACCAAATTAATCTCGAATGCTCTGATAAACGTATCCATTCTCCTACGGATTTCGGTATTGTATATATGCTTTGATTGTGATACTCTGCATTCTCTCCTTAAAAAGTCCATTTGCACCACCTCCAATCTTTGCTTATCTCGTTTTGTGATAGACCCCGTCTCTACTCAATGTAAGAGTATTACCACCGTATCCAGTGTCCGAATTTTAGTTTTATTTCTTATTTCCTTTGACCACAGCAATGAGTTCAACTTTTGTGTCGCCTGTTTAGTTTGTATAATTCTGTTTTACATTTCCCTCTTAAGATATAGTTCCCAAATAATTATGTTCTTTACATATTCTTATCACTTCTCCATTAATGTTCAGATCATTTACTTGTCCTCCTAATACTAAATATTTTGTTTTTCCATAATTTATCTTTAGGCCATATTACTTGTATACTTCCGCTCTTTTTCTCATCATGTAATCAATATCATACTCATCTCCAGCTATCAGGATTTGATAATCTGCAAATGAAAGATTGTGGATGCATTCTTGATCTATTTTCATGACCATTTGTTTGCATTTTCTTTTTCATCCGTTTAGAATGCATTCTAAAAATATTTTAAACAGAGTTGAGGATCAGCTACATCCCTGTCGCAATACTTTAATAGTTTTAAAAGCTGTGATGTGTTTTTTCCAAGTTTAATTGTGCTTTGTTGGTCTCTGTACATTGCCTTTATTGTCTTTATGTAGTATTTATTGATACCAGCTGTTTCTAGTATTTCGAACAATCATTGCAAGGGAACAGTATCGTATAGTTTTTTAAGGTTTACGAATATTTAATGAGTTTGTAAATTATTTGCTTTCCTCTTTCGGTTAATTGTCTTCTTCTCTTCTCCTAAGCCCAATTAATTATGTAATTAATTAAATCCATTTTTGGATGTAGGCCTTCCCTAACTCCTTCCACCTATCACGATTTTGTGCGATTTGGATCCAATTTAGTCCAGCTGTACGTTTAAAATCATCATACCAACGCATAGGTGGTCGTCCTCTTCCTCTCTTATGCTCGTACGGTCTCCATTCAATTATTTTACGGTTCCATCTATTTTTGTTACTTCTCGCCACGTGTCCTGCGTAACTCCATTTTAATTGGGCAATCTTAATACCAATGTCTGTCACTTTTGTAATTGATCTTATTCTGTCATTCCTAACTTTATCTCTCCTTGTTATATTTAACATTGCTCTCTCCATTCCCCTTTGTGCTATTCTCATTGATTCTATGTTGCTTTTTGTTGTTGCCCAATTCTCTACTCCATATGTCATGGCCGGTAAAATACATTGTTCGAATACTTCTGTTTTCAGGCGTTGATCTATTTTTGTGTTTTTCAAAATGAAGGATAGTCTTCCAAATGCGATCCATCCACTTTTTATTCGTCTTTTTATTTCCTTCTTTTCACTGCTTCGTCCAAGTTCTATTCTTTGGCCTAGGTACTTCTACTCGTTCAATTTGAGAATCGTCAATTCTAATTTCTACATCTGGACCAGGGTGTATTACTTTTGTTTTTCTGAAATTCATTTTTAATCCTATTTTGTTTGACTCTCTATTTAGATCAATGATCATTTTTTTCAAGTCTTCTAAGTTTTCCGCGAGTAGTATGATATCATCAGCATAGCGTAGGTTAGTAAGCCGCTCTCCGTTTACATTTATTCCTTTATCTGGCCATTCTATCTTCTTGAACACGTCCTCCAGTGTTAGGGTAAAGAGTTTCGGCGAGTATATCACCCTGTCGCACTCCTCTTGCAAGTGGTACTGGGTTAGTTTTCGCGTGTAATGTATATGTTGCTGTGACTCCCTCGTTTAGTTGTTGTATGAGTTGTATGTATCTTTGATCTATTCGACTGTTTGCTAATGTTCTATATATTGCCCAGTGTTCAATGATATCAAACGCCTTTTCATAATCTACAAAGGCCATGCATACGGGGAATCCATATTCGTTTGATTTTTCGATGATTATTTTTATTGTTAATAGGTGGTCTCTAGTGCTGTACTCCTTCCTGAATCCCGCCTGTTCCCGGGATTGATACTCATCCAGCTTTCTTCCTAGTCTGTTGGTAATAATCTTTGTTAGCAGTTTGTACAAATGTGACAATAAACTGATGGGTCTATAATTTTCAAGTTTTGTGTTTCCTCCTTTCTTGTATAATAATATGACGTTTGAGTTTTTCCAGGTTTTGGGTATTTGAGTTGTTTTTAAGCATGTGTTTAATAGTTTTGCTATTTTTGATATTAAATTATCCCCAGCCTCTCTGATCATATCTATTGATATTTCGTCATCTCCTGCAGCTTTATTAAATTTGAATTCTCTCATAGTGCTCTTCACTTCTTCTATGGTTATATCGGGTTGTTCTTCGGATCCCACGTTTTGAATCTTTCTAGTTCTAATGGCATTGTCTTCTATTTCTTGATGTACTTTGGATTCATATAATTCGGTGTAAAACTCTTCTATAATTTTTGAATTTCATCTCTGTCGTGGATTATTATACCATCTTTGTTACGTAATGCGTACGTTTCTTTCTTCTCATTTTTGTTGAAGCATTTTCATTCCTTGGTTTTTCTTTATTACTTCATTAATTTGTTGTTCTTGTATTTGTCTTCTATGTACTCTTATCTGTTTTCTTATTTGTTTATTCACTTGCTTAAATTCTTCTGTTGTTCTTTTATTTTCCTTTGCTAGTCGTCTGCGTTTTTCCATTAGACTCTTGATATCTGCATTAATAATATCTCTGTTCTTTTGCGTGGTATAATTCTCCGTAGTTCTTTTATCGAAGTGTTAATTATTGTAGTTATTTTATTATTTACTTCATCTATTGTGAGTATTTTGTCATCAATATCATCATTAGCTAACTGTTTGTTTATTATTTCTCTATACGCCTCTCCCTTTCTTTTTATTTCTTCTGCTGTCAGTTTAATTGAATTTTTCCCGATTAATTGTTTTCTTTCTGTTCTTTTATTAATAGTCAGTACAGCTCTTACCAGTCTGTGGTCACTCCCCGTATTAAATAGGTTTAGTACGGTAACGTCATTTATTTTTGTTTTTGTTTGTCAAAATATAATCTATTTCGTTTTTGTATTTCCGGATGGTGATATCCAGGTCCATTTTCGACTGGGTCTTTTTTAAAGAAGGAATTCATAGCATATAGTTTATGCTCGTTCATGAAATTCATTAGCATGTCTCCTCTTTCATTTCTTTGGTCTATTCCAAAATTACCCATGTATTCTTCATCGGGTTCTTGTTTTTGCCTAATTTGGCATTAAAGTCCCCATAACGATGGTCCAACCTGAGGGATCCGTTTGCATAGCTATTTTTAGATGTTCGTAGAACAATTCCATCTCTTCGTCCGTGTGGGAGGAAGTAGGGCGTATACCTGTATAACTTTGATCTTTATTGTTGCCGCTATTTTTAGAATTATATAAGCAACTCTTTCTGATACTGATTTAAAGGTTTTTATATATGGTGTCCATTTTTTGTTAACGAACAGTCCGATTCCTGCCGTGGTTCCATCTATTCCGCCTTTGTGTATTAGCGTGTTTCCTGACTTGAGCTTAATCCATTCTTCTCCTTTTCTTCGGATTTCACTTACTCCAACAATATCCCAATTGATTTTTATTAGTTCCTCTTCCATCTCTATAATCATATCATCCGTTCTGAGTGTACGAGCATTATACGTTGCAATCCATAGTTTGCTTATCTGTATTGATTTGTGATTACATTTCGAAGTCAAAATCTTGCCCCCCCCCCCCAGGATCCTTGGGGCAGCCTGACGCATCAGGGTTAGATTGTGAGCTGTTCGCTCTACTAGCCTGGGGTAATTTCGTTCTGGAGTTCGACATTATTATTATCATTAGGGAGTAATTGGCAGTAAAACGCCACGCTTGCCAGGCGTCTTGGCGAGTTGGGTAGGATTGAATGTGGTGTGGTTATGATTACAAGGTTAGGACATGATTTCCCTCGGTATTGGGAGTTGAGGGAGAACCAAGGCTCGCGTAGGCAGGGTCGCTTCCCTGAGACAGACCTATCTCTACCGGGGTCGTAGAGAGTGTCTATCCGCTACCTCATTAATTGTCTTATTGTAAATATATTATCTACACTCTAAACCCTCTTTGGACCTCTTCGATGTTTAGTTCTCTCTCTAATCTCTTTCTAATTATTATCTTATTCCTTTGTAGTTTTCAAAAACTTTCTTCGATGGTGTGGATTGACTTCCAGTCATTTGAAAGATCTTCCATATCAATTAGACATTATTTCAGATATACATCAGTTTTTTGTATATGACTTCTGATGCATGTTTTAACAGTTCAAGTGGTATGCCTCCTGGACCTGAAACTTTACCGCTTTTCATTTCTTTTACAGTTTCTCTAATTTCTTTTACTATTATCTGCCATTTTATTGATATATTTATTTTCCACATTTCTTTGTATTGTACTCTATCCTCCTGTAGCATGTCTGATCAATATTATTGCCATTCCGCTATTGGCATTATACTAACATTTGCATTCTCTCCTTAAGCTTTTTACCTTCTTCCATATTTCTTTTGTTCTCATCCTTCCTATGTATTTCCACTCTAGAGCATTTATTTTCCCAAGCTTCGTTTTTTACCATTCTAACTCTTCTCTTAACTTCTTTGTTTATTTCTATGTATCTTAATCTCACTTCCGGATACTGTTTTGTCAGCCATAAATTATACACTTTTTTTCTTCTATTATCTCTTCTAGTAGAAGAGTTTTCTTTTAGTTTTTTTGTTTTCGGTTCTACGGTACCCAAAAGCTTAATACGCTGCTTCGTGTAAAACTTTTTTATTTTTTATATTCTTGTCATACTGTACCTTCCTTTCCTTCCGTTACTTTTTGTAATTTTGCAACTATTTTTAATTTGTACAAAAATCTGCAAATTCTTCATTCAATAATTTTTGTTTATAATTATTATCTTCTACTCTCATTACCTTCATCCTTGTACTTCTATGTGGATGTTGTCTTTTTTAATAGAAAATGATCTGCACTGCATTCCGCCTCCCTATAAACCCTTACGTATGTCGTTTTTGTCTGGGAGTTTTCTCTTTGAATCAGGTAATCTCTAATGCACTGGAGTTGCCTATTGGTTGATGCCAGATAAATTTGTGTGTGTTTTTATATTCAAAGTACCTGTTTATTATTCTGAGAGTAAACATCTGACATATTTCTACCAACCTTTGGCCATTTCTATTGAGAACTTCATTTCCAAATATCCTTACTACTTCTAACATTTAAATCTCCTGTTATTATTAATTCTTTTCTGTTGCTTGTGTCGCTAAGAAGTTTCGTCAAATCTTTTTCTTTGTTTTCAATACTAGCATCTTCTGATGGCGCACATACTGTCACTAGAATTATCGTATATGTTACTATTTTTAATTGCATTATTATTATGATTTCACTGATTTCGTGCCAATTTTGAAGCATAATAACCATTTTTGCTTTTGCCCTTTTATGTTTTTCTACTCCAGTATAGAAAATAATATAGTCGCCAAAATATTCATTACCATATCCTTTTTTTGTCCCTTGTCATTATTTCGATGCCCATCTTATACTTCTTTAGTCGTTGGGATACTTCTTCTTTCTTAGTTGACAGCCCTTGTAGCTTCCATGTTCCTACTAGCAAATTTCTACCTCTTGGTCTTTGTTTCTTTCTGGATTTACGTTTGTAGTGTCTACAATCTTAGGGCTTCCCTCGAGGTGTGAATTTTCACCCGGAGACTCCTTTTTTGCGGATTTTTCATTCTGTTATATCTTAAATTATATGATGAGTTACTAGTCTATCGCTATCTATATTCAGCCGCCCACTCTGGGTCAGACATTGTTTGTAGCCGTCTATTTTGAATAAGACGTTACTTTTCCTGCTGTTTTGCGGTAGATATTTTATTTCCCTCCTACCCTTCATATCTAAAGAGCGTTTCCCTATCTGTCATCCAGGGGACGCACCCGATGGGGGTTACAGGCTCCTCACACGAGAAAAAAATAACTAACTTTCTTATTTTAACTTTAAATGCACTAAAACTTTAATCACTTTGTATTAACAAACATTATTACTTGTACTTCCAAACTTAAAAGTAAAACTTTACTTCCTCCTAACATCTATATATATAGCCACATAAATCAAAATTGTGCCACATGCGTCTACTAACGGCAAGAATTGGCCACGTAGTGCATGAAACACCAATAGGTAGCGCAAACTCTAATTACTTCATGATAATTTATGTTTTGATCTATAACAGGCCAACCGTGACCCAAATCAAAAATTTAAAACCTTTTAAAACGCGAAGACCCTAGACAAAATATGGAATAGGTAACATTAATAAATGTAGACTCAAAAGAAAGAAAGAATTAGACCATCACATAAACCATATGACCAAGAAAATTATTAGGAGAGCAAGAGATAAATTGTCGATGGAACGTAAGAGCATTGGAACTCCAAGAAAAAAGTGGAGCGACAACAACCAGAATGCATAAATACAGGCAAACTGATATATAAAAGAAGAAACAGGTTTTTTCCATTTAGGTATCAATTGTAAGTATTAAGTATGCTATATATTCTGTTTATGCTCTAAATAAAAGTTAAATAAAGTTGCCTTAAAAAGTTTTTCTTATTATATCACCCTTTTGATAATTTTTCTTTAGTTAAGTCTATTTGTTTGTAACCATTTTATTTTCTCGTTTATTTTGTTTGTTACTATTTGCTGATACTTGATGCCGTACCTTTCTTTTTTATTTTCTTTTTACAATTCCCGGTTGTTAATAATTAGCCTTCTCAACAATTTTAATACAATGTACTATTGAATTATCTTTCTTCGTTCATTCTAGGTGCATTATTTTTCATATTTATAAGACTAATTTTCCAATTTTCATCATAAAATTTTGTATCTCTATTGTGTTTTCTATTATTATCTTTATAGTTTTTTTTTATTTTTCTATATTTCGTATGAGTTTTGTTCTCTTAGACTAATTTTACAGTCCTTTATTCATCGTAATTTTATAATTAATATTTTCTCTATAAACGTCTTTTTTGTTATTTAAATACTAAAACTTATGAATGAATTATTTTTATATATCCTTATCTTTTTACTTTTCAATTATTTACATATTTTTCACCATTTCAGTAATTACTTTAAGTTATCTCAAATAACGTAGCCGGTATTTAAATTTATGTATTTTAAGAAATTAAGTTCAGTTTTGTGATTTAGAGTTTGTGATGTTAACAGTTAAGATTTTTGAGTAATGACTTTATACGAGATTAAAGTTGGCCTGAACGAATACCACAGTAGAAATCAACTCCACATTTTAGAATCTTATTTCTTCATACGCAACAAATTTTCGTTGGTTTTACAATTCCAAAAGATTACAGGTATCCTTAAGATTTCTGCACTAACATTTTGCATCAACATTCTTGTAAGAGAAAACATTGTTTTTGTTAGATACCTTATAAACCCTCTGTGGATCAAAAACAAGCTCATATAATATGTAGAAAGAGATTTTAATATTATGACAGAAAATGAGACTTTGGTCTATTAATATAGCACACAATCCGAACGTAAGGAAAATCATATGTTAACTCAGTGTCAGCAAAAAATGTAACGATATCTTTTACTGTAAGTGATGATGTGATATCTTTTTTTTAAATTGGAAAATGGTACTTTTGCATTATATTAATGTATTTCCTTATAAGTCATTCTCACCACCAATATATTAAAATCATAGAAATATTTCTGTTCCTATTTTTGCTATTTGCGATTTCTATCTCTTTTCGTAAAACAATGACTCCGCAGAACTTATTTTAAAGTCCAAAAGCCACACGAAATGTTTTGTTGCACTTATGTGTAAATGCAAATTAAAAATATATGAATTTAACAAAATATTTCTAATTATTATAGATTCGTTCTATATTTAATCACAATAATAATTTGCAATAAATATATAACAGTTATAATTAGAAGCTTAACATAATTTAAAGCCTTTGTAAATACGATGTGTAGACATCGCTACTTTTATCATTTTTAAAGTTGCTGCATAGTAAAAACTGGTAAGCCCAGGAAACGTAATATTTTTAACTTTACAAAATAATTGCATCCCTAAATTTCCGCAGAGAATATACTTATGCAGAAGTCCACATCTCAAAGTTCAGAAGAAGTAAAAAAGTAATAAATTTCTGGCTCATACATATGCATATTTCAGTCGCACAACCTCCAGGAACTTTATTTAAAAAGGTAAGGATTTAAAGTTTGCTCGCAGTTTGAGGTGACGAAGGCTGACGATAGACACAATTTCATTTTAGACTTGTGCAACTCAAAGTTTTAACATTTTCAAATTAAAACCAGGAAATGAAAATGAGAAAAGTTCCTCTCTAGCTCAGGCGGGCGTCTTTCACACATCTCAGCGGAAGCATTCTGCTAATTAGTACATTTGGTAGGAAAGTTTCTTGTATTAGGTAATTTCTATTACAAATTTAATTTAATTATTTTCGGTACCTTTTAGTATTTAGTATTTAAGTTTAATACAGTTATATAAATTACAAAATTTGTAATGAAAACATCAATTCTTTATGGATAAATCTAAACTATGATTATATTATAACAATAATAAATCTACACGCGGAAAGGTGGAAAGAGATAATAATAATATATATTTGCATCAATTGATTTATGTATTTCTCTTTATTGCCATTCTTAGATGATGTGATAGGCCATAAATATGTATCGCATAATATGCTAGATTGAAAGGCAAACAATGAAAGCTTTATAGCTGATTTATACACCAGATTTTTGCCGTTGCTCCTGCACACAATGAATAATAATGCTATATGTTAATTTGCGCAGCTAACAGCACTAAGACTTTGCTCATCTATATTAATGTTGATTTTGCGTTATAAATTATGAGCAAAACAAAAAATATCCTTCTTTTAATTTCCTGACGTATCCGTCTCGGTGTTGCGAGCTTCGCTCAAATATTCAAGCATCCTGCTGGTAAATTTGTGCACAAGCATCGGTGAAAATTTTATTTGTATTGTAAATACGGGCATACATTTATTCTCAGAGGCATAAGAGCATCAAATACTCCATAAAAGTTTGATGACTTCCGCGAGTTCTTACTTTCTCCTGTCTCATCCCAAACAGTTCGAGTCCGTAACATTTTTATATCTTCTTAGGAAAGTAATTGAAACAATCTGTTTTATGTGCACGTTTCATTATAAAAGATTACTGCAACCCCCGTGCAGTTTTATTCTAATAAAAATTTAAATCAAAATCAACCTCAGCCATCATTAAACTTTTTCAACCTAAAAAATATACAAATTTACCGCCATGTTATATTAACAATTTGCGCCTCTTTGAAGTGCACGAGTTCCTATCAGTTAGCTTCTCTCTTGGAGTTAATTCGGTTTGCAACTAAAATTAAAGTATAAATCATAACCGAACAGTTATCGTCTTTCAGCTGCAAAACTAAAATAAGAGAAGGACGCGGACCATGCGAAAAGTTCAATATCAGCAAAACTTAAACTTGATATACAGGCGCTGCAAGTGCATTTTGCCAAATAAATGTGGTTTTATTATATTTCTGTTATCATCGAATTTGATGCATTTATTGCAGTAAGTTGTAATCACATTTTACTCTAAACAAATTTATAGCATAAAATTATATATTTCAATTGTTATACAGGACAAACGAAGCCTTAACTATATTTTCATATATGTACAATTTTGGTAACCGAATCTCCTAATTGCAATTTCTATTAATTTAATAAATTTCCAACCTAATTCTTTCTCCATTTTTTGAAACTAATTTTGCAAAATTTTATATTTTTTATTTTATTCCCAGCTTTTTGGATTTATTTTATAATATTTTAGATGCATTATATTAAAAAATGTAAATTTAAAGGAAAAAAGTAAATGTTGTGAATAAGCAAATTAAAATACCCGCTAAAAATTAATTTAAAATCTATCATACATTCTGAAATATTTGTTACATTAATCATCAGTCTCAATTAATAAAAATTTTATCAATGTTTTTGGAAAGCTAAAGTTTTCGTTAACTTGTTCATTTAAGGCCAGTAGTATATTGTTACCTCATTATATTCCTTTGTATTACAAGTAAAAATGGATTTGTTTTTCTCTATATTTTTTAACTCTAATTGCGTTATAAATGTAATAGAAAATTTGTAGTAAGTGTTGATGCATTTATGTGAATGCAATAGGTTTCAAATTTTATATAAATATTTGGAGAAATGTTCCGTTTTAATCAAAATGTAAAAAATTAAATATGATATTTTATCTATTTTTACAACCGCACTTAAAATATTAGCAATCAATAAAATACTTCTAAATTCAATCCATGTTTATTACTTCATTATTCATATACGTCATATCTCCCTAAAGTATCATGCAATCCAACAGAAAAAAATTACAACTACCATTACAATAAAATCTATATATTTAGTACAAAACATACAAAAGGTACAAATACAAGAAAATTATAACGTAATATCAATCCCGTTTAAAATAAGAACACTGACATCTCCTACACTTCTCCTAAACTTATTTTCACTGTTCAGAACGTTCTGCAAAGTTCTTCATCATATTGGCTGAATCTTGAGAACGAATTGAAATATCTTCCCTTTCAAAAAATAATTTAAATTTTGAGAGCAGCCAAAACACACGGGCAACAAATCTGTGGCATAATTAAGTTGCTCATTACTAATTTTCCAGAATGTGGATCACTTCCAATAGTTCTCCCGCCGTCATTTATACTGAGTTGTTTATACATACTTTTATTTGGGCTGAACTCATTATATTCTTTCCCAAAATATTGTGAATCACCCGAATAGTTTTTGCGGGCGAATGCTCCAACTTCGCAGACAAAAGGCAGATTTGCACTACATGTGCTCACATATTGAGATCTAACTCCTAACTGACCACCCAATAACGTATTTCTCATTCATGCGCATTACTATCCTTTCTAATTAACTGCCACGTTACCTCGCGGCCGCCCTAATGTTTTCATTGCAGTATCATTATCTTGGAGGCAAACCTATACCTATTTCAGATCAGTGTAAAGCAAAAGAAGCCAATATTTGAATTTTAAGAATAATTACGAAAAATACCATCGCTTACCCTATAATCTGAGGTATATAACGCCACAATAATCTTAAAGGCAATATGTGAAAGCTTACGAATAGAAAATATATTTCTGATTTGTAAGCTTTGCTAACAGTATACTACTCACTAACACTAAATAATAAAAAATACCAATAACCTTTATGTATAAAGTAACCACCTAGCTTACAGAACAAATCAATTTTCATTAACAAAAACACATGATCTGAAATTTACAACTATGTAAAGAAATGTACAGATCTTTAACGGTTCATAAGACTGGAGCTACCATCACATTATGAAACTAAAATTAACCAACTTTATCGACATTTTAGTTAACAAAAAATTAAAAATTACATTGAACTTAAATACAAACTGATATTGCATCCCTGCTCCTGCATATTTTACCACAACTCTGAGAGTCGTCGTATATCGTCCGCTACACGGTCATTGTTGAAGCGCTCTACTGCACGGACCACTAATAAAGTATCAGAAAAACTAATACCTCTAAAGGGTTCTTTTAAAAATTGAAATAAGTACAAGAACATGCCTCCTTGTAACAAATCTGACACTGCTCCTGCTACACAACAACAAATATATACTGTTTTCATCCGAAATAAACTAAATAAATTAAGTTTTTTTTTTATTGAATTCGTGTACATTAGCAATCAGAATTAATTACAATAAATTCTATGAGCTAATTGCGTGAAGTTTGGAATAGATTTGAAGAGAGGTGTACCCAGTGGTGCAGTCTCGTTACCTCCATTTGAAGGCTTAGGGGATGGTGTAAATGATTTCTTTATTCTGTCAAGTCTCATGGCCACTTCCGTTTAAGTCGTCTCATTACTGGCTGCTGTGTTAGCGGTGTAATCTCGTTATTAGTGTGTCCCACTAGCCGAGCATGGTGGCTTGTAGCCCGTTGTCTGATTATGTCCCGCACATATTGTACGTTGGAGTCAAAGTGGAGGATACGGTTTGAAACATACCAGGGAGCATTGAATATACTTCTTAATGTCTTAGACTGGAAACGTTGTATTATGTCAATATTTGAGTAGCTAGCGCAACCCCAGAGTTCACAGCCATATGTCCATATTGGTCGTATGATAGATTTGTACACCAGTAATTTGTTTTCTGTTGAGAGTTGAGAGTTTCTTCCTATGAGCCAATACATTTTTTTAATTTTGATGTCCATTTCTTTGCGTTTTTATTATATGTGGTTTCCACGTTAATCTTGTGTCCATATGGAGACCTAAGTATCTAATTGCATTTGCTTGCGGGATGGGTACGTTATTCAAGCTTACAGGTGGGCATTGTGATCGTCTTGTGGTAAATGTTATATGATTGGACTTCGTCTCATTGACCTTAATTCTCCATTTTTCCAGCCAACCCTCTATTGTACTTAGTGCCTCTTGCAAGATATTAGTTGTGATTTGTGGATCTTCATGACATGCCAGGATTGCAGTGTCATCTGCAAATGTCCCCAATGTTATGGTTGGTGTCGTCGGTATATCTGCAGTAAAAATCAGATATAAGAGTGGCCCCAACACACTTCCTTGGGGAACACCAGCCGTGATTGGATACAGTTGTGAATATTCCATACCAACTTTGGTTTGAAAGTGTCGATTAGTTAGATAAGATTTAAGCAGGAGATAGTATTGATGTGGAAAGATGTGTTTAATTTTAAATAGTAGCCCATTGTACCAAACACGGTCAAACGCTTGCCGCACATCTAAAAATACAGCAGAGCAATATTTCTTACTATGAAATGATTGCTGAATAATATTAGTTATTCGGTGGCATTGCTCTATGGTCGAGTGTCCTTTGCGAAATCCAAACTGGTGATTTGGAATCCATTCTTCGAGTAGACTATTTTCGTTTATTCGCTTTAATATTAATTTTTCTAGGAGTTTTGACACGACAGGCAGTAGACTAATTGGGCGATAAGACTGAGCTTCATTTGGTGGTTTGCCAGGTTCTAATATAAGGATGACCTGTGCAAACTTTAATTGTAAGGACCAGTATGTAAAGCGTAGGATTGCATTAAAGAGTGCCAATAAGAATTGTTCTCCTTGTCGTGGTGATTGTTTAAGTACAAGGCCTGTAACGAGATCATAGCCCGGCGCTTTCTTATTATTTAACCATTTTATTTCATTTTGTAATTCACCAATTGTGAATTTTTTATAGGGGGTGATAGTTGTAGTGGTGCTTCGAGAAAGTTGTTAACATCTTCATCAATTTCATTAGAGTGAGGTGTGAATACGTCTACCAGATGTTGGGCAAAAAGTTCAACTTTTTCTTTGTCTGATCTTGCCCAGGAGCCATCGTTTTTGCGTAACGGCGGGACTTGTTGTTGGGGTCTCTTAAATCATTTAGTGGCTTTCCATATACTGTGATCTTCTTTGGATAAGTTGGTTATATAGTTATGGAATGTTTCATTACGCGCCTCTAACATCTTCTTCCTAAGTTTATTAGTAAGTCGATTGTATGTGGTTTTATCGTTAACGTTGTGTGTACGTTGCCAGATTGACCTTGCTCTCCTTTTTTCTTTTATTAATTCACTTATATCTCTAGAAACATTAAATGACTCGATTTTCTGGATATTCATTGGTGTAGCATTTCAGGCTGCCTCTCGGACTGTTGTTATAAAGTGATTAACTGCGATCTCTATTTCTTTCGGTGTTTTTAAGCTTATATTAATATTTATATGTCGGTGGACGTGTACTTTAAATTTTTGCAAAGTACTGGCTTAGGCTGCTTTTGGATAACTGTAGCGCTAATAACAGCTAACACAGGGCTGTGGTCCGAAGATAGATCGAAACTAGGAGTGACGTCCACATAATTTCTTGAAATGCCCGAAGCTATATAAAAATCTAATAAATCTGGAACCTCGTTCACGTCGGTCGGCCAGTATGTTGGAGTACCGGTTGATAAATGCATGTAATTGTTGTTAGTAAGAATTTTTTCAAGTTCTCTACCCCTTGTAGTTATTAATCGAGACCCCCACCTTGTATGTTTACAATTAAAGTCGCCACCTACTATAAATCTCCCTCCAAGGGTGTTGAAGAATGGTTGTAGTATGTTCGTGGTTAGTCTATGTCTTGTATGGCAATATACAGCGGCTAGTGTGATTGGGCTAGGAAGTTTACTGATTTCGATAACGGTACCTTGCAGGAACGGTTCTTCGTATTTTGGTAATTCATGATGAACTGTCGAGTTTCGAATAATAATAGCTGCGCCACCATGGGCTGTATTATCTGGGTGTACAGTGTGGTAGATGCTGTACTGAGGTATTTTTATAAACGTTCTTGTTGTAAAGTGTGTTTCACTTATGAGTAGTACATCAATTTTGTTCATTTGAAGGAAGACTTCTACCTCCAATTTTTAGATTGAGGCCGTTGGCATTCCATAATGTAATACGTATGAATTTAGACATTATTTAACTAATTTGGCAATTACTGTTGTGAGCATGTTGAGGATCATGCTATTTTGTTGTAGCAGTTGATTGAACATTCCCTTAAACTCGGCAAGGAATTGTGCGAGGGTGAGGTCATTAGATGAGTCTGGTTTATTTGCTGTATGCATCGGCATATCAGCGTAAACATTAGGTTTTGGCAGAGGAGGAAAATTTCTTATATCTGGCTTATACTGTGCAGGTTGTTTCTTTGGTTGCTGTGTATTTGGGTAGGTCTTGTTTTGTAATTCTCTATAGACCATACATCCTTTGTAGTTGGCAGGATGTGGTCCATTGCATAAGATACACGTTGCCGGCGTATCCCTATTTTTGGTGCACGTTCTTGTATCATGGTTACCGCTGCATTTGAACACGCATATGGGCGATTGCAGTATGATTTCGTGTGGTTAAAGTTTTGGCATCTTGTACATTGTACTATATTTTTATTTTGCTTAGGTGGTTCAACCGTTATCTTTAGGTTCTGCAGATACTGCAATTTATAAATATCTTTGTTGTTATCGGCCGGTTCCAAGTCCACGAAGAATAACGGCAGGCTTCTTTAGTTTGTTGTGTTTGATGTTGCTAATATTTCGAACTTTATGATTTTTTGCTGCCAATTCTGCTATTATTACATTTATCGGGATTGTGGGGTGTAGATGCCGTACAACTACTCTATACGCCCTCTCCTGCTTGTTTTGATATGGGTGAAATATAACGTTGGTATCTAAAAAATGGGCGGTCAATTTCCTGTATGAGTCAGGCGTGTGAACATTGATTTTAACGACATTATTGGCCATACATTTAGAGGTATATTGTTACTTTTCGACTATGTGCGTGATGCTAGCTACCATTTGTTGATAGTTTTCGACACCTTGAACAAAGATTGGCTGTGGTTTTGGCAGTTGAACAGTTTGACCCGTAGTATTAGTGTTGCTGCTAGCCCCTGGTACATCTGTTTCCTCTGTTAACGTAGAGTATTGGTTTGTTTGTGTTAAGTTGAATGTTTGAGTTAATTGTGGGTTATATTTCCGTCTTTTCCTTTTATTGCCAGGAACCACTTGCCAAGTGTTATTATTATCAGCCATGTTTTCGTCTTCGCCGACATTACTTAAAATTTCTTGCTGGTCTTTTTCTATTTGATTATTTTGCGGCAAGGTTTGCAGGGAAGGTAATTGCACTTGAGACAACCTTGGATATTGCATTACGGGCATTGTATAATACGGTGGGATTGATGGCACTGCATACTGCTTTAATGGTGTTGAATGTATACTGTTACTTACAGTACTGTTGCTGTTGATAGGAGGGTGGGTAACCATATTGTTGATACATATTGGAGTTATTTTGTGATGGCGGATTATTCCCATTGCCAGTGGGAAACATTAATATTAAAGTTGATTACAAGGGTATTAAATTAATAAATAAATAAGTACGCCTGACCTTAAGGCTGCGACTCGGGCGCGGCGATATCGCAGGTAAAAATTTGACTCGCACACGTTCACTCTGTTTCAATGCACTGGCCGTACTTATAAATTAAGTAATCTATATTATTAAAGCGCCAAGGAAAAACACACGCTGTGAATTGAAGAAGTAACCGATTTTAATGGTTGAGGGGTTTTTAGATTCGCCTTGAAGAGACGGAGTGCAAGTTATAGTTTTGAATGCGATCTGAATTAACCATGGTCAGATAATAACAAAAAAAGAGTGATCTTTTGACCAAAAAATGGTATTGCAAGGAAGTCCGTGCAAAATGGAGCCAAGCGCTTGATATCTGTTCGATGTTCATTTTATTTGCAATATTTTAATCAATAACAACATGCAGTGTCGTGTCATTTTACGGCCAAATCTGACTAACCTGCCGTTTTATGTTATGTTCATAAGCATTGTGGCCGTGTTTCGTGCGTAATAAAGCGCAACCATTAGTTTTCATAAAACCAACGACAACTCTTCTATCATTTTAGGTTTGTAAATGTGTCCAATAGGATTAATTAAATAATTTTGCCAAACAGAAACAATTAACACAACCAGAGAATTACTGCCCTTACCGTGAAAAGAATCATCTAAAGCAATTGAGTGTTGTTACGCCCTATGAGTGACGCAAAGAATTCATTAAATTAATAAATTATTTGACGTTAAATAGGACGCAATTTGCGTCATACCGTGTTTTATATGTGAAAACAACCAACAACTTAGTTGTTTTTGCTTCTTTATTATAACAGAGACAGTAAAAACACCTAATTAAATACACTTTATAACACATTAGTTGGATACATTTTTAGATGCCAAGTAAACAAAATTGTTATAATACAATTGTGTCTAAAGCTTACTATTTTTATTTATTTATAATATACTTCCTGTGCAAATTTGATTTTTTAATAAATGCTTTGCTTCGAAATCATTAACCCTATGAACATATCGAGAGTAAAATAAAACAGTCACAAAAATTGAAAAGTCTACGAAAATCCTTTAGGAGATGAGGAGCAATGCATAACGCAGTAAGTTATCCTTAGGTTATACGAATAATTTTACCTGGTGTAATAGTAAATATTTTAAACAAATATATATTTTTAATATTTAAAAGAAGAAAATTATTTCAATTTATTATTGCACGTAATATTGTTTTGAGTTTTGACTTTGATTATTTTTGGTTCTTGAGTTTGAAATTTTGATTATTTCTGATTTTAAACAATAGAAAATGGAGTAACATCGCTATCCATCGTACATAAAATACTTCAATATTATTGATAAACACCGCTATCTTTCTCATTTATGTCCAATCCACAAATATACCAGGAGGGTTTTAAAGTATCGTGTCAAAGAAAAAGGGATTTTTCTAAAAAAGTACCTGTTTTGCGAAACAGAGTTAGGAACATAAACTTGATATAATTTTATTATTCTTACCTATTTCTGTATGTTATCTCGTTCGATGTTAATTTGAAATGTAGTATGTTACAAAAACAGAAACCTATTATCACAATAAGTATCATAAAAACCCAGCTGTAAGTTACTGCAGCTTCAAAAGTATTTTTAACAAGCCGTACTATTGCTTAATTTGTCTACAAATGTTTTGATTGCAATTGGCTTTCGAAAAAGTCATAATCAAATTGTATATAGAATATAGAGTAATTCTTTTCTCATAAATCATTAGAATAGTTTCTGATCTGCATGATCCTATATAATAATTAATCGCGGTATGTGTATCACGCTAAATTTCTTTCTCGAACTGACGGCATTAACTCATATAAAATGTATTATCACAATTTTTTTATAAAATTCGCAATTATTAGGGAGCGTAAAACAGTGAAAAACAAGAAAAAATTTAAGAAAAAAGTTTCAAACTCTCTGACGAAATGTTAACTTTACCTGGAACGTGCTCGTATTCTTTAGAAGTTAGTTCGGTTCGCGGTTCGCGGTTCTGTGTGACGAGTGACGAACTTTGTTAGTCTGCCTGTACTGTGAAAGCCACAAACAATTTTTGCAAGCGGAGACTTGCGACCTGTCAGCGTGTTGGTGGGGCCCCGCCCCCACTCCTTCTGTTTCTGCCGCCGCTCCTGCCGTTCCTGCCGCCACAGTTGCTTTTAAAAGAAAAATTACAGCGGGTTATTCTGTGCTAAGAACTAGAAGATTATCCACTAAACCAAGAAATGTCGGATTTACCCATCCGTCGCAGACTCCTGGATCTCAGTATTATAAACAGACTGGATACCCTTAACCCATGCTTCAGCAAAGTACACCAATGCAATATGTAACACAAATATCTCCACAAATACCACCATAAATTAATACACAATCACAAGTATAACCCAAGTTTGGATATCTACCGCAACAGTCAATGGAAATCCAACAGTATCAACAGCACGCGATAACAAATACACAACATAATTCAAGTCAACAATACCCATTACAAACTGCATGGAAAACGATAGAAAATAAGAAACGAAGCAGAATTGATAGTACAGATCAAAGTATAAAACCATTAAAATAAACAAAAATGACTAACTACTGGTTACAAGCCAAGTACGTAAAACAAATATGAGCCATGATCAGAGGATGACGAAACAGATAACATCTAATGAAAAGGATGCTACAGAAAAAAATTCCCAAACCGCCACCCATATTTGTAGCAGACATAAAATATGTTACACCGCTAACACAACTGTTGAATGAAATTGTTGGAAAGAAATGCGAAATTAAAACCCTTCAAAACGATCAAATCAAGATCCAAGCAAAAACCCCTGAATTATACTCCAGTATAATAAAAGCACTAAAAGAAAGGACAACAGAATTTTGCTCTTATAAACTCGAGCAAGACCTTAATTTTCAAGTGGTACTGCGGGAAATACACTACTCAACTGATACAGAAGACATAAAGAAAAGTATTGAAGAGCATAGATATGCAGTAAAAAATATATGCACCATAAAGCAAAGAGGTGTCGCACCGGATAACAGCACTAATAAAGAAATATACAACATAAAGCACTTTCTGCATACAAAAATAACAATTAAACCTCCACACCCTAAACCAGAAATATCGCATTGTACAAAATGCCAGAGGCATGACCACATAAAGCTTTTTTACAGCAGAATCCCGTGTAGTATTAAGTGTCCAAGTAATCATTTAACTGCTGATTGCCAAAGAAAAAAAAAGCAAGGATGTTAAATGCGCCAATTGCACGGAAAATTACCTAGCCAACTAGAGACGTTGCTTTGAAGAAAAAAGAAATAAATGCTTATCAAAGACACCAAACACTATACCACAAAAACGACCTCAAGAAATAGGAACATCCTATTCACAAATACTCAGAGGGAAATAACCGAAATGAAAATAACCAAAATGCCAATAACAACCAAACGTTACAACAAGGTACAAATCCACATCAAACAGACGACTTTAATAAATTAAAAAACATGATGGCACGCCTTATGGAGCAAATGCGTACCATGCTCAATCTTTTAACCACAGTCATCTCAAAAACTGTATAACGCCTCAATACACGTTAAGAACCGCTGAATGAAACGCTAATGGAATTTGCTAGTATGAACAAGTAATAAAAACATTTATAATAAACAATAAACTAGATATAGTATTAATATCTGAAGCTCATTTTACTGACCGTTCCTACCAAAAAATACATAGTTATTCCATAGGCAAGCCAGCGTGGTTCCGTGGTTGAGGGGCGGGCTGCGATGCTGACGGACCCGGGTTCAATTCCCGGTTCTCTCTGATGCCTGGCGGGTGCCTACTCAGTCACTAAAAATAATTGAGTACCTGCGTTCACTCGAACAATGGGTAATAATGGCGGTCGTCTTAGGCGCGGTGCTTGCCACACCGCCCTGCACCAGAGATGGTGCGCAACGACCGGGCAGAAAGAGCGAACGTATGAGAGCCTTAACCTCTCAGCTCGCAGGCCGTGCTCCCATGCGAGGCGTAGAGCCTTACCATTATTATTATTCCATAGACAGTACTCAACACCCTGACTCATGCAAGCACTGCAATCACAATACGAAACTCGATTAAACACAACCTAAATACAAATACAATCATATACAAGCTACAAGTGTTAACGTAGAAGACTGGCTAGAAACCTTAACAATTATAGCAGTTTATTGCTCACCCCTATATCACAAAAATCAAGATCAATTTGCACACTTTTTCACTTTTGGAAACTGATTTCTTGAAGCAGGAGACTATAATGCCAAGCATCACCATTGGGAATCTAGGGTGATAACACTCAGTGAACAATTTATATGTCTTATCAACTGATCAACCAACCTACTGGCCCACAGATACTAATAAAATACCTGATCTACTTGATTTCTGTGTAGTAAAAGACATATCCAAAAATTACCTTAGAATCGAATCAAAATTAGATTTACTATCGGATCACTCCCCCATCGTAGTTACGCTCAGTACTCCGATACTTAATTGCTGCAAACCTATACAATAGAAAGACTAACTGGGAAGAATTCTGAAGAACATTAGATGAAAAAAGCATACTCGAAGTTCCTCTCAAAACTGAAAATGATATTTCAATATCAGTTGAACACCTAACTAAAGCCATCCAACACGCTGCGTAGTAAGCAACGTCTATTTCAACCCAACTTGAAAATCGAGAAGATCTTCCTATATTAGTGAAACAGAAAATAGCTGAAAAGCGCGGACTGATAAGAAGATGGTAAAACTCAAACATACTAGGTAATAAAAGAAACTCGAGACAGCAAGCAAACATCTAAAAATACTACTGAACAATATGAAACGGCAAGCAAACCAACACTATCTTAGTACATTTTCTCCTGCAGAAGCAACGGATTATTCGCTCTAAAGAGCAACCAGGAAACTTAAGCAACCACAACAATATATCTCCCCACTCAGATTATCAAATGGTACCTGGACAAAAAGCGATCAAGAAATGGCAAATGTATTTGCCAATCATCTAAAAGTAGTATTTACACCATATCCAGCTGAAATCACTCCATAAGAAGAGAACTTCATCAGTGAATATCTCGATGCCCCCCGTCCCAGATGACACTACCTGTTAAGAAGATGTGAGAAAATAATATAAAACAAACTATATTCACTTACTTGAATACCAAAAAGTCACCCGAATATGATCTAATAACTGGAAAAATCTTAAATATACATATATATATATATATATATATATATATATATATATATATATATATATATATATATATATAGGATTTTGTTCTCAACATTGGAAAGTCGCACAGATAGTACCGATTCTAAAACCTGGAAAAGCACCTAAAAAAGCATCTCCTTACCGGCCCATCAGTCTCCTTCCTATCATGCCTGTATACGAGAAAATATTCATAAAAAGATTAAAACCTCTGTTACCAGAACACCAATTTGGATTCAGAGAGCAACACGCTACGGCACAGCAGGTGCACAGATTAATTCACCAAATTCGACGAGATTCAGAAAACAAAAGATTTTTGCGGCTTTTTTAGATATTACGCAAGCATAACTAACCTACCTCATCCTTACTACAGAGTTTTACAATCATACCTGTCAAATAGATATTTTCTCGTAAAGGTAAAAGATGAATAGACGTCACTTTATCCAATCAGTTCAGGGGTGCCTCAAAGAAACGTGTTAGAACCAACGCTGTATCTGTTACATATTTCTGATCTTCCAACTACAAATCTGACAGTAACAATCACATTTGCCGACGATACAGCTTGTTGTGGCCGAATCGTACCTTTCCCATTTTAGTTTAAATTGGGGTTTTACCCGCTCTCTGTTTGAAAATATGTTACATACATTACCGAGTCAGATAACTTTTTAATTCAGCTTTAAAATGTTTGGCCTGCTGCTAGCTCGCGCCTGCGTTATCACATCGAAACAGGCATGATAGCTGACACGTTCCTTGCTTCGCGAAGTTAATTCGGGAATTAACATTCAAGTATACTATTTCGCATCGACTCCGCTTGTACGGGATCTACCAGTCCGCTGTAAACCTGCATTTTCGTTTAACCCACTTACATCCTGAATGTACCTTTGGCAAAGCCATCCTTCTGTTTGCTGTCTCTAAGCTTATAATCAACTCCGCAACCAAGAAAGAACGCTTTCCACAAGTCGCTCCTAGGTCTTCCCATTGACAGTTAAAAACGCAAGCAACAGGTGTGTATCCTACCTTTTCTCTATCAGCAGATCTATTTGTGGGGAATTGGGGGGATACCATTAAGGAAAAGCTGTACTCGGAGGCGAGAAAGGCCAAGGAAAGCGTTGCTTCCCTGTCCTGCCGCTGGCTTCGTCGCCCGCTCGTTTACGCTGCCGGACCACCAGTATTATCCATCCTCTTGTCCAGCCGCCTGCATCCCCGCCTGGCCGCCGCATAGAACGCCAACGCTGCTCGCCTGCCTAACTCGGCTGCCTGCTCCGACGTTAGGCTAAATCTTATCGTTAAGCTAGAGTAAGTTCGATTAAGTTAATAATAGTCAGCTCTAGTTTTGACAGATGTATGACTTCGCTTACCTTTTCTATATCTATTTTTTTTATAATGCATATTATCTTTTTGCAACCAGCACCTACTACTCGTTCCTTATGATTGCATATTCACCGCTATTGTGGCATCTCACAACAACCCAGACATAGCATCACATTATCTTCAACACCACTTAAATGAAATCCAAACGTAGCTCAAAAAGCAGTGCATCACAGCAAATCAGACCAAATCAAGACATGTAACCTTCATCTTACGAAAAGAAACTTGTCCTGCAGTGTACTTAAACAAGCAATACCTTCCACAAACGAAAGACGTAATATATCTAGGCATCCATCTACACCGACGACTTACATGGAGAAAACGTATATGGGCCAAAATAAATCAGCTAGATACTAGGTTCCGTAAGATGTGCTGACTAATGGGTCGCCAGTCACAATTATCCATAGAATACAAAATACTGCTATATAAATCAGTACTAAGCCAGTGTAGACCTATGGGCTACAGCTGTGGGGGTCTGCTAGGAAATCCAACATATCAGTACTGGAGCGTTTCCAATCCAAAGTGCTGCGTGCTATAATAAATGCCGTATGATATGTGCCAAATGAAATAATCCATTAAGATCTACAGATACCTACTATCAGAAAGGAAATTACCAAACACAGCATACGATCTCGAGATAGGTTGTCCTTTCATCCTAATACCGCAGCAATAGAACTTCTATATAATAATGAAGAAAAACGCAGACTCAAACGTTTTAAATAAATGGACCTGCCAGACAGATTTATTTAGGTTAGTTCTAGCTCTATATTACAATTATAACTTTACTTTTGTTACATTACTGTAAACAGTTACACCATTGGTTGCTACAGTACATATTAGGTATTCATGTTATTATTACTAATCGATATATAATTTATTGAATGTCTAGCTACATTAAGACAGACTGTAAATAATAAAAGGAGAAATAAAAATGATAAAAAATAAATTAGTTTATAAAATCAAGGTAATAAATTTTTTTCTTACAAGAAAAATTTTGTTATATTAAATATAGAAAATGCTTCAAATGCTTTTATTAAAAACTTTTAAAAAACCAAATGATTCGAATATTTTACCCCTGTACTATTCCTTCAAGAGGATAGTTTTAGTTAATTAAAATATCAACTCGGAGACCTCATATTATTCTTAAATCTATTGAAGTCTTTTTGTTGTTGTTTTTTAGTGTCATTGTAAACGTTGAAAAATATTTGTATACATTTTGGCAACTGTAAGTAGCTAACAGTGGTAAAAATTAACTAAGCCGGGAACCAAAAGTGACAAAAAAGACAAATTATTGATGTTTTAGTAGCTAACCATATTCCATAAGTAGAAAGTAAACAGCGTCATATGTACCAAAGATGTTTTAAGCAAAATGTTGTTGAATCGTTTAAATAGCAGGTGGAAGTTATTTTCTTTCGTGGATAAACATGCTATTATCATCTAGATACGAATAAAATCACACAAAACTGAATGGATGTAAAGACAAATAGATTGAACCATATTCCTGAAGATAAAAATAATCTATAGCCTTAGAAGGGAAAAAAGATGTAATCGCCACCATTTTTGGTAATAAACTCATTGCAAATCATTGCGATTATTAAATTGACTAACTTATTAATTTATTGATAACAAATGTTATTTTTGTTTTATTTCATGCAAGGTTTAGTGAACACTTTTTTCATCACTAACAAGACAATTTAACACATATTTTGTTTAAATTACAATTTTCCGAATCGAAAAGCGTTTTCAAAGATTTCTTGTACATACTAAACAAAAAACCGGTCATAAAACGCTAATTTTGATTATTATGAAAGTCAAACTGATATATTATTACAAAAAGAAAACTGTACACAGCCTAAAATCGTAATTAAATACAATGTACTATAATCAACAACAAACAATATAAAATCAAAGATTAAGCGTGGTGCATCCTGTGACAGTAAATACAAGAGATCTTAAGGAACAAGTACAAAAAACCGAAATCAAATATATAATAATTTACACAGCATAAATGCTGCAAAAATATCAACTAATCTAATTCTTAAAGCATTATCAGAAATCGTACGAAAATTTTATTATCTGATGAATTGATCAGTCAACACTAATAAGCAAAATTTTTTGTCTGTCGTTTGAATAAAGATTTTTTCTGTATATTACCCAAACAGTAAGATATTACGGAAAACTATTAACATAAAATATAATAAATTTAGGAAAAGTGGTATATACACATTTCATTCTAATAATCACATTTTGTGCTATGCCTATACCTTAACAATTGGTATAAAAGTTTAAAAAGAAATAACCAGAAACTTAAATCCAAGTTCTCCGACAGCCGCTCTTCAGCAACAATAAAGTGTGGAAGTTTGAATCGCAGTGACTTTAGTGTTACTTTTATTTCATATGTCCCTTCCCCACCTGCTCTTACAGGACTTTCCATATGAAATCATCATTATTAATAAATATAAATTCCGCAATGGTTGAATACAATTTCAATTGGACAATTTATTTTGACTGGTGAAAGCAAATATAATACAGACAGTAAGTTTTTAAATTACAAAAATGCCGTGTAAGTACTCAAAACTTTAATACAAACACTAAAATTATTTATTTAATTAAAAAAAAGTGTTTCTGTATCTGTTGAGGTTGAGTATATTCTTTTATTCCCTATAATATAAGGCTTAAAATCTTATCGAAATACATTAGCGTTATATCAACTGAATAGTCAACAACGTATATCACTTACGTAAAGACGTTCGGGCAATGAAGCTCGATACGCACTTAATTAACTTTGGCGACGAGATGTGTAATTATTCTGGTAAGTTAAAGCTCACGGAAGTTATTGGTTTTCCCTGTCTCTAGCAGGAACCTAGTTACCCTATGATGACAAGCAAGAAAAGCGCCCTGCTTAATGAATGTGTTTATAAAGGTGTCGCTGATTAACGAGTAGCACTTTCTTTGCCGCACTTTTCTTAATTTACGATATCACAATGACTAGTAATTATTGAAATTTTATGCTTAGTAGCAATAAGGGACATTTTTCAGATTTTTACAATATTAGTATAACTCTGACGCAATTTACAATTTGGTAGCTGTCTAACAATTGCATGTTTTGAAGAATCGCTTTTAGTGTTAATTTTAAAAAATTACATTGTGTTATATTATGAACCTGTACAAAAAAAATCTACGGCAAAAATCAATGATGCAGCATTGTATTACCGCAGAAATTCGCAATTAAATTAATTTATAAATTGTATTAGAAATAAAATACAAAAGATAGCCCTTTTAGATTTTAAAACTCTTTTCTTTATGATCGTCAAGAGTAATAATCTATTCATATAGATTTGTCTCGCCTTAAAAAACAGCAGAAAATATTTTAACATTATCATATTAAGTCAAAAGTTTTCGAAGATTTCAGCATAAGATTGCACATTTTATTATAACAAACTGTTTTGTTCCTTGTGTATGTGTATTTTTATTACCATCTTTGATAATTTTATATCCGAGGAAACAAAACCCTTCGATTTCGATAAAAGGCTTGCTTGTCAATCGTTAAGTGTATTCTAGGCATTTGGCGTTTTCTTGTTCTATTTACTGTTGTTTTAGGGGGCAGAGGTGTAATAATAATTACAAAACTTGTGAATATTATAAGATTGGTTAAAAGTCTAGTGTACAAGATCTAAAATGACATTTTTACTTTGTTTTCTTGTTTATTGACGTTTTTTGGTGTTAGTAATTGTGTGGCACATTTAAATCACTTTTCGGGATAGCTGACACTGTTTACGAGAGCACAAGAAGAAACTCTAGGTTTTGCTACAATCACAAGAGATGCTACCAAAGAATTTTGCAAAGTTGAAACCGAGGGAATAGTTGTTCAACGAACATCGACCAAATAATTCAATGAAAGCAAGCTCGTTCTGGTTGGCCATCAAATTGAACTACGAAAATTTGTTGATAGCGTTGGAAAATGGGGTTTTATCAGGCAGTCGTGATCTGACTTGGGTTTTTAAAGTTTCGACCCATCAAACTGTGCTCAACCACTTGTATCAACTTGAGTTTGTTCACAAGAAACCCCGGAAAAATCCGTACTCCCCGAAGCACGGGATAACAAACGATTCCAAATCTGGCGTCAACTGCTCAACAACCCACTGAACGATCGTTTCTGAAAACGATAAGAAGTGGACCTACTTGATTAGATCACACGATAAACAAAAGAAATGGATTCCGCCAAAACCTGCCGTCAGTGCCGTGCAAAACCATTTCGGTGACAAGGACACAATTTACGTATGATAGAATTTTAAATTTTAGTGCCGAACTCTATCGCCAACAGTTGGATCGTGACCAAGATAAGCTGACGAAGTATCTCATTTTGTTCCAAAGAAAACGTGCATTGCTTCAGCAAAGCAATGCCAAATCGCACATCGCCAAGAAGACTAAGACATCCAGCCTAAAAAGATTTTTGAATAAACTCATGCATTAAAAACACTTTTTAACCTATTTTTTCAACAACATGTATCCTCCACGTCCCTTAGAACCCATTAAACTTTAAATTACTACTTTTAGAAAATATTTTACCTTTTAAGTACAGGACCAAAATATGCTGATCACAAAGTTGAATAGCGGATTCGTAAGCAACCAAATTTGTCATCACCAAGCAGTTATAAAAATTAATAAACAAAAAGAAAAGCATATATGCAATTCCTATTATTTTTAGATTAGCTAATACATACGCCCCACTAATTATCTTCTTTTAATCTATCGTTTCTAAAATACTTCTGCTATTTAGCAATATGTTAAGGACCTATTTACTTAATTTATTTTTTTACGTTTCTCTGTCGTCTAAAAACATTATTCGGTCCTGATCTTAAGTTCTTCATTGAGATGTTTTGTATTTAGTGCCCTAGAATACATCACTATTGATTTTTTTAATATTTATTGAATGGCATTATATTTTGTTACGATTTTAGTGTATTTGAGGAGTATAATTTTTAAAAAACAATTGACTACTGATTTTTAGTCTTATGTGCGTAAAAGAACACACATATAATTGCATAACGTTGATGATATTTGTTAGAAATCGCTTAAAAAATTATTAAAACCAACCCAAAAACACATTTCAACTTTGATTAGCAGGTACATTTAGTCCAAAGGAATTTGATTTGACTCTTTGACTAAATTCAATATTAAAATTAAAATGGCGAGACTAATTTATATACCAGTTACCATAATTTAAGGTTTTCCATCGCAATACACTACAAAAGATCCCAAAAAATAATGTCAATCACATGTTTTGCTCTTCTAATTAATTAGAAGTATAAAATTTGTAGATTAAGAATTTTACAATTCAATATATTCATGTATGGTTAATGTCTTTAGAACAGATAAAGTACCACTTAGGCTGCTCAACTTCTAGTCATGGAATTTAATCAGTTATAGGAACAAATACCACTATCAACATTTTTTTCTTGTCACTATCTGCAGTCTCAGTCAGCTCAATCAAAATACTCATAGTTGCCACAACTCAATAAACTATTTTAAATGTCTATAAGGGCATTTTCCAGGGTGGCTTAAGTGGTTAAAGCGTGTACTGTGATGAGGATGGACTCGGGTTCCATTCCCGGAGCCATCTGATGTCTGGCGGGTGGCCTACTCAGTCACTAAAAATAATTGAGAACCTGCGCTCGCTTGAATAAGGAGTAATAATGGCGGTCGTCTAAGGCGCGGTGCTTTCCACATCGCCCCGCATCAGACTTAGTGTGCGACTGCCGAGCAGCAAAATCGGACATATATATGAGAGCGTTAATCTCTCAGTTCGCACGCCGTGCGTTAGCACGTTAGAGCCTTACCATTATTAATTATAAGGGCATTTTAAAAAAATTTAATTTAAAAATTCAAAGCGACATGAAGCTTTTAAGCTGATGCAATTCGATTGATTCAAAGTTGCTCTTGAATAATCAATTTAGTAACATAAAATAAAACACGTGAATTTCTTGGGTCTCTTTCAAAGGACAACACAGGCACTTTATAAAAGCATAATACTTTCGATCGTCAATTCTTGACTGTTTACATGGCTTTAAAAAATTTCCAGTATTTACTAATAAACAGAAGATTTATTCCTGTTGACAAAAACGCCATTATCTCGATTTAATCAACTAATTAACAAGGGATGTACAACACCTTCCAAGTAAAGCTAATATTCTAGTGGATAGATACTATAGCTTCAAACTTTTATTGATGTATTCTGGTGAAATAGTAAAACCTCGAACGTAGGATGGTTTAAACCAAACCACTTCGATAAAGTTAACTTAATTACGACATTTAGCGTCATAGATAAATCTAGTGCAATTAACTATTTTAAGGGATCAAGCAATTGTTCGTCCACATAATTTCACTGTTACAATAATTTGCCTATTTGGTGACAATAATCTTTCTTCAAACAACTCAGAAACTATTCTATTTAGTATACGCGGAAACAATGATGGTATAATCTATATTGACATTATAGTTTAACATTCCTTAAATCATGATTAATAATTAGAAGTATAAATTGATTACAAGGTTTTCAAAAATTAATCACAATAAAAACATTGCCAATTAAACAGGATCGCCACTTTAAAATAATGCTAAAGCTGCAGTAACAGAAGCTGCGTTGTTAAGTTACCTACCATGATTATATGAATTTCTGTATTTGTTATACCATGCTACATCTTAACATCCAATGAAACAACATACAGAAATAAATAGAAACAATTAATATGCATCAAGTTTGTTCTCCTAACTCTGTTAGAAAAGTAAACTCCTTTCTAACCATTGTAAAACATCATCAAAAAATGACAAAACCCTTGTAAAATTTGGTATTTTCTTTACTGTAATACTCACCAAAATCATCTCTGCAAATATTTATGAATAGGACGCAAAAACGAAGACAAAATTTATTTATATATGAGCTCCAAGTATTTGTGTATTATAAAGTGCATCTTCTACTAGTCAAAATTATGAGAGGTTAGTTCGATTAAATTCTTGGTGTGATATTAAAGACAAAAATTTAAATTCTATGGCGTACTTCGTTTTTCGACTTGGTCCCCTAGAAGTTCAACACACTTGTCCCAACGTTTCAATAGATTCACCATTCCTTCACAAAAGTTGATTTCTTCGGGCAGACTCACGAAACACTCATTTGCATTCTGTACGACCTTTTAAACTTAATTTAATTTTTGACCAGCTGGAATAGTTTCATTTTCAGAAACAAATTGATAATGCTAGATACAGAAGTATGTATTTCAAACCTAAGTTACAGGTATTGGACAAAATAATAAAAACACTTGTGAAAGTCGGAAAATCCTGTATTAATACAGTGTTAGTCCACCTTTAGCACGCAACGCAGCTTAAATTCTGGACTGGATAAAAGTCCCGAATAGTAGTGAGTGAAATTTGAAGCCATTCTTCATGCAGCACAGCTTCCAGCTAAAGTAGAGACGAAGGAGGTGGTAATCGACCCCAAACCTTGTTTTCCAAAGCGACCCACAGAGACTCGATGGTTCAGGTCTGTAGGTTATGCGAGACAGGGAAGATGTTGAATCTCATCAGCATGCTCTTGAAACCACTCTTAAATAAAGCGATCAGTGTGAATGGGGGCATTATCCTGGAATATGGCATTCCCGCCTAGAAATAAAGTTTGCACCATTGTGTAGACCTGGTAACCAAAGAGTTCCCTATACACTGCTGCTATGACCCGATCGTCTAATGTGACGTAGGAGCTGCCGAATACCATGATATAGCGCCCCAGACCACAATAAAATCGCCACCATAGGCATATAGTATGCTTCAGAGGGTTTTCGCCAGACAAACACGCGTCTAGTGGCGGAAAAGAGGGTAAAAGATAAATTTTCCCACCAAACGACACATTGTAAATTCTCCAGTGTCCAGTTTTTGGGTATTGCACCATGCACGTCGCCTTTGAGCATTCGTGTCTGTTATTAAGAACTTGGCAATAGCAATTCCCCGTGGATGGCCATTTTATGCAGATCCTGCCTCACTGTTTTGGATGACACTGGGGTGCTTAGGTGCTAATTAAATTCTGTAGTCCTTTCTCGACCGTTATTTTCTTCTACGACATCACAACACGCTTCAAGGCCCGTCAATTCCTATCCTGCAGCTTCGTCTTTCGACCACTGTTTGATTTGCTGACCCTGTTTTACCGTGCACTGTGTATGTGGTCATGACTTTCGAGACTGTGCCTTGTGTTATACTGCATAAGGTCACTGTTTTCTTCACAGATGATCCAGCTAGGCGGGCACGAACAATTAGACCTTTTTGAGACTCCGCCAGGTCGGACACACTGGTCACTCACCACATCTGCATAACATCCACAACCACACTGCCTCACTTAACCTATTAGTGCACAGTCCATACTACCTGCAACAAACAAGAGACGGTTGATTTACGTAGTGCCCAGTGTTACCAGGCACAGTGAAAATCACTTTTGTCAAGTGTTTTCATTAATTTGTCTAATACCTGTAAGTACATTTTTGATCTACAAAAGTGCCGATGAGTTGTTGTAGCGAAACAAGACTTTTTGACCATTCCAGAATGTTTTGCTGTGATCACTACCTTCAGTCCCTCCAACAGTCAGTAATAGTTTTCGCCTTTTGAATCCATCATAAAAACACCTTTGGCGGTCATGAACTACATTCTCCCCTTCTTCTAAATTAACGGGTTAGGCTAGCTACCTTCCCGGGGTACACACAACATAACCCACAGTACCGCGATTAAGAAACAGGCTAGTAGTCTACTTAAAAACGAAGAAGCCTTTCGTATCCCAAAAAACTGACGACTTAAATTGCTGTTTCGTTTCCGATATATGGTGGCTTCATAAAAAGAAAATGTGTCGTAGACTCAGTATAGGCAGAATCCCTCAAAATTTTCCTTTGCTATCCTCGTCAAAGAAAATAATTAAATCAAGTCACAAATTCAATTTAGATATTTTGTAACGTCACTCGAAACGCTTCTTTTTTAAATAGTTGTCAAACAAAGAATTGGTGTTACAGTAATTTGTAACCATATAACATTCATCTACAAAAGAAAACTGTGGGACTCTATATAGTATAGTTGTTAATGATCTTTGTGGGTATACAAGCCAATTTACTTATTAAACAACTTCTATATCATTGTCTTCACTTCCACTAAGCAAAATTAAAGCCAAACTTCAAATTCATTGAATGCTAATATAAAACAGTGAAAACAAGCTTCGATTATTTACAGGCGTACGAGCTGAATATAACCAGCTATTTGATGATCAACATTAAACTTTTTTTTTTTGAGACTATGCCAATTGGATGTCAAAAATTCCTATATCCCGTATAATAATAATCCTAATTCAACAAAACTGGTAAAAAAAGTATTTTACACGTTTCCCTACTAATTATTAATTATAAATTATTAAAATTGACCTAACTGCCATAGTTAATTTTATGTTAAAACAAGTTTAGTTTGTTCAGTGCGATAGACACATGTCGACTGTTCTTTTGAACTGCTAAACATTGTGTTATATTGTGCACTGAAATATCTTCTCTTCCTTCTGTCTTAGTTACGATGTTTTAAAAATTTGATAATTATAATAACAAAAAATACAGAGAAACATGAACAATTTTTAAGGTAACTTAACAATCTATCTGTTCATAATTAATCAGTACCTTAATTGTAATTCAATCGAAACTACCAATATTTGCTAGAAAACATAAGCGTTGTCAGTTGGAAACAAATTTCCTCTTTTGGAATATATAACGTACCTAAAGGCATATAAAAATCAGGCAAAATGCTCTCGATTAAAGTTTTACATCTCTAAAGTCCTCTTTTGGTGCTATATCAATGTTCCATAAAACTTCTATACAGAACTCCTTTCATTTTAAAAATTAAACAAGTGATTACTCAGACTATAAATAATCATATAAAAATAATGCAATGCCATTTATTTCCGCCACAATGGCTCTATTCAGTGTAAAATTCCAAAACTGAAAAGTTTTCTACTAAAACAAGTATTTAACAAGAACGGTGTAATACCGTACAGGAAACTTTCTACAGCGGTGCGATGAAATTAGGATAAAAACTTTTAAAAGAAATTAAGATGTTGATTAATGTTTCCATAGTGATCAGTGTCAAAAATGCTGTCGAATGATACGCTGCATGACGTATGTGAGTACAATGAATTTTCGAAATCGTAACGGTCACTTTCGGTTGCCGTTAACCGATTTGGCTAAAAATCAATCCCATGAAAGGTACCGACCTAATATGTGTGTATGCCAAGTTTGAAGTGAATCCGTTGAATAGAACGGAAGTTATCTTGTCTCCAGACGCACAGCCAGACAGACAGGATGATAATCTCATTAACTTTCTATAAGCTCCGCTGTAGAAAGTTAATAACATTAATCTCTTTTTGTTCAGATTATAGGTAAGTATAATGGTTAAATTATGACCTTTATTTAGATAGGTCCTTATGTTGTAATATTATTCTAATGTGTTTTTTCATAAGATCTTTCCAAAACAGTTGACTTTTTAACAAGATGATGGTAATACTATGCCCCTCATAGGATCAAGGTCTGCGATCTGAGAAATTGAGATGCTCATATTGCTACTGCCACTGCCAGATCGTCTCGCACCATCTCTGATACAGAGTAATACTGCGTCTTAGTCGACCACATTGTTACCGTTTGTTCGAAATTGACGCAGATACTAAATTATTTTTACTAAATGAGTAGGCCATCCTTTTAACAGAGATATTGAGTTCAATATTTTTTAAGATACGTATAAAAAGCCGCAATAATATTGCAAACTTTTCTTTTAGAATGAACTTTTGTATGAATTAAAATAAGCATTTGACCTATTTAACATAAACTGCAAGTTTAGACACGCCTAGAAGGCGTATTCGAAAAACACTAGCTTAACTTACATCAGGCAACAGCTAACCCTAATAACTACAAGTAGAGCCAACATTTGCAATGCTCAACGAAGACCTCAGATTTATCCCTTACAGCATGGATATTTTAGTTTTCTCCGTGAATGTGTGGGACCAGGGGGAGCTATTTGTTAAAATCTCTGTTGGCGACGTTAATGGATACGTTAAGAATTTCCATATTGGTCTCCCAGACAGCGATCTTAACATTTATATCCACTCTTTTATACTTTTACAAATATTTACTTCGGAGGTAAAACATTTATTTATTTTTTTTTAATTTGGTGAGGTTTATATATATATATATATATATATAATTCTCTATTAAATCTTCGCTAGAACGTGTAGCGAAAGCGGCTCCCATAAATTGTCATCCTTTTTTATTTGTTATAAAATGCTTTGCTTTTGTAATATTCAGGTGTTTTCCTCTAAACTTCATCAAAAACTTTTATTTCAGTATTACGTGCCCCGCAGAACAATAGTCATAATTCTTACAAATTTGCTTCTGACTAGTGGTCCACAACCTTCTACAATCGTTATACCATAATGATCATACAAGACCGTGCAGGAGGAGGAAGGATATAGTCATGGCGGTGTTCTCATTTTTGAGCTTCGATACAGGCGAAATCCAAACTAAAAGAGACATCTCAACGTCGAGAATTTGAGTGTTCCAGAAATTCTAAACAGAAGAGACAAAGCAAGCAAAGTACATTACGCCATAAATAAATCAATAATAGCGAAAAGGGAAGTAAGCACACAAACAAAGCTTAGGTGTATAAAAACATATAAAAACCAGTATTAACGTATAGAGCTGAAAGCTGGACAATACAAGACAAAACCAGAAGTGAAATAACTGCGAG
This sequence comes from Sinelater perroti, assembly GCA_036346155.1. Taxonomy (NCBI): domain Eukaryota; kingdom Metazoa; phylum Arthropoda; class Insecta; order Coleoptera; family Elateridae; genus Sinelater; species Sinelater perroti. The sequence continues at coordinate 22,245,876 of JARFIY010000001.1, forward strand.
CGAAATGAAGAAGACTAGTCGAGAGAACCAAAAGAGGCCGCATACGAAACACAGTAACTAGAGAAGAACTAGGTCAAGAAGTAGAGAAAAACCAATTTCAGTTGTATGAGCACTTAGTATGTCAAGACAAATACTAAAAGCATGCCCAGAGGAAACGTGGGTGCAAAGGAAAACAATTAAAAGAAATAAAAAGGATGGTAACCAACCAGGACAGTTTCCGGGAGTGGATGGACGACCTGACCCTCTAAGGCATAAGTGAGAAGTAAAAGAAGAAGTGGCGGATTTTGCCTAATAATAAGAGCAACACTCGTTTAAAGTACAAAGGTTTGTACGCCTAGACGACATCATTCGCATTCGCAGCGGTGATATTTTGTCGACGAGGTTTGCATACATCTTCATTAGTCTCTTTTACTACTCATAGTGTACATAGCTTTGTAATAACTCCAGAGTTCTTTGAAGATTTGAAATAAATTCTTGAAAACAATTAAAGTACGCAAAACGCCTTTTCTTAGCTAATCAAAAATTAAAAGTTGTCTGACTGACCGATAGTAGAACAAATAAAATACCTTAGGATTATCACGCGCTCTATCTACAAAATCAATAGAAACCAAGCCATTCTTCATCTGGCTAATCGGCGAAGTAGTCGAGGCTTCACATTCAAACTCGGTACTTTGAATTTCTTTCTAGCTAAACATACGTTACTTTTAATACCCACTTCTAAATATTCATCTAACATTATCTTTAAAAACAATTTTCGAATTTCTGTAATATGCAGAAATCTAAAATATATGAATGGAATAATGAGAATTAATTAAAATAAAATTATATCAATAATTGCTTTGTCTGAATTTTATTCAGATATAATTTGAAGGTACTTGCAGAACTTGTGTTGTGCAATAAACTCGTAATCAAAAAACACAAATAATACCATTGGTTTTTTTTTTATTTAACTACTTATTTACAGTCTAACAATAAGTACAAAACAATGAGTCAATTATATACGAGAATACAATATTGGTAGAGTAATCGCCCATTGACCATTCTCTAACAATACCACTAAATTGCTGTATTTGACTAATTCATATCATACACTTCTTGCCTTAGGTCCATGGACTACAATATTCTATGCCCCCTTTTTTCTAAAACTAGATTTTCATGTTCTTCTATTCGTTCAAACTAGACTATCGACCTTTTGATTTCCTTGGTAACAAATGTAATGTTCAGATCACTGTACAAAGTAAAGTTCGATTACTAAAGAGCATTGGTAATAGAACGTAAGATTTCAGATTGTATCCTTTGAATGATTTTTGTCATATTTGTACACTTCCAAATAGGCTTAGAAATATATTTTTAGAATAATCCTTTACTCTGTATTGGTAATTTGGATCTTCTTCCTATTAACCATGGCGTTCTTCTGAATTTAAGTTAATTTGCTGACGTTCCGTTTTTTCTTTTAATTCAGTAGTGTCAAAGAAAAGTGGCAAACGTACTAATTTTGTCTTGTTATCTTCATTTTCCATTTACCAGACCAGTTCTGTAAAACATCCAAGTGATGTAAGTTCTACAATGCAAGTACTGGGCCAATGTCTACTAATAATGAAGGCAGTATCATCAGTAAATCTTGCTATAGTGGTGTTGTTTGCTATTGGTAAATCTGAAATATAGATCAAGAAAAGCAACGAACCCAACACGCTCCCTTCAGGCACTTTTTGATTTTACTTCGAATTGTATTTTACTTGAAAGTATCGTTCTGACATATGATTTTAGAAGATTGTAATAGGGACTAGAGGAAATGTCTTTGCTTCTATATGTTTTATCAAAAGTCTAATCGACATTTAGAAATACGGCAGTACACAGTTTCTTGTCCTCAAGAATTGTAATGCAACTATTGTTGATTTTGTGTTTTTTTTTCGGAACAGTTAGTTGATTGGCGCTCCCAGGAGCCAAATAGTCCGAGATAACTGTTAGTAGCTCTAAGCCAGTTTTAATTCTTCTCATCAGCAGTTTTTGAAAACCTTAAATAAAATAGGAAGAATACTAACTAGACGATACGAGCCCGTTTCATTATTGATTAGTGTTGGCTTATATTCATTTATAATATATATAGTTGATTACTGAAGTATGATCTGAGGACATTTCATAATTGGATTCATCGTATAGATAGTTCGTGGTAATACATTTGTATACAAAGATATCTAACAGACTGAGCAATTTATTAGGATCTGCCGCTCACTATATTATCAGTCAATAAATGCAGTTAAGTTCGTTTATGGTCTAATAAGTTTCGTGCTAGTCTTGCTCCCCAAATTGTATGTTTGGCATTCCAGCCACCTCCTATAAAGAAGTTGAGTCGCAGTGAAGCAAAAAACTAAACACACTTCTTTAGATGTGGCATATCTACGTGGATAATAGATAGACGAAATTGTCAAGAGCCGTAAATTGGTATCTACTTGGTATCCCTATTGCATTTTATTTGTTAACGAATGAATTCGTAATGGGATATTGAATTGCACATTATGTCTGCTTCACCACCGTGTGCCGTATCATCTGGATGATTTACATGGTAGGCCTTATAATGTGGTATTTTAAACATTGCTCTCCAGGTAAAATATGCGCCTGAAATTAGAACGACGTCTATTTTTCGTAGACGGAGGAAATTTTGAAACTCTAGTTTATTGCTTAATAAGTCGTTGATGTTTCATAAAACTATTAGAGGGGAATGCTCCCACACTGAAAAAGAATATATGGTGTTGAACAATTCTGGTTTTGGGCAATTACTTGAACATACATAGACCGATCACTACATGCAGACTGAGCTTATGGGTGGTTTCAGCCTATTTATGGAAACTGGTTATTGTAATTTACGTTATTATGACGACGTAACTGGTTAATTGTTTTTCTCCTTATATTTTGTAGGTTTATGTAATTGATTCCCCAAGCATTCTAAGTTGATTTTACAATCTTGCATCAGTCTCTCCATATTTTACAATGATATGCTTAGTACAATATGTTTTTGTATATCCACAGAATGAACATCACGTGCACAATTCTTATACTCCTATTAGAAATTTTACATCATATATATTTTTAGTTATGTCCTGGTTCCTAACTACTATAACACCACTGGTCTTGTTTTAATTTTTATTAACATTATCAAGTTTTCAGTTTTTTATTATTTTTTTACGAATTTATTGAAAATATAGTGGAAAGCATTTCATTTTATACCTTTATCGATAAAAAAATATTAGAAGCAATTTTTTTCAACCATTACATGCTATCAAGACACAAATAAAACTTCCAAAAAGCTGTACTTTTGTATTTAGTTTATGAATAAATGCATTCGTTTTGGGAAACAAAAATATTCCAAAAATGACTAGAAATGATCTTTTTAAGTATTTGACAAAGCCACGATATTATACATGTGAACAATCACAAATTATAATAATTTTCTGCTCACAGTTACCCACTATTTTAAAAATGCTATAACTTAAATAAATTGTTTTTATTGGAAACGGAAGTAGGAAAATGATTTATATATTAAAAGCGAACATATATTTTTTTAAGTTACTGCTATAAATAAAACACATTTTAATGTAAAATATTTTCGAAAATAACTCGGAAAATTGTTACAGTTTCTGGCAGTCCGTATATAAGCTTGTGGACAAAGAACTGATCTTACTGCAAACATTTAACACTTACCTTGGTGAGCATGCAATATACGTGTCATCTATTTGAAAATTATCTGAAATAAAAATAATAAACCTTGCGGTTGTTTAACAAATTGGACATAATGTCACCTATAAAAAACTTGCTTTTAATTGGAAACACTTTAACGTGCACCCCATTTTTTCAAAGGCGTTATACGCATTTATTTCAAAAAGTAAAAAAGCTATTTTGCACTTCCGAAACGTTTTGTAATTCAGCTCGATATGAAAACATCATCGAGTACAGTGTAAAAGGTTCGCTAAGCGTAAAAATGACCCGAAATTGTCTAGCACCTTACCGCGAAACAAAATCAAATTCCTATAAAAAATGATACAAATCTAAAGCAAATGCGCCATTAACGCAGATACTTCCGGACAATATTTCATCGTCTTTTCTAGCTTGCAAAGCCCGCTGTGGAGCACTATTGCACCCATCGGAGATCCATCCATCTGCTTATTCTTTAAACGTAATTCTTTTCAAACTGCTTGCCGGGAATCATCAGTCAGCGTCACTTCCGCTACAATGGCGACTGAAGCTTTTGTTCCGGTTTCAGTAACGGAAGTTTCAGCTTCGAAAAGAATTAACGCGGACATTAACCAAACGCTCCCGTCATTTAATTAATCTAGTAATTGAAAACTTCAAGTCTGGAATTTTTTAATAGCACGTAAAACGAACGATTAACGACTTGGCTAAACTAACGCCAAATAGCGGCCCGGCGGCGCGTGTAATTTTTGCGATGGCGCGTTGGCCGTAAACGAGGGAAGCAAAAGACAGGCTAACACAGTTTCTTCGTTTATTTTTGTGAAACAGCAGTATTTGAAATTATATATTTCCATTTCTTAATATTATTTATAATAACGCAAAAATTAAATATAACTGGAGGCACCTGATTAAACAGCTATCACTGCCTACACTCACGATGTGCTATTTTGATAAGTACAATGCAAACATGGTACAGTTTACGAACTAAAAATCGACGGGGACATTAATATGGGTGTGAAAATAATTTAGCGGACCAACTGTACTGGCAACGCATTTTTGTAGACAAGCGCTCTGAGAGAAGACGCCGTAGTACGATCTCGGAACCTTCAACCTTACGTATTTAAGCGAAATTGACATTCAATGAACACAAACACTGCAATTGACTATTTGTTGTGCAGATGAATATAACTACCTACACTATCGAAAAAACAATTTTAAATAGTCGTTCCAATCATCCAGCTCGCTTGAAAATAAAACAAAACATGAATTCGCATACCAATACGAAACTCGTATCGGAAACTCGCATACTTATATCTATATATCATGTTCTTCTAATTTGTTTAACTTGTACCAAAGGATAAAATAAAATATTCAGGGAATTCAACACACTTCCATAACACTAACAAATAAACTATTATAGGATGTAAAAAATTACTCTACGATAATGATGCAAATATTGTTATGTAAATTCAAATGACCAGTACCAATATGACAAGACAGCAGTGATTATGGATATAAAAATTAAAAATACAATAACTCAACAAAAAGGTACACTAAGCTTACTACTCTAGCACTATATACAACGTCAATATAACACTTCACAGTGCTGCTTCCAAATTATATTAACTCTTATATTACACTATATAAACCTGGCCTTACACAATAATAATTACAAAGTTAAAAATGTCCTAAATTCTCCTATAAGTTCCGCGGTAGTTTCGGATAGCTGCCAATTTAGAATCAAAAGGTCGCCACGACCCTCCACTTTTGTAAATTGACATCCATGAGCAAACTATGGTTATTAAACGTAAATGGCACAGAACAAGAGCAGCTATTATAAAACAACTAATTAATAATCAACCATTAACATTAGGACATAAAAGCTTTCTGTACAAACAATCATTAATGAGCATAACACGAGATCATGTTATTAGAACAAAGTTACGATGTCAAGTGTTGCACAACAAATAAGATGGTTGCACAAAGAACATAACGGTTATACTAGACTAAATCGTTGCGCCGGAGCTCAGTAACATCGCCTACGTATGACCTGGAAAAAAAACGTACATTTAGTTAAACCAACGATCTTGTAATTTCAAAAAAACATATATACAAACACCAAGATATCATTTTAAAGTAAATCTTTTTTTATGACAAGCACTTACAGAAGTTATAATAATCAAGCAGGTTTGAAAGAATAAGTATCCTTCAATCAAACATCAATTCAATTAAGCATAATGTGCTTATCATGCTATAATGACGACCATCGATTAGGCTTTATATTGTAAAATAAATAGTAGCTTTACATCAGATTAAGTACGCGAAGTAATTCTTTTATCTTTAATTATTTTCAAGCAATATTCCACATATTTCGTCTTCTTGCAATCTTAAAACAGAGAAAACTGCTCCATAGACAAGATGAAGATAGAGGATACTAAAAATTTTGCGAAAACGGTGTCGCTTATCAGACTATTCCATGTCATTTTCATTAAATACAAAAAATTGAGAAGAAAGCATTTTTTCATAAGCTAAATGAAAACAATAAAAAATACGTGTAGACATTGCATTTGTTTTACTTTCCAAATGGAAAATAACAAATTCAAGACGTAGCGTCCACGTTAACAAGTTTTGCCGTGCGTCTTAAGAAACCAGTAGGTTGTATATAATGAGCAAGAAAAACAGAGACCACCACTAATTTTTTCATCCGTCTTCTTTCAAATTTTTGTATGTTTGGGATGTTATCAAAAAATTTCAAATAAATTATTGCTTACACAAAACATTTATTTGTTTTTTAAAGTTTCGTTGCGCACTTCAATACAAACAGTTGCTGACATTCACACAACAAGGATAACAAAAACAAATGTCCAATTCATCTAAAATTTTATTTAAAAACATTCTTTTCCTGGCTTTAGAATCAGCACACCCGTGGATTATGTCATCAAAATAAAGACTCTGTAGACAACTCACTCTCAATAAATAAAACTGCAATGCTCATAATTTTTTCTTGTTTTCACATTAATTTTTTCACTCTCTTAAGAGTTGAAAAGGATCGATCGCCGGTGCAGTTAGTAACCTGCTATACGTAGAAAAATTCTTAGAACGATGGCAGTATTGGAAAAACAGACTTTATGTTCCACGACTCCAACTAGAACTCTTTGTAGCTCTAATTGTGTTTTTGGTTTGGTATACTTATCTTCCTTGTCAATACTTTTATTCCTTCTTAAAAAAGCTGCCAAATGCACACATTCCTCAGGGTATGTTTTATTTAAAACAGAAACATATTTTTCCACTGACTGTTTTGTCTTCTGCCGTATGGTGTCATTTTCCATTTTAGTAATCTTTATCTATTTCTGCATAAATTGTTAAATCACTTGCAACGTAATATGTATCTATCACGAAAGAAAGCTCGTAATTTCCATCTTTGTCTTCGTCATAAAGGAACTTTTAGCTTCCTCTTTCTTGTAATATCTACTTTGTAGGCATCAGCTTCACACATCAATTTTACTTTGTTTTTTAGCCTTGAAAACTCATCTTTGTTTCGAAGAGTGTTTATGAAAGCTTCTAAAGTAATGTATAGAGTATTTACCTTTGTTGTGTTTGTACTTTTTCTTGAAGCCTTTCACTTATTCTCGAGACTTTACAAGAACATTGTTCCAGAAACATACTGTTAATGCCATTTTAAGACTCTTAAGTTTATCCAATATCATATTTGCTTCATAATGTGCATCCTTAGTCTGATCACTATCATGAGTAATGTGTATCAGACCATTAACAGAACCTCATAGTACAATGTTTGACTGGCATCAGTACGGGCACTCCATCGAGTTGTCGACAAAGTTTTTAGAGATAAGGAGTCCTTTTTAAGGCAAGTCTGCAAGATATCCCATATTTTGGTTGAAGAACCAAAAAGTTACAGATTTGTTGTTCTAAAAAAATCAACAGAGTACTTTTACTACAATTAGTTGTAAAGAGCAGCTCGTGCAAGAAATGTATGTGGCCAGAAGGTTTACTTTTTTTATTCTAGTATGAAGACCTTTTTAGCACCCAGACATGTTGCTGGCATTATCGCAACTCTATATTCTACAGTTATTTTAGATTAGAACTTACAAAATCTACGGTTAAGATTACAAAATTCGCCATCTCTTCACCTTTATGGTCACAGTTAAAACATCAAAAATCGTTCAACAAGAGTTCTGTGTGCGACACATCTGGTGTTGAGTTCACACTTATGGAATAACACTTGGTATTCACAATCTCTTGGGCAATTGTCGCCCTCACTTGGTCCGCTAACTATATAATTAATTCAATTACAGTTGCACTTAATAAGTATTTCTTCGTTTAAAAATGTGGAATTTTGAAATAATTTCTACAGAGCTAAGAAAATTATCATTTCTTACAGAACCTGTTTCACGATCGCTATAAATTGTTAATTTATGTCCACGGTAAGCTAAAAACTTCATAACTTCAACAATTTTTCACATATTTAGCCAATACATAGCTTCTTCCTTGTACTATGCTATTATTTTACAATCCACTCTTTGTCAAACTCGACTTCTATTAATAAATTTTGGAACGCATCGTCTATGATCAAAATTGTTGTTCAGGTCGTTTATTAAATGGTTTGTTATTTTTCCAATTAACAAACTCTTTAGTTGTTAGAAACGTCGCTTCTCCATAGAATTGCCTCGGAGCACAAAATACTTGTCCGGTTTATTTTGAATATGTCAACCAATTTTGCTTGATGCGCTGTCCATTCATTAACTTTTTATAAAACAACTAATTGGTACAAGAGCTTCTTTGAATGGCATGCTATATTTTACATTTACTGATTTTTTAAAGGCAGTATCATTGTTTTGTTGAATACCATTTTAGACCACTAACTCACGAAGTTCATTATTTACCCACCACAATGTTGAGTCATCTAGTGATATAATTGGGTCTACCTCTTTGAGAGTGTTTTCAGACCTCTGTGAGCCCGAACATAATTTGAGCTTGAAGTCACTGAAACCGATGGCAACTATTGTGATTGCTGCACACTACGTGAGAAAAAAGTGTCAACTTTTGGTATATTCTTCATCACAGCATCTTGCCGTTCAAGACTTTCTTTGTATCATTTTCTGAATTTTGTTCCACTTATTTTTTTACAATAATTATCGCCCATATTAGCCATTCATTTTTCAGCCTTCATGCTAAATTAAATGTAAATTGAACAATGATATAATTCAAAACTAAACTTTATTCGCATTGGCTGCACTGCTGCGCAAAAATTATAAATTGTTGTAGTATCAACGATTGCTATAACAACACTAAGAACTTATTTGCACTACTGTTGTTTGCTCTATGTCTTCTCCTATTTGACTATCGCGAATGCCCACCCTCTCCGCCTTATATTCAAGCGGTTCTAAAACGAATTAAAAAATTTTGGAATTTAGTGAGAACAGCGATCGATCATTCTAAAAATGTCCCGAGTAATTTCTTTGTGATATATTATTTTTGTTACAATATAAATGTTTTTAAAAAGTTATGATACGCTGATGTACAATTTTCAAGTTTAATAAGATAATCTGTTCAAGGTTTCTTTTTTCATTTACTCAACTCAAAATTTTGCCCCTCCCAAGTCCTGGCGCCCTACGCTGGAACTTACCGTCAACAGGACACCTAGGAGCTTATATACCTGTCGAAAATATTTAATCAAAATGTCTTCATAAAATCATTCATCACTTTAAAGTGAAACATTATTTTTTATCACTTCAAATCGCCAACTTTTTATCATGATGAAATGAACAAACGGCAGAAAATCAGGAACAATAAGAAATGTTTCGGTACTTGACCGATTTTAGTTTGCTCCAAATAATATTCAGTACTTAACTAACAAAAAACATAATTGGCAGGCCTTATCCCACCAAATAAATTACAATTTTCAATCATCAAATCCACAATTCTGAATTGCTGTTTACATTAATACAGTTTCAATTGGACTAATCAAAAATTCTGTTGCTCGCGGTAGAGCTGCTATTTTTATTTTAAATTTGGACATGCTGTGTAAGCTAGCCAACCTTCCGTTATCTTTCTAAAAATGATTTAATTGGAGGTACCTAAATTTGTATGCATATTCGTTTTTATTTGTTTACGAAGGACGCAATACCACATCGTTATGGGCTATTTTTAACTTAAATAATTTAAAAATATAGGTGATGCACGTCCTGCCTTATTATTGTATTAATATTACTATGTAAAATTCATTTCCTAATTCCGGTTCTCCGAAATGCAGACAGGGTTGAATAAAATTTTGAACATTTTATTAGCATATATAAAATAACTGTAGTAATCGTTCGTAGCAAATGTGGGTGGTAAAATTATTCTATGTATAAAAAAATCATTGAGTCAGAAAAGCGACCGACATCATCGATAAAGACAACCAGGGCGATTATACCGTCTCACTTTTTATCGCGATTATCAGGAGCATGCCGTAAACGTCTGACCAACCGCCGCGACAAACACAGCTCCATTACTTCTAGCATAATAGTACGTAATTATTGTTGTTGTTATTTATGCTACCATTTACGTAATTAATCTACGTGATTGTAAATGTTTGCTTTGAAGCGAGTGCGGTTATTTTTACGAGGTGCACGATAACTGCACCTCGGTGCAGTCTAGACAGGTGTTTAAAGTTTCGTGTTGATCAAACACAAATAAGGTTTTACAATCAATAAACCGAGGAAATTTTTTGTTTTTAATTGCTTCTAGTTGTAAATGCGTGAAAAATAATGTTGTGTTTTTGCCTGCTCGCTTTACTAGGGGCTCGACACGGCACAATCGACGTGTCAATCTGTAATACAGATCGTTACTTTTCTGGACAACACTAATTATTGAAATAGAACTACTCGTACACAGGTCCTTCAGGTATTCTGTCGATTTTCCAACGATGACAATATCATAAATAATTGTGCAGACATATCATTTAATGAAATTAAACAAAGTGTTAAAATCAAAGCTAATGATTATAAACGCAAAAGAGAATTTGGCAATAGAGTCCATGTGGTGTTCATTATATTGTTCGTTCTTGTAATGAATTCCATTGTATTAATCCAACATCAAATTAACTTGAGAAGGGAAAGAGTAAAAACCAACTAAATGATTGTAATCATAATAACTTTACTATTTGTATTTAATTTTAAGTATATGCACCGTAGGCTCTCATTTAGGAGCCTTGTCTTTCCAATTCGCAGACAAATCCTGCAAAGGTTCATTATATCTGCTAGAAAAATAAAACTGAATTGAAATTAATCAAAACTAAAAACGATTTGTTATTTATAAATAACATTCAATTTTGACTCACAACAATCCGTAACAATTATTTTAATAAAAAATTATATGTAAGAGTATACAACGAAATAACAACCACACCAACTCAAAATTAAGCAAACTTTAATAAATTCCATTTAAAATTAGGCAATGAATACTTATCACTGTTACTCATTTAGTATGCATTAACGTAATTAATCCAATAGCAAGAAAAATTAATACCTTCAAAATTCCTATTAATAAAAAACGTATGCACACCGCTCGGTAAAGTAACTAGAAATCTTAGATAATGTCAAAAAGGCTCATATTATTATAAAATATCTTAACTATTTAAACACGGTACATACCTAATAGTAAAAAACCAAAATAATCTTGAAAGTCAACGACTAACTTTATAAATCTAGTTATGTTAAACTTGTTATACCTGTATACCGTTTCTACTGTGATAACTAGTTTTCCCTATTACTACTACAATAAATATGAATATTTCTATTTCAGCAAATTGGAAGTACCTGCAACGTTGAATAATTTATCCGCGTCGCGAAGCAAAAATCTTTCTAAAGTGCCACCAAAAAATGTACAAACAACTATTGCGCTATGATAGCCACCAAATCAGGTTGTTGAGGAACTGATGAGTATATAAGTAATTTACAAAAGGTCCGCGTCTGAGACGTTTAATCTCATAGATAAATTTTTATGGGAATATCGAGCTCACACCTACTGTACAAAGTATTGCATTCTTAAATACAGAAAACTAAACTTATAAGTGGATGTAATTTTTAAAATGATATAAAATCTGAGTGCAACGAAAACGCACTATATTACAATTCTAGTAGAGAAAAAAGAACATAAAATTACAATTACAAACTAGTGGATACTAAAATATAAACTAAAAAGTAGATTAATTGTTATACAAATACGTAACCTTATTGGAAATATCTATCTACTAACCAAAATCTGATTAAATTCTACGTGTCCAAGAGAATATTTAACTTCAGTTTTAATTAAATTAGAATAATGCTAAATGAGAAAACTCGGTCCAAAATGCATACGCTTAATTGTAAAACCAAATTAACTGTAGTATTCAGAAAAAATAAATGAGACTACAAAAATCAACATAATCAATGAACCAAATATCTTGGTTCACAAAACACTGAAAAACAATAAACGAAAATCAAAAGAAACAAATAAAAAGAAATCGACCTTATTCAATAACCACAAAAACAAATATCGGAAAGGAAATAGAAAATAAGGTCATTAAATCCACAAAAGTGCCTTCGCGAAAAATGCTTTCATTAAAATGAACAAATATTTGAATAAATTATAAAATGAAACCAAATACATCAAATAAATAGTATTAACGATGAAAATATGAATTAGAAAAACGGTCTTAAATCCAATTTTATTACTAAAGTAATCTTGAAAGACGTAGCTAGAAAAGCATGGCACACAACAAATGCAGAAGTAACCATTAGTAATGTATTAACTAAAAAAACCACCCAAGAAAACTTTAACATACAAAAACAATTATGTTCTGCCCGTCCACTCAAAGTTATTATATTTTTTCTAAAACAAAACTAAATTCGGCTCCATCACACACTAATCAAATTACACAAAATTTTAAATAATAAAGCATCTGTTTCGGAACCTCCCATTGTTAAACACAGAGTAATGTAACCAAAAGTAGAAAGTAGTAGAGTTAACAACTATGGTAAAATACATACAAAACGAATTTTATAGGCTAAACACTAAATTAATTAATAAAACTAGATGTGACATAAGCAAATAAGTAAAATCTGGTTAAATTATTTCGGCTAGACTGAGTTATCGCCCATTTTACCTTTCCATTGCTTGTTTATTTTCAACAAGATATCAATATAACAAACTAAACTTTCTCGAGTCAATCGATACCAGTAATCAGAAGGAAGTTATTTCTGGAGATAATTGCTGAACAACGCTGTAGGTTCTTTTTTCACTGATATTCTAGCCTGCACCCTTTAGGCAAAACTTTGCCAATTTCGTGGTAAATTTTGCAGGAATTTAGTGTCATGACGATTTGTAAGCGCTTTGGTCCAACTATCAATCAGGTTTTTCAGCTCTGAAAGCACTTCGCGCTAAACATTTTCTGTTGTCTACCCAATTGTAGTGTTTATTTTAATTTTATTTTAAATTGTTAATATGTGAATGGTACCAAATTATTCAAAATTGATTCATAAATCACATGATTCATTACTCTAAAATATGTCCAGTGGCAACGTACTTGGCACCAATATAATAGAAGATATACCATGCAGTGATTATTAAAATCACATTACAGCAGACCGAAAACCTTTATGGAGTTCTAGGCTTTGATAATATTAAGTTATCCTGTCTAGATTATTACCCCTCACTGCGGTCTTCGATAGTAACATAGCTGCGGCAATACTGTGATGAATTTTTAAAGACCATGGATGACTTGAGCTTGTACAAAAGCTTTTTTACAACGCCTTGTACTTTATAATATAAAAATTCGGAACGTGATGTTGATGCTCCTTTCAAACCTAACATCCGATTTTAATACGAATCCTAAAAATACATTATTGCAATATTCGATTTTAAATCTCAATAATTCCCAACAAATATCGGATCGATGGACTCGAGTCTAGACAATTGGCAGCCAAGAACCACTGAAACAACTCATTTAGCAGATCACATTAAAACCGATGATGGGACAAATGAAAAAGATATCTGAATTAGCATTCCAGGATTGCCGTACAAAAAAGAGTAAGGGGTTGCTGAGCGTACGTTTTTGAAGCAGACGAAGGTGACTGCGGAATTATGAAACAAAAAGGTTCCAGCAAAGCAGAAGTTATTCGAGGAAAATAGAAAGTATATGTGAAAGAAAAAACCACCATGAATATTGAAATAGCAACATACAAGCATTGTATAGTTAAGTTCAATACACATCGAGAAATACAAAGATTATAAAAGTATGGACCGTAACGTGTATGCATTTGTATTAATGACGACAGAAGCATTCTATTAATAACATGCAGAAAATTATGTTTTTTATCTATTAAGACACACAAAAGCAAACATGGGAAGCATTGATTTTTTACTTTTATATATAAACAACGTGGATCGGTCAATTTATATTGTTTTTACAATTATTTCGAAATAAACATTAAAAAATTACAAAATAACGCACTTAAAATTATATGAGTTCGGCAAAACAAAAATTTCTAGAACGATATTAATTTATTCTAATTTGAAAATAATAAAAACAGCAGGCAACACGACAAGATTTAAAAAAAATCAAAAATCAAGTCAATGTCTTATGTAGTGAAAATTCAATAACAAGGTTCTATGACAGAAAAACCTTGTTAAGTGAAAAAATTGCAAACTCAGCATACAGAACTTCCATGTAATAACCAATAATTAATGATAATTTCTTCCAACATAATACTGATGGAAAATGAAAAAAGTCCTTGTTAATGGATTAAAACACCTTATAGTTTGTTCTTAAGATATAAGGACTGTTCCTACATTTTCAAATTTCTTACCCTTGTATAAGTATAGTATGTTCTAAAGCAAACTTATCTTTTTTATTTATTCGATTTTAATTGTTTAAATATTTTAATTTGTTTAATTTTTCTTGTAGTGACATCAAGCCCGTTCAGCGCCTGTCTACACTCCTAGATACTATTAATGGGGGTAAATCCTTATTGTAAGGCTAATCGATTAATTACGATTTATTTAGACAGATACAGCACCTAATGAATTTATTTTCCTGAAGGAGTATGATATGGCAAAAACAATGCAAATGGTGAGCTGATAGCGATATCTGTCGAAATTTATATGCAGCACATTCGGGCGATCCGTGTTCGGCTGGCGAGTCTTCTAAATTTTCTAATCCGCGCGATTTTTTCATTCGGTGCGGTTTTAAGAATGTAATCCGCGGAAATAAGCGCGAGGCACGCAACAAGCTGCATCATAATCTGCGATTCCTGTAGTTGAGAGCAGCATCGCCGTGTATGTTGAGGTGCAAAAGCATCTACTCGTTCCTGTTTTATGGTCGGGCTTAGTTGGGCTTTGCAAAGAGCACGCGATTTGCAGTGCGGGAGACAGAGAGGACGCGGATTAAACGGTATATCAAAGTTTTACGTTCGGCGCAGCGGCAATATTAAAAACGTTTTATACCTACTAAGAAAATATATGAAGAGAAATGTCCTCGGCCACCGATAGATTTTATCACCGCTACCTAATTCAAGCCGAACATAAATTGATATGGAGCAATTCCTATTAATGACAACTTTACTTTTTAAACGACAGTTTTATTGTGGCTTCTTAAGATAACTGTAGGCAATAATGGGTAGTTTTTCTTTCTTTTGTCGGAACGAACTGTAGTAAAAAGTAAGGATGGTTGCCGGCCTGTCCGTGGCGCCAGGGAAGGCGGCGCCGTCAGCGTCGATTGGGGTGAGACGCCGTTGGGCAAGTGAAAGCTCCTCGGGCAATCGGCCAGGCCGCTCCTGCAGCCGTAGATGTGCACGTCAAACAAAGCGCTCACTACCGAGATTAAAAATCCAAAACCGAGCCGATATTTGTATAAGTTGGCTGGAAATAGCTTTGTCAACTATACCCGACTGTGTACACGGCAACTGTCGCGAGGTCGGATTTGGAATTAAGTGTGTTACCATATGAACAGAAATCGATTAAAGTAACACACTGCGAGCTGGGCTTCTGCACCTGCCTGTAAACGCTATGTTTTTACAACAAATGGCATTTCATAATAAAACCCACTCATTTCTGCCGTTACATAATTTTATTAGACACGAAAACTGGAACTGAATTGACTTGGAGTAATAATATCATAAAATTTGCAAGAATAGCACTTGATTCAAGGCAAAACTAATTACTAAAAGTAATTTCAATCGTATAAAAATCTCAAAATACTAAATTAATAACAACCCTACAATTTTCTTTTCCAATCGCACTTTCCGTCTTTATTAATAAAAATCACCTTATAAAGGAAATAACTGTTCCAAATTAGGAGTACAAAAACAAATAAATTTCACTACTAAATAGACGCAAAATTCCCCATTATCTTATCGCCAGTGATTATTCTACAACATGAAATTGCATCCATATATTTATCAAAAAGTTTAAAAAATATATTCAATCTAGAAAACTAATAATACTCCTGTTTTGTAACTGAATAGATGGTATTTTTACCATACACATTATTTTGTAGCTGAATAACAAACGCCACAAGATCTTTACTGTATAATTCTTGTAACTTTGTTTCCTTTAGATCCTCTGTTCCAACACACTCAAAAGAAAGGATAAATGTATTTGGTACCCAAACTTTTATAGATCGTCGTTTTTAATATTTATGTGTCCTGCGTTGTATTAAAATTATTTGTACACGCCAAAATACTAATACCGAATTTAATTTTACATAAAAGTTGTCAATAAGAATACAATATTATACAAAATCTACCTATTTTTAGTTTCATACTAGAACTTATATTTGACAATATAAATATAGCCCATGTGAATGTTAATCGTTTCCGATTAATTAAATATAGAACTCTGTATTTAATATAGAATTTCAACAAATGTGAATTTTTACATTTCCAAATGTACAAAGGAAAATAATAATTACAATAAAATAAAGATGAAAGTACTTATATATGACTAAAATGCGTATATCTATTTTCGAAATCAGTTTAGTTTGCCTACAACTGCATATCAGCATAAATATTACTTAAAAAATTAACGAGGGATAACATCAATCTGAAACTAAATATAAATATGATATAATATACGTTTCATTATCGTATTTTCAATATATGTGAGCATCCGAAACTTTTTCTTTATTACCAGTAAACTATAATATTCAAACATAAATAAGAATTTCGATTTTTCCTTAAAAATCATATGTGGATTCATAAAATATGCCCAAATTGATTAAATTATCAAATATAATTCTGTGTTATATTTAAGATTCAAATGAGTTAGTATAAATTTTCGTCTGTTTGACAACTATACAAGTTATTATTTCAAATTTACTACTATGCCTAGGATAAATAAATTTATTACACAGTAAATGACTTTTTAAACATTCATAAACCAATAAGAAAGAATCTATTAAAATAAATAATTGCCCAAATTGTCTCCTTCGTAGATATATTGACGTTTCAGTTGCGATTTTTTAGCATACAAACCAGATAAGCATTATAAACTGCTACAATAAGTGAATAATTCATAGAAAGTGACCATCTAAGAGTGCATCTCGTACATGAATATTTATGAATTACTTTATCTATTACGTCGACACCACTCTTTGTCTCATTATAAGTCAAACATTTGTCAGCTTGGTACTTAATATTTTCGTCACTGATTTCATATTCATCATGAAGCATGGCAGAGCCAGCTTTTTTTAGATTTTAATACGTGTAGTACAATAGCAACATCTTTTATAAAGAGAAATAGCCAAGAATAAACTGTATAATCGTCCAAATCTATTAATGATTTAGTGATATTCTCTTTTTGATTGTAGATTATATTTACTAATATTATTTTTTTCATTAGTAATTCCTTATTATGGCGATAAAAAAAATTATTACATATTATATCAACTAACATTCCAAAGCTCCGGCATTGTGCGGATCATCCGTTACTTTATTCTTTTCTGGAACATATCTTATTTCGTTATAAAGTCCAAAATTAGTACAAGAAAATGGTTTTGCATCAGTAAATACCCACATTTTGATAGCGTATTATTTGGTTTATATGGTATACAAATTAGAAACGGTCAACGTCCGCAAAAGTAATTTTTTCTGCAGTTTTTTCATAAATATATATAACATCACACAGTGAGCTTATTTCGTCTTCAAGCAAAACCACAAAACTTGATTTATCATAAAATACCAGTAAACTTTTTCCTAATTCTTACTTACCGCACATTATAATTGCGTGTTTGGATATGTTTGATAAGAGAATTTTGTAATTCTGGAAAGCAACCAACAAGAAATAAAAAACAAAAAAAGCTAATCGTTCTCCAGAGATATTATTTCGCCATTGCTGTTACTCATTCCATGTTTTTATATCTTTTTCAATAGATATATAATAATAATTTTATGTTCACAATGTCATTAGATACACATAAAGTTTGAATGCCTCGAATACTGCTAATATGTGCTTTTACATTTGTCTGTAAGTCTTTCTTCCCTTTGCTGAATAATATTGCAAGCACGTGTATTCATAATTAGTATTTTAAATGTATCTCCTACTCTACATAGGTCCCATTGATATCGATAAAAATGTCTTCTATATCATAATTAGCATAACCGTCACTTTTTTCCAGCTTTTTCTTTCCCAAATTAACTTTTTCTCAAACATAAACCACACAAAAAACTAATAACTGGATCATTAAGTAACAAGATGCACTTACAAATCTTGCGAACATTCAGAATCAGAACTGGGCCAAATCTAACTTAGGTGCATGAAAATAGCAAGAGTATTACGAGTACATAAAGAAATCAAAAGCACATTCAGAGAGATAATATATAAAATGCACATAGTAAAAACCAAAAATCGGGTTACTACATTTTGCTATACAGAGAGCTAAGTATGACCGGCTATGCCTTAATCAAAGTCTAGTCTATATACATTTGGTGTCAATCTAGAGCAAATACTGATAAGGATCAACCCTCAAATTTTCAGGAACTTACTTTGGCTACCACTGCTAGGGTTTACTTATTGATTCGTTTTTATTTTGCATTATCAGAAAGAGTTAAGTTATTTCTTTTGGTTATTTCAGTTTTAACAATACTAAGGAAAATCCCGGATGCATTGCGTAACACTTGTTATATAAAATCTTACATGCGAATTAAAAACGTTGAGAGTCAATTACCTCCGATTGTGACAAATATATATGAATACAGACGGTCGTCTTAAATATATGGAATAATGTAACGATAATGATTTACAGCAAAGTTGAGAGCTAATTTTGAATTTGATTTTAAGAAAATGATTGCTTAGTCAACTTGAGTTAATAATGAGAATTCTTTGTTTAGAAGAGTTTTGGCATTTTTTCATTTATTACCTCATGTTTTGTTTAAGACTTTACTCTTTATATGTGATGGATGTGTAACTCATAACTTAGGAAACTGTCGTGCAGATGGCATTCGCATGTAGATTTTTTAATATTTGTAATAGGGCTTTTAGTGGACTTCCCTTTTAGCAGAATCTTATTCAAAGGATTTGATACTTGAGGTTTTGTCTATAAGCAGCTTTGATTTGTTTATTTATTTGGTATTTTGTTTCTGCTGGGTTGCCTGTTTGATGTTCACTTCTCTTGGTATATTACTCCTTATATTTAGGTATTCGTATTATTAGAGATAAGGGTATGATTATATTAAATGGATTTTGGTTGTAATTGGGGGGAGAATAACTAATTTTTCCTGTTCCTTATTTTATTTGTTTGCCATCTTTATTAAAAACGAAGATTTTATTGGTTATTATTCCGGGAGCATGCTTTAGAGTATGAATTTTTAAATTTTAGATTAAATTATACGTTAAAGACATTTTCTTTTTATTATTCAAAGATTTTCTATTCTTACATATGAATCTTCTTTCTTTATCAACTTTTGAAATTAATTTTTATCCTCTTAGTATAGGAGGGTTTTACTATAATGCATAATGGTTAGTCAGAATATTATGGTAAGCCGACTTTATTTTTTAATTTGCTCAAAATTTCTTCAGTTTTTGGTAAGAAATAGTTCAAAGATTTATATAACTTTATTGGTCATTTTAGTTGTATTTATGTTTATATATTACTGTAATAGCTTATGTTATGGTAAGAGGAACAGAAAGAGTAATTTCGACATCAAAAATTAAGAAAATTACGGCGATAAGCAAAAACTGTAGAGAGAACGGAATTTGGGCTGAGTGATCTTTTTCTCGGTCAGAGAAGCTTCTTATTTATAGAATTAGAACTATAATGGTTATGATTATTCTAATAATAAAGACCGAAGAGATGAGAAAATTTCTAATGAATATTATTTGTTCTAAAATTAGTTAGATCTTTTGATTGTAAGTCAAAAATAATTATTATACTATGCCAATATCTACCTTAACAGTACATATAAATATAAAGAAAGAATCAAACTACATTAACAAAATGTCAGTATCAGGTTATTGCCTGGAAACTAAAATGATGATGGACTGAAGTCATTTAGTATTTGACTAGTTAAGCAAACTGATAAGAAAATAATTTCAACGATAACCTGAATCCCATGAAATCCTGTTGCTATAGAGAATAAAGACTCATAAACAGAATCAGTAACATCGGAGGCTGATTCTACATACTCAAAAGTTTGAAGAATGGTAAAGTAGATTCCTAAAATGACGCTTAAATATAATCCTTAAATAGTTTGTTTATAATTATTTTCTATTAGGCTATAATGGGCTCAGATTATAATAATTCCTGATGAGATTAGATTAAGAGTGTTTAGGAGGGGAATTTGAGTAGGATTAAAGGTAATAATTCCTTTAGGTGGTCAAGTTATTCCTAGTTCAATGAAGGTGGTTAGTCTTCTTCAGAAGAAAAAAAGCAGAGAAAAAAACTAGATATTTCAAAAAAACTAACTTTTCTAAGATTTCTAATTTTTTTAAACTTAAAATTGCGACTTTCACGTAACTTCTTCGGACGAAGAGTAGACTAACCCTTTGTTTCTCCAGTTATGGCGTTTTTGAGAAAATCTAGTTCATTAGTAGTAGTCTTAAGCAAGTCATTAGCTACTGCACCATGATATTCGTTTTTCTCTGAAACGAATTTCGCCGCATCACATATAGTGCCAAGATCGCCAAAATTTTACATACCAGTTTTTTGAATCTGCAGGTCATCTTTTAGTTCTCAGAGTGTGAGTCCTAATCCTTGTTGATTATAATCTGTACCGCGTTAAACATTTTCCAGTGTTCTGTTCGTTGCTGATTTTCCAAAATTTGGATCACTTTCAAAAGACGCCCGGACATCTCTAAATCATTTATACCTTATCTTCATTAGCGCTGTATTATCCAAAAGCGTTCTGAATCTTCCGAATAATTTCTGTAGACGAATGATGTAGATTCGCAGATTTATTCGTTAAATAACTTTAAAAGTGACGGTCACTCATTGATATCTAACTTCCAAGTCTACTTTCATCTGATGTCCAGGTTGCATCGCGGTCGCGCAAACTGTTTTCTTTAGGTTAATATTGGTGCGATATTACCGGAAAAGACCCTAGATATGATCTTCCAGACTATCACTCATTCACTATCAAATATGCGTGATAACATAGGCCTTAACATTTTTGAATCTGTACATTTCATATTAGATGAGAGAATTTCATCGCGTGTTCGGAACTTGCTTTAGTTGACAATTACAAACATACTAACGTTTGTACTGATCTTTCGCCATAATTCGTAACTATTTATGCCATCTTAAGGAATCATTCAGAAGCAAAATTTTAAATATTTCACTGAGACATCCTTAAATCCCGATTGGAGCTTAGAAAGGATTATTCAAAAAAACTATATACATAACGTACTAAATATTAGAATTTTCACTTTTCAATCCTTAGACAAGTTATTTATACTAAGCGTAAAAATAATTCTTACGCTACAATTCACATACATTATTTGATGTGTTAAACTTTTTCTGTAATTTATTATTAAATATATTCACATATTCCCCAGCTAAGAACTCTATTCGAAATTGGTATAATAAATGCTGGCGAACAGGTTGCCTTTGTAAAAGTAACAAGGCTTATACCTCAGTTTAAACATGACTTTATCCCATAGCTTGGTAAATGTCCCATGCCACTACTGTCGTTACTAAATTCTGTAAGAAACTTCCTTGATGAGAAATTGTCACATCAATGGATAGAACGTGTAAATAACTATGATCAATATCTTCTACCCCGGCTACCAAGATCATCGTGCCTCACTCCGCGTGACTTCTTTTTATGAGAATATGTAAAATACAGTTTATAGACCACTACTCCGTCAATAACTGCAAGATAGTATTACCGCGGCAGTGCAAACCATTGATGGTGCTGCTAATGACGGAGCAGCAACGCGTCTGCCAAGAGTCAGATTACCACGTTGACATTCGTAGGGTAACAAAAGGTGCTCACATTGAATATTTATGAGGTGACTTTTTAATAACCATTGAACTTGAACAGCTTAATTATAAACGTGTGAAATTACAGCTACACGTGGCAATGTACCAAGAAAATACAGCAAACCTAAATTGTTCGTGCCATTTTGATATCCCCTGTATATAAACTTGTAAGATTAATTGCATAGTTCACTTATAATCAACTGCGATGACGCCCTTATGAACTGTATGTTCAAAGAATGAAAAATCATTAAATAGATGCTTTTGCTTTTTCATTCAAAAAGACTACTAGTTGCATATAAAGCAATTAGTTACAAATAAATTTCTAAACCATACGCTATACTCGGTGTTTTACTCTACAAAGTATTCCACAAAACTAAAAATAATCTTATAAAAACGTATATTAAGAAACAAATTAAATATCACATTGAATAGTTATAGGTATATATCAATAGAAATAAAATTTGCATCGACTGAAGATATAAAATTCAAAGAAAAAATTTCACAAAGAATCAACTTCTCTAAGGCATAATCAAAGAAAATCAAAAAAGAAAACTCTTTACAGTACTATAATGGAGGACCGTGTTAGACCTTTTTAACTGATCGGGACTGTTGTCATACACATAGCACAACGTTTGCGTATATATTTTGTATCCTTAAAATTTATATGCAAGTTAATTCCATTATTATTATTCGATTGAAAATTAAGAGAATACCCCTTTTGAAAATAATAAAAATATATTTCTCATTTTTTCACAGCTCAAACTATCAAAGTACAAATGCATTAAATAAAATACGTTGGGCATTCGGATAAGCGCATAAATTAAAAGATAACGTTTTAAATGGCCATAAAATTTGCAAACAATTTAATATGTTTTGATGTCGCATGGAGTAAAACATTGGAGTATTTTTTTCATGCAAGTCTCTTATCATTTTATGAACTTACTGCCTAATATATTTCAATTAGTCTGAGACTATACAAATTCTCCCTCAAAAATATATTTAATAAAGGTTAAAAAGGCATTTCCTTACAATTAGTTTTCTTGCATGCATTAAGATGTCAGGAGGAATTATTTTAATTAAATAATATAGATATGCTAAGGTTGATTTAATTTTAAATTAATATTAGGTAGCCCTAAACATAAATCATTACTTTATAAAGTACATTTATTCATCTTTAGAACTTCTTCAAACTGCTATTTTAAGAGTCAGTTGGATATTCTCTTGCAATAATCTTGATTTTAATTTCAAAACCGTTCTTATAACATGTTCAACAACTTGAAGATATTACACTTTCATATGACTTATAATTATTTAAGACTTTTGTAAGCTAAAAAGTGTACAGAAAAATTGTGTTTGCATTGTAGACTACCGAAAAAGGTTTTTAAAACTGGATAACTATCATATCCTTGTTGCACTAGCTCATATACAGAGTGATCGAAATTAAACTTTAGATTTGAATTGAGGGCTGTTTGCGTTTTGTGGGCATTAAAAGTTTGCATTTGTACAGTTGGTACCTAAACACATGATAAAAGTCTTCATAGCGGCGTATACTATACAGAAACACATCAATATAATTCAAGTTTAATATGAAAACACGCGTTCAGTTACGATTGCGCGAAGAAAAGTTCGAGAATTGTTTGGATCCAATAATGTGCCAAATGAGCGTGTAATTCGTGTTCTTGAAGCAAGTGGTATTCTTATTGATAAAGTAAGCGTTCGCTATCAACGCAACGGTCACTGATGTGACAATATTACTCTAGTGAGTGATAGTGTGCATGAAGATCCAAGATTTTCAATTGGTCGCCGTTCGCAGCAACTAAATCTGTCATACGGCACTACGCAACGCAATTTAACAAAGAAACTGCATTTACAAAGGCATCTTCAATTATCCCAAGAACTTAAAAAACATATCACCAGAAAACACCGTAGATTTGTGACCCGGGTTTTAGAAAACACAGCAGTTGATGCTGATTTTGCAAAAAAAAAACTCACATTTTTCTTTAAATTGTTTTGTGAATTGTCAAAATTGTCGTATTTGGAGTAGTGAAAATCTACGTGCTATTTACGAGAAACCAATGCATCTACAACGGAGTGTGTTATCGGGAGATGTCCAATAGTTTTTTTTTAGGAAACCAATGATTTGAACTTAAATTGCATGTGGTTTCAACAAGATGGAGCCACATATCATACAGCACGCGTTTTACGTTTTACTTCAAACCAAATTTACTGGCCGTCTTATGTCGCAGAGAGGTGACATCTAACCCCATTTTTTTTCTCTGGGGCTATTTGAAGAAAAGGGTTTATGTCAACAAATCTACTACGATTTCAGAGCTACAAGATAACATAAGACGTGTAATTGCTAAAATAGAGTTGCATTTATAGAAAAATTCGCATGTTAGATGAGTCACTGACGGCAATAACATTCGGATTGTTTCAATATTTTGTTTTATTCAGGAAAAACATCTTAAAAGTTCACTCAATTTAGTTATTCCAAAAATGTTAGACGAACTGTAATTATTTGTATATTTGTATTTAATATTCATTCACATATTTCTTGTCAAATGCGTGAAACATTTGTGTAATTTTGCATATCATAAAAAAATTGAATTATCACTGTAAATTTTACTATGTCTCATAAAGTATAAATTTCAGCTTCTCGTTGGGTTATTTTCCCTAACTTTGAGTGTATAAGCCTTCCTTTAAATGTATTGTGTAAAAGTGTCGGCAATTAAAAGTAACAATTTACCAAATTCCCTAAGTTAAAAATAAGCACAACAAATTATTCTGCTTGTTAGTCTAATCTAACAGTTCGAATAAACTTCCACTGCGTAAAAGCACTTATTCCCGCGATTGAGCAAGGGTATGCAACTCTTTTCTCAACAAATGCTGTAAATACTGATAAAACATTTACTTCCTTGCCTTGGTTACCGCCGAAGATAATTAATTAAAAATACGCAACGATAAACTACGTACACAAACTGCTGATCAACTGGCGGAATTTATACAAACATTGATATCCTTTCCATATCATATCCCTCCATGACCTTAACACAGCAAATGTTTTACTTCTATATTGTTACCAATTGTAGTAGTTACGATTCCACTTATAAAAAGTATTTTATATATACAATAATAATAATAATAAAAGTGCATAGACAATTTCTTACACAAAAACTTCAGGAATTTTAAATTTAAATGCATGTTACATAATTCATATTTATAACACCATTTTTTTTTTTTTTAATTAGATAGCTCACTCAAATTAAAAGTTTATTAGAACTAATTGCAGCTTATAGCGCGATATCAAAATTCATAATTTGAAAATTAAGCTCGTATCCAACCATAAATTGGTTTATTCGTTCCTATTGAGCATTTGAATCCATTACCGCAGTCTATTTCAGCAGCTAAATCCACTTAAGCAATATTTACATTAATCTACTTTTCCAACCAAGTTGCAATCATTCCTTGCCCCATGTTGCTTCGTATCTCCTACAATCCGTGACGAGTTCATTGAGCGATGCCATTTTCTAACATTTCAATCGAAAAAGCCTAAGGAATGATGAGTGATGACCGATCGCAGAACGGCTCGTCACGCGTGCGATATATTTCAATCCAAGTATGTCTCTATATATCAATATATCTGTCTTTCGAAGGTTTTATGTCGTGCATTAATCTCTGCACAAATACTTCGGTTCTTCCCGCTTTACATTTACTTCCACTTGCTATTCTATAATGCGCCCGATGTAAATTGCGTTACGCAAACAACTTCCACATGCATCTGTTTATTCTCACATTTCAGAGCGAGACTTACACAGTTCATCAAATAATTAATTTCACAATGACTTTCAAATGTTTCCTTCAATAACTAAGCATAGATATTGTGAAGCAGAAAGCAGAAATCAGCAAATTCCAGTTTTTCATTTTACTTTGCAAATAAAAAAGCCCATTTACATTTCTAGCACAACCGCAAAAGAGCCGTCCCGGTGACGTTTTAAATCGTACTGTGCCATATAACCCAATGGCTTGTGTCTTAATGCAGATTTTTATAGAACTATTCGTGTTTAATCAAATGAAAAAGCCCCCCCCTAAACAAATTACCTGATTGGAAACATTCATCTTCCAGTAATAAAATACATTCCGCCCTTAAATAAAGGTACAACAAAAACAATCCGCCAGCTCCCGCGCGAATATAAAATTAGCAATTCGATGCATTATAAATTTCAGGCGGTAATCCAAAGAAATGAGGGACAATGGGAACGACAATAAATGACGAACGGTTTCAGATTCTAACGACATCTTCCGGGAATTTATTGGAAGCTCGACCAATTGTAATTGATTGCATTATACTGTTGCGTTCGCATTGCATTTGAAGGTTTTCTCCTGATTGGGGTGGTTGTGAAAACTCCGGTTTCTGAAAACTTGCTTGTTAGTGGCTCTCGACGCTACACTCGCCTATTTATTCTATATTTAGGGTCAGACATGACAGTCTTTGCCGAATCGGAAGCTTTGTTTAGACTCAAAGAGCCAACTAATTATTTATTGCATTAACGTGGCCCGTTTGGCTATTGTGCAACCACCAAAGATGACGAAAGAGAATTTTTTATTCGCCACCCTACGAGTCATAAAAGACTGAAATATGCCTATCCCTTGCGGACTTCACTTGATACACTCGTGTTTGTATCGTTTGTGCGAGCGCATGATGTATTTACAACTTATTCATGTCGGTTGATGTCATGCCGATAACCTCGGCTAATTTCAAAATCATTAAACATAAAAACAGGCTCTAACTGAGCAATTTGTTGTTAGGAGCGGCTACTGAAGCGGCCAAATAATTCTTTAATTGCCTTGCACGTGCAGCCCCGCTAATTTTGAGCGAAATAATCGCGTGGCAAGTACATCCGGCCCGGCGCAAAAAGAGCCCCTGCATGGCGTTGGAGGTGCCGAAGATTAACAAGTAATCGCCTGCAAGCAGATTGCGTGCACTTCGTGCCACCAGTCTTAATCTTCTTTGCCTAAATTTTAATGAGGTGTCGGTTTTAAGGTCATGTTTACAACTTGAAAGCAGGAAACAGCAGAGCAACAAGTTAGTACTGTTTCTCTTCGGTTTTGTTTTTTTCTCGCCCATGGAGTGTTTTCGGTGCAGGTGTTGTCCAAAATGTGGCTTGTTTCACAGTTGGTATTATATTTACGAATCTTAAAACATCATAATATTCGTAATAAAATTTCCCAAATAAAGAGCATTTAAAAGTTTTTATAAAATATTATCATTTTAAAGTCTTGGTGGCTAAAACATTCTTATGCAACAAGAAAAAATAAAAACAAAAATAAATTAAATATTAATTTACTTATAATATGCACATATTAGAGAATATTTGAACAAATATTGTAAATAATTTTCAATTCACTAAAGTTAATTTAAACCTTAATTTAATGAATGAATTAGTAAAATTAGTTCAATTTCAAAAAAATTGCAAGAAGGAACAATTACTTTCTTTTTAACAATTTTTAATAAAAATAAGTAGACGTAATTGTGGCCACAAGGGTTTTAGCAAGAATCTTAATAACAAGAAATATTGCACATCAAAATGCCTTGCTAAAAAGCTGTAAAAAAACTATAAGCTTATCATTTGCATAAAGTCATTGAAGTAATTATAGAATTCAAAAACAGCAATGCTTCACCGATAAATATGAAGAATCGTTTAAAACTACGTAGAAAAAATTACCCTCGCCTATATGTGGTAAAATAAAAATTATTTAATTTCTTTCAAATCCTTTGAATATAATAACAAATAATAAATCTCATCTGGCACATCTACGTAATGTTTAAAGGTAATTCTTATAAGAACGCTCAATGCATTTATACAAATCTAAGTTGAATATTTTAATAATATACAAAATAATAATATGCAGAACATAATATTACACACATGATGTAAAAATATCGCACGAACAATCCAAATAAATATTTTAACAGAACCCAGTACGTGGGCTGCACCATATCTATTGCGAAAAACTAACAAAAACAAATGTTTAAAGTTGGAAAAATTTTTGAAAATATTCTCCCTGACAGTCAATTTTTCCATAATGAATCAGATACCTCCGAAACATGGATTTTTAACGCATCAATCGTCCCTTCCGCCGTCGTGCGTTGGTTTTTTTTTATTTCCCCGGAGAGTTTTGGCAAAAAAATGGTTGCGTACCATTCAGAATTGACCATTTTACGATTCTCGAAAACTACGGTTGTGACATGTCCTGTTTATCCCCCAAAAAAACAAGCGACCATTTGCTTTGAAGTGCTTCAAGCGCGAGCGACTTTTATTTGGTTTGGCTCATCTTGGAAATCCATATAGTCAACTGCTGTTTACTTTCGGCCTCATACGTATAAATCCAAGATTCGTCACCTCTGATCGTTAACTTATGCGCACACAGCTCTTTCACGAGATAAATCTTCATGCAATATCGAATGTATACTATTTATAAGTATGGCCTAAGGAAGCCTGAATTTCATGATAAGTCACATGACGACCATCTTACTTTATCAGTTTGCGCACGGCATCAATGTTTCTTGGTACCCCAGCCGATTTTGAACAGTTTTCTTTAAATTCATGACCACGATTAAATTCATTGAACCAACGATATCTAATGGCTGTGTGTAGAACTTTATCACTAACAATCGAAGTGAGCTGATCAACACACTGTTAATCCACGCCGAAAGTCGTAAAAAATCATCGCACGAAAATGTTCACAAGTTAATTCCATCTTTTGGCCGAGAGAAAGCGTAGTTAAAAAATTTCGTTAGATCACATTTGAGGTGTTCTGTAGTTCTTACGTATAACTATAGACGCCAATCTTTATTCATAAATCACAAGATAGAAAATATGTATTGCATGTGTATTAAATGATATGTACAAGTTACTAGACTATATTTCATATACATTTCAATGATCTGACGATGTATGGTTCAGTTTCATTTAATTACTGTACTTAAAAAAAATCGCTGCCGTCAGATTAGGTGCGCACGTCTCCTAATGTCGCCAAAAGGGCATATATAAAACAAAATTCAGGTTCTCAATTTCTATAGAACTCTATTCCGAGACAACTATGATCAACTACCACAATTTGACGTCACAGCAGCCACTCTTGTGTGATGCAATGTCCAAATAAAGATTCAATTAACATTACCTTTGCTTACAGTTGCTTTATAAATAATTGTAATTCAAACGTGGGAGTTCTTAAAACACAAAATGGGGGTAACATTTATATTAATAAACCTCAAACATTCATGTTATATGTCTCAAACTGGGTGGTTGACACTACGCTCAGTTTTAATCAATTGCAAATATCCAATCTAAGGAAAATATGTATTCTTGTTATTCAAAGATTTTTTCTATTAAACCTTTAGTTGCAGCTTAACGAATATAAAAACGGAAATAGTGTTCTATTAGCTTATTCATAACAAAATGTTCCATCTTGTCCATATTGAGGAAAATATAATTTCAATTTTAACTACAACTAATTTTATTCACAAAACTTGACAATATTTAAACCCAATGGCCAATTTCTTAAACTACCGTAGTCTCAATCACTTTTATGGTAAATAATTCAAAAGTGATGTATTGGCCATTTTGAGTATCTACTTCTCCGTTCAACTCCGCCTGCCGTGCCTTTGGGTGGATTGAGTAACCTGAAGGTATTGTTGCCGGCCCCAAGTCCGGATAAAGGAGGAGGAAGTCCTTGAATCAGGCCAGCACCCCACTTAAGGACTAAAATACATAAAACCGATCATAGAAATAGAGATATGCCTCGGATAAATAGGACCAGTGACGACCACAGCAAGAAATAGGACAACGAATTAACGGAAATCAAAAAATATTCTCAGAATAACCATCTGGAACATCAGATCTCTAAACTCAAGATAACAAAAGATTCCTAACAACTTGCATGCAGAAAAATAGATATATGCGCTTTGCAAGAAACAAAGAAGAAGGAAAGAGGTCAAACTAGGTTACTCAACTATATAATGACATACAGTGGCGTACCAAAGGAAAAAAATTAAATCGTGCAATGTAAATATATATCTTATATATATAATAGGTGTATAAATAAGTTCTCAGCTTTATCGGCTTCTATCACTAGGGAATTCGCAAGCTACCCGAAAGATGGCAAAAGGTCATCGATGCCAACGAAGAATACTTTGATACTTAAGCTTTTTTTGTTTGTTTTTAAATAAAACTTTAATTTTGCAGAAAAAAGCTGAGAACTTATTTATACACCTATTAGAATGTCTGATATTGTTGAATAAAAGAGTTGCATTAAATGTTGTGTTAAAAATGAAACTAATGCTACTGAAACGTTTAAAATGATGCAGAGAGCATTCGATGATGATATTTATCGAGAAAAACTGTTTTATAGAGGCATGAGCTGCTCAGAGAAGGTCGTGAATCCGTAGAAGATAAATCTCGTTCTGATCGTCCATCAACATCAATAACTGAAGAAAGTATCGAAAAAATTAGGAACAAACTAATGGAAAATCGACCTTTGTCTGCAAGAGATTTTGCTGAAGATGTTTGCTTAAAATAGGTTCAATAATAATGCTTTGGGCTTGAAATGCTCGTCAGCAAAACTTGTTCCAAAATCATTAAATCTTTTGCAAGAACAACATCGTGTTGATGTTACCGAAAAAATGCTTGAATGAGTAAATGATGATCCAACATTCATCAAACATATCATTATCCGATTTGACTCACTTGAATCGATAAAACAAAAATCGAAAAAGATGCAGATTGAAATTCCAAAAAGCGCGTGTGAAAAGTGTGTAAGACTGGAATAATCGTAGGCATATGTGTATTGCGACGGGAGGGAATTCCTTTCAAGGAGACAAAATACAATAAATAGTAGGCATTTTATTCAAACAGTCATCTTACTTTTTGAACATAGTATTATATCGCAACCAAAGGTACTATTGTAAAAACTCAAGTAATAATTAAATAGGAATATTTGATCCGACGGAACCAATAGAATTGAGGATAATAAGCATATTGAAATGTAATATATACAAAGTATGTTCGGTATACAATAACAATGTGTAACAATGCCTTTTGTGAAAACTCCTTAACGTTAGCAGCACATGCCGACTTATTTTTTTGAGACACCGTTGATTATGGCGACAAACTCGGATTGCAAGAATTAATTAACAATGAATTCTGTCGTGCAGGGCAGCCTGAATTTCAAAGTAATTACAAGAGAGTGTTAACGACACGAATTAATTTTTCATCTCTTTGTAATTACGTGAGAAATGTGGATTTTGTTTTTCTTAAATTACTTTTCGTTGGACTTTGAACGAAATTAAAGTGTTCGCCGAACCTGAAATAATATGTTAATTACAGTCTTTACCTAACAGCAAATTGACGGCTCCGAATTTTTCATCTGCGCCCGAAAGCGCACAGCGTTAATCGCTCGATGCACCTATGTACGTGAATTGGTTGTCCAGTTTGCTGCATTAGCAGCCAGCACCCGTGCAGCACGAGCGTATTTGCATGCACCCCCAGACTGTTGCGTTAATGATAAAACATGTAAATATTTTTTATTCGCTTTACGTGCGCGCTGCGTCTGTCAAAAATATTGACACAACTTTATTTCTGTTAATGTATAAAAATTAAAAACAATGCTGTTCACGTTCAGCTCCGTTGAAAATCGCTTCTTTCTTCTGTATTAGCATACACCTTAAAATGTTTTAAAATAAAAGATAAACCGTAATTTTTATACATCACTTAAATTTTAATGATATCTTCTACCACCGTAATATCAATATATTAAATAGCCTTTAAGCGTCCACATTTTTTAATGACAAAAAATTAAATAAACATCTCTTAATTTGCAAATTACAGGTAACCCTCCTATAACACTGTAGAAAACGTCGTGTTGTCTGAAACCCTGTTGCATAAGAACCAGAACAAGTCCAAAAGGGGGGATTAGGTTCCAAAAACATATTAAAAGGAAATGTAATTTTTAATGGCAACTTCATTTTTATAAAAATATTAACAAAAGGAAAAGAAACAAAATATAGCTATTTTCATTTGAATAATCTTAATTTGTCCATTTTCTTACTCATCACTGCTCGGTACAAACAAACGTAAACATTTTTTCTTTTGAATGACACCATCTTCACTTTCTGAATCCTTCTAATTTTTGCGTCTTTTGTCCTTCTTAAAAAATCTGTAATTTTGGTTTTCTCGCTGCTCCTTACCAGGTTATTATAGATTTCCCGACACAGAGAAACCCCTTTTGAATTTTCAGATTCTTTGAGTGGATGGGTCTGCATCCAAGAAATATGATTCTAGATTTTGAACTAAACATGGAGATTTGCCCCTTTTAATGTTAATTTATTACATATATAATTTATTAACTTCGAAATCCATATCACTGCTGTTCGTCTCGGAATTAATTTACCACTTCTGATGCCATATCCAACAAATCTACTTCGCAAATTTTTTAAATCTTGAACCTTCTGAATAGCCATATCTTCAAAACAATCGCCACCGATTAATTTAACAAGTTCTACTATAACACCAATTTCAGTTTTTGGCGATTCAAGTCCGTTTGGTATTTCAACTGACAATGGCAAAATCTTTTTCCAACATACATTTAATGTTAATGTTTTTAGCTCCTTCAACCCTAAACGATGTTTAAATGAAAATTGCTTCCACGCTATACTACACCAAATAATCTCGATTCAGTTAGGTCTAAAATCTCTTGTAATGATCGTTCGGAGGCATAAATAATACCTTTAACAACAAAGTAGTGTTTGGTGGTAGAAATACTACTTGGACGTTAAGATGACTCAAAGCTTGTGGGTGACCTGGAGCATTATTATCTAATACTAAGAGCACTTTGAAGTCCAAATCTTCTTATTTAAATAATTTTCAACCTCTGGCCCAAAACGTTTTAAAAAACGATTCTCTAAATAAATCTCCAATTACCCAAGCTTTTAAATTTGCTTATAAACATACTGATAAGATTTTTTTTATATATGCCTTTAAGTGCACGGGGCCCTATAAACAAGCAAGGGTTGTTTCGTACAGTCTCGCAATGCGTTACTACACAAAATTAATGTTGCACTATCTTTAGATACTTTAAATCCAGAGAATCTTCTATTAGGCATTTCCCCTCCAAAGCTCAGTTTTATTGGCATTAAAGACTTGATGTGGTGTGTAACCCTGCTTTTCTATAATTTTCTGATATTTTTCTGGGCACGTCCTGTCAAATTCATAATCAGACGACACAGATTCGTCTTGAATTATTATGCTATAATTTGTTTATATTCTTATCGGGCATAGTTTGACACTAAAATTGTAGTTTTTCAAAAATTAGTGTTAAAAAGTGTTAAAACACATCCAAGAAAGATTATGTTACTTCTGAAACCACAAACACTAGAATTTCTTTAAATAATAACGTGTTATAACGAAACCATGTTGTAGAATACCATACTGTAGATGGGTTACTTGTACGAAAAATTATTCGTATGGCAATTTTTAACAAAAAAAAACTATATTTAATTAAAAATAAACCAATATAATAATTACAAAAGATAACATTGTAAAAATATAAGTTGTTTTTCTTTAAATCGTCGACAAGGTTGATATTCATTTGTAGATAATCAAAATCACGTTGCCTTTACTGTCCTTGTCATTTTTATTTGTTTATCTTTTTAGCGCCTGCAAATCTTTTACTACTCATTTTACTTAAGTTACTGTCCTACTCATCATTCTTTAAAACACATACGACGATTCAAGTAAAAAGTAGCGTAAAAGAGAACAAACGATTTATTAGGATTTGTCTTTAAAATCTAAATTCGTCATACACCTGCTATCAGTTTATATTTCAAAACAATTGCTGCTTTCCTTGAAATAGAATTCAGAGAAGTAAATTACGCAAGTCTGTCGTGTTTCATCAATTTGTATTATCAACTCAATGAGCTACAATTTAATTAAAAAGACTTTATATTAATCTACTTAAAAAAATGTATGCAGATTTGTAGGAAAATAATAATAATAATATGCAAGAAAAATTTAAAAAATAGTTTATCGTAAGATGCGTTAAATTACTGCGTTAAAGTTATTCTAATCTGGCTACAAATTCAGTAGAAAGTTTCCATAAATCTCGCTCAACTTATTTTCAAAAATCGAATATTGAGAATATTTGTTTTTTCTAATAATCACCCATTAAGTAGTACGTTATCAATTAATTTCTCGACGTCTGCTATTTAGACATAACAATATCGGTCCGAGAGTATAAGGTACAGACTATACAAGACTGGTTTTTATAGTAACATCGTAGAATATTTCTAAGAAAACTAAAAAAGCGCAAACCACAATGAACAAATCTAGATGGCCTTGACAAGTTTGGGCAACTAAATTATTTTAATTCGGCGGTATTAAATATAAGTTTAAAATGAAATATTTCTGCTACATTACTATATTTATATTAAATGAAAGAATAAATAATACTGAAAGCTTCAATACATAACTTAAAACATTTTATTATTTATTTAGTGCCTCATGTTGTATTTCAAATTTTCTAGGACATTTTTCATGTATTTTTAAATCATCCCTAAGTATTTAAAAAATGTTTATTTTAAATGTTGACGTACAACTATGCTTTATTTTTGATAAATCTTCGACTGTCTCGTAATCTAGAAGTTATAATTGGCAACACCAGCAAATTAACTAATTGCACAAAAATATGCCAACACTTACAGTAGTTGAATTAAATGATTAGGAGCGGGACAGGCAATTTCACAAATTGCGTGTGCCAAAAGTCTGCAACCTAGCTATGAGGGTAATTTAAATGCGAGATTTTGCCCCCATGCTGCATCGTCAATTCAGTTATTTAACATCATTAATTTTCCCGACTTTCCAAAACTCTGTCATAAGAATTTCAAAAGAACTTTTTCGTATTCTCGAGGTTGTGACTTGTCCTAGACGAGCGGTAATCAAATTTCTATCTGAGAAAATTGAATATAAAATTTAAGGAGCTGACAATTTCTGGGCTCCTTTCACTCTTGATAAGTTGACAAGTACCCAGGGAAGTCGCATAATTGAGCAGTAAAATGTGCGGTGGCATTAAAGCTACACGCGTGTTGGGGAAATTATTAAAATTTGACAGTCGCCGACCTCACTTAATTCCCGGCGACGAAATATTGTAATCGCAGTGACAAGCCTCGCCGGGGACTGATGATGAATGCGCCGTCTCGCAGTCACCGCCGCCGATTTGTTTAATGCATATCTAACCGAGATTAATGTGGCGAGGGCTTTAAGTTTTTCAGGCGGGGTGCATAAAGAATTATCATTTAACATGTAGGAAACTCCGGCGCGAAAGAACGAACATCACTTACTCGATGAAAGATTCAGCACGACACTCACCTTACGTAGACGTTAGTGCACCCAAGAAGGGGCTGTCGAATAGGCAGGCGGGGCGGAAGCTTGCGGGTTGGAAGCTACTGAATGGCCTTCCTGCTGAGCCGCTATACTCTGGTGCGACCCGGTGAAGTTAAAGTCTAAGCTGCCCTCCATGCTCAGCTCGTGTTTGATCACTTCGTCGACGTTGCAATCGAAGCCGCCTTGCAAGGATTCGATGTTTATATTGAGGTCGTCCAGCAGAGTGCTGTTGTTTAACGCACCCATTATTTGACCCATCATAGTGGACGCGGTAGTTTGGGTGGACTGAGGCGTTAAAGGTGGGCTACTGGAAGGTGGTCTCGGTAATGAATTTCTGGTATTTAAAATGTACTGGTGACTACTGAGAGGGTCTGGGGAAGGTTCAGATTGGGGGTATGATGGCGACATGCTGGGCGGCGACATGTTCTGTAATAATAAAACACGCATAAATAATACAAGTCAAACATATTCACGAAAAATTCACTTACTTCAACTTTACATTGTACCGGCATACAACTACATCCCTGCAGACGGTGAACGGGGCACTGTGGCAATCCATATGCACCTGGATTTTGGAGTGCATTCATTTCTCTGCGAGGAAATGCCTCGTAGGGTGCTGTATATGGAGGAGGTGGAGGTGGCGTTTGTCCATTTAGATATCTTTAATATAATCAAAAAGTCTCAATTAGTACTCGCAGAGAAAAATTCTTTTATTATACAGCAGTTAGCTAAAAACATAAGCAAAGCACAGCCCAAGTGCTCACCCCAAATATGCATCAGGTTGAAGTTTCATGCCCTGTTCAAGATTTCCTGCAAGCTGGTCGGGCGAGTAGTTACCAGTAATTTCGGTATTATAATTTGAGTTAGGAAAAGGAGAAGGCGAGCTCCAGTCTGGTTCCATGCCTACTACTGCGGGTATAGGGGACAAACGCCCGCAAGAGGACGTATTCGAGGAAGCTCTTGGACGAAAATCTGGACTTAGTTGAAAACCTCCAGCACTAAGGAAAAGGATACACAAGTATGAATAAACTGTAGTAAATATAGCAAGTCTCAAGTTTCTGCATGCCACAGTATTTTGGGTCAAGGTATTCAAAACGACAAAATAATTATGAAATCATTTGCTTACCTGGGAAGAGGTGAATCTGGGAATAAATCGAGGCCTTCCGATACCGACGAACTAGGACTAGATGTAGCATCTGGTAAACCGTTTCGTAAAGCATCAACTTTCTTCTTTACGCGCCCCCGCCTTTTTTCGAATTTACTCGTTTCCATAGAAGCAGCCCGCCTTCTTACCGACTTTCCTGGTTTTGCATCCGGATTAATCATCCACCAGGACGATTTTCCCGTGCCCTCATTTTGAACTCTCATAAATCGATTGTGAAGAGAAAGGTTATGCCGTATGGAATTCTGAAATAAAAGAAAAAATTGAAATTCCGGTTAAAGCATTGAATGTAGCATAATTATAATGCTGCTATATTATACAGCTTTTGGTTTCATTATTTGAATATAAAGTATCACTTGAGCGTTAAGGATATAATATATGAATTATGAATATCTGAAGAACATTTATAGCCCACCTGCGGCCATTAGGTCCTCACTTTTATCCGAACTGATTTATGTCGCCCGGCAATCGCTAACGAGACAGTTTTACCTTCGATAGCTGGAGAGGTGATATACGGTGCCAGGAGCCACGGCGCCTTGCAGAATGCCAGGAAACGGCGCCCAATCGAAAATCTCAAAAGATTCAAATCGCAGACCATAAAAAAGAGTCGTAACGACCCTGCGACCGAATAAAATTCTCGCGGGTGGCGACGTTACGCCTAAGTGCTATTGGAGACACGAAATACATATCTCAATATCTGAGGAGGCCGAGCGCATAATGGAACAACAAGCGCTTGACCACTGACCGCTCACCCTTTATCACGTCGGAAGTGGCCGGAAGACGTCGAAGAGGCATAAGGAATGGACCCACACGAGCAGTCTGTTTATTGTCTGAACACCACAAGTAACATTAGTCTTGGTGCAGGTAGCCGCTACACATACGATTATGCAAATTTGTAAAGGACCAAAACGTACCTCGCCACCGAACTGAAGCTATAAAACAAGTAATGGTCGGATGAATAGCAAAATTATATCCGAAAACTTCCACACCCCGCCGATCATTACTAAAGTTGCAGTTTTAAACATCAATAACTTACTGCGAGTTGATACAGAACGACGGGGGAGTTTCTCGGCGGCGAATATGAACCGATCGGTTAAAAATTCTAGATGCAATAAAAAGGCGATAATAAGAAACGATGTAGAATGCAATAAATGAAAATAGCGACGGTAGTAATCAAAGTTTTATTAGCTGCTTTATCGCAGCCACCGAACCACTGAATCGAGGTAATTTTATATCAAATTAAAAATTCCGATGAGATGATTAAAAAGTTCCGCAATTATTCCATTCAAATGAGGAAACTATTACATTGTGGCTGAATAAACAACCTAAGCGATCCATCCGTTCCAGCAACATCACAATAAAACTAAGAATGCAACAATTTGTGGCGCACGTGCCATTATGTCCAATCAAATCACTCAGAACACGTCAGATTACACACGAAAGCTAAATAGTTGATAACATGGAAGCTCGGCCTATTCAAGGAACACTTGATATCTTCAAAGTAATCGGTGTCTCGGAATTATTCACGCGTTCTTTTGATGTCGTGGAATGGCCATGATCACCGCCTGATTACAGATAAATGGCTGTAATCGGTCATCTGTCATTTACATAAAGTACTGAGATATAAATTACTTAAAACCTGCGTTTAAAATTCAAATTACCCGTAATAGTACCAGTACAAATTATTGGCACTGTAATATATTAAGTACAATTTTTCACAAATGTGCAAATATATATTATTAGTTTCTTCGTTGTACTTATATACGATCACAATCAACAGTGTATTATGCTGCAGTAAGACTCACATTCACTATAAATGAAAACGGCGATTTGAACAGCTCCAAATCATGTTTTCATGCATATTTGATTTAACAACTCCGACATGAAACAATTGACATATGTATGCTTATAATCTGCCAGCCAACGACCCTTAAAAAGGGTTTGGCTGCAAGTAATAAAATATATCACGTGCACTCAACAAAACAATTCCGATTAAACTTGCTATAACGGGTTTGAAATCGATTTGCTTTTACTTGCACCGATTTTTCACATTTAGAAGCTAACCAAACAAACACATACACCTGCAGGTAACACTTTAGAATGTGAAGCACATTAATCTCAAACTATTTTTGTACATAGCACACAGAACTGACCTACTCTTGGCCTTATCGCGGTAACACAATGAAAGATAAAGCGCAGTTACTTCGCAACGTACTTTTTAATCGGCTTGTATTACCTATACGAAATGGTAAGCAGACCGAACGTACTTATAATGATTCGATAGAAAAACTATACGTATTGAGATTCACGACTGCATGACGAAAAAAAAATTAAGTTAAACCTGGTTACAAAGATAGCTCGACTTAAGCAACTGCTGTCTAAAAAAACGCTGTGATACTTAATATTATTCAAATAACTTCTGAAATACTGAAATATTCATCTTCTTAATATAGCTTTACATACAAAAGCATTATGTAGTTTAAAAAAGCGTTCAATAAATTGAAATAAATAATAAAAAGGTAATTTGCGCCAAAAAAAATTTTTAAACTATATTTCATTATTTTCACCTATATTCTCAGATTTTTGTTGTTTCCCTACGGCAATGTTTAAACAAACTTAGCATATCACATCCAAGGAACAGATGAAAGAAAATCATAATTATTACTATATAAATCACATATGTAATAAAAGACGAAACTTTAAAAAATATAATAAAAAAAAGGAAAGGCAAAAACAAGTATTATATTATATTATATTATATTTTTTTATATATATATATATATATACCTGGTGCTCAATTTTCGAGCCTCACCATTGGGATCTCAGTTATCTTGAGAGTTGCAAGGTTGGTCAAATTAGGGCAAAGTTGCGTATTTTTATGCTTATCAAGAATCTCGAAATTGATTTGATTTATTATTAACAATTTTCGAAATATCGTGAAAAAATTAAAAAAATGTTATTTTCGTTTTTAATTTTAAATCAAAAACCGGTAAAATTTCACGATTTTAATTCAGACATTCTTGAGACACTTAGGGTTTCGACCCACTCTGAAATGTCAAAAATACAATAGTAAACTTTTATTTTTCTTATGGGCGCCACATTGGATTTTTACAATTTCAAATGCAGTTTTTTTTCTGATTACATGGATATATGTATCATACTTCATGTTTTTGCTTTTTTATTTCACAATTTTCGACACTTTATCGAAAATTGTTATTATCATAAGTGACTTTCCCAAGTCGGCGTTGGAATTGCTTTGTAGATGAGTTATTTCTATTAAAAGCGCGATTTTCAAATGACAAAAAAATAAATGAGAACAAGCGTATTGAATAAAATTAAGAGAATTAAGAGATGTTCAAATGCTGCTCCTGTAACATCTAAACATAATCGCGCACTTTTTCTTGAATTATTAATAGATCTTTGAATCGATCTTCCTCTAATTTGTCTCGCAGTAGCGATGATTCTTTGGCGCAGTTCTTCAATGTTTTCCTGTATGGTTTCGTAAACTTTATCCTTCATAGTTCCCCACACAAAGTAATCCAGATGAGATAAATCTGGTGGCCGCACTGGCCAACGGACAACTCCGTTATTTGCAATTATTTTATTCAGGAACATTTCTGACAAATATTTCAATACCGCCCTAGAATTATGGGGTGGGGCACCATCCTGTTGAAACCATATGGAATTCAAACAATTTAGGCAAATGTTGTTGTCCACATAGTCGGTGAATAAAGTTCTTAAAAAATGTAAATAACTGTTTGCAAGCAAATTTTCCTCGTAAGTGTATGGTGCAATAATTCTGGTATTCAACACACCGATCAATACATTGCATAAAAAAAGAATTTGGGACCGCCGCTCTTCATACTGATGAGAATTTTCTGTAGCTCAGATATGTTTATTGTTCCGGTTAAACAATTCCATATTAGCAAATTTACTCTCGTCGGAAAAAATTACATCATTCAGAAAATTTCTATTTTCTCGTAGCTTATTTACAAGGAAGGTGCAAAAAGGCTATGCGTCGCTCATTATCACCAGGATGAAGTATTTGGCTAATGCAACTCTTGTATGGATGATATTTGTGCTTTTTGAGCACCCTCCATACTTTTGAAGCGGATATTTTTAAATCAGCTTGAATTTCATTTGTTGAAAATGAAGGATTATTTTGGACCTATGGAGTAAAGAATTAATTATAAAACGTTATTGTAATTATTATGGAAAATTTTTATTATTAGTAAAATTTCTTGTTCTTGTTCGATAGACCTAGAATCATATTTACGTCTAGGTTTCTCAAATGAACTAAAGTCTCTTAAATTTCTATGCAAAAATAGGAAATAGGTTGCATGTGGTTGCCGTCTTTCCGAATAACGTTGTAGATATGTTTCAGAAGTAATTAGTGGGTTCCGATTTGAAGCATAATAAATTTGCAGCATATCTTGTTTTTCTTCATTTGAAAATCGCATTTTTAATATGAGTAACTCTGTTACAATATGGTTAAAATGCAAAATCAAAAGAAACTGTTAAATTTTTAGCCAAACAAAAGAAAATTGTTGATTTCGTCTCTAAAGCATCAAATCAATTCCAAAACCTCTTCTCTCCAAGTTTTGTCATTAATTATAAAATAAAAAAGCAAAATCATGAAGTGTGATACAGCCTTGTAATCAGAAAAAAACGCTACATTTGAAATTGTAAAAATCCAATATGGCGGCCATAAGAAAAATAAAAGTTGACTATCGTAACTCTGGCAGCAACCATACTGACATTTTTAGATTCCCTATAAAAAAGTGTCTGAAGAATGTCTGAATTAAAACCGTATAATTTTACCGATTTTTGAATTAAATTAAAAACGAAAATAACATTTTTTTAATTTTTTCACGATATTTCGAAAATTATTAATAATAAATCAAATCTATTTCGAGATTCTTGATAAGCATAAAAATACGCAACTTTGCCCTAATTTAACCAACCTTGCAACTCTCAAGATAACTGAGATCCCAATGGTGAGGCTCGAAAATTGAGCACCTAGTATACATACATACATACATACATATATATACATATATATATATATATATATATATATATATATATATATATAAATGTAGTGAAGGTAATGTATTAATTATATAAGAAGACGTAATCAACCAAACATGAATAACATCCAGCCAATACTTAAAATACAAGTGCAGGATATTATTAAGAGTATAGATAAAAATAAAAATCTAGAATGACAATATAAATGAAAAACAAAAAAATATTGAAAACTGGATAACGACCTCAGAACTATACAAAATAAGCAATCTTTTTTTTTCATAAAAAATACGAATACTACAGGCCAATAGCAGTAATATTATATACAAACAAAATATTGCTAAACATTATTATAACCAGATTGAAAGCCTTTCTTGAATGCCAATTTTCTAATGAGCAGACACAGGGGCTTAAATAAACAGCAAATTACTGAGAAATGCAAATAATTCAATGTGATGCCACACATATGCTTCCTAGATTATAAGAAAGCTTCTGGATGAAATTGAAAAAGTATATTTAATAAAGGGACTATATGAATGTAGAACGACAATTAAAAAAATAATACAACTTTACAGAAATTATACGAAAAGGTTGTCGTCAAGGATGTGTGCTATTTCCTTTCCTCGCTAACACTTAGACCAAGTTTTAAATATGGAATTTCCTCGCTCAACAGAATGGCGACTTAAATTTGATGGTGTGAACATAAACAATCTGAGATACGCTGATGACACGATCTTCATAACTAAGACTGCCGACGAATTGATCGTGCTATTAAATATAGTAGAAGATGAAAGTGAACATCTGACACAGGCTTTAAATAAAAACACAGTGATAGTATCCAAAGGACGCTTAAATATCGACAGATTCTTGGATAATGAAGAAAGTAGATAAACAAATTATTTTAAAATGCAGTGCTGGAGGAGATTATTAATAGTAAAATGTACTGAACATCGTACAACCAGATTCATAATCACAAAATAGAAACTCTCGTATAGATTATAAAATGTGATACAAAATAAAATACGATTTTTTGGTCATGTTACTCAAAAAATGAGCGACAATCATAAGGAAATTAATGGTACAAGAAAAAAGAACGTCAGAAAGATAATTAAACAAAGTAAAAGGATTAACCGAAGTATTTTATATAATAATAAAATTAGAAGAAAAAAAAATGAAAAAAATAAATCAAGAGCCGTATACAATAAACGTATAAATCACGATGTTCCGATGCGAACCGTATGATGAGAGATGCCCTCAGCTTTATTATTTCTAAAAAAAAGAAAACTAACATAGTCCGTGATATTTAAATAGTATATTGCCGAGAAGAGTTTGGAAGTAAAAACTTCACCTGTAGGGCTTAGGCTCAGCACAAAGTAAATCACGGTGGTTACACAGTAAAATGAGTGTGACGCAACTACTTCTTTGGTTTTTAAGAGTGGCACAAAATATGCAAAAACATATCTTACAGTAATGATTACAGCAACAGCAGTAATTTCTGATCCGTCACTAAATATTATTATTTTTGTATAAGGCACTTAACAGTCTTGTTTTTAAATATTGTCTAGTAAGATGAATACAGAAAGTGTTACTTATTTTCTGAATAAATATATTAGATGACAACCATACAAACACGTTAAGAAAAATATACTTCTGAAGTGCGTGAGTTATCAACTAGTAGGTGCCTAAATTATTGACACCTTTTTTTATTCAACATTAAATTTCTCATATGTGGACTTTTATATATAAACTAAAAGGTTTTTCAAAAAAAACAATATGACGTTAATGTAAAATAAAACTATTTGGGATAAAAACACCCAGTTTTCGGTTACTTTATCCAATAAAACATATAAGTAGTTTTATGAATACAGTCTTTGATGTCCAATTTTAAGGCATAATTTGCGCATAGACTATTGTTTCCAAGCAACCCTACAAAAAAAAATATCACGACCTTTGGAGGACAATCAACTCATAATAAGTCGATAGTGAAACCAACATTGTGACATGTAAGGATATAAACCCAAATCTTTTCGAAAATTGTAGTCTACGACGAGAAACAAATAAATTAGAATCTTTTGCAACACTAACTATTGGATTTCGATGTCTTGGTGTTTTACCATTGTGAAGAATAAAAATCTCTCTCAAATATTTAAATGATTTAACGAATAGCGAGCACACTACACTAGGTCGATTATGTGGACCATAATTTTCCTATAGTGCACGTTGAGTATTCACAAAGAAACCTTTATTTCCTAAAATTTTTTGGCTAATTATCAAAACGTTATTAATGGTTTTATTTTGTCACGATAAATTGTCTAATGATATTTGAGCATTTGAAATGTCCCCGCCATTTCAAATTCGAAACATATCCTCATATTGAACAACCTTTTATTATAATTCCATGAGATTGATATTAATTATTAGAAAATTTGTCCAGACAGCATTACAAATTAGGAAATTGTTTCTATTTTCAAATTTAAACATTAGCTTACTGAAAAAACGTTAAATTTTATCTCGGATAGTATTAGGATATGTATTGGCTGGCACAAATTGTTAGAGCTTATTTCATCCTCATAGTGCATTAAACAAATCGTGACTTTTAAATTCCTAATTGCCGACACTTCTACATGAAGGTTATTTAAACTGCCTTTATTCAAAACAGTTTTCTCAATTTATGAGCCGCAAATGTTAATTACGTTTTTATATTATATTTTGGTTATTTTGTTACACCGGAGTTTCAGAATAAAATAGATACTAAATAAAAGTTAGTAATTCAATGTATTAAAGTACTACCTACAGCTAAATAACATTTTTAAATAACTGTGAACACTTTGCTATTGTCTGAACCACATACTACACTTAACTGAATGCAGAAATTTAGACGATTTTAGCCGCGAGATAATTCAGGCTGATTGTAGTGCCTCACAATGAAAAATAAGTCTATACTTAAAAATGTTAATGCCAACAATGGATCTGGTTATTTCCTATTTTGAAATAAGCTATAAACAATCAACACTACCAAAACCCGGTCTCCTAAAACACTCGTAACGAACAAAACGAGGAATTGTAAGAGAAGTTGT
This sequence comes from Sinelater perroti, assembly GCA_036346155.1. Taxonomy (NCBI): domain Eukaryota; kingdom Metazoa; phylum Arthropoda; class Insecta; order Coleoptera; family Elateridae; genus Sinelater; species Sinelater perroti. Next base: position 22,290,720 of record JARFIY010000001.1, read on the forward strand.
TAAAAATCCCCAAAAGCAGTGATTGAACTGGCGCAGGCATCAAAAAAGGCGGAAACACAATCCAACTCGTTTCCAAAAAGAACTCTTGCTAACACCCTTCCAAAAAAAAACCGTCGACAAAATTAGGCAATATCCCTCATTCTCAACCGGATTACTTTTGGGAATTGTCATTTTCTGACAAAAACAGTAACATTAGTGAAATTTTTGCTCACGGACATGTTCGTTCAACCAAATAGATGACAAACTCCTTCACCAGGCTATAAAAAAATTAGCATAATGGAATTTGCTTTGGTGTAGATTACATTTACTTTTGTGTGGCGGTACCATAAATTCCTCAAATTATTTAACTTTTGAGTATTAGATCTCTACAAGTTTTTAACATTTTTATTAAAAAATTCTCTTCAAAATGAGTCAATTACATTATCCAACCAAACATGGTCAAAAGACCATAAAAGCCTAGCAATGAAGCCGAGTTCCAGAAACAGACAATTTAATTAATAGCATCTGCCAAAGATTAACAGCATTGCTTGAGAGTAAAGGAGGTTTAATCAAGTATTAATTGTTAACAGTATTGTATTAAGAAAATATATTGTCGTCAAAATTAATGTGCCATTTCTGAAACTTAAAGCATAAGAGGAGAAGTTTCCCTATTAGGTAGTATACTGAGGCCACTCAACATTTATACTTCAGCTGCACCAGCAGTAAATATCACCCTAGCAAGTTTTGCTATTGACACAAAGTTCCGATTTTATTTTAACAATTTTTCATTTGCAAGCAACCGAGAAAATATTTTTTAGTGCACCAAGTTGAATATGCAAGTCAACCCTACAAAATATAAAACATTAAAAAGCATTCCAAAGCTACCTGTCATAGAGATTAATAACAAAGAGTTTGAAAAGAATTCCAACAGATAAAGCAATCAAATACCTAGAAATATTTTTAATAACTGGCGTAATTATATCCAGTAATCACAAAGAAGTCCGCATTGAAAACTAAATAGACAATCTTAATGTTTAAATCGCTAATCAGACCGGTGGCCCTGCTTCACCAATCTGGAGCAACACCGCAAAATTATTATAAACTCCAACGAGTAAAAAGCAAAGAGCTTTCCTTTGCAGTAAACGCACTATAGTTCATCCGAAACGCACAGCTGCATTATGAACTGGGCATCTCAACAATATATGAAGATATGAGTGATAGACCGCAAATATTTTTTACCAACATATACGCTTTTGACAGACCTGTGTATTACCACGTCAACAAACGATATATCCACATCCAACTAAAACAGAAGCTCACTCCGAAATTATTGTCAGACATATCTAATAATTAATCCTAATATATGTTTAATTTTGTGCGTGTCCATTTTATTCTGTTACCTTAATGTTTTTTTGGTATCGCATTAGCTTTTTTTAACAACTGAGCCAGTGTTTTCTATAACAGTTTAAAATTTTTTGCCGTAATATTTTTTGGTAAATCCTTACTTTCCATAAAGAAACAAACTTAACGATATTTTGTTTCAACCATAATGTACCACACAAGATAAAACACTTCAACATCTTCAAATGGTTCTAACATGCGTCACATCATAGAGGATACTATGTAACATAATTAGTATAAAGAATCATTTAAATCCGTCGTTCCACAATAGAGACTGTTCCAGATGGATCAACACTAGCAGAAAATTACTTAGATGTCCTTCCATTGCCTGATAACTATTGGTTGTTCAAAAATATTTTACTTTTTTTATATTGTTTGCATTGTTATCGCATGATTGGTATCATTTGAAAGCTCACAATCTCCCGTGCATTTTTATATATAATATTTCTATATTTGTTTCAGAATGGAGCTTACGCGCGAGCAAAAAATATTGTTAATGCTACACGAGTACAAGTTGAATTCAAAACCAAATGCTGCTGAAACCGCCGAATCAATAAAGCATGGGGCAAAGGCACGGTTGGAAAGTTGCCGGTTCGAACACATTTTGTAGAATTAAAAGCCGGCAATGAAGACTTGGATCGCAAGCAAGGAGCTGGACGTCCAAAAGAGACTCTGTCATTGACATGCCGAATGTTGGTCGATGATTTCGATTGCAGCCCTCGGACTATTGACAATATCCTCCACGAGTTCGGTAAGATTTGGACGAAGACTGCTCAAAAAACGAAACGGGCAAATACCAGTCAAACTTTGTTGTATCGCCAAAATGATAATGCGTTCTTGGCCAATCTATTGATTACGGGAGATAAAAAATGGATCAGCTTCAAAAACCCGGATCCTCAACACGAATGGCGAAAATACAACTGCAACACCAAAGAAGAGGACTTTCGGCAGAAAAAGGCAATGTTGTCTGTGTTTTGGTGGACTCGTGGCATTGAGCATTGGGAATTGTTTGAGCCAGGACAAACTGTCAGCTCGTAAGTCTATTGCCGTTAGTTAGATGCGTTGGATCGAAATTTGGATCGCCGTCGTCGAGGTCGGCTTGTTTTTCTGGACGGCAATATATAGCCTCACCGTTCGCGCTATAAAGATCATCGAACTTGGTTGGGACCGCGATGATAGTCCGGCTTAGCCTCCTGATTTGGCGCCATCAGATTATTATTTGTTCTGTTAGTTGCAACACTTTTTGAAAGGCAAACGTTTTGAAAACGTTGGTGAAAAATTGGTGAATCGCTTAAAAAATTCTTTGACTCGAAAGATGCCGAATTCTTTTTGGACAACCCATAATTAAATACAAATCTCATTGAGAATTTGTAGGCAATTGCCAAACAAAAAAAAAGAGTATTACTACTAAAAATTAGCCCATATAGCACAAAGACCTAGTAAAAAAAATATAAAGAATCGTTCCCTTTTCTTGATTCCTCGTTGCAGACCAACAATTTTGACACCTCTTTTAATTTTTATTCTTTAAAATAAATTAATAAGAGTACTTTCAAATTTTGGTAACAAATCTACCCAAATTGATATATTAAAATTTAAATTTATTCATCATTTAAAAGAGACATCCCTTATAGTTATAATAAAAAAGAACTAGTGCATATTAAGAGAATAAACAAATTGTGTAGTTTTCCAAAATGCTGTTGATGAGTAATACAATTGTATCATTCATACGTAATGTAAACATCGCCTTTTTCTCCTCATTAAATTTGGTATTTTTTCATTGAAATTTTCATGTTTGATATGCAAACCGTCTACCCCATTCTTTTAAAATTAATCTATCTGGACATGCTTAAGTCGTTTTCAAATTAACTTGAAATTATTGCTTTCGGCTTCTATAAAATTTCATCTCTATTGACATACAAATCAGATAAACATACATCGTCTAAAATAAATGTATATCTAAATGTATTAGGGTAGTTTTACAACGATAAGAGGCTCGATGCCTTCAATCCGGTCTATGAAAATAAGGCTCATATATTAGAAAACTTAGTCAGATATCTCTGATTGTTGCAGAAATATAAATTTCAAAATTGACTTTAACAATGACATATATATCTATAAGAACCTGTGGAGCACTTAGTTACTGGCTCTATTGGGAAATGCAGAGTCGCCGCGGCCTGGAGATTGTAAATCGTCGCCGCGTCGGAGAAATGCTCACCGGCTCGGCGCCAAAGTTCGCTCAGGCAGAAGCTGTAGAATGCGCTTTCACCTCTCCGGCTGCCCAATTTTCTTGTGTAAGAGAGTTAACGATGTAACGGCGATATTAGCATGGCCAGGCTGCAAATAAACAGCTCGTTCCACATACAGTCCCGCGCCAACTCCCATTACCTGACGCTCACGCTCGCGTCGTCCCCGCTCGCCGACACCCGTATATCATTATTTGCATATCGAATCTTATAAAATAAGTGAAAAGAAATAGAGTGTAATATATACATCACGCAGATGAAAATCTGACAGCTGAAGTTTGTTCAAGGTGCGAGCTGTGGTTGGGGAGGTGCGAAAGGGTGGGTGAACAGACGCCGCAGCGACGCCTAAAAGTCGAGGCGCCTGCCCCTGACTGTTCACTTGATCTTTTAATCCCGACATACGCGCTGGAAATTAATCACCCTCTCATACATTCTGTTCTTGCATCGTAAGGCAGGAGTTCTAATGAATTATTCATTAATCTATTAGTTTTCTGCAGTTTTACCGATTATTCAGTACAGTAATTAATTAACTAGGGCTGCTGGAAAACTTGAGCACTTCCTAGACTGCTTGCATTGTGTGGGGGATCAATGACAATCCTATAATTAATCAGCCATTTTAAAAACGAATTAAATTACAATTAGTACTTGTATGTGCATATTGGAACATGTAATTACATCACGAATATGTCAACGTCGTGTTATAACGATTTTTCACAATTTCTACTATAACAGAATACGAGAAAAACAAAATTCTGTAATATAAATTTATACGAGGAAGTTTCATAAACCAGCAGTACTTCCAAGCCAAAACATTCAACTTTGGCCAGAGAAACAGCATGCAACAATAAATTCGTACAATAACAAAACATTGTTAGTTAATAAATTCACTTCTTGCTTAACAATATCTCATAAATAATCATTGCTAAAAATATTCTGAAATTTTTGAATTTTTAATATACCAGTATTAAGTATTACTTTTTCAATGATCTCCATGTATAAAAGTTTAAACATTTATGTTATTTATGCTGCATTTTTAATACACATTATTTTTTATCGAAATACTAACTATTTTTAAATAATAACAATTATTCGTCCATTAATAGGTTACAGATATTACAGTATCTTAGTTTATAAAAAATGATTAAAAATCGATAAACGAACGTTTTGAATTAATAATAAAGATAACTTCTAACTGCGTTCGATTTGTTTATTTATAAAATTTAGATCGGCCAATAATTAAATTGATATTAAATAGCACTCGACGAAATTAGTTTATATTATTTAATTATATTCAGTACCAATAGCACATACTTGTATTCGAAATCAACCCTAAATTTAAATACCTAAAAATTACTTACGCTACACACTCAAAACATGAAATGAAATTTTTAAAAATCTGAAGCCAAAAAAATATAACTCTAATTATTATTGTTTTTTCATTTTCTTATTCTCATTGTTTTACCGATTACTTCTTAACAAGAGGATGTTTATCAAGTTTGAACAGTGGCTTTACTATTTCAAAAATAATCATACTATGTGCCATATTGACATTTTATATAATTGCTTCTTGAATGTTTTGATGTATGAACTAAAGTTGTTTACCATGTTGTGTGACTGTCAAATGTATGATGCCAGTTGCGTATATTATGAACGGACAATGTGTAGGTATATTTGTTTCCATATTCCTTCTAGTTCTATTTACAGGGTTGTATGCGTTTTTATGTATTTTTTTCACGTTTATATCTGTTGTAATGGCTATGCCAATTAAGTATGATTCCTTCTTTATGTTATTCTACAGCGTTATAGTATGGCCTGTCATATGTTGTAATATTATGCTTGATCAGTATTGGTTGATGTACAATGTATTTCAAGTTAAGATTTTACATCTCCTGTTACAGTAGATGGTATTTTCTACATGAATTATTGCTGCATTTTTCATAATGTATCTTAAGCAACTTCTTGTGGCGATTATTTGATCTTTAGTGGCAATAAGAACAACTTCGAGTTAGGGTCCTTTTTTCTAGATTTTGCTAACTATGTTATTGTACGCTGATATTTTCTAAAACTATTTTTGACCAATTTATAATTCGAAAAGAATATGCAAAATATTGTTTGAATAGATTTTTTAAATTTAGCTTCATTTTTAAAATATATTCGACAACTTTTATATTATTGCTTCATATGTTTTGTCGAAATTCTAATGTTTTTGTAAGTTTCATTTCCCTGCATGTTGTTCAGTCTTTGATTGTTAAGTGTTTCTGTCGTTAATTCGCTTTTCCACTTTCCTTCTTCTATTGTTAATATTTCACATTAACTTAGCTCAAACCCTATTTTGATGTCTGCTATTGCTTCTTCTATTATTTTTAATAAATTTTTCATCTATGTATTTCTTGGTCCATATATTTTGACATCATCCATGACAGATGGTTAATTATGTGTTTTGTTATTTTTTAATGTTTAATTTGGAATCCATTTGTTGCACTGTTTAAGATTTTTGAACGAGACTTTAAGCATAGACAAAAACATAAAAGATTCAATAAGTCAATTTGAAATATACCTCGTTTGATATTTATGTTTGTATTTGTTCTGTATCTGTAGATATATGTATGCTGTTCTCTATATTGTCATGAGTGTGAACAGTTTTGTATTATATTTAGATATATTTTATAGATGTTTAATACCTGTTTAGCCAAGAATGAGGTATCAAATCAAAGGCTTTTTTTTATAGTTTATGTAGTAGATTTATTATTATTATTATTATTATTCTTATTTCCTTTCTGAAATGTTTCCATTTTTTCATATATTTTTCCCATTATAATGTTATTTTCAGTCAGGTGTTGTTCTACTTTCTTATATATCACGGAAGTCAATATTTTTTGTAAAGGCTTCAAACAAGTTGTAAGCCGGTAATTTTTAGGTCCCTTGTTTCGTTGTTTTTTGGCGGTATATATGTTTTTTCTTCTTTTAAATGAGAGTCTTCTGCTATTTTATTTTTATTTGCTTGTTCGATAAGTATATGTTGATGTTAACTGTTTAACCAAAAGTTTGATATTTCATCTTTTTCATTTGTGGTTATTTTTTAATACTTTTGTCATTCTTCTGTTGTTGTCGAATACTCGTTCTGTTCTTGCATTGCTTGTAATTTCGTCTTCACTCGGTGGTATCCCTTTAATTTCTTCTTTGTTTGTCAACAGTGCTTTTCATTGTTATTGAATCGTGTATTATCTTTTTTCTTATCGTACCAGTAGTTCTTATTTATAAGTATTGAATATTTCTAAAGGTGTTTACTTATTATTTTTATTGAGTTATTCTACTCTATCTTCCTTGAGTTTTGTAAGCACCTGGTTGTTGCGTTTCTTATGTTTGACTTATTTGTTTCTGTCGTACATTTGATTATTCTATTATATTTGTGTGATATAATTGTTCTTTCAAGGTATTTGGTTGTTGCATGCAGTTTTTATCTTGTGTTTCGTCTTCAACTTTGGTAACAGTATTGCTATTTTCATCGTCATTGCCGTTTAGTTATTTTATTATTATTATTATTATTATTATTATTATTATTATTATTATTATTATTATTATTATTATTATTATTATTATGATTATCATTATCATTATTATTATTAGTTGTTGTTGTTGTTATCATTAAAAATAGAGCAAAATTAGTAGGATTTAAAAAACTTCTTTTTGGATAGTATAACAGAATAACTGTGTAATTGATAAAAGCAGTACGCAAAATTTCGTAAGAAAACAAAATATGATATCCGGCAAACTTAATATATCTAAAATGAAAAGGGATTTAGGCTGAAAACGTACAAATTTATAAATATAAAAACTACATTTTCACAAGAGCTACATAGTCAACAAAACCACCTTGGAGTCTACACCAGAAGTTTAATAGAAAAAAATTCAGAGTGTCCAAATAAGCCATTATTTTAGGAGGATGGTGCAAAAACGTAAAAAACCAGTACTAAATTGTAGCCGTCTATTAATTCTAGGGGAGTACTCGAGTGAACCAACAGTAGCTTTATATAAATATCTTACATTTTTTCTAATGTACAAATTGTAAAATAAGCTTTTAAACTTAGTTATTAAGATAATATATCCTAGTTTAAATATAGAAAAGTGCTCTTTGTGAAGATACGAAGCAACTTCCATAATACAACGCCCAATTTATTTAGTGAACGATCTCAAAGATTTAACGACTATGCAAGCTAAAGATGGTCATTTTACTTGTCCATTCGTCGCAGGTTCATGCTAGAGTATATCAAAATATCTATCAACATCTTTTATTTAAATGAAAATCTCGTTACGAGTTTTCATAATTCGATACACAAACCATTTCCAGCATATACTTACCCATTTCATGCGTTTTCCTACAATATTTTGATATTTTGTTTTCATTATTCTAAATAAATATCATTTCATTTAATATTCCTATTCTACGCAAACACTTACTACATATATATTTATTTAATGTGTTACAGCATACATAAACAACGCTTGATTATATAACAATCTAGTAGAATTTTATTTTGTTACAATGTATTTACTTAAATAGCTTACAAACAATTTTGTACAGTTTTAAACAAAAATTTTTTATTGCATTGTATTGCATTTCAAACATTATTATATACTACCGCATATATTGTCAAATAAATCAGCTATTTTTATGCATTTATTTGATTTGATCCACAGATGTAAAGAACTCTCTTTTTATTATACTTCATATTTGGTGTAAATTCACAAAAGCTTTTCTCAGAGGAGGTCCTATTATTATGGCCAAAGGTAAAGATAAGCCTGTATACAAAAGCAATTCTAAAAACTGTAAAATCAGAAACGAAGAATTACAAAGTTCGTTCTGTCTAAAAGTATTTAAAATACAATAAATTTGAAAACAATCAGTACTTTCTTACCAGTGAAAAAAAATTTAAAAAATTAAGGCAGAAACTTTAAAAATTTCATTAAATCATTTAACTATTTTTCAAAAAGGCATTTTTAGATTTCAGCTACACTTTATTGAACAATTAACAAATTAAAATATTTGTAAAAATAAATACAGCAATACCTAGATCTGCCAACATTCTGGATTGTTTGAAACCGGACTAATTGAGAAGCTAAAAACATACAAAAATAATAATCAGTCGCACAAAAAGTTTTCTCGCTGTTTTCCAACAAATAAAACATGAATTAATTCAAATTCTCTAAAAATTGAAATATCGATGTCTGCCAAGTTTTATTCTTTTTTTAATGTTGTAGCCCTTCCACAATTTCGTTAAAGTAGGTGGATTTTCTCCTGTTGTAGCTTTCATGGCTTGCGAAAAAGTGTGGCGCAAATAATAGCCCTTAAATGTTGCAATGACACCCTGGACTGTTGAACCAACGACATTGTATTTAATGTAAGAAAAGTTATTTAAATTACAGAGACCAGTCGAATAGCTTGGTGCATTATCAGAGATCAATAAAATCTTAAAATCCAATCCATTTTCTCTGCAATAACATTCTGTTGTAGAGTACAAATAATTGTTGGGCCAATCTTAAAATAAAACTTTTGTGATCCAAACCTTTCTTATTAGGACGCCTTATCACTCGTCAATTTTTTGATTAATTTTTAAGAACTCTAGGATTTTCTGCGTGGTACACAAACATCGGTTGTATTTTGAATTCCCCTGCTGAATTTCCATCTAACAGTGTGAGATGGTCTTTTAAAATTTCATATCCAAGACACGACTTTTTATTGGCTGCTTAAATGTGCGCGACAGCAGCTTTTTTCAGAATAAACTCGTTTGCACTTTACTTTATCTTATTTTATCTGCACCGGGAGATTCATCAATAACACGAATATTGTAAATACCAGTTCATTTTTGCTCACCTTGCCCCACCTTCGTTTACTGTATCATTAATAGTCTTCAAGTCATTCTAAGAACTTAATAGTTTGGTTTGAATTTCCATTTGATTAAGTAGAACTTATTTTTGATTTACGTCTTCGATCCATATGTATAATAACTGCTCCATGTTTACCATTCGAGTGATTCTGATTTTAGTCTTTTTGTTAATTTGTCGAATTGATGACTCGTTCATTCCTTTTTCACGCCCTATGTTAGTAAATGATGCACCTTCTTCATAAAGTGTGACTACATTGAACTTATATTCTAAAGTGAGCCACTTATGTTTCTTGGTGACAGAATTACTTTCACATTTTTTTGCACTCATTATTGTTATTTTTAAGTGGGTGTTAAAATTTAGTAGTCACAAATGGACTTTAGTGTATACTTGCATATCGAAAACTGATATAAGTTAATTCAACATTCAAGTTCACTTATGTTCACTGGTTACTTATGCTACGTAGCTTACATATTAAGGACAGAAGTTGTGTCTTTCACTTGACAGTGTCACCACGCTCATCAAGCATCGCTGCTATGGCTGTCTAATACTATGTGAAACTGGCACTTAACACGTTGAAAAGAGAATCACCAAAACATGATGCTACATGTACATTTCCGTCGTGTCTAGGTGCATACATTACAACGGGGAACCTCAGAAAAAATTGAAATATATATCATATCGCATAACTTTAAAACCGCACTTGACTGTATAAAGGTAAAAAATCGACCGTGCATGTATAAATAAATAATTGTGTGTACTAATTTTTTAGAATTTATTTTTATTCTGCTCAAAAAAAAATTAGTCTGTTTTGAAATGTGATTATGCTAGGTATAGCTGTAATACAATTTCTAGTTGCATCAACAAATTAGAAATCTTAAATCTTCGTGGCATTTTCATAATCATATGTAATAGAATTCAAAACAAATATTTAAAAAATAAAGACAGTGTTAGTAGAATTATGTAATTTTAAAAATATTAGTTACAAATATCGAATTAAGAGTAGATGAAATAATTAGATTCGCAAATTTCATACTTTTATCCGTCAAATGTAGTTTGAGTTCGGCGCCTTTATTCAACAAAATCATGCTGTGCGTTTTGGAAAATCTAAAGAATAGCAAGTTTTTCTTGTTAAACATTGTTTTTAGTTATTTGTTTCTTAGGACACATTTTTTTACTTAATATATGGGCGTGACTACATCAGTAAATAGTGAACCATCATAAGTGTTCAAACTGCTTCTATAGCAAGTCAGAACGGATATTGGTACACATCTCTTTCTCGACTGTATTTGCGACTATAGGTCTTCTCCGTTGTCAGTCTGTGTAATTAGGACCTTTAGCTACATTAGAATTCAATTTTCTTTTAATATCTCGATAAGGTATAGAAAATGCTAAACTAAATAAAAAACAGTTTTTATCTTCGTTTTACAGAATAATTATATGTTATGTCTCTAATAATACAACAATTGATGTGTTAAAGGTCAGAAAATTTCATCACAAAAAATATATAAGTGAAATAGATTCTCTGTATTTAGTTATTTTACTTATTCTAGGTAAAAAAAAGTACCTCAACCCTTTTTTGCTGTTTTAGTATTTATGGTGTGGTGATAATGGTCAACTTTAGATTACAAATGGAAATTAAAGGGGATTGAACTTGTATTTAGATCAGTTATTGTCGGAAACGGAAACTGTCAACAAGCGATGTTGCAAAGCAAATTTACTACACGGAAGGATACGGAACTGTAACCCTTATAACTTGAGTTATTTGATCAAACTGAAGATGCATATCAAAATATCTTACCGATTGGTACTGTAGGCAGATTTAATAACTTATAGAGCGCTGGCAAAAAGTCATTGATAATAATAGCTATTTTCAAATATAATTGTTCTTTCAGATATAAACTAGATCATAAAAATCAAATTTTCGCAAGTGCCACGAATTTTTTTACACTCTACTAGTCTTATTTACTAAATATTATAATATCCTTAATTTTTAATTCCATATAAACAAAAAAAAATAATATTTAACATTCTGTCCGAATAATAAAAAATAGTATAATAACCTTTTTACAGGTTTTGAATCATCAAATGTTCAACGAACTTAAAAAGTTCGTTACTGAATTCTATATGTCTGTCGGTGTGTCGGTCTGTCAGTGTGTCGGTCTGTCTGTCTGTCTGTCGCTGTCACAAAATTATGGATTTTTTTAAATTTTAAAATGGATTCTTATAGGAAATTTTACGCTGATTTCAAAATCGAAATCAAAAAGTTTCTATCTCGAATAATTTTCGAGATATTCGACTTCGAATTTCGGGAAAATTTCGACATTGCGATTTTATGAGTAATTCTTAAAGAAAATTTTACGCTGATTTCAATAATGAAATTGAAAAAATTCTATGTCGAATAGTTTTCGAGATATTCGACTTTGAATTTCGGGAAAATTTTCGACATTACCATTTTAAATGTGATTCTTATAGGAAATTTTACGCTGAATTCGAAAATGAAGAAAAAATTCTATGTCGAATAATTTTCCAGATATTCGATTTCGAATTTTCCAGATATTCGATTTCGAAATTTCCCGAAATTCGAAATCGAAATCGAAAGGTTTTTTTAAGTTCGTTCTGGGATTGCTTACAGAGCAATCTCTTCGCCGGCCCCATGTTTTATACTGAGATTATATGATATCTTACATCTAGTACACATGTTCTGGCTATCTCACCAGAATAAAATTTTTAAAAAGCATCTTCAGAGGGATTCTTGCAAAAAAACTACACATAACGAAATGATATTAACTAAGGATTTTTGTGACAATTGGCATTTTAAACTACCGTCATATTTCAATCTTAAATATAAATGTGTATCATATTTTCTGATCTACCAGTATCATTTGGATGTTTTAAACAGTCTGCCTGGCAACGAGACCACTAACACATTTTGCGGAATTCGCATAATATCCGCTCTTTTCAATGCAATAATGCGAGTTGCTCAAAGAAAATCTAAAACCGCCCGCCGCGCTGCAATCTGCATTGGGATGCAAATAAAACAAGATTCCGCTATTAATGATGTGGCATTAAGAGCGCTTCAATATAAAAAATGCATTACTTAGGCATATAGAAAATCAGTCCTCACACGTGTATAAATTATGTATCCGGTTAGCCTTCGACTTCGCGGGCAGATTATATCTCCTGCGTTGTTGCTACTGTATACCGCGAGAACTCTACCGGAGCATATTTTGGCAAGCCTGATTATTTCGACGAATGATATGTTAGGGGACTTACCTCTCATTATATAATTATTAACATGGATAACGATGCTATGTGTAATTTCAAAGTAACATATAAATCATTTGCATCATGAATAATAGCACAGTTCTACGAAGATTTGGCAGATTTTTCATATTAATAAAATGATGATTTATAACAGCAAGGTCATATATTAACAAAGGATTTGGTTTGAGTTGCGCCACATATTTGAATTATAACAACGTTTTAATTATGTTCAAAATAAAATTAGAAATTCTTGAACGTCCAATTTACTAAGTAACTATTTAAAAGCAAAAACCCTTTTCCATATTTATATTAATTTTATTTCTAAGAATGCAATTTGAGAAATTAATTATGACATTTATAAAATGACACTTCTAATAAGAACATATATAACAGAAAGAATGTTTGGATGAGTCAGACTGTATAAATCTGCAACCAAGACTATGTATTAACTAACAAATAACCATAAAATCAATGTAATCGAATTACAAATCGTTTTACAAGCTGTAGCCTTATAAATCATTTGTTTATTTCTAATTAAATGATACCTATACTTATGTAATGCTATTATATAAACTATACTCGCTAAATTTTGACTAACAATTATGAGATTTCGTATGACAAAAAAACCAATTTATTAATCATTGCAAGTTATTTCTAACACTACAGATAATCCCGTAATATAAGACCCACGTTAAGATTAAAATTATTTAATAATCACGCTTCAAACGGTGCATCGTGTGGTTGGAGTTTAGAAACTCTTGAAGTTTCGTCCACAACTGCGGCGGACATATTCAGAAGTAAATCTTCTAAAAATTAAGTGACTCTCCGTGGATTTTCGATTCTATACTCGTGCGGGTATGGTAGGGATGGTGTTGGAAGAGCCGTCGTTAACGTCACTGGGCTAGCTGGTGACGTCAATCACCCAAGCGTACATGGAATTGGAATCGAAAGCTAAGATTGCTTTCTTAGACGTACAGGTGTTGAGATCGGAGAATAGACATTTACAACACACCATATACAGAGAACCTACGTATACGGACAGATACCTTCATAAGCAGTCGAATCGCCACCCAAGTCAAAAAATAACGGGTGTAAAAATATTGTTAGATCGAGCACGACGTATATATCAACCACAGTTTTTGGATAAAGAACTAAAACATTTGGAACAAGCCTAACAAGAGAATGGCTACTCGAGGACGGATATAGAGTAATTAAACCTAACAAATGCGTACGAATAACACACCAAAATCGATTACATCAATGGGGTTACTGAGCGAATAGGAAAAAAATTCTCAACAAACAAGGTGAAAACAATCTACACCACCACCACCAAGATACGGGATTTGCTTAGACCAGTCTACATTGCAAGTCTACATTGGGACTACGGGCCGAACGATTACCACTAGGATAACGGAACACAAACATCATCTACGCTTTAATCAACCTGATAAATCAGCATTTACTGAACATGCTTCGGAAAATCCTAACCACGAGATAAAATTCGGACAAACACAAGTTTTATCCCATTGTAGGAATTATTACCCGAGATTATACAGAGAGGCGGTAGAGATTTATAAACACAAATCAATTTTAACTCGGACGACGGATTCAATGTACCTAAATCTCGGTTTATCACTCAAGGGGCAAAAAACAGACCGCGATACGGTGAAAGAGCGAGTGACGTCAGAAAATGCAAAATTGTTATCTGCAACGACCCGATTGACTAGCCCGATCACGTTATCTACCATCCCGGTGACGTCAACACCATCCATACCATACTCGCAAGAGTATAAAAGCAAAAACGCACGGGACAGTCTCTTAATTTTTAGAAAATTTTCTTCTAAAGCGTTCTAAAACGTCTAGAGTTTCTAAACTCCGACCACTCGATGCACCATAACACCGAACGTGAAAGCCTTCGCATCGATGCTTTCAATCGCTTTCTAATTAAACTTCAACCATTAAAATTATGCGTTTTCCGTAAAGTTCGTGCCAACTATTAGGCAAAATTCAAAGCCAAAATTTTTATGTGTGGATACTTATTTATTACATTATGTATTTATCATTTCGTTTAATAACCTTTTTCCATTTTTCATGCGACTTAACAATTTCATCCTTCCAGAACTTCTCAGACATCTGGGTGAAAAACCTCTCAAGGCGGTTTTTTAGTGACTTCTAAAGAGTTGAAGTTTTCTGAACATTAAGAGAATTTTGCAAAGACTGTTAGCGAATTCTACACTTTTTCCCCAAATTTCTATCTTTATTTCGTCCTGTTGCGAACAGTACTTAAATGAAATTTATTGTGTGGTTGTTAGGTAAGAAATGGTAGCAATGATGGTTCATTTCACTTATTCGAGAACCTTCTTCGCTCACAATTGTAAATGATCCATTTTTCATCGACCATCACTAATCGTTTTAAAAACAACGTGTTATCGTTGTTTTTGTACAGCACTTCACGGACAAAAATCTGATTCATTAAATTTTTCTCAATAAAATTGTAGAGAATCCAAATATCGTAACGATTTACGTAACCAAGATTCACTAAATGCATTTGGACAGTGTTTTTCGATATTTGTAGTGCCTCGTGTCATGTATCGTGTATTAATCTTGACCAAAGTCTTGATTTGCTCATCGTTGGTAGTAGGGGAAGTCTCTCTGAACATTGTTGGTCTTTAAGGTCCAAATCAGTAACTCTAAACTTGGCAAACCATTTTCGAATAGTTCTTTCAGCTAAAGAACTTTCTTTGTAAATAGTAAATGTCTATTTTGTTGCTTGCGTGGTATATTTGCCATGCTGGTAATAGAGAAGCACCAAGTGCCTAAAATGCACTTTGTTTTCTCTCATCTTCGAAAGCATACAATAACGACACAAATCAAATTTATTGCAAAGAACTTCTTTCTGAAGATGCGTTGATATGTCACCTTTAAGAATATTTACAGAAATCCTACGTTTTGTATAACTGTGACGTATTCGGACATTTTACAATGCCATCTAATGAAAATCGAACTTTCTGGATAACTCACTAAGAAAGGTTGAAATAAATCTCTTTCAGATTTAATACCTACTATAACGGTAACTAAAATTAGTGCGATTTTAATCCTTATTTGCAATTAAGTACTCATAATACAGTTCATCCCATACTAAAATCTTTCCACGTAAATTGCTTTTGTCATATATACTTTTAAATAATATTTTATCCTAAAAAATAATAATGACAGAATGTGAACCTGTAATTTAAGAAATCAGCCTGCCTAAAAATATATATCCTGTTGCGAAGAAAAACACTTTCCATTAAAATAGGCAGTAGTGCTTATAAAAAGCCAAGAAATATCATCTGTTTAAACTTTTCGTTACCTTAATTCTACAACAAATTTATTTAGTTTTTTAAAGACTTTCAATACCCTATGTAACTTCAAGGTACTACTTACTAATACTACATGTAATAAATAAAATCTCACCACTGAAGTATACAAAAAAAGTTCAACAAAAAAAAATATATAACTAAATCTGTTGGCAACAAAACTTGTATTTTTAGATACATGTGTATCATTCAAAATAGTCCAGTTCATATTTGTTGAACACCTAAAATGTTTCTTTCGAATAAAGCCTTGTCATCTGGTTTCTTTCTAAATATTTTTAAACGAATACATGAAAAACTCGTATTCTGCAACCATAAGATCGTTCTATTACCATTACGTTATACACGAATATAACGAATATTTCCGCAATCTTCATTTAATAATGAAATATTTTTAAATGTAGTTAAAACCCACTACAGAATTTATTTTATATCATATACTGTGACACCTACATGTACTATTTTTTGTCATCAAATAATTGCGAGTTAAGAAAAACAATAAAATTAATAAAAGTTTGATTGTAAAAATTACTGGCTTCATTAAAAAAACGAGTATTGCATTTTTTTATTAGTTCTTTAGTAAAGAGTAAGACGTTTTCGAAGAGAACAAGAACATAATAAGGAGTCCTTGTACAGAAACTATTTCATTACAATAAATTCTTGGAGATCTTTGATATAAATCAAGAATAACCTTTACAACTGTTAACGAATGCGTTCAACTTCAACAATGTCCAGACGATTTTCTTATACAACACAATTTTCATTAACACTGAAAATAATAGTAATTAATTAGTAACACCTTAAGTAAATTAATGGACTTACTTTACTAATTAATTTTTTCTATAGTTCCATTTAGTACGATGATAAAAAATTTATGGCGAACTAATGCGGCAATCTGAATTTATTACTCACACTTCTTGCAATTTAAAATAGAATCGTTCATTCAATCATGTTTATATCTCGTACCTACTGTAATCTAATTAACAAGGATTAAAACAATTTGCAGCTCGTAGAATAAAACAGTAACATATATAAAAAAACTAATGAAACTAATGAAACAACGAAACAACAAGAAACATATAAATGTTTATGCTTACATCTGAATGAAATCTTAAAACTACATTGTTTTTAATTATCGTAGTACCAGATAATATAAGTTACATTTGTTAAATGAAAGAAGATTACTCATGTATGTTTTTAATTATAATATGCAAAAAAATCATCGAACTCAAAGTGGATTCCAAATTTTGACAATCGATGCGGTATAAATTATGCGCTTTAGTGCACGAAATAAAAACTCTAATAATTGGGATCAATTAAAGGGTTAAGTACATGTAATAACAGTTGCTGCGTATGTAATTGACATACACGAGTCTTTTGCTGTTGCATAGACGATGCTGGTACGTACGCCGTCATCGTTCATTGCACCGTCTTCAATAAAAGTTTAATGAGTAAAACACAGCGTGTGTAATGTATTTCATGCTTGAATGGCACTGTTTATAACAATATAATTTGACGCTGCGAATTGCAACTAATTTCATTGATGCTGGAAACTAAATATACTTGGGTCTGTCCAACGCTATCCGCAAATTCATATATTTTATTTTGTTACCGCTTTCTCGATATCAGTATCATATTACGCATTCTTTATTAGGACACATGTAAAATTGAATGCTTAGAAACCGTTTGACAATAAAAAACTAATAAATTTTGTCTGCCCATGGTTTTATTGTTAAATAATTCTAATACCTTATAAACCGACGAACTTATGTTTAATCACTTGTAATAAAAGTCCTTGGCAAAACATTTACATATGTAGAAAAATTAGAAATTTAAATTCAATGCTCAGTGCATCTCGTTCTCAAGGTTCTAACAAGCTCCCGTATCATCCAATTTTGCTTAATAAAAGGTCACTGTTTTAAAAAGTGTCCTTGATCGTTTAAAAGCATATCGAGAGTAAATAACAAATTTAACCGCGAACTGTTTGCAATACTGCGTTGCCAATATCGAAAACTACGAAACTGGGCATCACGCGAAACTAAATCTGTACAATATCTCATAGAAACTAATTCACTTTTGTCGTGAATTCCATCGCCTATACATTTCCCGGGCCGGAGTAACATTATATCTATTGAATTAATCCGAAGATACCCAATGTAAGATATTGTCTGTGCGGAGACTTTGAAAATAGCTTCTTTTGCGATTTGGTCGTCTATCGGTGATATCCAACTTCGCAATATTGGCCAGATTATAAGCCGAATGTAACTACAAATATGATTTGGAGCGGCCGAATTAGGGTTGAATATGCGCGTGGTCGCTGCAGTCCTTTCATGAAAAAATACCACCTCATATACCCCAAAAAGGGCAAAATTCCTCGTTTCCTCCTATGCGAAGTACACAAATCGAACGTCACGCCATACCTGAGCGTTACAAATTTTTTAAAAAGACCATCGTTTGTGCACAAACCACGCATAAAATATTTTTAGCAAGCATTTACAGTGCTCCGAACGATAACCCTTCTGCCAAATGTCCGTCGAAGTGCGCTGTAAACAGTGGCGTACGGGCCTCTTAACAAAGCCAGACCTAAACAGTTTGTCTCACCATCCGCTTAAAGTCACCTTGTAGTCGCCATAAATCTCTCTTTCATCTATCGTCTCCTAAAAAATGATCGTATATTTCTTCGCCCAATAAATAGTATATTTTTGGATATTCTTGCGCCGCCAATGCGAGCCGCAATCTACCTGGGCAGTTTACCTGATTTTGACGTTTCGAAACGAAAACTAAAAGAGCCTGCCGAACGCCGGCTGGAAGGGTTGTTCAGGTTAAAATATCTTAAAATTTCATACACCTACGAACCGCCTTGCTGTCGAAATTGGGCTTTGGGCCCACATACATATTTTTAATGTAGAACGACTAGCACTATCGCTACGAACCGCAAAATCTTCCGATACATGGGAAACTGTTATCGCGGAGGAATAGACAGTTCTTCTCCTGCCCGCTTCCTTCCGTGTGGTGCAGGATTTTGCGGTTATCAGTTGTCTGTCTCAGGAATGTCACTATTATTATTTTGCGGTAGAGTGTTTAAAGCAGATAACAATTGCTAGATACCTAATCCGATTTGATAAGGGTTTCAAATGAGTTAGCGTACATGTTTTTATTTATTAAACAACGAAAATTAATAGGGATTACAATAATAATAATACAATAATTATTACTAGCAATAATTTCATTAAAATAACGTTACACATGATTTCTATACATCACTACACAATTAAATTCCGAAGGGTACAAAAATTATATTGAGATAATAATGCAGTACTCCATTTTACACATACAACGTGGCTTAACCTGTTTCCTTTACGTAACTAACGCATTGGTCACGCTTCCAACTTAATGAAAAAGTCAGTTTCCAAACCAAAGTATGTAGAAATTCACGTGGGTCATTCTGATACAGTTAAAAGATAAAATACTCATAAAGAAAATGTAATGCACTAAAGTTACTGTTAAAAACAAAAAACTGGCGGATTTCCTGCTAACAATAAATACTACAACATACGAGTAAAGTTGAAGAACTATTGAGAATTGCGAATTGAGAATAAAACATTAGATTATAGCCGTCTACAACATGTCTTCTTAATTTTTATCGAAAAATCCATTAGAAAAGCATTTTTGAGGTATTTTGCCATTACTTGTGTCCAAATTGGATTTAGTACCATTTAAAAATATAATGGTATTGCAAATAAAATTCTTAATGTTTTTGAAAAAAAGAATCCAATAGAATTCGCCTGAACAGTCACATACTGAAACAAATATTTTTATGGCTCAAAACAATGAGTAATGATAAACCATTACGAAAATTCTTAGCATAAGTAATAATATTTTTGTCATACGGACCATCAGCATCACAACCGCAACAGGCTTATATGCCTACTAACATTTACGGTCGATTTAAAAATGCTTCGTTTTATTTAACAGAAAAGAGGAATTGACTTAAATAAGAACACGATAATGTATGATAACAATAAGTAAAATGGAAAACGAACCCAGCATGATTTTTGTTTACAAGTTACCATAAAAAAAGAAGATAAGTGCCTCAAATAAAACTGTTAATTTATGTATTATTCCGCGCACTTTTTAAGGTAATTTGAATTTGAACCCTGCGTATTTTTCAAATTTTGTGATTTGTACGCAACACTGCTTGCTCTTTATCATGATGACGAATTTAAGAATAAAACTTTAATTGTACGACATAAATCGCCCAAAATCCTAATTATTTCTTAGTGTTAAATAAAATAAGAATGGAATTAAAACTTGCTTATACCCACATCTAGTCACCCCTGACCAAAACATCTAAATATCAAATTTCAGGTACTGTAACGCTTATCATTGTCCACTGGTCTACAAATATTTGTGACTACATATTAAGTATATCCTATTAAATGGAGAATTTTTAATGTTTCATCATTAATCCAATTATGATAAACCGATTTTGACTCATATAAATGGTTAACTGTAATGTACTATAAACTATACCTTTACGGAGATTAACAATTTAGATGTTTTACGAAAAAGCTCAACAAATTATTCATAACTGGATTCAACAGTAGAATAAAAAAAAATTACTCTTCTAGTACAAAAGTTGCATTGTTTAACAACAAATTTATTTTTTTGGGACATACTAAATAATAACTATAAATAAATCGTGTTACAATAAATACGTTAAAAAAATTGCCTACTACTCGCCGTTATTAGAAACAAGTATAGAATAGTAGTGCGATAAAAATAGTACCCACCACAAAATCGTCAGTTGAAACGGTTAGAATTTAAAGAGTCAAAAATTACTTGCTGATAAAAAAATATGTATAATGTGTTTCTTCTAGTCTCTAAAGGAAAAATTATAATATTTATATATCAGCAAATAAATTATATTATTTATACTTGTATGAGTAGCCAAGACAAAAAAGTTACATGCTATAGGTATTTTGACTTGTTATCGCCTTTTTTCTATCAGAGTTGTATTATTACTAATGATGGTCACTATTACTAATCTTATATTCATTTACAGATAAACGTACACCAGTTAAACTATTTCATCCACTAGTTTTGTGAATAAAGAACAACTTTATTAGAATTTCAAAAAATTCCGTCTTCAACGAAAGCAAGGATAAATACATGTGTTCTTACTGCAACGCTACGCGAATTCTACATTTTACATTGAGGTCTGCTAGTAAATAGGGAATACTTAAATAACAATTCATAATAATGCCGACACCAAAATAACTATAGATAACATTAGTTACTACGATATTGCTTCCCGCCAGAAACCGCAGCGTGACAAGCAGGAATAACTGAAGGCAACAGATATGTGTTTCTAAGCCAAAAGACAATGCGGTAGCAGCTAAAAACAATACACCGCAAATACACTTCCTTCTTATCTTGTAGATGCCGCAAAGTTATACGGGACAACATTCAAAAATAACGATTCGCCAATTATTTCCTTTCTCTGATACACCAACATCCTGCTGGCAATGCGGTGTTTGCAAAAGTCATCGACTTTCAAAACAGTTGCCTTGATAAATAAACGCTCTATATACAGTTCGACATGTCCAATTGTAATTTTTAATATTATGAACATGCCGGAAGTGTAATGACTAAAGTTACTCTAGCAAGAAATAAAACCGGCAACAAAACCATAAACGTTCTGCTACAATCCTTACCTCATAAAGTTCACTTAAAACACTTAGTTATTGATTTTATAGTAACATTATTGTTCATGTCAGAGTGGCCACACCATATGAATGATGAGGTCACAACATGACGCCGACACTTTGACAGTCGCAATGGGAATAACCGCGCCTACCGCCGTTACGACTAAGTACTCTATTAAATACAACTTTAATGTTTTCACTACGCAAGTGGCAGATATTTCAGGCTCCACTAAAATAATCAATATGCGAAATAACATTTTCGATTCAAGATAATGGATGATTTGATAAAATAATTAGAAATAAGAAAATTATAGAAAATCGGCATGTAATTAGTCTTTTTATTTGTATTATATTATTGATCATTTTCATTTTTATCTTTAAAACGACAATAAATCAAAATTTAATTTATTACGTAATTTTAAAAACGTAATGAATTCACTAGTATTTCATAAAATAAATATAATCAAATTATCCCAAGCTATTTACTATTTTCATCACTCCTGTTCCATCAATAATAAATTAATATCACTAGGTGCTCGATTTTTAAATTCGGCATTTTAAAGCCTGGAATTATATTAATAATTCAAAATGAGGATATGGGTATGTAGTTCTAAAACTAAATTTTGTAAAATACCAATTGATGCATACGCACATATGAACTACACAATGTGATACTATAAAAATTTGAATTAGAATATAGTTATAAATTATTTAAATTTAAAAAATTAATAGGTGTGCAAGTAGAAACTTGGCTCTGTAGCATACATAATTGAATGCAGCCAATTCGCCCGCCATTTAGATATATGCAGCTTACTCATTACTGTTTTTACGCCATTGCATTCTATTCTGTTTTAAAGTAAAAGAAAATGCTGCTGAAGATACGGAATTAATTAATTCGACTTTGAGTGAACATTCTTTGAGTCATTCAATAGTAAAAAAGTGGTTTGCAAGATTTCGTGATGGAAATTTTAGTCTTAAGGACGATCCACGTCCAGGTGCAGTAAAAAATTGAAGACAAAGAGCTTCAAGTTTTACTGGATAAAAATCCATTGCAGAACAGTTAGGAGTAACTCACCAAGCAATATCACTTCAATTGCATGCAATGGGAACGATACAGAAGGAAGGAAAATGGGTTCCTCCTAAACTGATAGAAGAAAACAAAAACCGAAGAGTTGACATCTACATGAATTTGCTTTCTCGGTACAAAAGAAAGAATTTTTGGCACAAAATCATTACGGGTGATAAAAAGTGGATTTTGTTCGACAATCCTAAACGCAGAAAAGCATGGGTTAATCCAAGCCAGTTATCAACATCAGTTGCAAAAAAAATTCATGCCAAAAAAGTGTTACTGTATGTTTGGTGGGATTGAAAAGGAGCCATTTACTACAAGCTTCTGGAACCTGCTCACACTGTTACAGCTAAACGTTTCCAG
Source organism: Sinelater perroti (assembly GCA_036346155.1). NCBI lineage: Eukaryota > Metazoa > Arthropoda > Insecta > Coleoptera > Elateridae > Sinelater > Sinelater perroti. Next base: position 22,313,989 of record JARFIY010000001.1, read on the forward strand.
GCCCAATTGATCAATTTAAATTATGCTCTAGAAGATAAAAGACCATTTACGGGTCAAGGACGGCGGAAAGTGGTAGTGCTGCACGACAACGCTCGTCCACATACAGCAAAACCAACCCAGGAATTCATCTTCCTTAAACTGAAAATTTGTCCAGCATGCAGCGTATTCTCCAGACTTAGCTCCTTCTGATTACCACTCATTCAGATTGATGTCATATTTGAAAGACCAGCGGTTTACGAAAGTTGAAGATGGGTGAAAATGGCTCGATGACTTTACTTAGTAACCACCAATTTACTATCGCAAAGGCATTCAGCATCTACCCGATAAATGGCAAAAGACCATAGATAGTAATGGCGAATATTTCGATTATTTACCTTTGTAACAAATATCTTTTCAATAAAGTTGAATTTGACCAAACAAAGCAGACTTGTTACTTCCACACTTGTTACTTAAAAACAGGCATTAAAATATACTTTTTTAATTAAAATATTCTACAAAACAATGGCCTATTAAACTAAAAAATAAATTTTCTGCGCGAGGTAAGTTTAAAAAAAATACGTGTTTGTGAATTTTTCTGTTTGAATTGGCATTTTCAAGGAAAAACTTAGGGTTAACGCCTTAGGTGACGTAATAGAATTGAGAGCTATACGTACTATAAGGGAAGAAATGAAGAATATACTAATAAAAAGCTGCAACTCTTAATACACCCTTTTATCCTATTACGTAACTAGTGAAATTCGAATTATAAGTGTAAAGTAATAAACAAAATTGACTTTTTTCTGTTTGGTTTATATCAATTTATTTAATTACCTATGTATTTCTATAAGCAGTTATTCCCAAACACTTTTTGTGGAATAGTCCAATGTTTTAAGTGGTTCTGTGTATGTGATTTAAACAAATCTTCCTATAGACTTACTTATAAAATGATTAGCTTCTTACCTGATTTGATGACCATTGTGACAATTGGAAAAAAGTATGGCTGCTAGACGAAGATTAGCAACAGTAATTAATATTGGGGTCTTTCAAAATTAGATGGAATTATTAAAAAATTTAAAGCTATGGAGCCTGGGAATATAATTCCATTGACTACTTCAAATACTACAAGCTCTCTCAGCAAAAGTTGGTTATTTGTCGTTCTATTTATAACCACTACTTTCATAACTTCTTTAGAAGACAAATAATATTCATTACTTATTGCAGACAGCCTCTTAGCAATGTTCGCTAAATAATAACCTTATGCATCTGTTTTAAATTATTAACCTTCTTTATTATGTTCTACAGTTTCAAAATTTCATACTAGAAGTATTTCACAGAATACATCTTTAGCAATAAGACAGTAAGTAAATGTAATAGATGTGAAGTTATTCTATTTTAAGCAAATTTAAAGTTATTGCAATAAATTAAGTTAAAAAAAATTAACGACTGTCGCGTATTTACCAAGTATACAAACACCAATGTCATGATATTCATAAAACAGTAGTGATACTATAGGGTGATCAAATTGAACTACAGAATATTTGTCATGGATAAAACATAAAATATTGGAACAATTTGAATTCTATTATTATCAATAAAATACAGAATCAGCAGTTACGTATGAAATATGATGTCAGACAAATTCCCTAAGCGACTCCACTGACATAAAGCTTTCCCATAAGTGCGGCTCTATTTTAGCAATTTCACGTTTGATGTTCTCTTTTAGCCCTGGAATCATAGCAGGTTTGTTGACATAAGTCATTCTTTTAAAATAGCGCCAAAAAAAGTATAATGGTGTTAAATAGCAAGACCTCGGTGGCCAATCGATGTCATTCCTCTACGAGACAACACCCATAGGAAATTTGGTTTGAAGTAAAGTGAGTGTTTCACGTACTGGATGATATTCCATATTTTTGGAACCACATGTTATTCAAGTTCAAATTGTTGGTTTCAGTGAAAAAAAAAAGTTGTTAACCATCTTCCTATAACTTACACCATTAAGAATAACAGCGTTAGCAGTTTCGTCCTCAAAGAAGTAGGGGTCCCCAATTTTCCCAGCCCACAGTGCACACCGAACGGAACAATGTTAATGATTCACAAAGCCACTTAAAGAACAAGAGTTTCATTGCTCAATATCAATTTTTGCAAAAATCAGCATCAACTATTATGTTCTTTAAAATCCCGTTTACAAATAAACAACGTTGCGATGGTCTTTGGTGGACTTTGCCGTATGTTTAGATAATAGCTGCACAAATGCAAGCTTCATACGTTCACATAACACAAAAGGGGCGCAAATTTTTAAATTTCAATTTAGGTCACCCTATATAAAAATAACCAAGTAACAACATATCATGTAGCAGTATGCTCAGCATGCCTAATCATTCCTAGCTGACTTTTAATGACACATTGAGGCTTCAAATTGATCCAGCCGAATCGGTTAAGGCTACATACTTCTTAATCGTCCACTAATAGACGCAAGAGCAGTTAATTTGTCAACGGCGACAAATGTAGCGTAACTTTAGATAACATCGCACGATCAATGCCAGCGATAAATAATGCATACAACATGGAAGGTAAGCGATTACAAATACAAATTCGATGTTAAATAGCCCTTCAGAGGACAAAGGAAGTCGGTAACGGTCTCTCGTGTTCGCCGTTTTAAAACAAAGCGCAGGGATCTCCAGCCAAATTCGATACCGCGGCTTACCTGACGATGCACCGCAACCAGAATAAAATTGCATTGTAATCACTTAACGCAACATTGCATTAATTAATTGGTTTGCTACGCCACAGACGGCCCTGATTCACAGTTTGACAAGTGTGCAGGACCTATCCCAATGTTATCTGCACACTAGTCACGCTCCCTTACAGCCGCTTGAACTCAAGGGTTGAACACGAGCATTATTGTTAGGCTCTAAATTAGACGTGCACAATTTAAAATGCACATACGTCATTTAACGTTACAACATTTTACCAGGTTTCTAAGGACACTAAAGTCTTAATTTATTTGATATCACTAAATGGCAATACCGTAAAGATAAAGAAATGGATAAATAAATTGACTATTTCCACTTAACCGGCATAAATTAATTAGAAAACCAATAACCCCAAAGATACTGCAGCATCTATAAAGTTAATAACGTCGTAACAAGCTGCTCCTGTAACAGGGTATTTGAATATAAAATTGCAATTCAAAGAACATAATCATAATAAAAATTGATTATTCCCATCGCGTGTACGCATATGGCAGCTGAATGTTTATTATAACACTTGCACGGTTGGGCGGGTGCCAAATTACTTGTGGTTATCTACCTTTAGTGACCTTGAGTATCGCTTAATTATGGATTTATTGTCGTGCCGCGGCCAGCATAGTGGTTGTGACTAATTGTCGGACAAGAACAAGAACAAGACCGACGCGGCCCTGGCATACGAGAAAAGAATTCGAAACAAAGAGTGTCGGCAATTAATAACTTTGTTAAACACAATTCGACGAATGAACGCGCCACATAACTAGCATATTTCACGGCACGTGTACTTTAACGTGAGCATTTTTAGCAATCAATCGGTGTTTAGTGACCATCGTCACGTTAATCTGACAATGTCGCATCTTTTTTCGAGGTCCTTGCACTGCCGCTCCTTCATGCTGTGTTACATATTTTGCATGCACCATCCGCGTGGCATTTCTGGACTATCGAATACAATGGCGAATGCACAAGCCGGTTGCTTTCCTAAGCTAAATCCGGGTTTATTAGGGGTTGAACCAACTTCAAAAAGGCATATAAAAAATTATTATATAATACATAAATTAACAATTGACAATTGCAACTCCTTCAGTTTACAGCAGAGAAAAGCTTTTCGGAGCGAATACAAGTAAAACAAATATAATGTCGTTCGTAACGAAAACGACACAGGCAAAAATGGAATATGTAGGATCAACTTACTAAATTCATTAACAAAAGTACAATTACCATTTTCGAAAATAAATCCCAACATTATAATTGCGTCATGGGAATAAATAAACAACAAAAACAAACTTTGAATGGAATAAGTAAATTAATAAATAAAATTTGCTATTGTGGGGAACCAAACTTCATACTTGCAAAAAAGTAACCACGCTATGGGAAAAATTATTTATCAATCATTCACTGATCGGAGTTACTGGAATAAAAGTCCCTAAAATTTTTTCTCTGATATCAGATAATCAATATCATTAGTTAGCAGAAATTTCATCATTTCTGCATTACTAAAAATCTTCTAGATCGACAATGAAGAACAAAATAATTGTAAGTGAAGTTACAGTTCATATTTCAACATGATCCAGAAAGTTTATTACAATCAGACCAATTTTATTTCCAACAAACTTTTAGAACCACAATCGCCTATTTATCTTATTGCACATTTTACCAACAAACAGTTTCTGAAACAAATCAATCTATCTAACGTAATTGACGCAAAAGAATTGCTGAACGGTATCATTGTTCTTGCAAAGCAATACTTCCTCCTTAGCTAGTATTAACGAACAATAGTTTTCTTTTTTGATAGACAATCGAACATTTAACGCCCCATCTTCATCATTCCAGATGATTGAATAGATTTTTCTTCTTTCAAAATAAATACACTGTATTTAGTGTACATACTGAGCTGAAGTTTTGCTTTGGATTGAGAAAATGCAATATTAGTCTTGTAGAAACCAAATGGTATGTATAAAATATTATTTATTCGTTTACAATTGCATCCTTCACTGTTTACTGCAATTTGTAATAAAAAAATTAAGATGAAAATTTGCCAATAGCAACATTCTGTATGTATTTGTATTCAGTTGCAGTTTCTCTTTCCAACACCCTACTGCCTAATTTGGCTACAATCGAAGGTATACGACGTTATTCGACATAAAAGGTTGATATTACATTTCTTGCCTGTAAATACAAAAATTGGAAACACGAAAATAATCACTCTAAAAGAAACAATATAATATTCCTGTGTTAGCACTGTGCTAAAACTAATACAATCAATTTAAAACATAAGCACTTGAACAATAACATTTAATAATTATTTCACATACACAGACACAGTCAACCTTCCTACAACACGGCATTCTTATAGCAGAGTTTCAATATAACATTGTACAAAAATTGCAACAGCCCTTCTACAACTTTCATATAGCTTAACTTAACAAACTTGGGCATTCCAAGCACGAATCTTTTCCTCACACTGTTTTTCTCAAAAAAAGAATAATATAAAATTCTTTAAGATTTCCTTAGAAACAGCGCCATCTACTAATCAAAAATTCAATCTCGTTACAAACCCATTACGATTAAGCATTACGTAATTGCATGAGCTACTAGGAGGGAATTTCCCGTTTATATTATATAAAATGTCAAAAAACGGCCTGTGCTTCAGTTTTTTTCTGGAAACTTATTCGCAACCATTTTCGTGTTCATAAATGTAGGCGTATTTTCAAGTGTTTACGTACTGCTAAGTTTGTAAATTGTTAGGTAAAGATATTTCTGGCTCGCTTAATTTTACTACTATCGGAATTCAATAGCAGTAATATTTTGTCTAATTATGCTTTATTTGAAGTTATTTAAAATTAAAATATTTATATGAGAATATTTTTTAGACCTCGGATTGTCATGTCTGACAAAAATAATAAAAATCAATTAAAAAGAAAGCTCATTTCGCTAGAAGACAAAATTAAAATATTACATCGATTACAATAAAAAAACAACACTGGTCTGTTAGAAAATCATAAAATCTAAAAGAAGCTATATTTAAAACAATAAAGGAAAAAAAAGTAAAATTAGAGGAAGTGTTGTGAAAGGATTCTTGTCAAGTATAAAATGTTAGGCTTAAGCACGAGATATTAATATAATTAAAATGGAAAATACTCTTATGATTTAGCTTGAGAATTATGTAAATAAGGAAGGATGGGATTGTTATTCGAGTTACGTAATTCATCAAAAAATTTGTTGCCTGATAAACTGTTGTAGATACTTAATTCATTGTATACCTGCTTACTTCGAATACACCAAAAAGAGAGCTCTTAGGGTTTACAAACATATGAAAGAAATTGAAGATTAATCTGTAGAATAACAAAATCAGTCATTTCCTGTAAAGAGAGGCCGATTTGAAAAGTTAAAAAAAGATTTTCGTTACATAATTTCGAATTTCATAGAGAACAAGTCTCTACAGATATAGACGCTGCTCATAAATTTACCCTGGAAGTACGTGGAAATATAGACAAAGGAGATTATACCGTAGATCGGATTTTCAACGTTGCTAAAACAGCGTTATACTGAAAAAAATTACTTTCGCGAAATGTAAAACGTGCGCCAGTGTTTAAAGCTTGTAAGGATCTTGTCAGACTTGTGTAGTAACTTATCAGGAAGTTGTATGTTAAAATCAATTGGTAATACACCAATCTTTCACTCTTCATGCAATGAAAACAAAGAATAAGTCCCCACTATCTGTATTCTGCCGACCCAATCATAAAGCTCGAACAACTAAAAACATCTTTGATGACTGGTTGAATAATTGTTTCAGTCCATCCGAGGAAAGTTACTTGAATAAAAGAAATCTAAATTTTAAAATGTTATTGCTTGTGGATAATGCAACTAGTAACAGTAAAGAATTAGTAACGTAAAAATTATCTCCTTCGCTCCTAAATATATACCTTTAATTCAACCGTAAGGACAATGGATTATTCACGCTTTCAAGGCTACTACGTTTGCCAAACATTTGGAACAATTTTCAATAGATTAGAATATGGCGAGAACAAAAAACTTATTCGGATACGGAAAAAAATTTCTATTTTGGATTTCATATTTGGCTTGCAAGAAAATAGGGGCATCAACAATTAATATGGGTTGGAAAGCTCTGTTACCCCATATGACCCAGAAAAAAATGCCATTACCCACCATATGTATAATAAAACAGAATAGTAAACGCTGTCTTATGTTTAGAGCTTGAAACGTTTGCAGATATATGAATATTTCAGATGTAGAAGAATTATTTCAGAAACAAACTTTCAGTGAAGATGAGTTCATCAAACTTATAGACAAGTTCACCTCAAATATAAAAATTTGGAAAGTATAAATGATCAATCGATTCCAAATTTAAGTTTAAATGATAACCAAAGGAAAGTCGACTATAGTGGATAATTGAGAAAAAAGCTACTTGGCTCCTTATAAAGAACTTTTGACAAAATTTCAGAGCGAGAACACATGGATGTTTACAGTTAATACAATTAGACTTAATAATGAAGATACAAACATTTTATAAGAACTTTTAGCCTCTTATAAAAAAATTAGTTAGACCGACATTAATGATACAATTAATATCTTGTTTTTGTTATTGCTGAAATTTGTATGGTTTAGTTTTAGATACTAAATTTTAGATTTATGAAGTTTTAATCTTAAAACTATTAAAAACGATGCAATAAAATTATGTTTTTATGCATGGCATATGTTATAGAAAGATATCTTCGCTCTTATATGACTTTAAATCTTTTAAGACGCTTTTAATAACACAAAGGCATTCCCTGATCTGCATTGTTTCTCGTAACACGGTTTTGATAAAAAACGGAACGAATTAATCGTATTATGGGAGGATTAATGGTGTGTGTGTGTGTGTGTGTGTGTGTGTGTGTGTGTGTGTGCGCGCTATATATATATATATATATATATATATATATATATATGTATTATATATATATATATAAATAAAATATATATCCCTTTGCACTCCAGCCTATTGACTCATATAGAGATACCGGCAACTCCACCACTATATTAGTTATAAATGTAAATACATAATGTAATACAAAAATACGGTTGCTGCAATAAAAAAAATATATTTATTTCTAAATAACATTATGTAAAATAATTCCTAATTTATTTTCTTTTGACAAAATAAAAATTTTATGTTTTGAAATTACGCTTGGTATGGTATCTTTCAAAGCAATCCCCCATGTGCATGCGGGGCTTTCCGGGACAAGTAGCACAATACTCGCTTGTTTCGTGTCTTTGGCTTTTTTCTTGTCTGTTGGAACACTCTCACAGTCTCTTTTGTTGCCTTATCGCATTATGTGGAGCTTTTTGTCCAACCTGGTTTCAGACGTTGAAGTTGACGGTCTTGTGCGATATTCTCGGAAGTCGCCTACCAGTTGATCAACTAATCGCTTTACGAACTTCAAATGCGATAGTGGCTTTTCGTTTCTATTCTTTTTCACACTTTTGTATAATATGTATGAATTTATACTAGACATCTGCATGCCCCAAAAAACATTTTCCGCCACCATTTAAGGGATTTTCTTAAAAAACAGTAACTGGAGGCGTATTGATCAGCGCGATCAACACCGCCCATCGAATTTGTATAATTCACTACAACTTTTAGCTTATTCACATCTTGTTGTTCGCCTCCTCTTAAAAATCTTGTTTTAGTCATAAATCCAGCACTATAACTGGTGCTCAATAGCGTTACTATTCTTTTGTCTTTCCAAAACAATAACATCGTTCCCCCTTTTATTAGCAACAGATTTATTTTCGGAAAATTTGGCTTTCTTTATCGAATCAGGTATTCCTTTTCTGTTCATTTTCAATGTCTCTGTCAGATGACATTTCACTTTCAACAATTCTTCTGCCAACGGTATACTGGTATCTGTCTGTAAACATATGATAATCTTGTGCATCTGGTACGTTGGTCAATAATCTATCATATAAATGCAACGGAATCCTAGCGCTGACGGGTAATTCCTGTTTTATAAGACATTCGGAGGTGATACTGCCATAATATGGAAGAATATTGTATACATACCCTGTTTCAGAATCAGCCCAAACGTATATTCTTATGCCCCACTTCGTAGGCTTATTAGGATTATAAGTTATAAAACTTATTTTACCTTTGCACTTGATAACCGATTCGTCTACACGTATGTTTTTACCCTGTATAAAATGCTCGGAAAACTTGGAATTGATGTATTCTGAAAAATTACTGACCCGTTGAATACGTGTTCGAATGTCTATCCTCTGAGGATCTATTGTTTTCAAATGTAACATCCAAAATATTTGGATGAATCGTCTTCTTGTGAATACATTTGAAAGAAATGGTATTTTAGTGTTATTGTTGGTTGACCAATAGTCCTGCATATTTGGCAAAGGCATCGTGCCCATATTGAGGATGACTCCAAGAAAGGCCCAGAATTCTTCTTTATTTGTATCGCGCCACGTGTGCTATATGTAATTCTTGCTAAAAGTTTTATTCTTCAATTTGTTTTTGGCGTAAAAAAATTGTATCGGTTCGCCGATATTGAAAAATTGCGGCCCTGGAACTTTATTTCCCGTTGCAAAGTTTATATTTTGTAAGGGAATATCACTTCCTGTAATATCGGTCCATCCACTGTTGTCTACAGGTACAACTTCATCTTCGGAATCCGATTCAATAATTTGAATTCTTCGTTTTTTTCTCACTACCATTATGTCACTATCATCACTATCTGTTCCTGAATGATTCCCAATATCGTCTACTAATATTTCACTCAAATTATCTCCGTCCAACACATAATCGAGTTCATCTTCCACATCGCTTATTTCACAGTTTTGTTCAAAAGTTTCACTTTCCATCTTTACTACGCAAGGGACTACAACGTTTTGAAAAGAATCAAAAAGCAACGCATATTGTGATATAAACATAGTTACAGATAATTTAAACACATAATATAAACACAGACTGTTTCCCTTACTCAAGTGTTTTTTTTTACAAAAGTGCCGAATAAGCAAATAAAGCGTGTCGCCGTAGCGGCGACAATGGATTTAAAGTTCATATTTTAAATGTCGCATATACGGCGACAAGGGAGTGCAAAGGGATATATATATATATATATATATATATATATATATATATATATATATATATATATATAACCAAAAAATAAATATAGAGTATAAAGGTAATAAATTAAACGATCAATTATTGAAGTACATATAAATAAATCAGTCAAATCATTTTTCCCCGAAACCAGCTCAATTAATTATCTCTACTTGCACTTATTCCGATACTTTTTGGCCCCACTTTCGGCATAAAACCGGACCCGGCGTGGGCTAGAGATGCACTCATTATCGCTAATTAACTCTTTACTCCCCGGTATTACAAATGCTAAACTAAACGGATAATTAACGAGCCGCTCCCTTCGAGCCCGCTAATTTGCTAAATTACTACTTCTAGAATCACGCTCTTATTGTAATCAATGTTCATCCACGTTTATGCGCTATTCCGCATTACAGGGCCGTAAAATTCGCGGCTTCTGTTTGCAACAAACATAACCTTTCGACGCAATTGTTAACAAACCTGAACAGGAACGCGCACTGTAAATAATTAGTTTGAACAGCAACGTCTGTGATAAATTATGTATGCAAGCGACACCTTGACTTGACACTGCTCATAATCCGCGGTTAATCGCTGTCTTCTTTGCTCCGCGCCCTCTTCTACAGAAAGCGCGCTCAAGGATAACTTCATGTTCCCGTCTTCCTTCACATGGACATATTCTCATTAACATATCAGTAGCGGTTGTGTAACGCTCGCTTGCGTCCCGGCAGATTTGTTTTATGTAGGTAACTTATGCTCCTCACTCGTTAGCGCTTCTTGTGAGCTTATCTCAGATTTCCACACAAAGCGAATGTAATATCGAGACATCCCTTTGCCACACCTTACGCCGAAAAATTTCAAAGGGGTGCAAAAGAATTGGCCCTTAAACAAAAACAATTACATATTGCTAACAATTAGCTGAAACTACATCAAGTGCGCAAACCTAGACGTGCATAAGGTACGACCTTAACCTGAATAGAGTAGCACCTCGCGGGGGCGTTTCGCTACAGGCCGCCGTCGTCGCCCGGCGCCTTCGCATCCTTTTGTTCGCCCTCAGACTGCTGCAGGCGCCACACAGACTTTGGGTTTCAGATTAATGGATCATTTTTCTTCCCTTTCCAGAAACGTAACACCGACTGCTCTTGCTCTTACCTAACGAAAGAGCCCCTTCGCGGAATAACGTATGATCTCATAATAAAAATGTCCGATTAATAAATGCAATTGCGATAACCAACTTCTCGTCTCCCTTCTCGGCTAAAATCAGCGGAGCGGCCGACCGAGTCATTTTAATCCGCGACAAGTTGTAAAAACTCGAAACAGCAATTGCAGTAAAGTATCAGAAACTATCTTGTTCTCTTCCAACTTTCGTTCATAAAAATCAAACCGTTCTGAAATGGGAACTGATAACTCAATATCTAATCACATTTGGCCGTATCTGGCGGCGATAACTCCACTGACCAACGATCTAGAGGGGTCATAACAGGGGATACAAAGGGCAAGCGTCTCTTAATGGGCTACCTTACCATGCATCACAGATCCCATCGCGAGATGCCATGGGCCGATAGTGTCGCTCCTTCTCTGAGGGAAACCTCAATAAAAATTCGCCATACTTCAAACGAATGTTTGAATGATTGCAGTTTTCTTGAAGCGGGGTCGGCATAAAAGCAAGTGACGTCGGAATTTTGAGAGATGTATGCGGACGCCGCGTATAAGGGGTGCATACATAGAGGGGTTTCATTCATTTGAGCGGCACATCACTTGCCGATGAAACCATCAAGTAGGTAATGGGGCGCTGCACATGGCGCCACGTGCGAACATAGCTAATGTATGCTCCCGGATTACGATATTAGGATCCAGAAAGCGGATATAAAACACGGTAGGGCAAGCATCCATCATTAATCACCGGCAATTGTGAAACATCGATTACCGAGTTCTCTTCAACTTGTCGAGTTATTAATTATTTTTGCCATCAAAAGAAAATCCTTTTCTTCCATCCTACTTCTTTCATCAGTAGGTGCAAATTACAATAACACTGAGAGCATCAATTTTGTCTCGCATTTTTTGCCGCTAACAAGAAATCGGGCAAAATGATAAAGAAACGCAAATTCGCACTTGCTTAGCGCTATTATTAAAAATTAGCCCCCAATGCTTTCGATCTCGCGCTTTTTCAATATTTGTGATTAATTGCAACTTACGGAAAAATCATTATTATAAGCATTAAGAAACACTCCCGAAGTGCAGGACAATTCTTTCAAAAGTTTGTTTAGCCAAATTGTTACAAATAATTTATTAAGATGCTTATATTTATTTTACCTAGACACACTGATACTTTGATTAATTTAACCAGTTCAGATTTTTAAAATTTTCAGTAAGACTTAATAGGAAAAAGTATAACATCCTCAAAAACAATTTTTGTATTAATTGTCGTATTAAACGTATTTTTAAAAATTCATGCTCATTGAAGTGTGTAGTATTTAAATATAATTTAATTATAACAAAAACAAAAATGTTTTCTTTAGGTATAACTGCACAAATATAATGGTTGTCAAAGTAATAAACTAAATAATTGATACTTGAAAACCAAAAACCAACAGCTCAGGTTAGAAAAGTAAACCCAAAAACGTAATACACATAAACGACGACGACAAAGAAAAAAGTTTTTATATAATATTTTAATAATTCAAAATTAATTTTGTTTCTATTTGGTAAATTTGTTTTCCATTGTGTACTTACAAAAATTTTAAAAAATTTTATACCAACCTTTTCTGATAATATAAAGTATAAAAAACATCTTAATCTATTTTTAACGCAAAAAATTTGCTAAGATGTAGGCCACAAATTCATCACTTACATAACATGTGAAGTAAAATTGTAACATTTTTCTTATTACTTCTGCTAAAGATGTCATACAGATTTATTTATTATTTGAATCCCTTGAATATAGACACCAATCCGACAACCGTAAGGGCACCAGAGACTGGTGAAAAAAGATATAGACACCGAATTACGACCAATGAAGTAAACGCAATAAGTCCATATAAATGTTGGTAACGCGATTATCGCCCACGCCTGTAAAACAGACTCATCTCGATATGGTCAGCAACACAAATAAATTAACAAAACTAATAAAAATTTCATTAGGCTCCCAAATTTAATCGTGAATTAGACATCGATGTAAAATTTAAATATGTATTAAACACTGAAGTAAAAAATGTGACCAAACCTTGTAACTAAAATGTATGTAGTATCTAAACTTAAATCAGCAAATGTTCAGAGGTATGTTATTTATATATATATCAAATATTTACATGTATTTATATAATTTTAAAAGAATATTGTGTTTCACAAATCGCTTTAAACACCACTCAGCAGATTACTGATTTCAAACCTTTAACAATTTATTGTTATAATTATGACAGTTGAAATTAGAAGTTTGGTATTGTGAGTTTTAAATGGGAGCAACTATAAACCTACATCTGATTCAACGAAATGAGTGTATGCAGAGTGTAGGCAGAGGTGTTTGGTTAAATTCGGTTAGGCCTGGCCTCCGCCAAAATTCATAACGTACGCTATACCTATAGCTAATATATACAGATGGTTTGAATACGGAATGCAGTAAAATGACGTTTTCTTGCATCGCTAGTGCACTCTTTCGTGTTTTCTCCTTATAATGATGTCACTAATTTTTCCTAACGTTGTAAATTCCCTATTTTTAATTAGTTTTCTTCTTTTCTATGTATTCCTCCAATATTTCACTATTTTCAAGCAAATCTATAGGTTGTTAGAAATTGCTCGTGTTCATTAAATGATCTTTACATCATTGTATCCACACCAAATATGATATTTTTGCAAAAATAGATTTTAGACGCTTAAGGTATCAGATATACAAAAACACTGATCCTAGAAATTGCCAAGCAACCAAATTTCAAATTTTAGATTGTTCTATTTAATAATGATATTACATACAAACAATAGCAAAATGAGCTTTTTAAAAATAAGCTTCAATAAAAATTGATTTGTACGTATGTATGTTCGCTAAGTCTGAAAACCTTAACGTAAAAAAGTACAGGAAAAATATTTTAAACAGCACAAATGAATAATAAGAATAAACGCTGATAGCTGAACAAAAAGAAGAAAGGAAAGTCAATCTAGGAATATTGTGAGACAAAATAAACAATAAAATTAAAATAATTCATACAAACAAATATGTATAATACCTAAGCTGTTATATAGCTATAGGTGGTCGCGACTTCCCTTATAACCCTAATAATCAAAAATTTGTCAAACAGTTTCTTTCATCAATAAAAGTGCTTTAGTATGATGCATGATTGAATTCTCAACAACATTCTTTGGCGACATTTATTTGACAAAAAAGATAAGCCAAAAAAATTGCAAAAACTACAAATCCGAGCGATGGGACTATCTTAAACAGATTGTCAACTATGATCAAAAAAGTTCAATAGTTAAAACAGACCTTTACAAGTACTTACTGACAACTTGACAACATATTACTCTCTCTAGAAGACTACCACATGGATAGAAAGGCCGATGACTCAGATGCCATCAATTCCTAACAGAAAAATTTTGGCAAAAAAGAACCAGAAAAAGCCATAGTGTTCGCGAAGTATTTAGAAAACACAATTCAACCATATAAAAATTAACAAGTGAATTGAGACGAACAACCAGCGAACTAACATCAATTTCAATAAAGATCCTACTTTTGATCTAGTTAATGAAGAGATGTTAAAGAAACTACCCTGAAAAACAACAGTAAAAATAACCACATTAAATAGTAGTGCTTTCAGACCAAGATACGTACTCAAAGCACGGATATGATTATAATTACAAAATCGGGAAAGAGCGCTAACAAAATGCGGGGGATCCATTTTGTTGCTACCTGTGTTCTCAAAATTATATGAATAAGTAGTGCTTAAACGGTCAGTTTGTTCCGGAACTCCAATTCGGTTTTCGGAGTAAATATTCTGCAATAGATCAAACGCATCAAATTACAGATGAAATAAAACGGTGCTTGAAGAGAAAAAAGCGCCCGCAGCTGTGTTCCTGGATGTAGCGCATGCATTTAACCGTTTGATGTTTGGCATGATGATCTGTTTTACAAAATACAAATTCCTACAGTCAACTATTCAGATTGTATCTGCAAGATTCTTTCGTGTGGAACAAAATTACGTATATTTTGAATTTAAATAGAGTACATTGGGGGTGTCTAAAGGTAATGTGAATAGTGCAACTAACAAATTAGAAAAAGCTCTAGATAATGCAAATAGCCGATTATAGTTAATGTAACTAAGTTTAATCACGTCAACTTAAGAAAAAAGAACCAATATGTTCAAATAACAATTAACCAATGCATTCCTTATTGTAACAAATATCTGGAATATTGGATTCGTAAAGAAAAACAATCTGAATTACAACTAAAAGAAAGTTATACTGGCTTATCGGGAGGAAATCTACTCTTTCTGTGTGCACCAAGTTGTGGAGGAACACTAAGTCCAATCAAAAGCTTCAAAACAAAATGCTGGGGAACATCTTGGGTACTCCGCGGTACATTAGAAATGCTGATCTTCACCTCAATCTAGAAGTGGAAATAGTCACCAGTAGAATGTATGCCAAGGTCCACAAGTACAAACTGCATCGTCATCCGAACAACCAAACCATACAACTGACTGACAAGACCAACTTGGTATGGTGCCTTAAACGAATGAAACGTTTTAAACTTCTACTAATGAAAAATGGTATGTGAAGTTTAAAAAAAAAGCAGAGTATGGTGCGGCTGTAAGACAACTGACTGAAACTTTTGGATATAACTTAGATTTAAAAACTCGTTAGTAATGTATGTTAGCGTTAAAACATCTAATTGGTTGTAAAACTAGGTGCTATATCCCTTAAACTCTGGCGTGTAAAAAATTCTCTCAATTTATTGTAGGCCCATTATCCTTCAATTTTCAAAGTCTCTAGTCTCAAACCGGACCATTTTGCAAAATTATAATTTAAATATACAAACAATAGAGAAACAGTATAAGAATAAACAAACAATAATAAATAATAAAATTAAAGGCAACGAAGCTAGAACAAGCAAAAAGTTTCAATTATTTAGGCTCGAAGACAGCACAAGATACAAAGTTCAGAAATGAAAATTCTTAGAAAGGCAGAAGATAAAACAAGAAGAGGCGAAATTAGAAACAACACCTTTAGAGATAAAGTGGGAGCGTAGCTAGTAGAATAAGTCATAAAACGAGTATAATTAAGATGCTTCGGATACATAAGCAAGAAATGACGAGGACAGAACAATAAAGACAGTACTACATAGTAGAAACAAGATGGCATGACAGAAGAGAAGACCCGGTACAGAAAAAATGGTAAGGTAGAGGGAGGAAAGGAGAGAGAGTGGGAGTGGGAGAAGGATAAAGAGAGGGAGTTGGAGATGGAGAAGGCGGGGAGGGAGAGGCAGAGAATTAGAAACATTTACAATGCTTAATTTAATTAAAAGATTTACCTACTAATCATGAGGAAATATCAAATTCGTTATAAAAGACTATGAATGATTGTTTAAACACGAAAATTTGTTGTTTTAGTACGAGATGCAAAATTGCAATTAAACAGTTACGAAAATGTCATTTAAAAAAAATCAGTTAGCCGATTACGATTTGGCAAACATAGTCGATTTTTATCCATCGCGATTGCCGTGGAACTGGGACGGTAGTACTTAAGAACGTCTCAGTGACGAAATTGGTTCCGAAGGTGATATCCGAACGGTTTCTCCGTCGCGCGGCGAAAACGAGCGCAGCCGTTAAGTGCCTACCGTCTCCGCCCCGAAATTTATGGGTCCTAGTTGTTAAATTCATTAAGTGCATAAAATAATGGCTAAATTATGACTGAATGCGAATTACAATGAAACGAGTACGCAGTGGCTGCCATAATTAATCCGTACGGCAGAGATGCGAGACAGCAGCTCGATCCAATTATGCCCTAGGTGTGTCAAGACGTCGCACGCAGCAGATTTCGGCCATAAATTTCCTCTCGCCCACAAGAAGACGACATTCAGCATGATTAATCCGATCTCCTGAAATATTTATGGGCAACTGTACGGCTAATGCAGATGATTTTAACAAATTCGGTCGCGCGCTGCCCCCGGCGGGTGCGCTAAGCGTATAAGAATGCAACCCGCGACGGAGGTGCCCGCGCGGTGCCTGGGCCACGAATTCGCACCTCATGGGGGCCCCACGGCAGCGGTCACTTTCATTCAAGGTCGGTAATGTTTGGTTTATTTTTATTCGTTGCAATTCGCGACTAGACTGTTCCGACCTAGGACAACCAAATTCATGGACCGCAAAAACTTAATTGCAAACGCCGGTGCAAGGATGTGGGTGTCACGTGTTCGGCTAATGCCGGTTTTTATGACTGCTAAGTTAAGTATCGCGACTGCATTTGCGACTATGGCAAGTTCACGGTCGGTGAACGAAGCCGTCTGCATCGCAGGCCCGATCGTTTCCACGGCCATCAAAATTTGGCAGTTGCTCAACACATACAAGGGCAAAAGGAGAACAAACGGAGAATGATATGGATAGCAGCTATAACATGTTCGCGGCGACCGGGCTGCACCTGCAACGTGCTTTTTTGCCGTCTGTTAACCAAACAGCCTTTCAAAATCAACTATAAGGGTCACATTGCACGTTGGCGAATACCAAACAACTTACAATTTAGTTTTAAAATTAACTCAGAGCCCGTTTAAAGAAGGCAGCCTTTTAAACTGATTAATATTCACTTATTCAAATATTGTCCCCTTATGGAATCTGTTCATATCCTTAGATGTGCCGTAAAAATCCAAAGTATCTTTCAGCTTTGGTAAATGTATACCAAACAAATATTTAAAAAATTGTTGAATTATATTGCAACTACAGTGGGTGAGATCGGTTAACGAACATAATTCGTTCAAAAACCACGCTTGCTGCCCAAATTATTCGTTAACCGATCATCGATTTACCACAGATTTTTATAGAAATGTGATTGATGCGTTCTGGCGCTCCAAAAAATAAATAAAAAATAATAATTTCTCACTACGTATATTTATATGTAATAATAATAATATATTCATTCAGTGTTACATTTTCATCGGTTTTTTCCATTTGTGGGAGGCGTTTCTCTCTTTTTCAGAATTTTTCGTAAGCTAATAATAGCTTAGTCGTTGTAGAGATCCTCAAGCCTACTGACCTCACCCTGATTTGGGTCCCACTATAAGACCATTGTTCTGACATCTTCCCACTGCTTTAAAATATCTTTAATTACAGACGCATTGACCCTCTTTGGTCTTTTCTTTTTCAGAAAACACAACTCGCGGGGTTCTTTTTCATGGATGCCACATATTGGTTACATTTAACAGATGAGCTGAAAATACTACAGAACTTCAACCAACACATACACGAATAAGGACACGGAAAACTCACAAAAAATATGATTATCCCAAAGAAATTGGTGATGCGTTTAATAATTGTAATGTGGAATAAAAAAATAGTTCCACACTCCCTTGAATCAGAAAGGTCGTAAAAATTATGCACAAGTCTATTAAAATAATCAATGCATCTTCGAAAGTGTGCTAATTAGTTATTTAGTGATGGTAATTTATTTAAAATACTGACAACTAGCGACGCTAAACAGTTTCCATTTAATGAAAGGAAAAACAATATTTTCGATTGATATTTAAACAAATAACGGCAAAACTAATGAAAGAAATCTGGTGTAAACATCACACGAGTTTCCTTATCCTATTATTTATATATTATACCGAAAAGCTGATTAAAATAAACAGTACAAGCCAATAATTGACTCGTACTTAAAATTTTGCACGTCACTAAATGTAACCGTGCGAGCTCGGTCGCACGGCCTTCCCCATTATCGCCTGCGTGCTCCCTCCTAGCGGCCAAGCGCTCCCCCGTCCTCCCGCAGTCAGCCAGAAAGCTTTCCGAGCGCGCTGTGATTAGTCCGTTTAATTAATTTTTAATCGGCCATAACTTATTTATTGACATCGGATCAAAAAATTTCATTGTAATTTTTTGTTCGTCTCGGTCTGATCTATCCCAAAACATTTTATGAACACCAGGTATATTAAAAATCCTGAGCTTAAATTTTTTTCGGGTTCCTGTTTTACCAACTTTTACACACACACAAACGCGCGCGCGCGCGCACACACACACACACACACACACAGAAATGTGAAAAACTGGGTAGGTCAAATTTCCTCCGATTACATTACTTTCATTATTATAGGCTAAGGAAAGTAAAAATGGATGCAATATTCAACATACTTACAACCATGATCACCAAGATAAATCACAATGTCTAACATCTTAAAAATTGCCAACGGCCTTGACCAAGTCTTATCAACTCGCAACATAGATAATATGTCAACAAGTGAAGCTCATTGAATTACCAACTCTTATGTGAGGATGTCAAGGTACAGTATATATACCTTACCTTATTCCGATGGTACTACTCATAATAAAATCCTCAATCAAACATTATAAAGTACAAAAATTTCAATCAGATTGCCTTGAAGCAGGGATAAATCATATTCTTCTGTGTACTGCTCTTCATGGCGTAATATTAAAGAGCAGCAATTTGCATCATTATTTAACACGCCTGGTCCCCGTTTGATAGCTGGTAGAAATTAGAACTTCAGAGAAATAGAAGAGCATACTTAACATTACTTAAGCACATTTGAACCTAGATATTGGCCATCGGATCTTAATAAGATTCCAGACTAGACTTTTGCGGCACCAAGGGCGTTTCATCCAATTATTTAAAAGCTCAATTATGCTGAAATCTCTGATCAATCAAGTCAGTAATATTACCAGAAATCTTCATTTATTACAATCTAATAACAGCAAAAATCCCAAAACAGCTACCATAAAAGGTACTAAAACTTATTTCCTGCGTAACGAACGAAAGTATCCAGAACAATGGAAAGCTGCTCTTTTTATCTAAGGTCTTTGAAAAGACTATTTCAAAAATTAAAAACAATTTTAGAACAACGAATACAATATCAATTTGGTTTTTGGAAAGGTCATGATATGATGGAACAAGTCACGAAAATTAACCACGACGTACATCTAAGAAGGTACTTTTTAGATATTAGCTAGGCTTTCGACAAGGTTTAGAATACTGGGTTCTTATACAAAATCAAGAAAGCTTTACTAATAGAATACTATGACGTGCTAAAAATATCTGTCACAAAAAAGTTTTCATTTAAAGGCGTACAATCATCAATTCGAACAATCCAAGCAGATGTACCATTTTCTTATACCTTCTGTATACTACGGACTTCCCAACAACACCGTAAACGTTAAACATTAGGAGCTACGTATGCAGACGACACTGCAGTTCTGGCATCACACAGTGATCCACAAACAGTTTCGCTGATACTCCAGCGAAATTGCAAAGAAATCGAAGAATGGCTTAAACTATGCAGGATACGTGTGGACGAAACGAAATCAGCTCAAGTAACTTCTACTCTTTGGAAATAAACCTGCCCACCAATTACAATTAATATTACTCCCATACGTCAACAAGACATTGTAAAAATAAGTGCCTGATCTGGAAGGCTTGCATCATAAAAAAAAGGTTCCAACTTGGATTAAAACTTCTAAATTTCTAAATCTCAGTTATTGCTAAAAAAAATACCCTTATATAAAACAATTACAAAACCATTATGAATCTATGAAATCCAGATTTGGGGGTCTGCTAATTGCAACTCTAACCTGGAAATATTACAACGATTCCAAAATAAAGTAATAAGGATAATAACCGATGCTTCTACGTAAGTTCACAATTGGTTACTCCAATATAGACAAACCCGTAATTTACCGTGCCAACACCAATTACCAAGTGGAATTCAGTGACCACCACAATACTTTTGCGTTGCGCTTCTAGAACAGTATGACAAAAGCCTCTAACGATTCTAAAGCTAAAAGATTTAATTCAGATTAGTAGTTTTTAGGCATAAGGCAGGCCACCTAACGGTAAAAAGGGCATAAGGATTAAGAAAAAGAAAATAAGAAGTTTTTAGGGTATTTTCTAAGTTTAAGTTTGGGCTAATGCAGTTACAATTTATTATAATGTAAAAGAAGTAATACTAAAGGGTATTACTTCCTCATGTCATATAATAATTCAAATGTCTTACTGAATATTAATATTTAACCGATTGTAAATATTCAGAGCATCAAATATGTGGAAAAAAATTAACAAGAAATCTATCGTCAGTAGAAATAAATTTATCAAAAGACAAAATTATGCTAAGAATAAAAATATAATAAACGTATGCATCACAAAATAGAATAAATGTGATTTTATAATTTTTATTTGTATTTGTGAGTACTGCTTTTATTTAAACGTTTTAAATTGTTAAAAATATTAACATACAAACTATGTATTTGAAAAATTTTATTTCATACAATATGTACCATTTTCCAAAAATATCTGAAATGTATTTATCTCAAGATAAAAGAGCAATATTCGAAATGATT
Organism: Sinelater perroti; assembly: GCA_036346155.1. Taxonomy (NCBI): domain Eukaryota; kingdom Metazoa; phylum Arthropoda; class Insecta; order Coleoptera; family Elateridae; genus Sinelater; species Sinelater perroti. Next base: position 22,335,363 of record JARFIY010000001.1, read on the forward strand.
CATTAAAATATTTAACTCTTCATTCCATGGATTTCCAAAATCACGACAAAAAATTCATCCGATAAGATACATCCAAAAACACAACAAATATAAATAATTTTACTGACATTTTTCTGAATTTTAATGAAAATCTTAAATGTATCACTTATAATACAACATATTTTTTGACAATCTCTTCATGGTGATCATGTAATTTACTTGGGGCAGGGGGGGGGGAGTGAGATAGAAAAATCCATACCTACTTCAAGGATGTTAAACATTTTAGTAACTATACAAGATACTTACTGAAATACTACATTAATAGTTAATATTTGACTATGTAATCTCTGTATTGTATAGAATCCAACAGAACAGTTTTTGTCCTTGTTGAGGCACAGTACTGCCCCGCATTTTGTAAAATTCACGTAAGTTTAAGACTTTTACATTGAGGCATTTTGCAGGGTTGTTACGTTGGATTCTAATGTAGATAATATTATCAAGGCGAATATTTTCGATTGATAGATGTGAAGTAAATCCTTATTTATTTTTCATTTGCATTTACTGTTCAGTGCTGTTAGAAGTTCTCCCTCTCTTGGCAACATTTCTGTGTTCGAGTTTACACAGACCTTCAAGCACTTCTCTAAAATCTCAGTCTCATTTTGTTCCTATGGACTCTCCTGTACAGTAGCTATGCATTTACAGTAATCCCATCCAAACAGATGGCAAAAGATTCGAAAGTATGTCTTCGAATGCATTCTGCAAGCTATCAAGCAGGTCAACACTACCGATGTTGTGTTTGTTGCAGTGCTTGACCAGGTCAGAGCATTTTTTTCTTATGGAATCTATTCGTTTCAAAGGTAGAAATTTCCTCACTTAGAGTTGTCCGAAGCGAACTTACTTTATTATTTTTTCATTCCACCCTTTGCAACGATTTCAACAATGTATCTCTTTCATGTTCATCTTACTCTATGGAGGTAATTTACTGTTTAGGATTCCATTTTTTGCAAACTCTTCCTAATGTGCAGATTTTTTGCTTATTTATGTGTACAAATAAGTCAACAGATGTGTAATAGTTGTCAGAATATACCTTAAGGATTGTTCATTTTACGTAATAGGCATTAATCGCATCGGTAAAGTATTGTCCCTTAATTGTTACTATTGTTTAATATCAGCTATCAAATGAGCAGCAACGAAGCGAATCAATATTGCGATCAGAAAGCTAATCTTCGCCAAAGTGGTATTGAGAAAAATTGCCCTTACGAAAACTCGCAAAAATTACATCGGTTTTCTAAATCATCATGAGCTTAACGATTTGCTCAGATCGCGATGTCGAAGTGTCCTAGTAAATACAAGAGCTGGGAAGATTATTGAAGCTGCTAAAGTCAAAAAATGTGTGTCTATACGTGAAATACTAAAAACGATGAAGTCAGCATAGGCACTATTCAAAATATCAAAAAAAAAGAACAACGTACATACTTACAAAAAGCAGAAAATGGCAAAGAGGAACGAAGAGCAACAATTTTGATGGGAAATAAGGTAATAAATAATACTCAAAATCAATGTAGTTCTTGGTGTATATAAAGTTCTTATGTATGGAGGTTAGTAATTCAAGTATGGGCTCTATATATAATGATCTATCAATAAATATAAACTAAAACAACTAGCAAAGTACGCTTACTGCTCAGTCAGAAGTCGTGATATTGTGGTACAGTTTCCTGGTGATGGTGTTCATGATTCTGTTAACCAAATTACTACAATAAAATTCGACAGAATTAAGATACACTTAATTTTCAAAATTCGCTCGTTTTTTGCGAGTTAAAGTTTTATTAATATGACCTACCAAAAGTTGTAAACACAATTACGTATGCACAGAATAAATTCAAAACAATTTCTGTGCACGTTCTGTAACGTTTTCCAAACTAAACAATCATGAAAAATAAATTACGTATTGTTCTCTTGAAAATTAATATTGTATAATTTCCTTTAATAATTTTTTAAGCATTACTGATAATTTAGTACGTTCTAATGCCCAAATGTTAGCCCCTATAAATGCTTTAAAGTATACTATGGTCCTGGATCAGTTGTAATATTCTGCGCGGCTTTATTTCACCCGCTCTTCGAAAAATAATTTTAGATTTTGACTTAATCAGTTCTCTGAATAATTTCCCAATTAGGTTGCTCATTGTACAATGCTACAGGTTTTAATTTATCGCTTGCTTGAACACTGACAGTAATTAATACAAGATTGGAATCAAACAAGAGATCTAAGTAGATTTCGTCTGACATATGATTCCCAAAATACGTTTTAATATACAAAAGTCTAACAGATACATAGCTTTATTTAACAGTAGTTTAGTGCGTCGGTTCGCTTGTCAAACAGTATGCGCTCTTACCTAGCTTGGTGTTGGATCAAAGTACTAGCTGCAAGTAAAATATTACAGTATTTGGGCAGTTCATGATTTGTTCTCTTTTTAATAATAGCGTCAATAACTTGTGCCTTTCCGCTCGTATGCTTTATATCCTATGCAGTATAATTGAATATTTCAAAATTATTTCTAAATATGATGTTAAGGCAATGATGTATAAACGCACTATTTCACGGATGTGTGTTATTACATATATTAAACAAATTTTATTGATAATAGTTGTGAAACAACGATGTAACGTCTCGATCCTTTGTTAAAAATTTTGCAAGCAATCATACTTTGTAAGTTTTAATATCTGCTTGACGGAGGATGATTGTAAGTTTTTTTACTAAGTAGGACCTTTAATTTCAATACGATTGTAGTCAATTTTACATTTACAGGATTATCCATAGTATACTAACAGGTTGGAAAAAATGTAAGCCCAATGTAGTGATTGATTTCGGATATCTAAAATGTTGCGTATATATCCTTCACAGCTTCCACCAGAATTACACTAAATTTGGAACATATATTTCTTAAATGTATGACCAAAAATGGAAATAATCGAATAAAGAAAAGGACATATGGTTATAAATTAGGTATATTGAATTTTGGTTCGATTTACATCTAAACAAAATCTAACTGCCTCTTGATGGCCTTGCCACGAGATTTTTTAATTTAATCCCAATCGCATTCTTCCTATTCCTACATTTTTATTGTCCATATGTTTGGTCCTAAATATACCTATTCGTCCATGTTTTCTAGAATTAAAAAACAACAGTTTTAAAACTTGCAATAAAAATAATAACTACAAATAATTATTTCAAATATTGTTTTCATTAAAACACAACAAATATTTTAATGACCAAGATATGAATATCACATGGAGATTTTTGACGATTCATTTAAAGTATTTAAAGTATTCTGATATGCAATTGTACTTATATTTTCAGTAAATATTTTGCTTACAGTACATAACAGTACAATATCATTCCATTGATTTTTTGAATAAGTCTGCATTAATTCTACGGGATAGTTGGTAACAACTATAACTGTAAAGTAAATTTGCGATTTCTTATAAATATTATAGATTATTTGCAAAAATGTGCCAGCGTGGTCCCGTGGTTGAGGGACGGGCTGCGATGCTGACGGACCCAGGTTCAATACCCGGTGTTCTCTGATGCCTGACGGGTGGCCTACTCAGTCACTAAAAATAATTGAGTACCTGCGTTCATTCGAACAAGGGGTAATAATGGCGGTCGTCTTAGGCGCGGTGCTTGCCACATCGTCCCGCATCAGAGATGGTGCGCGACGACCGGGCAGAGAGAACGAACGTATGAGAGCCTTAACTTCTCAGTTCGCAAGCCGTGCTCCCACGCGGGGCATAGAGCCTTACCATTTGCAAAAATGTCGACATCCCTTTAAATAACAAAAAACAATAAAAACCCACATTAAACTACTAAACACTATACGTGATGAATAATTCAGCCACACGTTGAAATATAAGAAATTTCAACAGAATTATTTACAGCGCCAGATTATTAAGAAAATTCCCCCGCATATGTACATTAAAAAAATTTACTTATAAACCAAAACTCTACTACAGTTTAAATAACTTTTCAATCTTACTTATTATATTATTTTATCTATCATCCTGCTGTTTTTAATCAGTTAAAAACTTAATATTGTTTTTAGCAAATTTTTAAATACATATCAAAAATTATAACATAGGCATCTAACGCACGCATCTCTAAACTATTTACATCATCGCATGCGAAAACATTTTGTAGAAAGCAGCTTAAAATTAACTTCCTTGGGTCGAACTGGTTCCTACACATTTTTCTCTGTCATTTCTTTAAACATATGTATTTTAAATCTTATTTTGTAGACGGGTATGCTAAAAATCACTCATGTTCATAATTCATGTCCGCTGATACTTCCGATGTGCAAAAAACCGAAATAGATGTTTAACGGAAAATTTGATGTTCGTTGAACTAGGTCCAGATCTACTATTTGGATTTCGACTATATTTCTGAAATCAAAATAAACTACAGCCATATTTACGACGGCGCGATAATTTTGGTTAATGAAAGCAGTTACAGTAATATGGCGCTGGCCCTTTTTGCCTTCGTCACAAAATTTCGGCCCACCTGGCCATTTTACACACAACGGTAAAGTTTACAGCTTCAAATAACACGATCCGTTAGATACATAGTTGCAGTTCGTCATGCAATTACGATGTATGTAATCCGGTGCAGAACTTAAAATGCTTGACGACCTTTTACGGGCTTGATGTGTAAATTTAGTGTATTAACTAAATGCAAACGTTAACGCAATTTCACATTTATTAGTTCTACTTCACTGATCTAGAAACAGTCTGTGCTGAAATAACGAAGGCAAAATTAAATGCTTGCAAGATTAAAATAACAATACTTATAAAACTAAAATTACAATCAAAATTTCCAGGAATTGATCCATAAATTAATATTATTTTGAAATATATTAAAAATGTAATGTAGTTACCCATACCTTTGTCGAAATGAGAGCAATTTCAATTATGATCACCAAAATTGGGAAAACATGTTAATGATACAACTACAAACGAAATAAAACACTTTTAACATCATTAAAATGTATTGTTAGCATTTCAGGTGTTTCAATTTATAAATAACAAAAATATGTCGAACATTTCGTCACTTTTTGTGCATAAAGTGATGAAAAAATTAATAGTATCTTACACGTAGAGATATTTTGGATTTCAAATTTACATCAATTTTACTTTGAAAATCAATATCTCACAACCCAAATGGAGAGAAATGTCTAAATGAATTTCAACAAGCACCGCTTGCATAAAGAATTAAAACATGGGGCCGGCGAAGAGATTGCTCTATAAGCAATCCCAGAACGAACTTAAAAAAACCTTTAGATTTCGAATTTCGGGAAAATTCGAAATCGAATATCTCGAAAATTATTCGACATAGAATTTTTTCATTTTCGAATTCAGCGTAAAATTTCCTATAAGAATCACATTTAAAATCGTAATGTCGAAAAATTTCCCGAAATTCGAAGTCGAATATCTCGAAAACTATTCGAGATAGAAACTTTTTGATTTCGATTTTGAAATCAGCGTAAAATTTCCTATAAGAATCCATTTTAAAATTTTAAAAAATCCATAATTTTGTGACAGCGACAGACAGACAGACAGACCAGACAGACCGACAGACATATAGAATTCAGTAACGAACTTTTTAAATTCGTTGAAAATAATTGACAGGTTTCAATAAAACTGGAAGTACTAAGATTTCAACACGTGTCATAAGCCAAACAGCTGAACTGTTAGTAATTAAACGACGATTTCTGCAGTAGATATTAATTTTCATTGCTCGTTGTGTATAATTTAGGGAAACATGTCTTTCATTTATATTGTTTCAATAATAGATGGTAGCTCTCGAATATATAGATTTGGAAAATGAAATGCATAAAAAAAATTCGGATACACAAACGTACACATACGAACTTGGGCATACTGTTATCCGCTTGCCTCCACATGACTGCGGGTGAAACCCCATAGAATATATTTGGGAATGATGAAGAAGAAAGTTGTTATAAATAATATATTGCAGTCAGCAATATCGAGTAATTGGCGAGAAACGTATTGCAGACATTACCAAAGAAAATTAATTGTATAAGTGAATTATAACTAAATTTTACAGTAAACACAGAATCTTCAGACGAAAGTGGTGGGTGGTGTGAAAATTACAGCAAAAGTTCAAGCGTTGAAGAGCAGTTAATTGCTACTTACCGATACAAGTTACAAATAAAGATTTCATATGCAGCAAAAGTCAGTTTTGTTCTTGTAGTTTTAACATTGTGCTTTTGTGCAATATGTACTATTTTATGTTGTTGAAAAACAATTACTATTATTATTATTTTGTAGTTATATTGCACATTATGTGCAAAAGCTTCATAAGAAATATTCGAAACAAATTTTTATAAATTATGAAAATAGTTTTTGCTGTATCTATAAGAAACTGATCAATCTAAGGGGTAAATTAAATAAAATGTGTCTAATAAAAATCTGTTTTCTTATCTACTGTGAAATTGTATGATATTTTTGTGATACGTAAATGTTTTCCATAGTCTGACTACCTAATTTTGGAGTAATTTCATGATAGGTATTTGTAATGTCTTTAAATTTACCTCCAAAATGTTTTTGATCCCAACTGTAATATGAACTTCCAGCACGCCATTACAGGGCATCAAAACGCTTGATCGAACTACATAAATTATGTCACAAGTTATTACTTACAGTCAATACTGGTCAACAACACAGATAGATATGAAACTGATTTTTTTATGAAGACTTACACGTGTTTTGACGCATGGTGTTGTTCGTTCTGGGATTGGTAAGCTGTGGTCGGAGTTTGGAAACTCTTCTGAAAACGTCCGCCGTTAAAAGTTTCCAAACTCTGAACATGACCTAACAACCCGAGAATAACGTGATGCACATATTGCGCAAACTTAAAAAACCATTCAGTAGGTAGACATTGCGCGTTGATTAAATAATGTGACATATCAAATTTTTGGAAAACGAGTAAATTTAATAAAAAAATATCTCCTAACGGTGCGAAACTATCTTATTGGGAAAAATATAAAGCTATGTGTTATTCTTATAATCGCCAGTCACACCAAATATCGATCTTCAAATTAACCATAGAAAAATTTCACCAGATTAAGCGAATTTATGAAACCCTTACCCTGCTATTATGGTAATTTAAAATTTACGCACAGAAAGCATTGGCTGCTACAAAATAAAAAAAAACTGGGATAGTTGCAATATTCAGCGACGAATAACTGAAGTGCATCGCAAGACTATTGATAGAATGAATTTACCGACCAAACTGTAATTTAGACATAGCACTACAGTTTTGTAACCCCCTAACACAGGATCCTTAAAAATATCTATTTGATGCTATACGCTACTCACGTAATAATGTCGTTACTGCAACATCGTACACGCCTATATTCGAGTAACAAATTTATTATTTTTGCTTCACTGATATTCCAAAACACTTTTATATAATGACTCACACAAGGCTGACTTATTTTTACGACAGTCTGATTAAAAAATTATTTGAGTGGATGTTCGTATTTAATGAATGATAGTAAATAACTCAAATGCGATGTTTATATCAACTTATATGTTTAAATCTTATTACTTTCGAATAAATCATTGTTTAGTCGTTGTAGAAATAGCACAATGGTCAGCAAAATAATATAATAAATTCTTTTTGCACAGATTTCCAGAAACCCTGTGGATTAATTAAAAGCTAAAGAATAAAGCAATCTATTGCTGACAGTCACGAAAAAGCCCACTCTTACATTATAATATGAAGCTATAAAACCAAGCAATATTTAGAAAGAAATTGAGCTGGATCGTATTTAAAACCACAATAAATGTACATACATCCCCGAATGACTTTGGTTCCATTCCGAATTCAAATGACTAAAAAATAAATAAATAAAATAAAACAGGTGCAGAAGTCTACAAAGCTTGTGAAACTCAAAATTTAGAAGCTACGTTCTAATCAACTTTGAGCATTTGATTAACGAACACTGCAATATATCAAAATGTAGGTCAATTTCTCTCTTAATTTCTTAATCTAAAGTATCTATTTCCTTAGTAACACTTTTACAAGAAATTTCATACTATTAATATACGAGCCCAATAAAATATTTAAATATAGAACTTTTTCATGGCGTTTCCTTTTGCAATATGTTAGAAGAAGACTAAATTTTTAAATTTAAATATATTTATCTAATAAGTGCCAATTCTTTGCTGTATATTCACAATTAAAGAAAATATATTATAGTGACCGCTTGAAGAAGAATAGAACAAGCTTTTAGCAATCATAACGAATATTATTTTAATAAATAATATTCATTTGGAATAAAAAACTCTATTTTTCCAATATTACCTTACTACGGTTTCGACAAGTTACACACCTGAAACAAAAAGTGACATTAGTACAAAGTTCACTGGGCGCACGTAAATTAAGTAAATTGACGTTTTCTAATGTAATTATACTTTCAAACCCGAGCAGAAGTGTTTTAGGCGACTGTAAATAGTCCAACCACGTGGTAGCGGCCTTGTCATCGGTGCGCTCTCATCGAAAGTCGCACTCTATCTACTATAGACCTCATTATAATTTTTATATCATGCGTTTGCCAATAGGCCCACTGAAAAGGATAGCAACTAGCAACATCTTCATTGTACACCAAACGCCGTCAAAGGCAATCGGCGAGCATTCGGCGAAGTAATGAGTCCGGATTAATCAAATCTGCATAAAGACAGCCGACACCCAAATTTTATCGAGCGGGCGGCGATGTGTGCATGCATATTTCGTGAAGAACAGACAACGACCTGGCCAAATTAATCACCGGTGCATAAATAATCCAGAATTATTTTCCGATAATTTGACGTAATGGGCTAGCGAATTTTTCATCCCGCTGAGTTTTCACTTAATATATTCCGGGACCCGTAATGAACTTAGCATTTTAATTTCAATTAAAAAGCCCCGCGCACTAACTCGGCCCATGCTTATGGTCAATTGCCTGCACATAATCGATTAATACAATTACGAAACTGTTCGAGCATGCGGCGCGGGATAGCATACGTCTATGAAATACAAACTGCAGAGTGCTTTCAGCTCCACTGATAATTAGGGCTGGAGTGTTTATTTTTTGTCTGGAGCGACCTGCGAGCCGCGATGCTGAAGTGTCGAACGAAACGCTCCGCACTAAGATGTCGTTTGAAATATTCTTGCTAACGTGGCAAAAACAATAAAGTGTTGTGGTTGTAGTGTGAACTTCGGCAACAAAAGTCCATATTTTACTTGAGACGCTGTCTGATGAAAAGGGGTATTTACTATTTAGCACTATATTACATTTGAGTTTGCCTGTTAGTATATATATATTAATCAAATTAAAATTAAAATTTTGGTTTAAGAAAAAACTTGTTACCACATACACATATAATCATAAAAAAACTTTCTCAGTTTTTTTAATATCCTAATTTATTTACAATTTGTACATGTACATTTATCAAATAGATAGAACAAGTTAGTTTCGCATGTAGGAATATACTTAATAGTATACTCTTGTAACAGTTAAACCGCCGAGACTTTTATAGCTAATAATTTTTTTATACTGATAAAAATTATAACATTATGTACAACTCACTTTAAAAAACTTCATCGGTGTCACATGGAGATATAAAATACATTCTATTAACAAACTCTTTAAATTTGATGATCCAAGAAAAGACTAACATAATCTAAGTGTGAATTAAAATAAGACAAATAGACAAAAAGGTATGAAGTACCGATATAAAGAACTCTATTTTATTTGATCTCTATTTCCTTTTATTATTATTTTTAATGTTTCCATAATGGTTGTTCTTAATTCTACATTACGGAATGAGTGATATATAACTAAAAGCGTTCCCTACCCTAAATGTTACAAATTTCACAGAATTAAAATAATGAAAACGAACTCATCTGATCTACACCAACACATTAAATATTTGAACCGTCTGAAAAGCTTATTCAATTTACATAAATTTTTAATTAAAAAAAGGTAACTCAAATCTACCTTCAACAATGATCTTTTCTAGTCGCATAATGTTGCAGAACCTATAGGTACTGACGTTTAGTTTTTCCCTCCTTGCTGAGCGATGTCCATCCTGCAGGAGCTCCAGAAACCGCTTAAGTTTTGGAAACTATTTGGCAAAGAACACCATGAATGAAAACCATGTCGCATTGGCTACAAATGGTAAGTATTTTCAAAAAAATAACATCATTGCGATTACCTGACGGCTAACCGCTGCAAACGATGCGTATGCGCGCGAGCACCTGCGTTAAATCAGAATTTGTTGATATTTTGTCAATTTAATCACTTATTTCGAGGATTATTATTCCTTGCTTGTCTAAAATAGTTTATATACTAATATTTTGTATAAAGTCTCATAAAAATGAGCACTGAATTAAATTTAAATTAAACGGTATCAAACTAATTTATTTATTTATTTTCTCTTTTATTCGTTCTGTATTTTGCGAACATACACATATGCATAATGAAATGTGGTATCCACAATTGAATGTGTAATTAAAGAGAATTCTTCTTCTTCTACTTCTTTCTTCTTTCTTCTCTTCCATATTACCCTCTCGGGTGTCGGAGTCAGGTTAGTTTTCTTTAGTTTCTTTAACTCATTTTTTCCATTACTTCCTGGATTGTGTGCTTCATTTCCCCCTTTCTTTTCCCGTTTCTTCTATCTGAGTTATTCAAGCCTATCTAGGTCTCCCTCTTCTTCTCTTCCTGTGATTTCTTGTCCCCCATATCTTCTTCACTAGTTTGTATCCATCCTAACCATATGGCCGTACTAGTTTGTATTTTCTTTATTTTATTTATTATCGATTTTTGTTTAATCTGGTCTCTTATATTTTAGTTTTCAACTCTATCCCATTTCGTCTTCCCTGCTATTTTTCTTAAGTGTTTCATCTTCATTGCATTTAACTTTCCGATCTATTTTTTCTGTATTGTCCAATTTTCACTTGCGTATATTAATGTCGGTAATATAATGGCGTTGCATATCTTTAATCGTTTGTTATGATGCTTCCCAGGTAATTAAATGTTGTTACTTTTTCTATGTTTATGTTATTGCATTTTATTTGTGTGTTGTCCGGTTCTTTCTCATTTATGATCAAGAGAATTCAAGTGTTAAAAAAACATTATGTACTATTGAAAGAAAATATTTAAATTTTGGCTCCTAGAAAATAGATTACTCATTACATTTGAATGAATTTTAAATTTCAAACTTATGTAACTATCTAAAATTATCACCAAACAAAATATTGAGACAATACTTAATTTTTGTACATCGTTAATATATATTCTTATTTTTAAAAAAGTGTCATTATTTCATAGCTGTAGCTCATATTTAACAAAGTTAATAAACTTTTTAATAGCTTTTATGGGAATCATTTTGGCAATAGCAAAAAATAAAAGTTAGAGTTGAACGTAATATCATAGTCGTAACCGATTATTGAAAATATTTTCATTGCAAAATAAAATAATTTATTGCTAGTATCCCAGTATCAATTAAATTACGCAAATTTCTTCATCTTTAGCAGTTTCTTGACAACACTATAGACATATGCGTCACATTTTATATTTTAGCAGTTTTTACAACTAATTCAACCTTAAGGAGATACTAATTAGAAAAATCCCCGATTCAACGAAGGCGATTCAAATTTAAAAAAGCTAACAAGGGGGTAATTCAGGAATCATTACAAAACCAGCACACGGTTTTTCAATTGCTCGTCTCTAAAAATCTGTTAAAAGATCTACAAAGTTTATTGTCTCTATTATAGTCTATGTAGCTGTTGTTTTACATAATCCCTCCCTTTACACTTGAAAATATTTAACTTATATTAAAGTAGAAAATACATTTCTTAGTAATAATTCGGCATATAACTGTGCCAGCATGGTCAGATTTTGTTTCCGAGGATCCCTTTTTAGATAAAATATATATGTGTTTTAAGAATTTCGTATCCTGATAGACCAGTTACCTCAACAGTGCCAAATTTCATAAAAGATATAAATCGAATAAGTCATCAACTAATAATTTAGAACTAAACAATTATAAAACTTTTAAATCAATAAAAATAGAAATTACTGACAATTCTTTAAAATAAAAGTAAAGCTGAATCTATATACAAGTCTGTACATACCGTGCGTGTGCATGCAAGCACAGAAAACACGAGAAAAGTAATGTAAATAAGAATGAAAAAAATAAATTCTTATTGAAAAATTACAATGTTAACTAATAAATTGACTTGTTACAGCTATACAAAGATCCAATAAATGTGAGCACAGTAACAAACTATGTCAAGTTAAACATAATATAAAAAGGAAAAACTTATGCAGGAGAGTCAGAAAAAACAATGTAAATCTAATACGGCACATCATTTTCACGTCAAGCCTATCTATTGCTCTTGATTGCAACGGAAAAAGATCCACGTAGATCTGTCATTTGTAAGAAAATTTTCTCATCCGAAAATGAGCACAAATAGTAACTTTCGCAAAAGGCTATACACATAAAAAAATTTCAGAGTGTTATCGTGAATTATAATGATCGCGGAGGAATTTGGATACAAACTTGGAATATGGATTTTGCTAATTTCTACTACCTACAAAAGCCAAATAGCAAATTAGTGGCTTTAAGTGTAGGACTACAGCAAAGTGAAAAAGCATTCTGTATTACGTAAATTAGAACAATTGTAATTATTCGTTCGATTACATCAATAATAGTTATGCGACAGAAACCCATTCAGCAAACTTGTGTAATTTCACGCCCACTTTCGTCACAAATTCTTAACATGGATGCAGCTGCTGGATGGTGGATCACATTTAATTTAAATTTATAGATAATGAAACGGCTTTATACATTTATGAGCTGGCGCGGTATAAATTTGATATTTTATCTGCACACGACCAGTTTTCTGCAAACCTGAAATCTAATTATATTCGGCTGTAAATAATTGCACGCATTGAGATGAATAACTGTAATTTTATATATGCTTACAAATCCAAATTAAATTTCTTTATAATTGGTTCAACTTAAAATATTATTTAGAAAGTCAATGTCCATTTAAAACACTTAACTTATTTTTTAATTATCATCAGATTAAGAATATGTTAAAACTGTTTTTTTTTGTTATAAACATACGTGGAGATTGGAAAGTACTCCAGCAAAATTTAAGATGTATATTAATTAGTCCCAACAGCAAATACACTATTCAATTATTATCATTACAAATTGATGTACATATAAACGAATAGTAGGTTACCAATTTAAAAATTTTCATCAAGGCTTTTTTAAAAATATATTTCAAGTCATTTAAAATCATCATGTATATTTATAGCATATGTAATTCTAGACTATAATGGAATCTGGAGTTTCAGGAACCCACATAAATTGCGATGTACAATTACAAATCCAACTAATTCTTGCTTTAAAAAAATAGGTTAATTACGAATTATCTACTCTTGACTGCCTGCCATGGCGCTCCTTATCAACAACCTACATTCTTATCGATATTTACAAATGTTTCGTTGCAATACCGTTCAAGTCTAGATTGTGCATTGCTGCAAGGACACGAACAACTTAATACAGTTTAAGCCGTTTGGATCTAAAGCATATGAACATGGCCGACGCTGTGCAGCAAATAAAGTATTCTAACTAATGCTGGCCCGCAGAGTAAATATACCCGCCAGATTAAATAAATAAGAATTTACCGTTATTAACGTAATGCACGGTAATTTCGTGACGCTGATTGATTGGATTGTAATAATACATTTCCATGCAGCCGTGCAGCAAATGGATTTATATGAGCACGTGTAAATCAGCCATAATTATTATTAACTAAATGAATGATTAGTACGGTGGATATACTGGCACCGGAATATCTATTAGTGATTTACTTAATAATTGTATAATTACTAAAGAGATACTATTTACATTTGTGATTAATGTAGACTTTTACTAGTAAATTCTGACCAGTCGCATTTTACATAAACGTAACAAAGGATTTATAAATATTTTATCCCTCGAATTAAAAAAAAATCATACTGACGTTACTCAATCACTAAAAAATTACAGACGTAATTTTGAATATTATTCCTATTTTTAGAGTTTCTATAAAAATTAGGAATACCACGCGTATTATATTACGTGTCCCAAAAGAAACGTAGAATTTAAATTGTGCGCCATTTTTTGAATGGCGCTCTGCTTGGTAACAGTTTGTAGTAAACACATTGCGGTTAGTCAATATGGAGTGCTAGTCGACGGAGGAGCGAGTCACGATTGTTAAAATTCATTACAACCACGGATAATGTTTCGCCGAGATTGTACGCAAATTACGTGACATTTTCGGAAGGAGAAAAGTACCAAATGAAACAACTGTGAAAAGACCAACTAAAAAATTTCAATAAATAGATTCGGTTGCAGACAGCAAAAAAAGGCCGACTTCGTACTGGCCGTTCAGCTGAAAACATTGCCGTTGTAAACGATAGTAGGTCCAAACACCATTGGTCACTGCAACCGAAAACTTCAGAAAACACCATGCAGCGAATTTTAGCAGAAGATCTGTATCTGCATCCATTCAAGTTTCAGCTAATCCGGAAGCTAAAGCCATTTGATAATTTGAAACGCCTAGTGTTTGCCGATTGGACCCTAGAGAATCAAGAAGTTAACGGAAATTTTGTTAAGAAAATCATCTTTAGCGACGGGAGAATTTTCACTTTGGCAGGTATGTCAATAAACAAAAAACCATTTGGGACACAGAAAAATTTTGGGTCAATAATCTGCTGTGCATAGCCACCGAGTAGCAGTTTTGTATGGATTTTATGCTGGTGGAGTGATTCAGTCGTTCCTTTTGAAAATGAGACTGAAAACGCAGTGGTTAACGTTATGGTGAGCTAATAGTACAATTTTTGTAGCCTCATTAGGACAATATGAACTTGGATGGCTTTAATGACATAAGACACATGAAATAATCCAATTGTCGAAGCAAAAATATAATAGGCGACTTGTCACCCAAAACAGTAAAGTGAACTGGCCACCAATATCTTGCGACCTCACGTCTGGCGATTTTTTCCTTTGTGGATTCGAAGACTCATGGCACGAAAAATTATTACTGAATTAAAAGCAAAAATTCGAAGAGCTGTCGATGAAATTGGATCACAGTTATACAAAAAAGTGATCGAGAATGTTGGACATTTGTCAAATATCCTATTCCATATTTAATGGCAATGTTCACCTTTTGCCAACTAATAAATACATAAAATATTTTTTCTAAAATTCAATCCTGCGTTTGTTTTGGAACATTATAAAGATTAAATGCAATTTTCAACCTATACAAATGGTGTGCATTTAAATTTAAAAAAACAGCACAAGGTACTTACAAATATCAAAATATCTGACCCCAACGCTTTCATTATTAATGACAAATATCTGTAAATCTGTAAAGTTACAAAAGTACAAACAACAAAGCGGTTGATACAACTCAGCTGATATTTCTCTTCAGATTAAAGTTTGCTATGCATTCGTTACAAAATTGCTGAATTATTATTTTATATGTAAAAACTTGCTTGGTGAAATTGGATAGCTAAAAGATAAGGAGTTAATCATAGCAAATAAATCAAAACTGAAAAAATTCGAGGAAAGTCAAATATATATCAACAACGATCTAACAGAGAAGGAGAGAGAAATGCAAAGACAGGCCAGAATGAGAGCTAAGATGGAAAGAGAGAGTGGTAAAAATGTCAAAATGGGCTATAATAAAATATTAATTGTGGAGGCTGAATGGAAATGAAAGAGATAGAAACAAATTAGAATGAAAAAAACTAAAAAGAGCAACCAGGATGGCTAGCAACAATGATGACCAGGTTTTGAAAACGGATTTGCGTATGGAATTTAATACTAGGCCATATAAGACTTGGACAGTAGGATTATGGAATGTACATGGTATTAATGGAAAAGAAGATGACCTTATATTAGAATTCGAAGAAGGTAATTTGAAAATATTAGGTATTACGGAGACGAAAAAGAAAGGGAAAGGATGCATAAGGATGAGAAATGATCACATAATGATTTATTCTGGAATAGATGTATTACAAATAGTCAAAGCTGGAGTGTAATTGGAAACATATATCTGAAAGGATTATCAGAGTAGATATGGATAAGACGGACAGTGAAAAACTAACAATTATTGTGGGATATGGATTATCAGAAAATGAGACAAAAGATGCCAAAGATATATTCTGGGAAGAACTCCAGGGGGGAGTTGATAACATACAATATAAAATCATAGTAGTTGGAGATTTTAATGGAAGGGTTGGTAGATGTAACGAAATAGAATACCCAGTAGGAATGTTTGGTGAGGACCTCGTAAATAATAACGGTAAGCGTGTCATAGAATTTTGCATAGATAGTGATATGATAGTAGATAATACACATTATAAGCACAAAGACATACATAAGTATACGAGAGTAATAGAAAGTAAAAAAGAAAAGTTTATTATAGATTTAGTATTAGTGCAAAACAAGTATAAAGAGAAATTAATGGCGTACGAGTAAAACGAGGTCAGGAAATCGGCAATGACCATTACTTGGTTGAGGTGAAAATGAAAATCAACGCAAAGTTAATTAAAAAGACAGTCCCAGAAAACCACACATTTATGCAACCAAGTCTACAAGCTACAAGACGGAAATGCCAAAAATAGGTACACTAAATATTAGAAGAGGAGCTCAGTATGATAAATTGGAAAAACGTTGGTGACCTAGAAGAACTGTGAAATATGTTTAAAACAAACATATGCAAAGTGGCTGCAGAAGTGTGTGGCGTAAATCATGGTAGAAAGAAAAAATGCACTGCATGGTAAAACAATGAAATAAAAGAAGAAATATATCTGAGAAGAATATCTTAATAACAGAACGGAACAAAAATACATGAGGTACAAGGAACAGGGAAAAATTATGAAAGATCTGGTACTGCAAGCAAAGAAGGATGCCTGGGAGGAATTTGGAAATAAAATAGAGGAAAATAGTAAGGAAAATGTGAAGCTACTGTATATAATGTTAAAAAATCTAAGAAAGACAAAGACAACGGTTTGAAATGGGTAGAAGGTATGGAACGTAAAGTCTTAGCTACAGACAAACAAATTATGGATTGCATAGAAATACTCTCTGGGGCTAGCCATAACTTCGTAAACACGGGAAATATCGACAAACCAGAATATCTAACAGTTAAGAAAGTTGAAGACGCAGTGAGGAAATTAAAGAATGGGAAAGCGGCGGGCAAGACAACATCAGGGCTGAAATGATCAAATGTACGGGAAAATGGGAAAGAACTCCTACATAAAATATTGAATATGGCCTGGGTTACAGAAAAAATCCCTAGGAACTGGACGGTGGCAGCAATATTGCCAATCTATAAAAAAGAGGATCCCAGAAATTGTACTAACTACAGAGGAATCTCCATATTAGGGGTAGTAAGTAAAGTATATAAGTAATATTGGAAGAAAGACAAAGATCAATAGTTGAGACCATATTCGAGACTGGGTTCAGACCATGGAGAGGAACCACAGACTTAATATTCAGTCTGAGATAATTACCTGAAAAGACACTTGCACATAATAATAATTTATTCCTTTGCTTTGTGCACCTGCAACAAGCCTTTCATAGAGTGCCAAGGAAGAAAATATGGGAAACCTTGGGAAAAAGAAATGTGAACGAAGCGTTATTGAGAGCCATTAAGAGTATCTACGAAGTTACAAGAAATGTAATAAGAACAAATAATTGGGCATCTAAGGAGTTCATGAAATTTCAAAAAAAATGTGAAAGGGAAGTACGTGGAGCCAGAGTAGGAGTAAGACAATTGCGACCAATTGTAAATAACGAAATGATTTATTCCGATGATTTAGTGATACTAACAAACACACAAAATGATCTTACAAAGGAATATAACAAGCTGGAATAAAGCAATAAATGAGTACGGTATGCAGATAAATATAGATAAAACTGAAGTTATGATTATAAGTAAACTGAAAAAAATAGCAACTATTCGTATTAATAATAGTACAATACAATTTTAAATATTTGGGATCGATAATTAACGCACAAGGACACTTAAAATGAAATTAATGCAAGAATAAAAGCAGCAAATGAACTATACTACGCTCTCAACAAAACTTTTATTAGAAAAAAGAAAGTCAGCAAGGAAACTAAAGTTAAAATATTTAATAGTATGTTTACGCCTGTCACAACTTATGGTAGGGCAACGTGCGTGTTAGATGACAGAGCTAAGAGTAGGTTACGGGCCAGTGAAATGAAATATCTACGAGCAGCTGCAGGGGTTATTAGAGAGACATAATTAGCAACGACACAATTCGTGAATGGTTTAAAGTGAACTAACTGGTGAATAAAATTGAAAAGGAGCAGTTAAGGATGAAAAGGGGACAATGAAGAAAATATGGAAAATGGGTATGGCAAAGAAAAGAAGAAGGGGAAACCAAGGAGAACTTGGAACGAGACATTGAGAAAATAATACAGAAAAGGACCTAAACTGGAGACAAGCTGATACATTAGCGAGGGACAGAAGTAGGTGGAGAAAAGTACTAGACCTTCACACCTCTATACCGTAAAGTAGAAGAGGACTGATTATATATTTATGTATGTATGTAAGAAAATAATAGTCGTACACACTGAATACACTTTTCTTCTTTATTTTATATATAATTCTCCGGGAAATCGAATACCCCCACCTACCTATTTTTTAACGCACTTTTATAGGTCGACCCCTAGTGCAAATGAAAGCTTGAAGCCTCAACTTTATGATGCCGTGTGGCGCTTTTTAGTTCAACTCGATACACATGGTCAAAAACCGGAAATAAGACCGGAAGTCGGAAAAATAATTTGACAAAATGAAAAAAAAATTGAAAACGGCGTTATTTCAAATTTTACTTTACGGCATAGTTTCTATGTGAAAAATACACAAAAAATTTCCCTTGTATTTTTTTCGTAGAGTGAGTGGATTCGCTGAACAGTCAAGGTCAAGTTTTTCCAATTTTTGGATTTTGAGCTTTTGTTCCGGACGAAAGACAAGATTTATAAAAAAATTGATAAGAACAAAAGTTGTTTGATTTTACTCAAAGAATCACCAAAAGAAATTTAAAACCGATTCGACTTGATTTAAAATTTTTCCGAAAAATTGCGTGCATATAACATGCCTCAATTCTCAAAAATCAAACCGGATCGGTTCAAAAATTGTTTTGGCGATTCTGTGAACACCCTCAGCTATCCACTTTTTAACTTTTTTTAATAATGGGTAACAAATTGAATTTTTTAATAATATATAAGAAAAAAATTATATAAATATATATATATATATATATATATATATATATATAATGACAAATATTTAACTAAACCCTAATCCAAATTATCCCCAAATATTAAAAATATCTATGCACTACAGAAAGTACGAAGCCCAAAATATCAAGTTCGAAATTTATAACATATACTAATTTATCACTGTAAGATTTACAATTTATGTAGGTATTTTTTAACTTTGTGTAACTTATATAGAAAATGCGTACTATAATTAATTCAGGGTATCTTTCTAGAAACTCCGTTATTTGCAAAAGTAGATGCTTACTCATAAATGCAACTGCTATTAAGTAAATTCTACAGCATTTACAAGGTTTAAAGCACACATAAATCAATTCCGACCACGTACGTGATTTGTAGAGCAGTTAGGTTAAGTACATCTGAATTTTTAATAATAATTGCGATATTGTGTGCACATACGCTGTAAAGCAGCTGATAAATACAGATACGGAGGCAATTGCAGGCGCGTATCTTGATTCCAAAGAGAAAACATGGAACTGATTCGGTCCCAAATTAAGTTATCATTATAGTCAGATAAGTACATTTTGAGAGTACCGCGGCACAATTAATCATGCGAGTTCTTGAAGCAATCCTTGCAGGACAGCACGCAGTAGTAAACGATGATTTGTCAGGTGTCGTAGACTTAAAATCAATCACTAGGTCGCGTAGCTCCACACCTCCGCCTGATAACATCAGCGTCCGGCTTAGCGCTTTGTTGTTCACACGCCAAGTTCTGAGACATGTCATTTACATCGGGGTAAACGTATTTTTTAACAGCCCTGCGTATTGTGAAAACTATTTATGACGAACGCCTTACCCGATCTAAATCTATTTGAAAAAATTGTATTATTGAAATACGGTTGATCTAGGTCGTCAAAGAGATGCGTGGTGGGCACTCAGCCAAAACTAGAGAATTTTCTTTTTAGCTGGTAGAAAATTTGATAAAATATTATATAAGCTGCTTATTTAGCACTCTCATAATCCCCGTATATAACTCTTAATATTCAAGTAAGAAGATTTATTTACTATGAACGTGTCTTGTACCAAATCACATAGTTATGTAATTCAAGTAAATATAACTTAATGGAAATTTAAATTAATGCAAAGCATCCCAGCACCTTACATTTAGTTTAAATAATAATTTAACCCATTTGAAATAAAAGGCGCGTTTCTTTCTGGAAAATTGTAAAAAAAACAGCAATAGATAAAAGTAGATAAATAACAAAGTACGTTTCGAATAACAAACAATGTGTAAAATTTAAAAGCGTAAACTATTCAGACAGCAACCAAACCGAAAAGTTGAACGTAAATGCTAAATAAAAGCGAAGAAAACAAGAAATAGAAAAAGATGGACAATAGCAGTAAACGTTGTGAAAGCGAAGATGAGAGCCAAGAAGACGTAAAAATCATTATGATGAAATTGTTAAAGGAAATTCGAAGAATAAGAAGAAATTGAGAACTTAAAAAATGGGATTCTAAAAGCAAAGTTAGTTAGTAACCGTTAGAAAGTAGAACTCGGAAAAATAAAAAGAAATAATATTGTTATAAAAAGCCTTAATATAAATAGGAATAACCTGGGGAAAGCAAATTATGAAACTATTTGACAAGAAGAATCGATTAAGAATAAAAGTAAATTAAATGGAACTCAAATTATAACAGAGAACGACTACACTGTTGAAGAAAGAAAAATCTAACAAATAACGAGAAAAGAAAAAAATCCACCAATACGAATATAGAAAATAATAACGGCAACATAGTGTTGTTAGTAGCAAAGATACCAACTCTAGTATTGACCAATTGTAGTTGGGGAAGTTTAAGGTCGAAAACGGAAAAAAGGAAAGTTCTACAAAATCACTACCTGGAATGTGCCTAATTTGAAAGGAAGGAACGATAATTCATTGATGAATTTGGTGCTATTAAGTAAACAATAGCAAAAGTGGAACTATAAACTTGATAATGCTTTAAAAGTAAAAATGGTAAGAATACAGAGATAAAATATGAATGTATTAAAATTTACAAACTGCATTACATATGGATAAAAGAAAGAGAAAGAAGGTATTTGGAGAATATTCAACAAAATTATATTAAAATCTGTGGTACTTTCAGAAGAACAAATAAAAAGAAACAAACAGCATGGTAGAATCCTGTCATTAAGAATGTAACTAAAACAATCTGGTGTGAACATCACACGACTTTCCTTATCTCATTATTATATATTATACCGGGTCCATCGTCTCGGCCCTGCGCTGCTCTCATCCCGGAACTTGTTATTTTAAAAAAGGACGAAGCGCAAGTCCAACACTCGAAAGCTGATTAAAATAAACAGTACAAAACAATAATTGACTCGTACTTAAAAGTTTGCTATGTCACTGAAGGTAACCGTGCGAGCTCGGTCGCACAGCCTTCCCCATTATCGCCTGCGTGCTCCTTCCTAGCGGCCAGCGCTCACCCATCCCCCGTCCTCTCGCAGTAGGCCAGGAAGCTCACCAAGCGCGCTGTGATTGTCCGTTTAATTAATTTTTATTCGCCTATAACTTATTTATTTGACCTCGGATCAAAAAATTTCATTGTAATTTTTTGTTTGTCTCGGTCTGATTTATCCGGTAATATAAATTTTCCAAAACATTTTATGAACACCCGGTATATTAAAAATCCTGAGCTTCAATTTGCGCGCGCGCGCGCGCGTGTGTCTACGGGCGCACGGGCGCGCTTGTGCGTGAGTGTGTGTGTGTATATACCTTACCGCGAGCTTATATGGAAAATACTACACGAGAAAAACATCAACAGAATCAATTGTAAGAATACAAAGTACATATATACCAAGAGATGATCAATGAAGTAAGAGTGAATGGGACATATGAGTTAAGTGCGTTGTAATTTATTACAGCACTCGATTTACTTTCAGGAAAAGCGCATGAAAACATGGAAAATGTGGTAACTGAGTACAAAGTATTTCAGCCAATCAAGATTAGAAATTTTCTTTATGTAAACTATATTATTTTTGCAAGCAAACTGTACAAAGAAATTTAAAAATATGTTCCATGTAGCCACAGCAATAGGAAACTAAAACCAAAACCAAGTAAATAGAATTAAATTCCCCCCATAAAAATATATAGAACAATGTATAGCTCATTCTCAAAAAAAAAGAAAATTGTTTCGAGAACCGAAATTAAAATATACAAAGCAGTAATAATTCCGTCTTTAAACTATGAAGTGAATTCTAGGCAATAAATAAAAAAATCACAAGCAAACTACGAGCCCGTGAGACGAAAATTTGGGACAGTATTGCAAAGGTGAGTAAAGTGGATAGAATGAGGAATACTGAAATACTGAAAGAATAGAACTTCAGAATTATATAGAAAAAATATAACCATCATGGATTTCACATGTTAGAATGAGAGAAGATCTAATAGTTAAGCAGATCTAGGGAGAGGGAAGTTCGCCCGTTAGAAAAGATATACAGAAGTAGACGTCAGTAATCCTGGAATCAGAAAATCGGGAAAATTTTACAAGAAAAGACACCTGGAGCGAAGCAAGAACATTTTTTATAGGAAAAAATGGAAGGCACCGAAAGGTAGAAGAACACACCAATAAGTTAGTAACATCCGAATTTCGAACTAACTTTTTATAGTTAATCATTACTATACTTTTCATATTAAAAAATGTATAGTTATAACTCCTAAGCTTAGTCATTTATAAGCTCTCTTAGTTGACGTGACTTTTGTTATCCCTAACGCAGGTTAAAAAAAAAACAAGTGTTTATAAGACGTATTATCAATAGCGAAAAGAACAGATATTTAGTGATAAAATTGTAACACATGTTATACTTCAGCATCTAGTGATACTTATGAATATTTACTGTCGATTTCTAATTTACTTTCATTTAACAAACTATAAAAATGTTCTTCATATACCGCTCCTCAAAAAACAATTTCATACAAAAATACTGTATACTGTAAATGTATATATTCATTTCTTCAAGAAGAAAGAGGAATGTGAACGAGTTAAAGGCAAATTCCAGTAAAATTAATACGTAATAATAATAATAATAATCGTTTATTTTTAACCGAACAAGAAAGCATTTTATTTTTGGATTTTAAATTTTTAAAAACTTCCAATCTTTGGAAATTATCTACAAAGTTTATGGTGCAAGATATACGGTCAAGGACGGTACGTAGAAAGTTATGTTCGCTTTACTAAAGGAAACGCTTGAGAATATGCATTGAGCTCTTACGGTTACACTTCATTAGAACAACTTTAATAGAAGAGCCGTCATGTGAAAATAGGCATCAAATAGAGAACAATATTAATACCATTGATAACAAATATATGTACGGCCTATCCAGGGCTTTTTCCTGATTCCATCCATCTTTAGTTTATTTGTATTATCTCATCGGCCCAAAGGGTTTTCGGTCTATCTCTTGGTGTTCGTTTGATATGTGGTGTCTATTTTGTTGTTCTCTGTGTCCATAATGCAAATTTCAATTTCTTCCACTTATTCACTAAATCAGTCGTTTTAATCTGCATCTTTATACCTTTCATTTTCATTTTTCACTTAATTAGATTTTTAAAATGTTATGCATCATTTTGTTTTAAATGGTTTCTAATTTTTTGAATTATTTTGTCGTCTTCGTTGGTAACATGCAACTATTGAAGAACTTGCTCGCGATAGATGGGCGTTTCTTCCCTCGAAGCAAACCAAAATTAAAAATTAATAAACTAACTAAGTTAAGCATAAGTA
This sequence comes from Sinelater perroti, assembly GCA_036346155.1. Taxonomy (NCBI): domain Eukaryota; kingdom Metazoa; phylum Arthropoda; class Insecta; order Coleoptera; family Elateridae; genus Sinelater; species Sinelater perroti. The sequence continues at coordinate 22,359,499 of JARFIY010000001.1, forward strand.
CACTAAATGTACGAACATTATTAAATAAAGAGAACATTCAACAACTCGAAGTCGCATTATTAAAAATTAGAAAAATATGCTGGAACTGGCCAATGTAATAAGAAATTGTAAAGCAATACCAGTAAGGAAAGTTGAAATAGTATTCTATCGGATAACCCAAAACAACGGACAAGCAGGACTAAGTTTCTGAGTAAATAAAAATTTATCAAACAAACATCAAAGAACTCCCAAGCATATCAGATAGAATAGCAGCATTAACCTTAAAAATAGAATATAAACTATACCAACATAGCCATCATTCCAATTTATAATGAAAAATAGCTCAGAAGAAGAACAAATTATTAGACAAAACCACATGCAAACAAAAATAATGTTAAACGTCGACCGTGTGCGTAAGTGTATTTGTATATATGCATGCATACAAAAAAGCTCGTGCGAACACGCACACATTAAAGAGTTAAGGTATTTAAAAAATATCATATTTAAAATTTAATAACGTTTACAATTTTTAAATATTTTTAACACGATTTAAAAATTATTGTTTTGAAATAAAACAGGTACGTTTTATTCTATGTATATCTATAGAACTGGAGCCATCCCAAAGCGTTGGACCTCAAAGCGACTGGTTTATTACCTAGGCATTTAGTATCGACTTACAATAAACTGTAAAAAAAACTTATCAGAAGTTTTAATATTCCAACTTATTAATTTTTTAATACCTTATATATGATCAGCCTTATAGTAGTATGTTAATATAACAAGTTTATAAGTAATTAGTTGATCATTATTTAAGTGCCATGCCATCTCTAAATACCAAACATTAGATTATAAATAAATTACACGAAGTTTCCAGTAAAATCAGATATTTAAAATTAGTTAAAGGGAACAGCTTATAAAATAAAATTTTAAAATAAAATGCTTACTCGATATTTCATTAGTCCCTGAAAAATAATTATAAATTAAAATTAATTTGCAGTTCTTGTAAGTCGTCATTAAAATGCGATGATGCTGCATATTGTGCACATTTTGAACGTTACGCCATGTACGCGATCAGGCGGCCATTGCCACATGCTAATTCGTCATTGAAATTTGTCGCATTAAGCTCTGTATAGTAAGGACGAGAGCCGCCAGCGAATTTCTGCGAAGAAACGCCACAAACGCGAACTTTCGTTGTCGAAAACATCAACCTCCGCACAGGCGTGCTTAGAACGTCACGAGTTACTACGCCGCAATTCTGAAGGTTGCCAGTTCAGTACACCAATTCGCAATGTACGAATTCCACTGCTAAATCTAGCCCGGCATTTCTGGCCGCGCCGCGGGAATTATAATCGCCTTTATAAAAAGCGCGCCACCTCAACATTATTAATATTTCTGCTTTTTGCATCGTTGGCTCCTAAGTCAAAGGAAAACAAAAACGAAATTGGTGTTTCTTTACAATCATGCTACTGCAATGCCACCAGCAATGACGGATAATAATTTCACAGAGGAATAAGAGAGCCAGAATTCTGGTTCAAATAAGTGACACTTATTTTACAGGGCTACGCTTTATTTAATCTGTTTAGCCATGAAAAGAAAATCCTGTTACGTCAACTGTATGTTTATGTAATGCATTTGCAAAACTGCTGACAATGAACAAGCTCGAACTATTTGAGTGACTGTGACTTCGTTTGATTACGTCACTCACCCATAATACCAGAATATCCTCCGCATAGTTCTCAGGAAGTTATTTCAATTATAATAAAACATAATGATACATATAGCTTACAAGTATATATATTTTAGAATTGAAAAGTTAGTGCGAAATAGTTATTTCAGGGATACCTGTAGGGTACTGTTAAATGAAAAGTCTGAAACGTTTTTTATATAGATTTTGCTTTTTTAAATTGATAAGAGGATTGCTGTATATCGACAAAAAAAGATGTAAATAAATAGTAGGATTAGCATAATTTTTAGTTAATTTCCTGTAGATTAAAATTAGTAGAGTTTCTGGAAGAAAAACATCTGTATTGCAGGAATACATTTTTCACAAAAAAATGAGAACGAAAATGGACATGGGTAAGCCCAGATGGACAAACTAAAAAAGAAATAGACTACATACTAACAAACAGTAAGAATGTAGTAGCATATGTAGATACTGTGAATAGTCTTCATATCGGAAGTGACCATAAACCAGTTAGAGCTAAGATCTATATAAAATGGAAATTTGAAAGGAAAAGAATAATGGAAACAAAATTAAAACAGAAACCAAATATGACAAAATTGAAGGAAAGCGCCGAAAAATACCGGAAAACCATAAAACGGAAGTTAAATAAAGTAGAACTAAATGAAGATGAAGAAATAAATGACTCATATGAAAAAATAATAAACGCAATAAAAGAATCATCTAAAGAGACAGCGGATAGTAAATCAAAAAAGAAAGATGAACCAAGATAAACATCAAAGAAATGCTAGAGAAAAAAGACAGGATAAAAAACACACAATAGAGTGTACTGAGGTTAATAAAACAGCAAGAAGAATTGGAAAAAAAAGACATCAGAAAATATAACGTGGAATTAGATGAAATGCTATTATAGAAAAGGAAAGGAATGAAAACTTTCCGTAAATACACAGAAATGAAAAAAATAATAAAACTAAAAAGAGAGACGGAGCATCTACAACAGACAAAAATAAATTGTTAGTAAGAACAAAGGAATTCCGTCAAAAATTATGCACATCGCAAATAAGTGATAAACAAAACAATACAGAACCAAAAAGTAAGATCATAAACGATGGTATATATCCAGAAATGCTGAAAGAAGCAGGAGACAGACTAAGTAAAGAGTTAGCAAGATTCTTCACCAAATGTATAAAAAAGAAGAAATTCCAAACGGGTAGGAAAACACCATAGTGATGCTACTACACAAGAAAGGCAATACTGAAAATCAGTTTGTTGCCACAAATTTATAAACTATTCTCAAGAATAATACTGAATAGATTAGAACATAAACTAGATCTACCAACGAATAGAGCAAGCAGGCTTTAGGAAAGGTTTTAGCAGCATCGCCCATTTACAGGCAATAAGGACGCTAATTGAAAAAGTCATGGAATATAACATTCATCTATGGCTTTGTTTTATTAATTTTAAGAAAGCCTTTGACAGCATCGTATTATAAGCAGTAATAAAATCACTAAAGAATGCAAGAATTGACTACACAGATATATTAATATGCACGCAAACACCGAAAAAATACATATATAAAGAGGAGCAAGACAAGGAGATGTGATGTCTCCAAAACTGTTCACATCGGCTCTACAGGACGTGTTTAAGAAATTGAAATGGGAAAATAAAGAAATCCTGGTAGAAGGAAAGCGACTTAACAACCTTCGATTTACAGACAATATCGTTGTGGTAGCAGAGAGTAGAGAGGAAGTACAAACAATGATAAATGACCTGAATTAAGTTGCGGAAAGTAGTAGACAAGACAAAAGAAATGACTAATGTGAGAAACGAACGTAAAGGTGAGAATAGAATCATAAATCATTGAAAAAGTAAAGAATCATATATATTTGGGGTAGCTGGTGACCATTAGTAAAGAAAACCAAACAGCAGAGGTTGAAAGAAGAACAAGACTTAGTGGGGCGGCATACGGCAAATTAAAAGACATAATACAAATAAGGATACCAATGCACCTAAAAACAAAACTTTACAACCACTGGATATTACCGGTGGTAACGTACGGAACTGAAACGTGGACCTTCACCAAAAACATCACAAACAAAATTCATGTCAATCAAAGAGCAATGGAAAGAAGGATGCTGAACATAAGCCTGAAAAACCACAAAACCAACGAATAGAATCCGGAGAATACGAAAGTAGCCGATATAGTCGAACGAGTAGCACGCCTGAAATAGAACTGGATGGGCTACGCAGTGAGAAAATAAGAAGGATGTTGTAACAACATCATAAGATGGAAATCATGGACGGAGAGTCGAAGTAGGAATAGACCTGTGGACTGTGCTGGTACTGATATGCGCAAAACAGAAAAAAACGGAAAACTATGGGGGAGCTCTGTATCAAAAACAGGATAGAGAAATGCTGATGGAGTCCTTAATATCGTTAAAGGTTTCAGGAAGTGTCGTAATTTTTCCTTCTAATCCTACTGAGCTAAATTGTTTCTAATAAAATCACACATGACTTCTTAGTCATTGAATGGACCACACACACATTTGCTATTTGCTTATTTTTCTGCATTAATTGTTTCTTCTAATACAGGCAAACCTTTTCCTTTTCATTAATAAACAATTTATTTCGATAAAAGTAAATGTAGATCGTTTTATGGTTTTATTTCTGTTGTAATAAGGTTTTGATAATACCAAGCCAAGAAACAATTTTAGTGTGTACAGAAAAGCATTAGAAAAAATTCAATGCGAAAATAAACAAGGGAAAAAGGCAAAGACCATGGCCACGGCAAAAGAAACATAAAACACGATACACTTAGAAGATAAGAAACTAGACCAAGAACAAAAATTCAAATATTTAAGATCAATAACCACAGAAGTGATAAAAATGGAAAAGGAAATATAAGAAAATATCTATCTATACACTTGAACGGAAAGTAAACAAAAACGGCTGATATGAAATTTGGCGTGCCGCACTCTGAGCGCTTAATTTTCACGAAGAGGTCCCTACGCGTTTGTATCCCGCTCTCGCTTCTTGCCAAATGGGCGGGCGCCCGCCACGGTCATTTGGTTTGCTTCCGCCGAGTGAAGTTTCGATTGTAAGCGCGAATTCATATGAACGTAAGCATAAGCCGCCCATAAGAAATGCGTAAAATGTACGTAAGACATGTAAACATTTGAAAGTAGCGCATGCCCAAACACAATAGCGGCAGCAAATGTCCTTCCAGCCATTTTGCATAATTATGTTGCCTTTGTACCTGATATCCCTTTTATGGTGTAGGAACAGATGCATATTTACAATTAATCAATAGTTCCGTATCAGTTAAAAAAACGAAGCCCAAATGTCGACAATACTAAAGTTGGGTTATGCAATGTTAGAATCAAAATAAACATTCTGTTACTGCTGCCAACATTAATCTAGAGAAAAATTAAAAATTACTGCGAATAAATGTAAGAAATCGTAAAGCTGAACCGATTTTTACGTATGAACGAAAAACGTAAAAATTACGGGAGTGGATTATGATTGAGCGCATAAGATTTATTCAACTTTACGTATTAGGTATTTCTTATGGGCGGCTTATGCTTATGTCCATTATGAATGGGAGCTAAGTTAAATTGTTCCTACGTTTTCGATCCAGGGAAAAAGCCGATCCAATTAAAAATTTATACGTTCCCACTTTGGAATAGTTTGAGGAAGGGTGGGGGGTGACAAATTTTCAGCCTAGGAGCCCAAAATATCTTTTGACGGGCAACCCCTTGTGTGAATATAATCTAAAAATTCTACTCACTTCTATGTTGACGCAACGTGTACATATTTATTATCGCATCACTAGATTACTAACATGTTATGGGATTCCTCAATTTTCACGTTACAGTTCTCATAACCCCCTTACCAATTATTTTAATGAAGAAGCCAGCATTAAATTGCTTTGAACGATGGCGGCAGTTTAAAATCTTTAATTTTTTAATTTGAATAATAGAAAAAATGAAACAAACCAGTTTTCTGTGAATGTTTTTGTGACTTTGAATTACTTTACTAATTTCTAGATAGTGAACAACTACACTTGTTCATTTTCAGTAATTCGTATACATTTGCCCCTTTATGTGAACGAAATTTGCTTGAAGATATCGAGCCATTATAATTCTAATTTTTTGTATTATTTGTCTCAAAAGTATAGCAATATAAGTTTTTTGAACATAATTCTCCAGAATAAAAATTTTGAAAAACGATTTTCACTACCGTATTTCTTATATTGAACTACATAACATACGGTCATCCGCGAATTCGGAGATTCCCACGGTTGCGCAATCATCAGCTAACAAAAATGCACGCCCGAAACTTATCTGAAAATCATAGCAACAAGATAATTTTTATTGGAAAAAAAAATCGCAATTTCTTCCATCACAGTTAATCCCTTAAAATACTTGTCTTTACACAATGTCCACCAGCATTTTCAACGTTCACTTCGGGATTGTTTCAGGCGTCAAGAATAGTTTCATCAAGTCGGCAATTGTGTCATGCTGTCGCTCACTGGCGGACGCTCGAACAATGATACCCACTGGGTTCAAATTCGGTGAGCAAGCTAGCCAAGGTATGACCTTGATCTTGTGAGTCAATAGCCAGTGTTCAGTGTTGCGGACTCTTGTGAAAGAAAGCGTTGTCCTGTTGGAACTGGTGGGTCTTCTGGCGATGTTCATTGAAGAATGGCTTCAAGTGCATTTCAACATTTTCTGGAGATATTCGCTGTTCATCTTATAAGAAATCAACGTTAACTTCAATGTTTCGTCTTCACAGAAGGCTCCTAAAACATTGAAATATATCGGAGATTCTTCCGTGTAGCTGTCTGGGCTATCCAAACTTCTTTCCTTTTTCTCCAACATCTGGTATTCATTGTTTGGGTTAGCTTCTAGGATACGATGTACTGTAAATATTCGAGCTCCCGCCGAACGCTCAATAGGTGGTATTCCTTTACACTAAAGATCTGGCCACAAACTTCGCACTGAGTTCTGTCAACGTCTTTGGGTGTTCTGATCGTGGGATCTACGTTGTTGGAGTTTGAGGAAACCTCGCGAGGACCGCCCAAGCTTCTATTCAATCGAATTGCCATTCTCAACCGTCATGGTAGGCAAAAATTTGACGTAAAAGAGCAAAGAAAGGCAAGAAACGTTATTGAATGAAAACTACGACAAAACTGCCTTATTGCTATAATTTTAGGACATGTTGTCCTGACGCGTTTTTATTGGGTGCTGATTGTGCAACCATGGGAATCCAAAGTCGTGGGAAAATGACATTATGTAATGTAATTTAATATAAGGAATACAGCAGTAAAAACAGTTTTTCAAAATTTTCATCCTTTAAAGTTACGCTTAAAAATGTTGGTTGTAAATATTGCAATTTCGCTATTTATCGAGTTATTTTTGACATTCAGAAAGCCGTGTCTCTTCATCATAGTAATTTAATCTGGCGTTTAATCCATGTTTTTAAAACGACGCTTATAGAGAGGTCACTTATATACTTTACTGTACCTCTGAGACTGTATTGTTTCAACTGTCAAACACGGGGCTAGGTCTATTTGTGTGGGGATGCTTCTCTTTGCCTAGTGTGGGAGACTTAATAAAAGTTGATAACATTATTAGGAAAAACATTACAAACAATTTTTAACGGAAAACGCTATACTCCGTGGGTTGCGATTAATCGGCAAGGGATTCGTGCTAATGCAAGACACTTCAAAGCTTTATAAGGACTATCTAGAAAACCAAGAATAAAATGCTTAAAATAATAAGTTGCTATGGAACAGAACAGTAATAAAGGAGCGTCACATGTCCAAAAATCATCTTTGGAGTCTTCTTCAAAATGCTTGGAGTTATTTATCACTCGAGTAATTAAAGAAATTAATCAAAAGAATGTTTAGAATCGTAAAAGCAACATTAAATGCAAAGGGCGTTTTTTTTGATAAAACAAATATTTAATATTCAAGTAAATTTTTCTAGTACTCAAAATAATTTTTCTTTGTTTTTACGTTATATAATATAATATATAAATATATTATATAATAAATTGTTTTTTTAGGTTAAAGTGTATAAATTCCTTTGTTATTTAGTGTCCATACCATGAGAGGTAGTGTAGAGGGCACGGCACGGCGCTTAAATCCAGACACAAACAAAAAATTAAAATTACAAAAATCCTTTTATATGTCAGTTATGTGACCTGTCCAGAGTAAAATTATTCGATGTAACCTCCCTCAACCGCAATGACCGCCTCTGTAAAGTAGCGCTGTCCTTATAGGCAAATGCTGCTTCAATAGTGGCGCGTAAAGATGCTTATTAGGATATCTGGACTTGTTAGTAACCCTTTCTACTACGCTCTAAACATAGTAGTGGAGGGGGTTCAAATTAAAGTTAGGGGGCAGAATTATTTAAACCAAAACATGTCCACGTTACCAGACAACGAGCTTTGGATTAAGTAGCTCGTATGTATCGGTGCTCTATCCTGCTGAAATACATATCGTTTCCCCGAGACCACAGTTTCTATCCACGGTTTCACAACATTCGTCCGAACACGTACATAAACCTCTTTCGTAACAGTGTCCTACTTCAAAAAAATGCGGTGGCATGACGTTACCTTCGCTGAACATCATACCTAGCACGACGTGAACGCTAGCCGGAAATTTCGTTCTAGCAATAATTGTGACATCCCTTGGAGTCGTGGGCGAATCAGCAGTCATCTGATTCGTTCCGCCGCTTCGTTTTTCATCGAATACACTAGCAGATTGTAGCAGGCGATTCGCTATAATTTGGCCAGCTCCAAAGAGCATCTGACGAACCTTTATTGTATACGACTTATATTTCCTTAATAATTGCCCCGGGTCTTCCAAAATCGCGCCCGAGCTCTTTCTACGACTGCTAGATTTCGTACCAAGCATTCTATAGAATGTTTTTTTCGCGACGGGTTGGCGGAACATTCCTCAGACTTACTAGAAGCATTATATTTCGCAACAACGTCGTACACAGTTGACTTTGGGTACCCGAAGAACAGAATTATTTCAGTCGCCGAAAGTCCAACGCGAAGTTCATTTTGAGGTTGATTGCTTCCTAAGAGCAAATGGCTTTCACGAATGCCAACAACCTATCGCGGCAGTACTATATGGCGGAATATTCAAATTTATATTTGTCCGGATTTAAGTGCTGTATCCTGTATATATCAATAAATAATACCTCTTATTTGATATTAATATAAATATTTTTCCCATTATTTTCATACTTCTGAAAGTAATTTGATTAATAAAACAAATTCGGCACAGTGAATATTCTAGTGAAGTAAATTTTTAAGACCCATGTTTACAGACCACATGTCGTTTTTAGCCCATTAGATATGAAATGTTGTTTATGTTTGTATATATCTTTATTGGTAGCATGGTTTTTAAGAGGATCTGCATTTTAAACATCTTTTACATGATATGATTCTTGGTCCATATCAAACTCATCTTACTACTATCCTTGCAGCAAACATACGATGTCTCCCTTACTAAAGTTTCCTATTTGAATTTTACAATCTACTTCTACTAATAAAGCCATTAAGTCACCATTTACAAGTTTTTTCAATTGACTTTCACTTACAAAAAATAATAAATAACACGTAGTAATGATGGATTAATGGAAATTGCAAAAACTTTCCAACTATACACTGCACTGCTTCTCTTTGCTTATTTTCAGTGCGAGGTTAATGTAAGTAAACTGAAGAAACTGATAAACGCAGATACTCAATACCAATAATACCAGCCCGTCTCCAAAATATCAAGCCAATGTTAATACAATGAAAACATGTGGCATGTTACTTTCGGGGCAGACTTTGTAAATACCTCCGACAAAATAAATTCAAATTAGCAATTGTAAAATCTTACCCACTTCAAAATAAACATGTTTTATGATTTTATTTTCGAATATCTAAAACTCACCCACAGTTTATATCTGACAAGGAATGTCATGGAGTTGTTCTGCTCCGATCGTTATCAAATTTGGTATACAGTATGAATACATGTTATTGCTTTTTGCTGTGCGACTCAAAACTTTAGAGATATGAAGTATGAAAGTTTACCGCATAATGCATATGAGAGATATCATTAGTGTTAACTACAAAAAAGTGTTGAACACAAATATACATTTGACAGCGAGCATATCTGATGAAGAATAATGCGTTGCATCGCTCGCCCTCGATGTCCTTCTGACAATTTTCGAAGGTTCTTGGGAAACAAACAGTGGCAGGAGTTTCAAATCGGGGAGGTCTCTCTCGTATGTATCCTGTCTTAAAGAAGGAATATTTGACCATGTCTACAAAACATTCTGCTTGAAATTGATGCATTGAACATTTATCGGGTTGGCCATCTTGATGAGAATAGAAGAATACTTGTTGTTGACACGAGAGAAAAAATAGTGATATGGACAATATACACGCAACACAATGTATGCCTGATGTTTCGTCATTTTGACCTTTCTTATCTTGTCTGTCTTGGGCCACACGGCAAAAAGCAATAACATGTATTCATCCCTCAGTCATATCATATTGTATACCAAATTTGATAACGATCGGAGCAGAACAACTCCATGACATTCCTTGTGAGCACATTAACCCCTATGTCATTTGTGACAATAACTATTACTCTTCATTAGCAACATAATTAAAAAATAAGAGACTACAAATGTAACAGTGCACTAAATTAAAATATATTTTAGTAGCATAAAAATTATAGACATAAAGCAGTTCTAGATAAGAACAGAATTCATGCAGGGGAGAATTAAAGTTTTCCTACATTATTCGTTAGAAAATATACAACAAAAATATTTACAATTAATAAAGAAACTATTGAAGCTAATTAACTAAAAAGCTAACTTATAAACACCAAGCTAACAAACAAAAACCAGACAAAGTATAATTATAATACGACACAAAAATTTGTTTGGAAATAAAAGAGAAAATTATAGAAATAAATACTAGCAATGCAACAGAAGCCCAATTATGTGAATATAATTAAATGCACCCTTAATTTTGTTTCTAGTTTATATTAATAAATCTTGTCTCATTGTATAATCCGTCTTATTGTTAGTATTTAAGCGGCTGTTAAACAACCACCGTTACACAATTGCATTTAGATAGCACATGCACTAACCGATTATGGTTATGATTCATTGTTGCAGAGAATGGTGGTTGCAACGATTTCCTGGAAGCTTACTGAATTATTGCATGACGGGACAAAATATTTTAATGAACCTGGTCATAGAGTTTTTTTTGGTTTTTTCTATAAATAGTAGTATAAACTTTGTTAATTACAAAATGTGCCAAAATGCAATTTTATTAATTATGGCATAAGAAAAAGATATTCGTGAGTCTTTTAATATTAGGAAAATATTTTGTGGTCGAGTCGAAAACTAAAACAATAATAAAATGAAACCAATTGGCATAAAAAAATATAAAAGTAGTTAATAAGATTCTCTTAAACCTTGTGAATGTAATTATTTAGATCTATATTTTTGCCAAGAAAGAAGCTACTAATTTATAAAATTATTAAGTCCTGGCATTCTATTGCATGTTTTCCATAAATTCTACAAAGTTGTTTTTTTAAGTTTTATATATACAGAACAATATTATATTATAATAAATCATCTTTAAAAAAATTGTTAATATTCATTAGAATTGAAAATGAAAATTGATAGTCGACGAATTGTTTCAATTCCTTGAACCAATATTTTTTTCTATGATTTAAAACTGCAAGGCTATTACATCATCTAAACGGAGAAATATTCCAGTGTTGCAATTAGAACAGACATACAGTATCAGTCAACAATTTTTTGAAAATGTATATCCATGACCATAACTCGCTTCAAAGACGAGCTACCTCCTTGATTTTTGGATGTATTAGGAGATGACAAGTCCTCAGAATACCCATGCTAAGGTTCTGATGTTTGGGCGCGGAAAAAAAATTTTCCCTGCCAACGTTATAGGAAGGCTCAGTTTCGGGACACTCTACCTTTTCCTGGAGAGAAAAATATTCGAAAAAAATATGCTAAAGATATATATAGATAACATATATTTTTCCACTTATCAGTACCTTACCATAAGTATTTTGAAGATTTGCTATTTCCCAACACATCCAAAAATCAGAAAAGTAGCTCATTTTCAAAGCGGGTTATGGATATAAATTTTCAAAAAATTTTACACTTGGTATGTAAAATTATATGTATAAATGTAAATTATGCATTGATCTTTGGAAAACTTACTGTCATGGGAACAAAAAAATGTAATTAGACACATCAATACATTTTTAGGACTTTGCACTTACATGTTTCAGTTACCCTGATGTGCTAGTATTTATCTAGCAACATACCACAATGCAATTTTATGGGATCAACACATTTATTTATTTTCCATTTACCCGTTACTCATGCGAATGAGCGGCCAACGTGGAAAGCTTGCAGTTTGTACGGCTTAATAGGAGCTTGGATAATTCAGGAATTGCCGAATTGCCGAATTCCCGAATGTGATAAAACTTGAACGAATGTAGGATAAAGACCTCTTTCATCAACGTCAATTAAAGCGGCATTTCATTATACTACAAAACATTACTTTTTAAAATGCACGGCTACTAATTTATAGTACCCGCAGTTCTGCTGAATACTGCATTATTTTGCACTCTTTTAGAGTAATTATTAAATAGTTGTATACATATGTATTTGAACTGCTTCTAATTTCACAGTTAGGTAAATTTTATCATCCTTTTGCGTATTTAAGTTCAAAACTTTGTATTAATTTGATTCTATTGGAATTAACAAAGTCACAATATCAATATATGCATTACAGATTTAAATTTGTTATATTTGCATCTTTAGCGGGCATTTTAAAAATTTTATCTGATCCGGCTTAAAAACAATGTGTGCTAGAGCTTTTCCATCATGCCAAGATAACTAAAAATAAATAAAAAATAAATTTCTCCACAAAAATAACCCTTTCACATATTTTTCTTTTAAGTATTTGTTACAGTTCTTACTTCAAAAAAAAACCGTTGAGATGTACATTGTAATTATATAAATTATTTTCTATGGAGTTCTGGCATTACATATTTTAAAAAAATTGAAACCAATTTATGTTTGTTTTACTTATGGTTTTTATTTTAGACACTAAAGAAGACAATTAAATATTCATTTTTCTTATATCAATTTTTTTTTAAATTTATACTATTTTTTAACGACAATACATTATGCAATGCAATTCTGTGTACTGCTTCAATATAAATAAGCAAAATTATTCTTTGTCTATTGTTCCACTAATATAAGTTTTATGATGGTAAACATTTTCCAAATCGACTATTTCGCTTTATCATTAAAACCGTACCACTGCGAAAGGTAGAGAGAATAATAAAGCGCAACGAAGTATCCGTCATCGAAAACACCCCTAACTTCCTGTCGCGTGTATGCAACGCTAATTCGACCAGACTAATTTACATCTTAACATCGCACTACAGTGCTTCCACCTTGCGCCGCGAAGGTGGGAGGTCGACAGATTCTATTAACGTTAACACGTCAGTGACGCATCAACATTCTTGCACATGCACGTCAAAAATAGATAAAATGGGTTTTTATTAGGAGGCTGGTTACTAGAGAATTTTTCGAATGCGAAATAGAATGCAAAATTTTCTTCCATGGCATTATTAGCTATCTTCTTCCTTCCACATAAAATCGTCTTTAATTAATTACCGACGGCTATTCAAGCTCTATCTAATATAATTAAAACGGCTTACGTATTAATAAACACATAGAACATATTCAATGCAACTTCGTGGCTTGTTATATCCGTTTAGCAATTATGGGCTAAGATAAATGCAAATTTAAATAATCATTTTAGATGAAGATGTAATCAAAGTTAGGAACTATAATGGAGTCAGTTTAAAATGTTAATAATATTTACCAATTAACATTTATGTAGTTCACACAGTTTTTTATCATTAAAACTATTATCATGGTTACCTACATCGATGGAATGCTTGGCAAAAATATAATTGCATTAAGCGCTTAACACACTACCTCGAAAGTATTTAAGTGAAATAAAGTTCTCTGCAAATAAAATTTTACATTATTCATTTATAGGTATGAATACAAAAGAAATGTGTTGTTTAAGGTGTGATCCGATCAAATCACACTTAACTAAATTTAACAAACTTTTACGTCCAATTTCAAATTGTAGAGAAACATAAATTAGCTATTGTTCAATAACCCACAAACAGTATGGAATTTTTATCAAATTGTAAGATACGTATTATACACAGTTCTGTGTAAATGTTTCTACAAATGTATGCGAAGAGGAAATTCAAAATGGAAAATTTTATTGTTCTGTAACTCTTCAATACCTAAATTGAAATTAATATCAATTGAAGCATAGTAATAGTAGTACTGAAATAATTTTTAGTACTCAAAGTAGAGGGCTGTCCACAAAGTTCGAGCCGATTTTCATTAGAAGGTATTGGAAAATGTCTGAATACGCCACACTTAAGAAAAGGTACCATTCGTGTATATATTCTTAAGGTGAGATTTCAACGCTTCTTTAGAAAAAAGTTCCTTGCAATAAATTTGTTTGTATCATTCTTATATCCTTTTGAAAATGGGAAAAAACAAAGAGCATTTTAGACACTTAATGCATTTCTATTACTGGAAGGGGAAAAATGCCATACAAGCAATAAAAAGATATGTGCAGTTTACGTAGAAAATTATTTAGCTGATAGAATTGTTCCAAAGCAATTCGCTGAGTTTAGAGCTGATAAATCAAGACACTGATTAAAAATAACCCACGATACACGATGCGAAATTTAGCAGAGATACTAAAAAAAAGGAAAACCGGCGTCTAAGAGCATTTAGTAAAGCTTGGTTATGTAAACCACTATAATGTTTTAGTTCCACACAATTTGACCACAAGTATTTCATGGATCGCATTTCTATTTGTGACGCAGCAGATACGCACCGATTTTGAAACAATTAGTCTTGGGAGACGAAAATGAATCATTTACAACAATGTTAAGCGAAAAAGGTCTCGAGGTAAACGAAATTAATTACGATTAGCTACCCTCTAATCTAGTCTCTATCCAAAGAAAGTCATTTATATCTGGTGGGAGTGGAAAAGAATCCTATCACACGATTAGTCGATAAATTCAAATAAGTACTGTTCGTAACTGGTCAAATTAAGGATAGCTATTCAGAGAAAACCACCAGAAATAATTAATAGGAAGGGTGTCGTGTTCCTTCAGAATAACGCTAGACTTCTCGTCTCTTTGACTATCCGACATAAATTGTTAGTTGGGATGTACTACCCACCCCACCAGCCATGTTCACCCCAGATATTGCACTTTCAGATTTTCATTTATTTAGATCTTTATAAAATTCTCTTTAACAGCAAGGACTTCAATTTTTCAGAAGACAAAAAATCACCATGAAAGTTTTTCACCCAAAAACCTAAGAAGTTCTGGAAGGATGGAATATTCTAGTTGCATGAAAGTTTGTTGAACACAATTATAAACACATAATTAAATAAAATCTCAACACATAAAAATTTACCTTTGAATTTTCCTAAACAATCGGTCCGAACTTTCCGGACAACCCATTAAGGGGTAATACTACCTTTTAATTTCTTTCTCCATTTTTTTATTGGCTAAAATGCTTCTTTAACTATTCAAAAATGATATCCAAAAATCTGCTTATGTGGGAAATTTTTTAAATGGTCATGGCGCCGATTTGCAGATAATTTGAGAGGGAGCTTCAAATAATCGGTTTTAAATTTTGAATTTATTTGGCGACTAGTAATATATTATGGACTGTCGGTACTTAAAAATCTTTTAAAATTGGCTACTAAATGTCTCCAGTACTTACATTTTCATTGAAGGTAAACAACAAATTTCCTTAAAATTTTAACATTGGAAACTTTAAACGCGTTTGTCTCAAAACCACATTTTTCGATTCGGACGACCAACTATTTTCAATTTTCAGCCCATCAACTCCAAATTTAGCTGTAGCTTTATAGTGACATTTTCTAGTGAAGTAGGTAGGATTTTTTCGATTGACAAAAAATTAACGATTTTATGACCGATTCTTGACCGACTTTCTCTTAAAAAAATTACTTTTTCTTCACTAGATTTTTACATCTAGTCTTAAAATAGTTTTTATTTTTTCCAGGTGGTCGCCCGCAGAGGTCACTCAATAAAGAGGAGTTTCCTTGTATCAGCCACAGCGCCGCCATTTTGTTTTAAAATAATTTTAAAAATTTATTTTTTTACAATTTAAGAGTATATTAACATATATGAAAAACCGAAATAACAAATATCATTTCATTTTTCCTATATTAATTGTATAAAATGACCCTTGATTTCATGTATACAAGGTAGTATTAACCCTAAGGGGGGATATACAATTAGAATTTTCAAAAATCAATTTTTGTTTTATTTTTTAATCGATAGTAACATATTCGAAGAATATTTCCCCAACATTAAAAGCGAAATTCGAAAAATTGTAAAAGTTACAGCCATGTGCAGACTGCGCCTCAACGCCCAAATTCGGAGCTAGGGGCCCCTCTCCGCTCTCTCTGTATAGAACCTTTCCTTTGTTTGTGTTTTAAAAGTAGATATAGAATAGGGATAGGGAATGTACGTTACAGCAATTACAGTCATAGTCAGTTGAATTTCTCAGTCGAACGAGTTTCTCTCTCCGTCGAATTTCTCCATCAGTCGAGTTTTTCCGTTGGTAGAGTTTTTGCATTGCGTTTATCTCAAAACAACATTTTCCAAATTGGCGTGCAGGATAGCGCAAAAACTATATTCAGCCGATCGACTTGAAACTTTGCACACATATACAATTACTTCTAGATGACATCAATTGTTTTTTGATAAATTAAAAAAAATATTTAATTCACAAAAAATACAAAAAATTTTTGGTTTAACTGCACGCCATTTTTTCTTTGCATTTTTTTAAATTTCGGCGATGTCATAATAGAAACCACATGTCTCTAAAATAAATTCCCACAGTTTATTTTTTCCAGATCAAAGGCTACGAAGTGCTAAGAGTGCACGCCGATTTAAAACTGCTGCCGCAACGATAGACCATAACTCCGCCATTTTGTTATTACCTAAATTAATTTTTTTTTTCAGTTCAAATATCTACAGTTTCGTAAGTGTGAAATGTTAATTTCAAATTTAAAAAAATTCTCAAAAATCTGCTTTTTTCTTTTCGTCTAATAGTATATCCCCCCCTTACATGAGTATAATAGATAAGTAAATATTTATTTCCACTAGCAGAATAATATAGAATTCTTATGCAAGAAGTGAAATAATTTTAGACGAAAAACATAATCAGAGTAATGGAACAGATGTAGATAGAAAAAACGTTTGAAAGAAGAAGACCAAAGAAGAAAAAATAAAAAATAAAACTAGAATATTTTCCTTATCACAATAATCTGTTGAACATGCATTCAGAACTAATAAAACCAAATGTTTAGTGGCAGACAAAGAAGAAAACAGCGCGATGCAGAGAAATAATTTTCTTCATCAATAAAATGTGATGGAGGGCGTTACTGAACTTATTACCTTTCGTGAAAGAAAATATCGAGTATATAACTTATAGTAAGGCTGTGTGGAAGTTTCCAATGAGCACAAAGTTGATTTTTATGAAGTAATTACACAAAGCAAAAAATAACAAATTCGAATTAGGGCATATAAATTTAGTATTTTAAACATGCAGTTTAGGAACAAGAGACCGATTATGCTGTATATTATTTTTTTACAGAATTAATGGAAAATCAAGTTAGTTTTAGTTTCAATTTAATCATTTTTAAAATGGTATATTTCGATTTTGTAATTTGTCCATTTACTAAAAACAGATAATGAAATTATGAACATATCTATTAAAAAACTATTGTTTTATATAATACCAAACCTGTAGACCGTACACATTGTTTGATAACTGTTGTGCGTCATCACTTTTTTAATGAATATTGGAATTGTCATCCATAGATAGTAACATTGCAATTTATTTCTAGTTAAAGTAACTAGCGCGCAATAATCTATTTTTGGAGTATTTTAAAAAGAATAATCTTTTTGCATAGCCTACAATTTAGTTTGAATTACCAATAAAATAGTGTTTTTCGTCGTTTCATTTATAAAATAAATCCTCACCCAGAATTCACAAAGCTAATCTCTAGAGTAATTTAGTTTGTTTTAGTTCAATATGGCTTTGTAATGGGATAAAATATATTGTGACACAATGAATAAAAAAACTCTTCTGTTCTATTTTATATACAACAGCTATTACAGGTCTTATTTTCCAAATATTTCTTTTTAAATACGTTAGTTGTTCAAGAAGTTTGTAGATCAATTATTTACTTATTTCTTATATAAAATTTTCTTCTTCTCTAACTTCTATTAGGACTGTGACTTTTTGGTATGATATTTTAATAACTTTATCCAATACTCCTACATATTTAGTTTTTATTTTCCCCATTTTTTTCACTTTTTTATTTAGAGACTTCCCCAATTAGACTAACTCTATTATTAAAATTTATAGGTGTAATTGTGCTGGATTAAAATAGTGATCTTCATAATCATAACATTGCATAACTGTAATTGCTGAGCAGTCAATAACTACATCTTCACTTTTTTCTAAAAAGCAAATACATTTAGGCGCTTGGACATATACTTTTAAATATGTGCTCCATATTTCTTTCTTTCTTTTGTTTATTCATACCATCTTAATGACTACCAAATTATTCTTGACTTCTTTGTTGTTCTATAATATACTTTCAACCGGCTTAATTGACAACACATTTTTTCTAGTAAATACAAACCTTAAATAGTTAGAAGCAGCAGTATCCAGAGAGCCTCAGTTGTTTGCTAAATCTCTTAATATTGTCCATAGTAATAATTAGTAAATGTAAATAAAGCTCATGTTATTCTTAATATTATTCTAATTGTACATTTAAAAAATGTATAAAATATAAATA
The DNA here is from genome assembly GCA_036346155.1 of Sinelater perroti. Taxonomy (NCBI): domain Eukaryota; kingdom Metazoa; phylum Arthropoda; class Insecta; order Coleoptera; family Elateridae; genus Sinelater; species Sinelater perroti. The sequence goes on from JARFIY010000001.1 coordinate 22,378,181, forward strand.
TTAATAAATTACATTGATTACATTGTAACTGATATAGCATAGTTACCATTTACTATATATTATTATTTATCTATATGATGTACTTGTAATATTGGTAATATTTCCACTTTAGATAGTAAATGACAGATTGGACATCTAATCGTCAACGTGACACTTTGTTTTCTCACAACGAAACCTAAACATTTCCTATGCTGATTCTTTACCTAATCTCTAGTTTACCTAACTACATACCAAAAATGAATTAATCTAAAAAATAGTTTCTAAAAATAACAGTTTGTAAAAATAGATATATAACTAAAAAAACTGGCATAAATAAAATTTAAAAAAATGTTTTTTATAACGCTTATAATTGAAATTTGACTGCCGACATAATTATATATAGAATCATATTTTACTAGTTGCATTTGTTTGTCTATCTTTATATTGCTGTTGCTTTTCTTTTCCCACTTACTTGACATATACAACTTACGTTATTTTGTTACGGTAAAAAACTACTTTTTAATTTAATTCTTGAAATGTTAATATATCTAAAAAAATGCAAAAATATGCGTCATTTCTAAAAACCTATCTAATAATCGTCATTTTTTGAGTGAAATAGTACATTTTGATTAATTTACCCCAATATTCTTCACATTCTATCGTGTTGAAAGCTATTTAATGTTTTATGAATAACTATATTTTCTTTATATATTAATAAACCTTTTAACAATAACAATCCTGCTGAAGAAAGCACTTCACGGTGAACATGGCCTTTGTTGATTACGAAAAGGCCTTGACTCCGTAGAACATTGGACATAATGGATGAACTAAACATACTTCTATGCAAACCTAATCACGCCAGAATGGTCAAAGCAGTTGAGGCGCGGATTGCGATGCGGACGGGTTCCATTCCCGAAGCTCTCTGATGTCTGGGGGGTGGTCTACTCAGTTACTGAAAATAATTGAGTACCTGCGTTCACTCGAACAAGAAGTAATAATGGCGGTCGTCTAAGACGCCAGAGATGGCGCACGATGGCCGAGCAGAGAAGACGAATATATGAAAGCCTTAAATTCTCAGTTCAGAGACCATGCTTCCACACGGCGAGTTAGGACCGTGTAAAAAACACAAACCTATTGAAAAACATCTATCAAGACAGCTACAATAAGACTCCATGAAAATTTCGAGAAGGTAGAGGTTAAAAGAGAAATACGACAGGATGATACAATATCACCCAAATTAGGGTGATACAATATTACTCAAGTTATTGACTCTGGAGCTGGAAGGAGATTTTAAAAACTATTCTTGAGCAAGGTAAGAATCAATATCAATGGTAAAAAACTCACATCTAAGACATGCGGACCATGTAGTCCTGATCACTAGAAAACAAGAGCGCATAACGAAAATGCTGCAAGAACTGGAAAAAGTATCACAAAAGAGGACTAATAATGAACCTACACAAAGCGAAAGTAATGACCCCACAGCAGACACATATCGCAATAAATGGAAAATAAATATAAAGATTAGAATGGGCTGCGTTTGGAAAATTAGCGCATATGAAGAACAAGAAAATATTGCAACATCTCGGAACGAAAATGTTTGATCAATGTGTACTACTGGTCATCGCTAAGCACAGACAAGGACCCTCACGCAAAAAAATAATAAGCAAACTGAAGATAACACAAAGGGAGATGAAAAGATCAAATATAGGCGTGACTTTAAGAGACACAAAAATGAATAGATCGAACAAAAGTTTAAAATCACCGATATCATAAAGACAATGACTACACTAAAATGGGAGCATGCAGGACACGTTACTAGAATAAAGGACAATCGGTGGAATAGTAAGATGATCACATGAAGAGCTTAGGCAGAAAAAAGAAGAAGAGAAAGGCGGGCAATACTATATGATCACATTAAGAAAGTGGAAAGACCAAGATGGATAGAGTTGGGGCAGAACAGGGAGAAATGGCGGAGCAAGAGGAAGGCCTATGCACAATATTGGGTGCAACAGGGCTAACTATGACAATAATATTAATAAACCACTTCCATGCGATAAACATACCATTAGTACCTTTTAAAGAAAAAGTAACAATAAAAGATTACTTTAAAATTGAAGAAGTTTCCAATATTAGTCGGTGTCCCTAAAAACAATACTGCCATCTTAAAACTTCAGCAGATTTTGAAGGATTGCTGCTTCGTTAAGTTATGTCATACATACGTAAGCAGGTTACACAACGGCCTTCCCTCGTGCAAATGTATGTCGAGCCAGTTTTTTGGAAACAGAGATAGAACACAAGCAGACACTTCCGCGGTAAGCAACGTGGGAATAAATGGCATGCTTAACCCACTTAATGAGAAAAGCATGACCTTCAGGAGTCAAAAACGCAAGAACTAAGCAGTGCAATAAATCTTAGCTTTCCTGTGAACGAGCGGCCCGTCGACAGCAGCCAATAGCGTAGAAAATAGAGCAGCATGTTACTTAATTCCTCGCATTGCTCGAAAGGCTTACCTTGTGGAGCGTACGTATGCAAGAGGCGACCTTGCCTTCAGCGTTTCGTAATTATTGTAAATGTTTAGCCTACGTGCACCTGTAACGGTCCACGAGCCACTCCACGTGGCACCAAGGTAATTGTCGGCTACGAATGGCGCGCGCCTTAAATCAGTAGCTGCCGCGGCTGCTAAATGTTTTACAGCCCTAAAAAGCGATTGTGTTACGAGCTCGTAAAAACAGGTAGGATTTGTACAGCGATACGACCTACAAACCTGTTGATTTCTTGCCCTAAGTGTTACTTCGGTCGTACCTGTTAGGAGAAAATTCCGCGAACCACTTTCTTGTCACGTGACGGCCCGGACAACGGCAATTATCGAATCGGTTAATCGAAAACCGCAAATAAAAAAAGAAGAGTTATGGACTGGAATGTTTAAGGCAGTGGAAAGGTTTTTGTGGTAAATTTATTCATAAAACGTATGCTAATTAATACTTAGAATTGAACCTTATGTTTTAATAATGCTTTTGTAATAAATTCAAGATTTAAATTTTAGCATTGCTTTCGTAACCATATTATATTAAAATTAAAAAATCAATAATTTGAATATAAATTTAAATTAGTAGATAAATTGATAACACTGTCCAACAATTGAAATGCTTTGGGCTCAAAAATAGGTAATTCTTATGTATTTCCACTTGCTCAACTTAAAAATCACCATAAAAATTACCGATTAGCTCTTGTTTTAGAGATACAGTGACATTTTATAAAATATTATAAACGTAAACACTATTGCTGTTTTCATATTATTTCTCTTGTAATTAGTGCAGAATTTCTTGTTTTTGGGTGTTTTTAAAGAGTAAATTTGTTACATTAACACGCCACGGAAATGTATAAATTCAGTGAACAATGTTTGTTACATTTGTGGTGGGATAGCGTTTTCGTCACAAAAACGCAATTTGACGCTTCTTGTGAAGACTGCCTAACAGCATTATTTTGGCATGAAGGTAGGGGAAGTCATGGGGTCCACATATATGTTGCAACTCATGTTCAGTGTTATTGCGAGAATGCCTGAAAAATAAAAAACGATCAACGGCTTTTGCTATGCCTATGGTTTGGCGAGAACATGCAAACCTTACAGATGACTGCTATGTTTGCTTGACTCCGCCTATAAAGGCAGGATTGTCAATGAAAAAAGTAGAACAGTTTAATATCCGAATCTTCCATCTGCTATTCGACCTATTCCACATTCAGACAGTTTGCCAGTTTCTACTCCAGCCCAAAATTATGAGTTCAAAATAGAAAATTAAGACAGTGTGGAAAAAGAAGAAGAACCCAACAAGCCTTCAATATCCCATGACTTTGATTTTGAAGAAAAAGATTGAGCCAGTCGGAGTTGAGTGATCTCATTAGAGACCTTGACTTGTCATAGGAGAAGGCGGAACTTCTAGGGTCAAGGTTACAGCAATGGAATCTTCTTCAACATGATATCAAGGTTTCCAAGTACAGACAAGACAACGTCAATGGGATCTGTTGCCACCAATTGATTCACTGTAAATCTAACCTCCTGGTAGTTGTTCTTTCATCAATTTAAGATGTAACTGCCATTAAAAAAAGAACTATCACACTTTTAATGTTGTTAGGATATGTAATTAGTATTTACCGTTTTTTCTTAATCCTTTAAAATTAAAAACTTTCACCTTTTGTATATTACAGAAACTAGAGCTAATAAAAATTTTTCTTTGTCATATTCGTTTTTCTCAACCCAAAATTAGTGAGAATTGACTCATGAAGTGAAGAAAACATTACACAATTTTTTTTGTTAGGCCGTGTAATCAACAAAACAAATAAAATTATAAACTACTTCCATCAAGATAAGAAATGGAAAGAAATAACCAGCTCTGACGTGATTTTTGTAATTTTATTGTCTATATGCCATAAAACTATTGTTACATGATGCTGAGAATAGAAAACTATAACATTTTTGTATGTGATACATTTTACAGCGTGGTATCGTACGCTTGTTTTGATTTAGAATTGTTTTGTATACATCAAGTTTTTTGCATAAACAGCTGCGAACATTTGCCAAGAAGCCAGTAAGTTAAATTTTAATTTCAGCTGTTCTCGACTCGAATTTAAATTTTTCGTGGCAGTAACTCATTCATAGGAAGCCTCAAATAAGTTTTAGTAGAAATGGGATTGCTGACGTACTTTGGCGCCAGGTATTGTGTCTATTGTTATGGCTACCTTAAGTCATTTGTTTTCATGGACTATTACGTTCCACACCAACCCTTTTCTATAAAGTAATTATATATCGTAAGCTACCTAACGCTTCAGTAAGATCCTGACTTATATGGCGCAGAGTCATATATAACACAAAAGTAGACATGTTTGAAGTTGCAATGGACATATCGCTTATATTGTAATAATTAATTCATTTTTATACTTTGATTAATATTTCTTATTTTATAAAATACTTTAAATTGCAAAAATTCGCACCTAATATAGACTAGGAGATTCCAACAATCCCACATGTGCAACACCAATGTTTCTATACACAAATAAAAAAAAATACAGCCACTTCCGTTCAAACCGGTCTTACGATTTTTTGATCAGGCTGATTTTTGGCGTCTAGACTTGACTTATGGTCCTCAGTTGAATACTGAAAAGATTATGTCTCTATCTATCACAGATCGAAAATTATAAGGTGTGACAGATGTCAGAAATGATAGAAATAGAAGCTGGTCTCGAGCTTGGAAGCTGCCTTGATCAAAAGTTATGACAGGCTGAGACTGCGACATTCCACCTATGCCAGTCGATTGATCGTAGCTTAGGCAGTTCCAGTGATGGACAGACAAATCTAAAAGGTATAGAAGCCTAAAACTGTTGAGCAAAATTTACGTTCTTTAAAATATATATAGTTAAATACCCTTACTGACTTAGAAATTAAATACAATAAATATTACCTTACCAAGTTACCAAAGCTTAAGTATTTTAAGTAACTTTTACTGCTCTCAGATTTTGTCAGAATTAATGAGGAGTCGGCAAGAATCAAACTCGAAGCTGCTGCTAAGAAGGCAACACATTGAAATCACGCAATGGAAGGTTGGATTTAATAAGTAGTATTATTATTATTTAAACCTGCAAAGCTTGCAATGCATAGCAAACCCTTTGACCAATCAGTTTCAAAATCACTAGCAAACAAGCCTTTTTGGTCACCTGTCGATTGGTGAAAACAGAATTTGGAAATTCCCAGCCGTTCTAGAGTTTTGCTCGGACGGACGGAGGGACAGACGAAGGGACAGACGGACAACATGAAGTTAGTAACTGACTCCGCTTCGCTTCGCCACTTAATAAATTCAGGTTTTTAAAACAGTCTACTTTTGTAGAAAAACAAGAAAGGCTAGCAGAGAATATTTAAGACATTTTTGACTCCATTATCATTGTTTACTGGATTTTTACTTTCCTTATCCTATAATAAGGAAAGTAATGTAATCGGCGGAAATTTTACCTACCCAGTTTTTCACATTTCTGGACGAAATATAGCCTCAGGACACCAAAAAAGTTGGTTTGAGCCATTGGTTCGTGTGTGTGTGCGTGTGTGTGTGTGCCTGTCGGTCTGTCAGTAAACAGGATATCTCGAGAACCGTAAGAGTTAGAGACTTGAAATTTGGTATGCAAGTTACTTGTAGGTAGGGGACGCAGTGCTCTTGGTAAAAATCGGGCGAGTGGTTTGGTCGCAAGGTCGCGAATCTAAACGGTTAAAGATACAAAAAATTTATGAGAATAAAAATTATTTGTTATCATGAATTTAAAATAAAAGTTAATAAAATAAGAATTCGAAAAAAATTGAAGCTCAGGATTTTTAATATACCGGGTATTCAATAAAATGTTTCGGGAAATTGATATTACTAGATAGATCAAACCGAGACGAACAAAAAATTACAATGAAATTTTTTGATCCGAGGTCAAATAAATAAGTTATAGCCGATTAAAAATTAATTAAACGGACCAATCACAGCGAGCTCGGAGAGCTACCGAGCCGACTGCGGGAGGACGGGGGGGAGCGCTAGGGGGCCGCTAGGGGAGAGCACGCAGGCGATAATGGCGAAGGCTGTGTAACCGAGCTCGTACGGTTACCTTTAGTGACGTAGCAAAATTTTAAGTACGAGTCAATTATTGTCTTGTACTGTTTATTTTAATCAGTTTTCTAGTGTTTGGACTCGCGCCTCGTCCTTTTTTAAAATAACAAATTTTTAGACGAGAGCAGCGCAGGGCCGAGACGATGGACTCGCGCCTCGTCCTTTTTTAAAATAACAAATTCCGGGACGACAGCAGTGCAGGGCCGAGACGATGGACCCGGTATAATCTAATATATATTTGTCTTATCTCCTTAACTAAACTTATAATTCTATATCCTCCTAGACGCTCCTACCGATTTCCTTGAAACTTGCACACCACATTCACAACTATATTTGCTAATTCGGCTCAAAAATCACCCTTCTAACTTTAACCGTTTTTGAATTATTTAAATATTTTTATTACAAGGGAAATTCCTCCCAATGTGTCTATTGTTTGTAGTTTTAAATGTACGCAAAACATGTGGAATGTTCTATACGACTGCCTGGCGTCTAGATCAGGCTTCGTCGACGAAGCCTGCGGGGTTCTCTGGTATATAATAATAGGATAAGGAAAGTCGCGTGATGTTCACACCAGATTTTCTTTTTGTTGGAATCATACTAATACTAGTCGTAATCGACTAACCAATAGTTTAATTCTGACCTTATCACCCTAATTACTTATTTACTAAGAAGTCCAATCGGTCTTTACTTAGTTTCTAATACCTTTACACAAGTTTCACGTGTTTCCACAGCTCACTATACTCTGCTTTTCACTGTATTTATTGCACTATTACTATTTCACTGTTACCCATTACACTATACTAGGTCAAAAGGCTTAACCCATTGTAGTCTTCGTTTCAGATTGGTGTTATCAGTGTTGATGTGACCATAGTCTCTCCTCACGTCGTGTTGCAAACGCCTTAATTTCCTCTGTTACTGTCGGGATCCTCAGATCTCTATGTATGTTATCATTCCGTACATACCACGGGGCATCCACGATATTTTTAGAACCTTATTTTGGAATGTTTGAATTATATTTACATTGGTCTTGGTAGCACATCCCCACAGTTGAATCCCATATGTCCAGTTTGCTTTAAATATTGCTTTGTGTACTACTATTTTGTTATGCATCGACAATTGGGATTTTCTTCTAATAAGCCAGTATATTTTCTTACATTTAATGTCCAATTCCTTCTGTTTCTCTTTTATATGCTCCTTCCATTTTAGTTTGGCGTCAAGATTCATCCCCAAGTACTTTGCCGTATTGATGTACGGTATGTCGTTATTATTAATAGTTATTGCGTTGCACTCATGCTTATTGTTAGTCAAGTCGACATGAGACGATTTGACCTCATTAATTATAATTCTCCACTTTGTAGCCCATGCGTTTATGTTGTTACTTGCTATTTGTAGTTTTCTGGCTGCTTTCCTCACCGCTGTCTCCAACTGCAAGGATTGCCGTATCATCCGCAAATATTGCTAATACTGTCCCTTCAGTTCTTGGTATATCACTGGTGTATGTGAGGTAGAGAATTGGTCCTAATACACTTCCCTGTGGTATGCCTGCTTTTATCTCTTTTATAACTGAAAATTCATTTTCTTGTTTTACCGTAAACATTCTTTCAGTTATGTAGGATTTTAATATATCTACAACTTCTTTTGGAAAGCATTTCTCTAATTTATGTATTAGTCCCTCATGCCAAATTTTATCAAAAGCTTGGGTTACGTCTAAAAACAGTGTTGAGCAGATGCTTTTTCCTCGCATACTTTTTCTATGATGTCCGTAATTCTGTGGACCTGATATATCGTTAAGTGTTGCTCTCTAAATCCAAATTGGTGGGCAGGAATCAGGTTATTTCTATTTATTATGGGTTTTAATCTTTTTAGCAGCAGTTTTTCAAACACTTTTGCTATGATTGGTAACAATGATATAGGCATATAAGAGGATACTTCACTTTGTGGTTTACCTGATTTAAGGATCATAATTACTTGTGCCGCTTTCCAGATGTCCGGGACATGTTTCAGTCTGAATGCTGCATTAATGAGGTTGGCATGTTTTACGATTCCCTTCTTGGGTAATTGTTTAAGTACTTCTCCTGTTATTAAATCTAACCCGGGGCTTTTTTCAAGCTAATATTCTGCTTAATTTCTTTGTCGATTTCTTTTGGAGTTACTAGAGTGATTTCCTCTGATCTCATTGCTTCCCTATGGAGATCTATATCTTCCAGTGCTTCGTTTGGCTGAAAGGTTTTCTTCAAATGTGTTGCAAAAGCTTCAGATTTTTGATTATTGCTTTTCGCCCAACTACCATCTGCAGTTCTTATTGGGGCAATATTCGCCTTTTCAATTTTTTTTTTGTGGGTTTCCACAAGGAATAATCTGTCATTTTGTCATTTGTCAGCTCTTTTAAATAATTACCGATAGAGTAATTCTTAAGTTGCTATATTTCTCTCTTTAATCTTTGTGCCAGGTTATTTAACCTGTTCTTATCCTGCGGATATCTGGTGTGCTGCCATTTTCTTCGTGCTTTTCTTCTTTTTTCTGCCACTAAATCTCTAATTTCTTTCGAATAGCTGTTACTAGTGGTTTTATTTTTAATTTCAGGTGTATTTTCTCAGGCAGCCTGTTGTATATCTTGGACAAACTTTTCAGCTTGCCGGACCAGCTGTTCTATCGTTCTTAAAGGTACATTTAATTGGATTTGGTTATCTAGGTTTTCTTGAAAACTTTCCCAATCAGTGTATTTGTTTTACTGGATTTTGAAAAAAGAGCAATGTTTGCAAAAGACTAAGGCATTTACTTCTTTAATTAAATCTACTAAATTTCAATTCCTTTTTCTAAATGGTGCCGTAATTTATGTTTTACGTGTAGTTTACCAAATTACATAATCCCTACAGTTTTTTGATAGTAACCAAATTTCAAAATTGAAGCCGTGAGCTCGATTAGGAGTTTTATAGTGAGTGTTAGTTTGTTATTTGTTTGATTTCTTTAATTTGTTGTGATTAGAACTTCACGTATGTTATATGGGTATAGCTCATATCACTACATTTTGAATTACTTTTGTGAATCATTATGCTCAGTTGTCCAGATTTTCTTGCTGCTTTAGTCTTTTTTCTTTCTTCTTAATCCTTTTGGGCTTTTTCTGGACGTCGGATGTCAACTTCACTCATTTCTTCCATTAGTTCCTGTCTCCCGCACTATTGCTGTTTTAGTAAAATGATAAATTTGTAGTTTCCTATCGATATTGTTATAAATTTCAAAATCATTTTATTATATTAACATAGTACGGATGGCAGTTCATTTGTACTATTTGTACTTTCCCCCATTATCAACACAAATGTAAAAATCCAACAAAATATCAAACTCCAGTTATTATTGCATAATGAAATCTATTCACCAACAAAATATATAATTACATTTGGAGAATATTATTTGGAAGTTATCGTATTAGAGGAGGTTGGAACGCCCGAACGAAATTTTTCTTTGCCATTGTTTCCAAATAATCTTATTTTTCAGAAGTAATTGAGCCTCACTAGACTGTCTAAAGTTTAATTTAATTGAATTTTTGGGTTTATCTTATTCAAAATAGTTTGAGTTCAAGCGGGCATTTCGGATTACACTAAAATAAAATCGTCTTGTCACACATTCTTGCTTAGTGGTAAATTAAAAATGTAAAACTAATAAGAACTACCTCGTCATAGAATAAATTGGAAATTTTACCAGCATCGAAGGATCTTCTAATCCTGACCACTGGCCATAATACTTTGTGTTTTTAATAACTATTAATATTCTTTAAAATTATAAGCGAATGAGCACGTCTAAAAAATAAAGGGTTGATGATGTCAAACGGTAAGAGTAAAAAGACAGGCGGCAAAATGAATGTTTGCCTAACTAGAAACATTTTTTAGGGCCTACTTTGAAAGAAACTACAATTCACTTAAAACATTAACAAAATGTAAAAATGTAAATGTAATGAAAAAATAATAAATTCATTTAAATCAGTGAAAATAATAACATAAATTACAGATGAAAAATTAAAACCTTTATAAATTGAATAACTAAATAAGTTGTTTTTTTAAAGACGAAATAAATAAATGTCTAACGTAATGCAGAGAGAACAAAAAATATCCAATTAGACTACTTTTTTGCAACTAATTAAAGATTTAGGTAATGAGGGTAATGGTAAGTTTGTTAAAACTGTATTTTAGAGAGCATCAAGTTATTTTTTCAGAGTAATTGTTACTATATCCTTCATAATTACCAAATTTCATTTTTTTAAAAACACAATGAACACACTACGCCCCCGCTCTCCCATGACCTCAAAAAGGCGCTGAACAAATAAAATGTATGAATATTCGTAAAAGCATTTCAGTTCCAAATACAAAAAACTGAATAAAAAAATACCAATTTTATTAAATTAAAAACGCTTTAAAAATATTTTCTTTATCCACCAACTTTTAAATATAATGGGTATTTAAACCTTCAACCAACATTTCTAATACATAAATAATATATAAGTACCACTAAATGTAACTAAATATTATACGTAATAGGAAGTGGTGATGTTCCCAAAATAGAACTATTAAATTTCAGAGACGTCGAAGTAGAGAATAATTTATTTTATAGATCTTTTCACTAGTGACATGAAGTATATGATGATGTAATACCAAATCTTTATCGGTATAATTACTTTAGCGTAGGAAAAACATCGGTTTCATTTGTTGAGAATTTTATTCCAGTTTCAAATGATGTGCGATTATTATAAAAAAAAGCAAATACCATTTAATTAAGTCTAATATATCCATAGCGTCGCAATATTTTTTTTAATAAGTTATTTTTCCATAGTTAATTTATTTTCTCTAATGTATCACTATAATTCAAATATTTTGAAATTTCGGCTAAAATCGGTACAGAAGGGCAGGCAATGAAACAGCTGTTAAAAATAATATGGATGTGATACCTTACATATGTTAAGATTTAAAATATATCTTATGCAACTTCGAATATAAGGTAAATGATAGACGAGAGATAATAGAACTAAAAATGTGGATAAAAACAGCATTAAATAATTTACGATCTTATTGTTTACAGAGGGATAAAAGGTTTTTTGAATTATTTTTGCTAAATGTTTTGAGTAGCAGATGATTGGTTAATGATGTGTACGCAGCTACGTTAAAAATACTAAATTAATAAATATTATCAAATGTTTGCCAAAACTTCGGTAATGTATATACGAAAAGCACAAAGACATCCTTTTTAAAATCAACTATTTGTAGCTTTAAAAATGTTTTATAATCGTTATGTTCATCAACATGAAACAATAGCGACCTCTTGCTTCCTTTTAACTTACTTTTTAGATGTAAAGATTATACTCTTGAAATAAATTTCGGTTATTTTATTATACATTAACAGAAAATGATAAAATATTTATTTTTTGAAACATTCTGTAACATAAACTGCGATTATATTCGTAATTAATTAATCTTTTTGTAAATCGCCGGCTTTTATAAATATTCAAGTAGACTTGTCATCGTTGTGACTGCAGTGGTATATCCAATTAAGACAAACACGTAAATGCTATATGCATAGTGTATTCATTGGACTTTGCTTTTGCTGGATGAGTAAGCTCAACTTAGGTTAGGTTAGATGACTAGTGGATTTCTGGTCGCAGATCGAAAACCAAGGCCACGCCATATATCGTCGGCGCTTCAAAATAGTAATAGTTTTCTTATTATTTGGTTAATTCTTCACTTTACCTGGCTAGCCGCAAATCATTATTCCCATCTAAGTAAATTAATTCTTTAATGCGCGAATTTAAAATTTACTGCATGCAGCTGAAGCAGTTGACATTGAACCCGCGGAAACTTAAACGCCCGACGCAGAATTACTACCAATCGCCTTTTTTCGTCGGTCTCGTAACAGTGCAAATCTGGTTTTCAGGAGAGCCAAACTACAAAAAAGAAATATAACAATTAGCAGATCTGCCATTAGGGTTTTACCATATCTCATCATTAAGCGAGCGCCGAGTCATGGCTGCTGAAGGTCGACCGGTGCATTAGTCCCGAGTATTTTCAGTAGGTAAGTTTTATCTCCATATTACATAAGTAAGTGATTTCATGCCTACGCTGCATGCCATCACATTTATATGAACATTACTCGTGTTCTCGGCGAAAAATGCATCGCGAACAAGCGATTCTGCACGTTATATAACTGAGGTGGCCACTGCAAAGAATCTCTAGCAACTGTAAACAAAAGCAGGCTTAATTGCCACGCCGAGTGCAAAGTTCACGACCAGTATCAAATTTTTCATATTTGAATACAAGGACGTTTAAATATGTGAATGAACCATCAACCTTCACGGTAGCTGACGCCATCTGTACCATTTGTGCAATGTACAAGTTTACTAGAAAAGACAAAAGACCAAACATAATAATTACTAGCATTTTAAAAATATATAGCATTATCACACGCTTTAATGCAATTTTATGTTTATTCCTATTATTGTGTAAACCAAGATGAAATTCATCCGTGAAAAATCTAATCTTCTTTAATAAAAAAAGGAAATAAACATTTTTGTTTGCTGTCACTGGATTAGTTATTGAACTTTTTAATTTTCAACAAGGAAATAATATACTGCATATATTACTAATGAAATAAATTAAGAGAAAAATGTAAAAACAATTATTTCATTAGGTGCAGGAAACAAACAACGTGATCTTTAAAGATTGTTTTTCAATAGAAAAAGTGTTTCCATGTATTTAGATACCTACAATTTATTTGTTTTGTTTTGCAGCATTTTTAATTATCATGGTTTTCAACATGCCCTATACTATTAAACTTAATGGACTCTAATAAGTATATGAATATTAAGTTCCTCCTTTATAACAAACATTTTATCTTCAATTTATGGTATCTTTTATATATTTTAATTGTAGTTAAGCAAACTAAACTATCACGATATATAATTATAAGTAAATTCTAAATAATCAATTACTTTGGCATATATATTTTTTTCTAAATGCTTATTTTATCAATTACTAAATTATTATTAATTCAAATAGGCAAATTCACTCTTTTTTGGTAGCGATCAGTAACTTTTCATAGTTTTCACTAAAAATAATCAGTACCTGCGTTCATTCGAACAAGGGGTAATAATGGCGGTCGTCTAAGGTACGGTGCTTGCCACATCGGCCCACACCGAAGATGGTGAGCATCGACCGGACAGGAAGGGCGAACATATGAGAGCCTTAACCTCTTAGTTTACAGGCCGTGCTTCCACGCGGGGCGTTAGAGCCGTACCATTATTACCACTTTTGTAGATAAAAAATTATAGAAATAATTACTTTGTAAATCCCACTGCAAGCATAACAACCAACTCTCAAATGCCAAATTTAACAACTCACTAATATTGATTAATGTCCTTTGTGAACACATCCAGCCATTTCAAGATTCTCATGTCTAAAGAATGTAGTATTTTTGTAAAGTGCAAATATAATTTTTTAGTCTTAAAAAATTATCTTCTAAAATATTTAATATATGATTAGTAAATTATATTATATTAACAGAACCGTAGTGGCTTCTCCAAGTTCTTTATCTAGGCATATTATTTATATAAATATATAAATGGTATCAAATCAAAATTCTAATGTTTGTCTTTTATATATAGAAGCACAAAGATAAATAACTTTTTAAGAACGATAATTAGCAAAGAGACAACTAAAAATAAGAAAGCAAACTACTAATTACAGATACAATTAAATGGTACTAACTTAAAATTAAAAAAAATAACTACTCCCATTCCATTATTTGCTACTGTACTATTTATTTGTACAACTCGCCAAATGGTCTTCGTGCCTAGTATTATATTTGTTTGTTTATAAAATTTCTGTTTCAAGCTTTACTAGAAATTCAAGTTTTAGCTTTCAGTCCCACATAATGCGTTTCTCACTAGCATGATCTCGAAAATAATAATTTTTGCTGTTAATTATGCTACTAATGTAATTTAAATCCCAGGAATGTCATTTTCTATTTTGGCGGATGATGCTGCTTCCTGAATTTTTATAACGAAAATTTCTTGCTAATTGAGAAGGCCAAGCTGATATTTCCAAATATATATCAAGCAGATAAACCGAATCACTTAGACCTTGATACTGTAATAACGATCGCATTTATGTGTATAACATGCAAATTTATTCACTAATTTTATACATTTCTGGGACTTTTCCGAACGAATAAAAAGTGGCATTGAGCGCGAGGTTTGAAGAGCGGTTTAGGAGCTAAAGATAATTCGCGCGGTCACGCTGAATAATGGATAATTAGCACGATAAATTGTACAAAGGATTCATCTGTTGTGCATTCGGTGCGAAGAATGTCGGTGCATTTAGGTCGTTGCATGGTAATACATTTCACATTCGGTCAGGAGTCAAAAGTTCATGGCAACTCATCATGCCATGCGCCGAAGTTCGAATACAGACAAAATAAGAAATGCTAAATGTGTGCCCCGCATTTATCTGCATTTGTGCACTACATTGCAACAACACAAGTTATAATTTGTATAATTGTAGAGAAATAAATGCACGTAAACATTTTTTGTGGGTGCGACAAAATATTGCGTCGTACATATCGAGCACAATCAACCTATAGAAGTCTGCTGCTTCGCTGCAATTAAGCAGATAAAGGAGTCTGAGCGATAAGGTAAATGACAATGACCTTACAGCATGCGATTTCGCGTTTACATAACGTCCAGCTTAAGCTTAATTTTTGTATTTAGATTTTGCTCCAAATTTTCCGTTGTAAGATCTGAAGATATGACGATATTGTAACTGAATAAATTACATTTTCTGTATGACAAATGTGTGGGCTAAGAGTTACAAATATGTTCCCTAACGGAACTCTCGGCAACCAGCTGAAACTTGAGATGAAGCAAGCAAAATGAATTACGAATGCTCTAAAAACCCCATTCTGGAATAATCTCGCCGAGAGATCAAAAGAGCTGCTGCAGGACTGACCGCCTGCTTGCCAACAATGTGATCGGTTTGGGTGAATACGTGGATTTTTGGGAGCAGCGTGAGAGTAAGGGCGAAAGGGTTCCGACCATTGTAAGCAAATGCTTGTCACTCTGCAGATGGCCTTATGCATAACCTTTGTTTGGCGTGGGAGTATTCTTTTGTATATTGGACCGTAGATGAAGCTGCTGAAATTATGTTAGACTACCTTAAGTTTGGATTGGTTATTATATCTGTTTTTTAAGTTTAATATGTAATTTGTATAAAAAATAATTCGACGTTCTAACCTAATTTTCCAGTAGACTCTAAAAATTCAGAAATCGAAAATGGATTTTGCGAAAGCAACCATCCTCTTCTACACAAAAGCTGCGCGTTGCATACTGCCGAATTGTTGCGCTTTCAAAAGACGCAACTGGACACGACGAATTGCTTTCACATCTGTTAATGCATTTTGCAAATGACGACTCGTTTGTGCGGCGGACAATAAGCCTTACGATGGATTATGTAAAGGGTTTCAAAAATGGGGAAGCGCAGCTGTGATGGAAGTCCGAGTATTATGAAGTAGCATTCATTGCCTGATTCTTGATTTACGGTGGTAGTAAATCCGTAATGTGTAGCGGAGTAGTTGAATTGGTCAATAGCATTAACTACATCATATTAAGGAAAAAAACGATTTGGTTAACCTACATCTTAACTATGTTATATTTCCTTAAGTAAACATCTATAAATTTGTCTCATATCTATCTAATACATACAATTTACCTTTAACATCATTCATTATGATTACCGCTTTTGTAGACAGAAATATTGGCAAAATACAAAAATAACCTAGGAAAATAAATAAAATTAATAAACGCAAGGACAAAGAGAATAAAACACGTATTTATAGGTATACTGCTACTTTTATAAGAAATCGCACAATTAAATCGATTATTTTTACGCCTAAACCATTAAAACTACAATTTTAAAGCCAAAAATTTGGTCTTAATATGAATTTAAAAATATATTTGAAAGGCAAAAAATTCATTAAAGCGACCATGACAAAAACAATTAAGTAATTTAAAAGAAGTCTATGGTCAATTAAATTACAACGCCTGCACGCAGGCAACTTATTTAACATATGTCTATAACACGTTAAATTATTCCATAAAATTAAAATACAATATTTTAAGACGTCAAATGTTAGAAAAAATAACAGAAATAAAATAAGTATCCACTAAACTAATAGTGTTATAGTTATTGTTAGTGCATTTAAAGCTTACTCTTGATTAATGATAATTTCAATATTTATCAATTCACTTACGACATAAAGCAAAGAGAATTTTAAGATTTACGAGTTCGCCTCCAAGCATTAATATGTAATTTAGGTGACCTTCCACGAGAATAATTATTGTCACGATTTTGTGTAAATATACCAATATACGAATTTAAGGTAACCTTTCTGAATCGGATTATAAATGTGATAATTATTCTAAAAATCCTTCGCACGAACAATCATCTTCTTGACCTTTTCATATCAAACACGACGTGTAAAATCGTACTTGTTGATTATTGCGCCTTATTAAAACAACAACAATTTCACAGAAGTTACTGACGCCTGGTACTTTCTGTTTGTACAATGTTAATTATGATGCCAAGTTTTTCGGAATGCCGCCCACAAAATTTTTGTTCATTTGTGATAAACTAAACCATTTCGTCCTTAAAAATAAAGCGCAGTAAAATTTAATCAGGGTTGCTACTTTAACTTAATTTAGTTGTATGAAACTTTAGTTGAAATTTAATTTTCATAACAAATTTTATTAGAAATTCGTTTGAAAATATATTTTTAGAGCTTGTTAAATTTTAGCAACTTGTTGCAACATAAATTTTATGTAACTATTTGCCTTGCTTTTTGAAAGTAACACACGGTAGGAGTATTAGCTAATTACAATGGCAAATATAATTCAAATAACTTCGGCTCAGCGTTTAGGTTCTTTTTCTTGTTAAAATAACCGTTCTTAAAATATTTTATTCGGATTAATTGGCCTAACTGGCCTTGATGGCGGAGAAACAAGTTCATCTGCATAAAATCTTAACGACGTGCGCAACTTCGCGAGTCGTTAACGGCTGCGCTGCAGCTCCTCGGCTTTCCTTGAAGCCACCTTCAAATTTTTATTACAATTTGCAGCAAACGACGTAAACTTCCCTTCCTCAACATTATTTGAGTTGCACTTTAATTGGTGTGTTGTAGGAGAAAACGGTCGCTGTAAACAATCTGGGATGTCATCAATTAACTCGCCTGTTCAAATTTTCGTCTAATTAGCAAAATTAGAGTGGATAACATAAAAAATGTCGTTTGTAATCATTATAACTTCAACAAATTATGCTATAAACCATAAAACACCACTTAAAATGTGTTAAAAAATGTACTTACTCGATTAGTTTGTCCCACTGATATGTCATATTTTATTGTTTTCCCATTTTTTATAAAGAATTTTTAACGTGTTCGTAGTAGTATCGTTTGCGTCGCATATTTAATGTTCAGCTTTATTAATGGAGGATTTACACTCTATGTAAACGTATATGTTATGTTGCTAACTCATTGCTCCTATTATTTTACAACTTCTTCTATTTTTGTTGAACCATAACTTTTTTTATGCCTTCACAACTTCCTGTTTTTGTTAAATTACAAATATTTGTTTTTAGATAACGTAAAATACACTACTTATTCGTAGAGTTTACATTTTCTCTAGTTTATGCATAATTTAAAGTCTTTTTCCACAATTCCTGATTAAATTTTATTTATTAATCTACTATTTTTTAATCTACCAAATGCACCTTATAATTTTATTATAACAAATTTATAAGAAACCTCCGTTACTATATTTTCATTTTGGTTTTTCGGATACAAATTCCTTATCAAGAAATTATTTTAGTCTTTGTTATCATTCAACTTAATTTTAATTTTTTTTCATATTTCTATATTTTATTCTAAAACTCTTGCCCTCCTTGTTGGTAGAGTTTTATCAAAAGCTTCAATGTTTATGATGGATCTTATAATAAATTGAAAGGCTTACAAGAAACCCTCCTAACCTTAAACTTCTGCTTATTTTAACATGTTTGTGGGATTTTTTTCACAGCTCTGGTGGGAATGATATTTTTACAAGCCCAGCAATTAATTGCAACTGCCTTAAAACATTCCTAACATAACATTGTTGAGAAGTTAAAATCTTTTTGTTGTAATATTAAAGAACAAAGATAAGCTACAGCTGTGGTTACCAAAGTGGTGCACTCCACAGGAGTGCAATTTGAGAATTCGAGAATATTAACTGCAATTGGCATTTCTTGGGGTTCTAGGGGCCTCCACATTTCTAAAAGTTGTTTAAAATTGTTTAAAGCTGTGCCACTCAGTAACAATACCGTTAGCAGAATAGGTATGATGAGGGAAGATATTGAAACACAATTAGTTGAAAACCTGTAATCAACAAAATTCTCAATACAAATGGATAAATCGACTCTGAAAGACCATATTGTTAAATTTTGTAAGATATATAGATAATGGTGAATTTTCTGAAAAAATGTTATTCTACAAATCACTAGAGAACATCACTACCGCCACATGTGAGCGTCTCTTAAAGAGATTTTGTAAAGATAAAAATGCATACCATGTGAGGCTTTTATTTCACATTGAGGTAAATTGGTTCTCAAAGCGAAAGTACTTGAAACGGTTTATGCAACCATTATAGTCTTAGTGGTTTTTTAAGCCTGTAATGGAGCACTCGCTATCTATTGACGATAAAGCATTTGTGAGTTATTTAGCTTATATCTTTAAAAAACGAAATGCATTGAATAAACTTCACAAAACAAAACTCGTTGATACGAAGATTTTTAGCGTCATTACATTTATAGTTGTATAAAAAAAAATTCTATCAAAGTATTACAGAAAATTTATATATATATATATATATATTTATATATATATATATATTTATATGTATTTCAGTTCTGTATTATATGTTTTGAAACTTTATTTGCTGTTCTTCATATAAATTGATATTATATCTTTTTTTTTAACAATATTTTAGTGATTTTTGTCTTTTGTGTATTTGGAAACTTATTTAGACCAAGTTAATGGCCTTTTAGGCTTCTGTCACGTGGATAGGAGTTTACTTTTTTTGAGAAGCTTAGCTAGGGCATGCTCAAAAAGTTTCGAAACCACTGATCTTTAGTATGAGCATATAGAAATATCTTTATTCAGATATAGCATTTTTTCGGTATACTTGGAGTTTTATTTCTGATACAATCTTGTTTTATTCATTTTTTTCAGAATCATATTCAATATAAAAATTTTACAAAATTTGTTGCCCTTTCAATTACAATTACTACTACTTCTCTTTGCTGAGGTGCAATATTATCCTTCATAATTTCACGTAAAAGAGCAAGAAAAATTCACAGTTCGACAAATATGAGAAACATGCCTTTATCTTGATTTGGCTTAATTTTTAAGGCTTTTTAAACAATATTGTTATTAAAATGGTTGCTTCTTGGATGCATATATTAAAATTACATTTTTCGTATTTTATAATTTTTTTTAACAAAATCGTAAAAAAGTCTGCTATTTATGTACAAAACTTCAATTAATTTTTAAGATACTTTTTTAAATTTTCATTAAGTTTTTTTAATAAAACATATTTCAAAACTAATCGAACACATTCACCTTGCCTATTTGGCTATGGTTCTTGTAAGAATGATATATATTTTTGAATAAATTTCTAATTAATAATATAATAATATAATAATAATTCTTTTTATTTTTGCTTTATATGTGTGTTCTTAAAGTGTTTTTCTGATTAATGCAATTGTTTGCAAAAGTTTTTGCTTATGTAACTCTGTTCAACGACTAATCATATTTTCATTTATATTTTTAATGTCTTGTTACTTCAAATACATTAAACTATACATCCTCTCATTCATCTTCCATTTTTCCTAATCATTTTTGGAAAATTGATCTTCAAACTACGCAGGTAATGACACAAATTGAGCTGGATACATATATTAACCACATTTTTATATAGTTAAATGAAACTCTCTCTTTCAACTGAAAACGACAAAATAATGTTCTTTGCGTTGGCCTACATGCCAAATAAATAATCAAAATACTGATTTCACAGTCATTCATATTACGTCAGAATTTTAAAACTAACAAGCAACCGCTCCTTATTAAAATAATGAATTATAATGCAACGTTTTATGTAATCACAAGTCGGTTTCGTCAATTATTCTAGGAAGTTTATGCAAACATTATTCCCTTTATTATTAATCTTTCTACTATACAGTTTTTAGCTTAATCAAATAGATGATCTCATTGCCTCGTTTTGTAGAGCGACTAGGAATTATTTTGACCGTTTAAGTCTTGCTAAACATAGAGTTATGTTAGGCCCTAAAAAGCTTAAGTTGTAATAAATATGTAATTCTCTCCATGCAGATAATTGCAAATGCCCTAGGCAATTAAATAAATTGTAAAACAAATAATTGATATTAAGAATAGCTTCATCATCTAAATAAATATATTTACATGCAAAGCTTACGACCCGCTAGAAACTTTTATAGTTACACAGGAATATAAAAATACTAAAAATTATAAAAACGCGTACAGATCAAGACAGCCTAATAAAACCTTAGTAGTATTTTTTAGTTTAAAGATTTTTTAGCAATCTTACAAGAAATGAAAATTTAAAATATTAATTTAATGAAAATAGTGCAGCTTTCTTTAATTTAATAATACTTATAACCCATTCATCTACAATCTAATAAGTAATATACATACATATTTACGGGATTGTCGAGCTAAATTCAGAATTGTTTAGGTTTTTTGGGGGGAAAGCTGAAAGACCACGCATACGCAATCCTCTATTAGTTAACACACAAGTTAATTTCTACGATTATCTACGATAGTTGACAAAATGAGCCGAAAATACGGCCGCAGAGCTTACTATACTTGAATCTTTTCGCACAGGAAAACCGCTGACAAAAATTATTGCGTGGTTTAGCTATAAAAAGATCCAAGCTTACGATATAGCCAAGAAGTACAGAAAATCTTACCATCAGGAGGGCAACACACACCAAGCGATCTGATCGTACGAGAAATGACGAATTGAGAAAGAAATTGGTGTGGCACCAAAAAACCTGCATTGCAAGTCTTTTGTCCTGAGGAAGCGGAAAAGGTCCAAGCACTGCTGAATGACGATTTTTCTGAACGAAATGAATCTTAATCCAACGTGAATCGTCAAAATGACCGATGATTCTACCTGAAAATGCCTCTGAAGTGCCTATTGTCATGCATACAATTTCTCGCTTCTGTAATGGTGCTGGAGTTTGTCAGTAAAGGGAATGTCATGGTGCCACCCTTTGAGGAATGCCTGCAGATAATATCAATATGCTGGAGACAATTGTCAAGCCCTGGATAGAGGAGGTGGTCGTTAGATGGGTCTATGTGTTCTAGCAAGACAAGGAAGACCCACGCATACAAGAATTTGTGTTACCACTGGTTCCCCGACGCGTGGCCACCCTATAGCCCCGATTGCAATCCCTTCACTACTACGAGTGACGCGTGGTCGAGGTGGAGGTAAATGAGAGACAATATAACACCAAGGACAACTTAAGGGCCTCCATCATGGAGGTAATAACACATGTAGACAAGGGGGATGCTCTGTTGGCCTGTAGGAGATTGAAGTACCAGCTCGAGAAGGTATCAATATTATTCCCTTTAATTTTGCCAAGGTAAATTTAATATTTCTTGTATTTTAATATTGTTTTCATTATTTATTCATTTTCTGGGTTTACCTCGAGGACCTTGTATTTAAAATACGCTTCCTCGGTTTCTTACTCCAATATATACTTTATAATTTATATAAGTTTCATTTTGTTTCATCTTGTTCCTTCGATTTGAAACAAATATTATATTTATTAAGCATTGGAAGATCTTACCACCCAAGTTGAGTGCACGAATGATAACAACTCAGTTTTGAAACACAACCAGTGTTACTTTTAGGTTGAATTGGCTGGTTGTTAACAGCTGGCCGTTCATTTTTCATGGCAGCGAAAAGGGCTAATAAAGACCGCGGTGTTTCCTGCCGCTGAAATACGGAATAATGCAATAAGAACTGCAAAACTCCTGTCTAGGATAATTAGTCGCGTGCGGGGAAGCAGTGATTCGAGATTCTGAGAAACGAAAACTGGAGCAACAAGTGTGCGGCGCTCGCATCCGTGGCGTCGAATGCATTTCACGAACTCGAAAGGATTACGGCGGCTGCAGTTCGAGGGAATTTTTATCCGGCTCCTTGTTAAGCGCCAGTTTACTGCCTTGTTAAAAAGCGATAAATATTTGCTTCCTTCGCTGCGGCTTCGGCGCACTTTGTCCGTGCGAGTTTTTATTTTTAGCACTGGCCGGGCGACGTGGGGATTCCTGGGGGCGCCGCCAGCCGGGACGCCTGCAATCTGCGGCCCTTGCGACCGGCGACCGGCGACCGGCTCCTCCGCCGAGACGCCTTTTGGTTTCCGCAGCGCACACGTTCCGCCCTGGCATTTTTGCGCTGGAGACGTATATTTTCACCTTTTTCAGGTGAAGAATTCGGATGTGAGCAGAACGACGCGCGTTGCCAGGCGACCCTGCCGACGGTCGACGTCTCCAAGGATACCTGGCGCCACTACCCGGAGCGCCGTCGGAAGCAATTTGCCGCGCTCCGGACTGCGCTGGCTGTGTGATGCGAAATTAATACATTAGCTCCGGGTGAAGGACTACGCACAAGAGACTTGTAGCGTCGATTGCTTTCCTGCATTTGCGGCGAGGTGCCCGAGCTACAAAGATTAATTTACCCGACGTGTAGCCTCCAACTGGCTTAAAATGGAAGCTTTTCTCAGATAATACTAATTAAAAAATATACAGAACACAAGGGTTTGCATAATTCTCATTCTCAACAAAGAAAAAGCAACCGAACTTTCACAAGTACCTAACTTTGAGATAGGAGACGTAATGTTTGCATTATGTAATGTCATAATACGTAAAAATAGTAAAAATCCTATTAATCAATATGTGGATACTTGAAGTTTATTGTTTAACAGGATAATAATAAAATATTTAGAAAATGAAAATGTTTTCTATTAAAATAATATTAAAGTGGTAACACGCCTTGGTAACGGCCACTACTACACAATTGATGAAAAATAGGCAGCGTTTGGATATATTTGATGTATGTGTTAGATAATTATACAATTATGAATTTGCGTATGTATATTCTAAAAAGTTTCGTGGGTACAGGATACTAAAGAAATTCTAAAAAAGATCAAAAGATTATTCTGAATGTAAAACTACCATGTTTGTATAGCGGCTTACATATTAAATAATGCACGTTATATCTTAGAATAACCCAACTAAAAAGAGTCACGCCAATGCCAACACAATCTACAGCTGAAAAAGTAAATGAAATAGAAGATTATCTTAAAGCACCATACCAGCTTTCGCCGTTACCAGATTTATTCACTGTAGCAGTAAAAGCCCTAATACAAAACAGCATAAACCCTAACAAAGCTCCAGGATACAATCAAATTACGGGTCAACTCCTAAAAGAACTACCACGTAGAGGAATAGTCTTATTACCTACTATATTCAATGCCGTTTTAAGATTGGAAGCATTTTCCTTCCCAGTGGAAAACAGCTGAATTAATTCATATACTTAAACCAAAAAAACAACCAAATTCAGTGACATCATACAGATCAGTCAGCCTGCTTCCTATTCTAAGCAAACTATTGGAAAAGTTGTTACATAAGCGATTAATGCAAGTCAAACAAAAAACCAACTGATTATGGAGCATCAATTTGGCTTCAGAAGGCAGCATGGTAGCGTCGAGCAAATACATAGGGTTGTTAATGTCATTGAACAAATTTTTGAACAAAAAACTATTGCTGCGCTGCGTTTCTTGATAAAAGTCAGTTATTAAGGACTGATTTTTAAACATAAATCACTATTGCCACATGCGTTATTTACAGTCATAAAATCGTACTGGGTTTGCTCACAGTCGATCAAAAACAACAATGCGTCAACGATTCAAAGCGCTGTTTGGAGCTATTCCAGAGCAATAAAACGGATTTTTTTCATACGGTATGTGACAATGGATGAAACATTGGCATATCACTACACTTAGAGTCAAGTTGGTAGTCAGGTGAGTAGACACTAAAGGACGAAAGCTGCCCAAAGCGACCAAAAACGCAAATGTCATTTGGTTAGGTTTCAGCCTCCGTACTTTGGGATGGGCACGGTATTCTATTCATCGATTGCCTTGAGAAAGGAAAAACCATTAATAGCGAATGTTATATGGCGTTATTGGTGCGTTTGAAACAAGAAATTGTAAAAAAAAGACCCCAAATGAAAAAGAAAAAGGACAACGCACTGTTGTCACAAATCGATCGCAACAATGGCAAAATTGCTCAAATCGCACTATTAGTTGCGTCCCCATCCGGTATTCTCTGGATTTGGCTCCCAGCGATTACTACCTGTTTGAAAATCTAAAAAGAATGCTCCAGGGAAAGAGATTTGTTTCCAATAAAGAAGTGATAGCCGAAACTTAAGCCTATTTTGAGGCCAAAGATAAATCGTTCTACAAAAAAAGGCACCGAAATGTTAGAGAAGCGTTGGAATGAATGTACCACTCTTGAAGGAGACCATCTTAATGAATAAAGTCGAATTTTGCCTAACAGTTGTTGTTTTATCAGTTATCATATAAACTTATTGAGTGATGTGTTATGTAAGTTTGCATGTAAGTAAGCACAATAAACCCTTGAGGTTTACCCTCAAGTAAGTGCGCCTCAACGAAAAAAAGTGATACAATGATAATAATAATAATGGTAAGGTTCTGACGCCCCGTGTGGGAGCACAGTCTGCGAATTGAGAGGTTAAGGCTCTCATATGTTCGCTTTCTCGGCCCGGTCGTCGCGGACTAGCATTAGAGAGCTCCAGGAACGAACCCGGGTCCGTCTGTACCGCAACCCGTCCCCCAAACAACGGGACCACGCCTGGCTTGGTGATACAATGATAATAACATTAAAATACAAGAAAAATCAAATTTATTTACATGAAACTTAGCACAATTAAAGTAAGTAGCATTGAGAATCTTATTTTTATTCAATGTAGCCAGCACAAGCAGCTACGCCCACACGTAATAGTAAAAGGATTCTAGTCGGGACTAGACAGTAGTTATAAGTCGAGTTCTTCCTTGCCTTGTGAACTAGAATGAAGTCTTGCTAGAACACGTACTCTCACCCAGTAGTTACCTCTTCTATTCAGGACTTGACAACTGTCTCCAGAATATTGATACAGCTTTCGGCGATCACCTTTAAGACTTTTCCAAAGAACTGGGACGTCATAACATCCAATTCGTTGCTTACAAGCCCCAGCACCATCACAGAGGGGGAAACCTTGTGTGCATGACGGTAGACGCATCTTAGCAAATCCAACGGTCATTTTTATGATTTACCTTCTTGTCCTGAATAAAGTTCTTTTCGTTTGAAAAGAAAGCTGCCGCTGTCCTGCTTGGATCTTTAACTTCCCATTGATCTTATTTTTCTCAATCAACATTCCATGGTTGTTCAAGACGAAAGGCTTGTATTGCAAGTTCTGGTATACTGCTAGACTGATCGTCAACCTCATCACACCCATTTCTTTTGCTAAGTCAGACATGCTCCGCCGAGGACCCTATTCGATCTTCTTTTTCAAATTTACGAATTTATTATTTCTCTTGGAATCAAATCGCTTGCAGTGAGTTGCCCTGTCAGCAGTTACTTCCTCTTGGTGGTTAAATTCTCTTAGGTCTTTTACGCAATAATTTCTATTGACGATTTTCCGGCGCGGAAGGTTTCAAGTATAGCATATTCTCGGCTCATTTTTTTGATAATCGTAGGTCGTTAATTATGTGAAGCTAACCTGTGTTACCTAATAGTGAATTTCTTACGTACATAAGGGGGTCTTTGGGCTTTCCCGCAATAAAGTCTAAAAAAATTCTTAATTTACCTGGGTGAGACTGTATAATATATAAAAATTTTGATATTATTGTGAAACAACATGGAGGTTTTTTATTTTTTACTTTTTCTTTTATTTGTGCACGAAATACATGAGAACCAAAAAAATTTATTTATTTAATCTCAATACCAGTCTCAACAGGGATGCTATGTGTAGTGCATCTTTCTCCAATAAAATATTAATTTTTCCGGGTAAGAATCAAAGTTCTGTTGTCTCAGCCAACACAAATTTTATATACCAGCCGGGCGTGTTATTGTAAATGTATACTCATTTAATGGCGTTCTTTTACAATTAATCAGTTATGCCAATTAATACAAATTCAGAAAACGAATTAGTTGATAAACCCAACATTTCTAATTGAAAACAGGTAGTTTTTGCGAGTTCGGTTAATTAAATCAGTTTTGACTGAGTTCTAAATCTACATCTATGTTAAAAAGAAGATAATAAATTGAAAACAAAAATCAGGCAATGAAAAATCATCGTTAAATTCAATCCACATTTTCTCGTTAATTAAATACTGATGGGAGCTATTTTTAAGTAATTATTTAAATTCTTGTGTTAATTATAATTGCAAAAACTAATCAAATGCACATGTATGAACTATTGGGCAAATTTCTTAGAAATATCTATAGCAGATGCCCTCGTATCAAGACTTCTAAATAATTTCACATCATTTCATGTCCCTCATATACATATACGTGCGCGCGCGCGCGCGCACGCACACAAAGTTTGAAATTGCCCTTCAAATGTTTTTGAAGTCTTTGAAACTTCGGCAGTTCTGGCCAAATTTAGAACAAATTAGACGTATATCTGTCCACGGTCCAAAAGTGGGGAATCAGATTGAGGGAAGAAAGATAGTTATAAATATATACTGAATTCTAGTTTTATTTATATATCAAAACGAAATTTATCCGACTCTTGATGACCTTGCCACAAAGTATTTTTTCTATTGGCGACCATTTTTAAATAAACTGGTCTTACGCCCACCAGCTAGTCTTTTGTAAAGGGACATTTTTAAATATTGTCGTTGCTAATGGCTTAATTGAGTTGTATAAAACATCTTTTTGGTAGAATGTTGATACTTTTTTCAGAAAAAAAATACAGAGTTGCCTCATCTTGATAAAAGCATATTCAAGCTAGACTATTAAGAAAAATGGATAATGACCATGTTGAATATGATGAATTTTTTTTAGGCTTCTACACATACACCGGTCCGTTTTGCTTGATTGCTCAATATACTAATGGATGCTAAAAATGTTCTTATCTGAATATCAACGATGTTTATCTTAATGTATTTTTTTAGCAGCTAACTGCTTCTTTTTAGTTAGAAGAGTAAAATAAGGTCTTTCTTTTACATGAAAATGTGCTGTTAAAGATCATAATTGATAGTTCATTTTAAGATTTTCTTGATATTCCCATCTTAAAATTGACAGTGTCGCGCCTTGTCACCAATAGAGAGGATTTCATTGGATATTGAGATTCTTCAGCAATCACAGAATAGTTGTTGGTGAAAAATCGCACTTATGCAAAATAATTATTGACGGTTTGTTTCCTTTAGCGGCCCATTGCTTTTTTATAAGAAAATGCTAAGAAATTTTGTTCTGTGGTATTGTTTTGTAAAGAAACGCGTCAGCTATGAACAACAAATCTTTTACCTCAATCCTACGTGCCAAGTTTTATGAACAACTGTGCATACTTTCATTTCTTTTTGGTAATGAACTCGAACAAGTATTTATTGCTAGCCTAAAAAATGTCAATCGAGAATGTAAAATCATGTAAATGACAGAAAAACTCAAATTTGATTAGGACGTTAAATGTTAATTCATCTAGCAAGCCTGCAGTCTTAATATTAATTGTCAGTTGTAAAACTGGCAAATTAATATTAAAATTACTTACGGCTCATCACAAAGCATATCGTACACATATAAAGAATTCCTAAAAAATACCTAAATAATTTTTAATTATATATTTTTGGACAAATTTAAAAAAAAAGTAGCCAAGTATTTTCTTTGACTTTTAAAAACTAATAAATATAATTTATAAAGGTATGTAAGTATGATATTGCGTATTATCATTAATCAATAATTGATTTTTACTGTAACCAACGTATGGGTGCATTTATTGATGTTTGAATGAAATAGTTTCATGCTGTACACAGTCGTCAAAGTAGAGCCTAATTCCAACTTATGCCTATGCGTAATCCCTGTTACACAACAAACAGCTTCACATAATCAACAATCTACGGTTGTCGTTTCGGGTTCTGGGCGGAAAATAACAAACTTGGTAAAAGAAATAACCGTGGCGAGATCGACGGTTAGTCTAGCAGTCTACTTCTTTTTCTTCGACTGCCTATCCACTCTATTGGATGTCTACAAGGACCTAGAAAGAACCGCCAACTGTTGACTAAAAACGAGATAGAGAGGAAATTAAAGACCTAAGCGTTATTGAATTTTATCAAGTCCGACAGCGCTGGCTTCCTTCGGAAAAATAGAACTTCATCCTGGACAGGAAGATAAATCGCCAAAATAATCTGAAGTTTTCAAGCCCTGTATAGAGAATGTGACCACTGGGCAGAAATACGTGCTCCAGCAAGACTCAACTCCATTCTAGAGGGCAAGGAAGTTCCACCCACGCATGACTATATAATAATTTATATCACCATAACTTGTGGCCCCTCATCAGCCCCGACTGCAATCTTCTTGGCCATTACATGGGGAGCGTGATCGAGGCAAAGTCAATGAAAGGCATCATGGCACCACGGATAGCTTAAAGGTCTTCGTAATAGAAGTGATTGCACATATGCATAAAGAGGGAGTTGTGTTGGCCTGCGGTAGGGTTAGCTTTCAGACTCGAGAAGATCGTGGCCTCTGATTGGGTCTACACTGAATAATATAATTCTTGATACTATTTTCTTTAACTGTGCTAAGGGTCATGTAAATAATGTAATTTTTCTTCGATTTTTAACATTATTTTCGTTATTTATTCATTTTCCGGTTTTCCTCGACCCTGTATATAGTAGAAACATTAATTTCATTACTAAATAGTACGATATATAAGAAATAACTCTATGAAACAAAGTAAGTAATAACTAGTAAGTTTCTCATTAAATTAACAATATGAAATTAAGTGTATTTGAAAAAACTTAATGTTAAAAGTGAATAATTCAATGAGAAAATTGCAGTACAGCAACACCTAACTCTACAATTGTTATTGTACTTAAAAGAGATTTTTTTAGTATTTTCAATGCACACAGCATTAAAGAATTGTGCGCTAACCTAATTTGCTGCCTGATCATAGATAACAAACACTTAACTTCCCAGAAGTAGGACTAAACATCACACGTAACATTAGCTTCTACACAGAGCAGATTCTAGACACAGAGACAATTCGTAATCGGATTAGAAGCTGTGATCCTAAGCGATCCATTACTCGGAGCTGGCGCCAGCGTCCGGGCCGGAAATCTCTATCGATGTAATAAGCGTTAAGCTACTCTACCTGCTGTTCAGCAGCGCTCTGCGAGGGGAGCAACCTCGAAAGCTTTTAAGCGCGCTTTTTTCAGCGTATTAGCTACCCGTGTGCGCAATTTTTGCCCGCGGCCGTGCACTATAATGGAAACGAAATATTCCGTTAGTTATTAATTAAGCGATATCGGCTTCCCCGTTTTTGGTCTCGGAGGTATCACTCGCTGTTCTATACCGACGAACGGAAACAAATTACTCTTTAATTAGCTTTGCGAAGTTCTTGCTCTCGCAAATGCATCATTACCGATTCAACGCGAAACTTCTCCGCGTTAACAATTCTCTAACCACACAAGGAACCCCCGAGACAATAAAAAACAGTAATTGATTCAAAGACATAATGTATATGTAATATATATTAAAAACGTCATTTTATAACACCCTTTTGTAGTTAAAATATTTTCTATTATTTTTCATAAAATTTTTGTAGTGGATTTTCTGTAATCCAGCCAAGCAACAATTTTTGTGATTTATTTTCGAGAAAATTCTCATTATTTCTACATCTTCCCATTAAAGTGGCACCGTCGTATATGCAAAAGAATCCATTTAGCAATTCATAACAATAATATGGAAATTTTTAATTGCCTTAACATTATCTTCATAAAACGTAACGTCGATAATGCTGAAAGCTATGCGCATTATACAAGAAATCAGATCTAATGCCGCTCTAATCATTTCCGTGCCTTCGAAATCGGTAATTCTAGAACGGATAACTCCCCGTTGACAATGCGATAATCTGCGCCGCGGAAATCCGATCAAGCAGTCGTTAATTAACCCGCCCCGTGATTGCAGGATTAGTGAAGCAGCTCCCTCGAACACCTCATTAATTAGAAGTGATTTCAGCCAGGTGCAACTTAAAGGCCTACTTAAGAACAATAACGTCGGAGCCTTGAAGACGTACTTTATTACAAGTGATGATTTTATTACAGACGAGTGGAGCGGTTGGCTGCGGACGCCCTCTCCGCGCCTCTGTCGTTTGTGCAACCATAAACGCAGTCGAATTAATGCACCGCTTTTTAGAAGGTAGATTTGCAGTGTACTAACTGCTTTAATGTATTGATTTCGTTAAGCCCTAATCGATAACAATATATAGCGTAAGTTATAATTTGAATGGTATCCCCTTTTTGCGAACTCGGAAAATGATGCATCAAAGGAAACTCCGCTTATGGTATCTGTCGTATCTGTGGGGCATTATAATTAATGGCAGAACTAAGCATACTAGCAAGAAGTATCCCCAGAATGAAAAGCAATTTGTAAACTATCCCGAAGTAGTTCTTAAAATATGAGTATCACAAATAAACTACGAACTCATTTTTTACTTTTGATAATATCATGTAATAATAAACATCAACAAAATGTTTCTTACCACCTATTATTCTCTGCAAGACATTGTCAATTCAGGAATTGGTTATTTATCTCACCTAAAACAAAATAATTTCATTAGTCAAACGGAAACAAAAACAAATATGCAGTATAATCAATACAACAAATATTATATTCTAGCAAAATTTTTATGTACAATGTTCTAAAAAATACTGTAAACATAATTCATACTCCTATATTTCGCGATGTAACGGGACGAAAGATATATTGTGGCATATTTTGTATATTATTTATTTGGGATGACTAATGATACAAATAAACATAGATCAAGTTTTGTTCGGATACTCTATAAGGCTTCTAGAACTTCTGAAATAGTACAAGGCGCTACTTACGTAGGCACCGGGACGAGTTATCTAACAGCAAATATGTACATTTGCTGATAAAATATAGATTAACAACAGAATATCTATCACTGTGTCAACATTTACTAACATCTTCAGCGATGCAATAAATACGTCATCTGATTATGGCGTGGTCAGAAAATCTTCATTTTAATACCAGTTATCGTTGCATTTGGGAAGTGAAGCTCTAGCTCACTCAATTTTGTAGTAATATAACTTTTTCATTTTTATGAAGTCCACCTACACATGTATATTTATGACATTCCAAGCACAAAACTTTATCAGATTAATAAAACTGTGCATTTTACATTTAGGCAGTTTTGGGTAGTTATATATAATTAAAATATCTTTTGAACTGCGATTTTTGTTAATATCCAAAAAAGTAATTTAGAGTAAAGAAGAAAATATTAAGTTTATAGATTTTAATTGATAAATTATATTGGCATCACTCTATATGCAGTACTTGTTGTGCTTTTCATTATTAATCGTAGATGTTGAAATAATTTTCAACTATCATTATCCGAGTAATGTCTATCAATTAATTTGCAACAAAGAAATTATTGTATGATCCTCGTATAACTTCAATTGGCTATAATAAAACAGCCTTTGGCTGGTTTAATTAACTGTTAAAATTTAAGTTAACTTTTTTCATTAAACAACCAAGAAATTTTGATTATTTTCATTAATTGTCAATAAAGAATACAAATAATTTTACATGCACTAGTAATTAAAAACAATTACACATTATTTTTATTTACTTTTATTAGGAAGACTATATAAAAAGTATATACAGATTTTTAAAATAACCGTATCATTACATTGGATTCTTGTCCTAGATAAATTAAAAGGACGAAATAATTTTATCGCTGTATGAAGAACATATTGGATAGCGAAGCTGGCAGTCCTGCTACATCTAACAAATTTACTGCCAAATGTATTTTTTATTCTTAAAAATTGAAAAAATTATTTTAAATTTTATTTCTCGAGTATTCAATTTTCGTGTTCAGAAAAGACCTCATTCATAAAACCTTCAAGCCGCATATGCTTCTACTACCACAGTGACGACTAATGTATTTCTTTACCAGTTATGATGATACTGGATTACTGAGAATCTTACAGGTTTTGCACTTGGACATCAAAATATTGTGATTCTAATGAAAATTGCTAAATAAGAATTAAACTATGTTATATTATTAGCATGTACACAGAAATATCAAATACTAAATCAGAAAAATGAATTGCACAAAATTGTTTATATATAAATGTAAACAATATATTGAAAAATAATTCAGTCTATACGACTGATCATAGATCCACAGTTGAAAATATCGATTAAATTTATATACCTTTTTTGTTTTGTTCATCAAACGTAAATATTTGTGCATAATTTAAAAAAAAACTGATCGTAAGGTTGTCGAAATGGTTTTAAAATTCTTATCCGTCCTAAAAGAAGATACCTCTAGGTGTAATTCCAAATAACATTAATGCCCATAGCTACTCAAACCAAATTATTATTTCTAGCTTTTGTTGTTAACCTAGTTTGTGAATAGCTATCATTCTAATTTTTCTAGGTTAAGATAACTAGTCTTTTTTCATTTATTTACAAGCAACATTAAAGTAATTTGAAAAACATTGTTTTTTGTATACTACTCTTATTTTCCGATTTCTTGACATCACTTATTCGTTTAAATTTTCAAAAACCTACCAAACACAACATCATTTTTATTTACTTTTAATATCAGATTGTCCTTAAGTTCTGCGACACTTACAAAAAATTTGATTTTTGTGCAAGTTTTGAGTATTTTTGTGTTTGTAGTGTAGTAACAAGTTGCATCTTCGGCTTTCAGATGGTTTTGAACAAAATTGATCTCCGGGTTTTAATGCGCTATTGCTGGAAAACGGGGACTTTCGTCAAGAACATCTGCAATACTGAAGACGAAGGAAATGTTGAAAGATAAGCTTTCGTCGAACATTCGATCTTTGGAATCAGTTCTTGGAGTTGGCAAATCAACGGTTTGTCGACATATCCAAGAGCTTGACTTTGTGCACAAGAAGCCCTAACAGCATCCGCATAACCTCACTGAAGCGCAAGCTGCCAAAAGAGTCTTGCCGAGATTTATCGCCAACTACTCAAAAATTCTTTGAATGACAGATTCTAGAAGCAAATTGTGACGTCGGGCGAGAAGTGGGTTTACATTTCAAATGCTGCCGCATCCGATTATGGCCTCTTCCGCTCAATGAAACACTTCTTGCGTGGTCACCGGTTCGAATCATTTGATGAAGTTGACGTAGTGTGCCAAGAGTTCCTCGATTCAAAGCTATTCGAGTGGTACATCGACCAGATCAGTATTTAAATAAATTCTTCCATAAAAATTTGCTTTTTAGCAAATGTTGCAGAACTTTGTGGTCAACGTACGTAGTGTTTACTTTTAATTCACATAATTTGAAAAACTAAATAAGTAAATGAAGTTGGTGGAGACACGAGATTAAAAAAATATCAACACTACTTTTAAGCGGTTAAATACTAACGGCACAAGTTTTGGTGTAAAAACTATTCTTTAATGAGAATTTAAATAAGCTAAGACAAATCGGAACTGAAAAATACCTCAAAAAATGGTGGAGAAGGCTGTTGTGCGATGTACGAGGATAATCCTGGAAATAAGGTGTCCAAGGTGCAGGAAATTTTTTTGCGCGGTTGTTTGCCACACTGCCGTGTTTGCTACTTGCACCACTTTTAAGCAAACCATCGTTTAGCCTGCGGAGACACTCAGTTTTGACTATGCGGCCGTTCGTAATAGAGCTCCCGCTTGCCGCTTGGCGCTACCGCTGGGTGCGAATTTGCAGCGGTTATTCGGTTTTGAACGTATAGGGAGTTTACAGGTATCGCATAAAAATTCACGACGAAGAAAAAAGTGGGAGACCGTCAATTCCCGACGAGACACTCGCGAAGGTTGAAGAAATCAAACTTAAAAATTGGAGGATCACTCTCGATGATCTCTGCATTTTGGTTCCTGGGGTTTCTCGAAGCACTATTTATAGGACTTTGATTGAAAAGTTGAAATACCGGAAGGTGTCTGTAAGATGGGTCTCGCGAATGCTTACAGAAACCATCAACGGCAACGCGTTGACTCTTCCCACGAAAAGGACAACTTTTTGGATTCCATTGTCACGGGTGACGAAAACTTGGGCATTCCGCTTCACACCCGAGACCAAACGGCAATCACGTGAGTGACGGCATTCCTCTTCGGCCAAGCCGCGAAAATTCAAACAGACACAGTCTACCAGCAAATTCGTGGCATATGTGGAATGAGATCGAAAGGGGATGACTGTTAGTCGACTTCATGGCTCTTGGGATCACAATAAACGCCGACAGGTATTGTGAGACACTCAAAAAACTCAGACGAGCGATTCAGAACCGCTCTCACATCGCCCGTACCACCGTCGCTCTCGTGCAACATAATCACCCACCCATCCTATAATCCGAACTTGGCACTTAGTAACTACCACTTGTTCCCTAAGGTGAAAGAACATTTGACTAGAATGCGCTTCAGCGACGATGACGAGGTGAAAAAGCGACCTAACGAGCTGTTATGACATAAGTATATAAAAACTGTCACAACATCTACAACAATACATCGACTGAAATGGCAATTATATTGAAAAATAGCTTTAAAATTATGTATCAATTTTTGAAAATAAATCTTTTTCTACTTCTAAAAAGTAAAAAACTTTATTTTTGGGATTGTCCTTGTAACAACACCTTAGTGTATTTATCTAACATTTTATGAACTTCATTGTTTTCAGTATTTCGATAAACCTAGTGAAAGTATATTTAATACAGCAAATCTTACTAATAACAATAGCATAACCAGTATGACAATGTGAATCAAGACTATTTAAAATGTGGTTTGTAGTAGATAATTCTGAAAATAAAACATAAACCTATGATATATAAAAATACTAACAACCCTTTGCCCACAAAGCAATTATCGATCTGTGATGTTTTGTGAACTTCTCAAACTATAATTAATATTACATGCAAAATATTATAATTAAAATTAAGATATCATAATATCACTAAACTATTAAGCACATAAGTAAAGTTGAGGTAGGTTGAAACCTCCACAGCAGACTGATGTTTGGGTGTTAGTTAATTGGCCCTTAAAATTGCACTGCAACTTTGTATACAGCTTAAGTACGACATGGTTCGCAGAGAGTATCGAGAATTTCAGAGAGAAAATTTCAATTTGGAAAACGTTTTGAGGTTAAGACGAATAGCACATCGTTGCTTTTAGGATGATACTTGAATCCCATAAGTACCTAATCTATCAGCAGATTGGGCATTCTCGCATCGGCAATTCATATAATTTTGCATAATGCTCTTCAAATAAGAAGAGTTCGTTCTCTTTAAATATTCCATGTCTTAAATAACGAGCAGATGCCATAACGCGTTTCGTGTTTCCATAAGATACTAAATAAATTTGACAATGTAACATCTCTCTTTCTCAATAGTATCGTAACAAGTGGCGAAACCGGGCTTTTTCTTATGATGTTCTCACTAAAGCTCAAAACAAAATATCCTTCGACGACTGGTTAAGAAAGTTTAAAAAGTGCAAAGCATGGTAGAGAGTATTTTAAAAGACATATATTTGCCTAATACAAATCATTTTTAGATAGAGAACTTTTGTTAAATGAAATACTGATGACAGCCGTGGCTCAGTATTTTCTAGACCTATAATAATGGTTGTTTAGGAGATGGAATACATTTATTAAAAAGCATTGGATAAAATATGACTACGTCTATTGAAGGATATATATATATATATATATA
This sequence comes from Sinelater perroti, assembly GCA_036346155.1. NCBI lineage: Eukaryota > Metazoa > Arthropoda > Insecta > Coleoptera > Elateridae > Sinelater > Sinelater perroti. The sequence goes on from JARFIY010000001.1 coordinate 22,414,897, forward strand.
TATATATATGTATGTACTTCATAATTTCCATCATTTAATGAATTCCGGAAATTTAAATTAAAAGAACATTTGCTAACACAATAGTACTGACTTTTAATTAGATTTCATTTGAATATTAAGAATGCATAGAAGCTGTTCGTTACACTAGCACATTCAGTACCAATTCTTTCATTTCTTTTTTGGAAGCTCGTAGTTTAAATACACATGGCACTGCAGCAAAGGACAAAAATCGCTACACTATCCTAAATATGTAATTACAAAATTAAATGTGCACTTTTGGCAAAGCACACCACTTACTATAATTGGTTCTGTTTCATCACAAAAAACCGTCCTCGGAAATAAAATAAAACCGAAAATATTTTAGGCTAATTTGCTGCTGCCGGATCTATGAGGCGCGGAATTTTGCCGGCCCGATAATAAATTTCGCGGCGGTGGCCCAAGAAAGTGGAGTGCAGCGCTCGGTTGCGCCAATATTTTGTCCGAAACGCGAAAACGAAACTCAATCGGATCAGTAGCGGGCTTTCTAAAGGTTCCTGCGTTCCCGGTTGAAAAGTAGCAGTAAAAGTTCAAAAGTAAGTTCAGGGAGTAGCACAGCGTTAATGACGGCCATATCAGGTTAATTATGGCCGCTGGGGCGCGATACATCATCACCTGTGGCGGCTACGGTCACTTCCTGATTCCCCACCAGCCTGTAAGGTCGTTTGGAGACGGCCTGCCGAACCACTGGAACACTTTTCAAGCAGACACGCCGCGTTCCTGCGCTTCAGTGCAAGGTAAAAGTTGCGAATGGGCGTTCAACGCTTTCCAAGGCGCAAACCGTTCAATTTCTAGAGGCACAGCTTGAAACATCCAAAATTTATATTGCTTTCTCAAAGAAAAGGATATTTATCAATTAATTTGCAAACCATGTACTGTACATTAAGAGTACTCTGCATGTTTTTAAAGACAATAAACAACCTTGGACAGAAAAAAAATAATATAGTTTTTCCTGCAAAATGTATGCTGCACTAAAAAGATTTAATTTATACTTTTAATACATATACAAACGTTTTTTTTTTATTTAATAGTATAATTCGATTGCATATACTTCAATTATAAGTTTTAAAAAGGAAAACACAAAATTTACTAGACTAATTAATTTATCACAGCAGGAAGAAACACGGATAGTGCATTCCAAAAACTCAGAAAACTATTTTAAGATTATGATCGCCAAAATTTATTGTTAATACTTTAAAGCTATTTTTGAAGTATCTAAAAAAACTAAAATTCTATTATTTTTTCAGAAATCTTTTCTGATGAATCATTGCAAACGCTTGGTTTTGAAGCGCAAGACATTATTAAAAAGTCGTTGATTTTTTCGAAAATCAAAAGTCAGTTGGTCAGTGGATATTTCCTTTAAGGGAAAACGTTAGTTGCTGCAGCAACAGGCGAGTCTGTTACTTTTATTAAAAAGATACCCAAAACAATCCACATCAGCAGTAACTGCTACAAGTAAATCTCAACACATCCGGTACCAGCCAACAAGATTAAATTGGATGCTTTTGACAGGGTGCACATAAAGGAGAAGAATGCATCAGGTTTATAATATAGATCACAGGGTCCGTCCCTACATTTTGGTTAAAAAAAATAAAAGTAAACACTGGTTATGCAGGTGGAAAAGAAACGTTTATTAAATATTTATTAAAGCTTTAACAATTAAAACAAACGAAAGCGATTAACGAAGGAAATGATATATAAGAAGATTGAAAGAAAATAAAGCTTTGGGTAACAACAAAAATCCAGTAACATATTTAGATGCAATATAGAGTCATTCTATATATAGTGTTAATAAATGCTGGTAATCTGATGCAGAACCTGGTATTTACAGATCTGAAGGAGCTGGTCAGAAGCACATTAGTTCATACTGGTCGTTCGTAATGTTTTGTAAAAAATGTACTATCAAGGAGTTACGTTTACTGGTATCGTGATGACTTGACTCACATTAATTTTATGCAGTTGCTAGATAAACAGTCGAGTCCTAACATATTTCCAATTGGAATAACTATAATATAACATAATGGATAAATGTACTGTACCACATTGTTCAAATCAAAAAACCTAAAAAACACAAAATAGTCGTAAAGAAGTAATATGTTTGTGGTCACAAGCAAATGATATTCTTTACGTACTAACACACAAAAGGCCGAACTTTAAATGTTAGTGAAAAAAGACCTAGTGAATAAAATGTATTATGACGACGACGTATTAAAAAAACATGAACACGCTGTTACTCGCTTGCCTTCATATAAGTGTGATTTATACCTAAGAGAATATATTCGGCAAATAATGAGGAAAGTTGCTATGAATAATGTGTTGTAGTATAACAGCAATATCGAGCAGTTGGTGAGAAACACATTTGCAAAGATTAGAGAATAAAATTGTAAAAGTGTGTGTAACCAAGTCAAAAAGCTTGGCGAAAATATGTAGAGAACAGTGATAATCTATTTCCAACCTTGAATTTTACAATAAATAGAAAATTTTTAGATGACGGCTGGTGGGAGACGAAAGTAAAAGTTCAAGTGATAAAAAGTAGTTAATTCCAACTACCCGATGTATCTTTAACAAACTTTACAAATTATATGCAATTTGAGGGTACTGTAAATAAAATGTGTGTAATAAAGTTGTTTTCTTATATATTATAACGTTTTAATACATTTTTGTAATTTTGTAATTTTTATAAAGTTTCCCACAATCTAAATGCCATACTTAATTTTGGAATAATTTCATGAAAGGAATTTGTAATATTTTCAAATTTATCACCAAAATGCTTTGATTCTGACAATACTTCATAAACTTGCAGCGCTATCGTACAACACCACCCAGAGCTTCAAACCGCTTGGTTGCACTGTATGTATACTCACCCTGCCTGCTAAAAATTTTTTGAATCCCACAAAATTCATTTTATTACGAAATTCCTCGTATTTACTGACCCTAGTCCTGGGCGAATGTTTTTATTACTTTAAATTTCAATTTTTTTAGGATTCGTAGATGCAACACAAACGATAGCACCGAAACATAAACATACGAAAATTGTAATTTTAAACAATTTAAACAAATTGCACTTTTATATTCATTAAATTAGAACGTTTAAAACCGGAACACTCTTTGTTACTGTCTTAGGAATATAATTTCTTTGTACAATTTTTTGGAACGGTTGCATCTATGCAGTTTTTAGAAATCCTATGTGTAATTCAGTATAATTAATATGCCATACAAATCTCTGATTTTAATCATGTTCCAGTCACTTAAGGTAAGTTAGCGTAAAGCGGTTTTTAATGTAATTATGCTAATCTTCATGATTAAGAAGAAATAATTACGGAGCATCGCTTGAGCATAGACGGAGTAGAAAATAATTTTTTGGAGAAGTCGCCCCTAAACTATATGAGATCAACAAAGTTTCTGTAGTGTTCCAAATTAAATTTCGACATACAAATATATTTTTTTAAAAGGATACCTTCAGAAACAGATTAAAAGATGACAAGCAAATTTCTATTCTGTATTGGGAATATGAAGCACATTTTTAGCAAGCCGAGATCATCTATTGAATGAGTAGGTGGGGCAAGACACGTGGCGGCAATATTAATTAACATTTTAATTTGTTGAAACTGAAAGAGGCAGAAAGTTTCTGGTTGAAGTTATTATGGAATTAACTGCGATGCACTGAAAGAAATCTATAATTAAATTACACATACTGATTTTATAAGTTGTTGGCGTAATATAAATAGGCGCGTTTTTAACATAAAACGCATTATTAAATAAGATTAATGTACAACCTATGTTAATGATACAATTTCTTGGCAGCATAATTATCAAAGAAAAGGGAAAAATTTAATGAGAAGCAGACGTCACACTTACCGCACAACCAAGTTTAAAACTCCTTTCATGCACGCAGATAATGTTCTAGGAATAATTTCAGACAAATAAATTATGTTCTCTGATCCAGATTGATTTTTTGACCCGAGCCTTTAATAATTATCGCATCTCTTCGGCGCAAGAAAAACGATTACAGCTATGCGTTTAACTGTAAACTGCTGTAGAATAAAAAGTCGCCAGGCAACTTCTTAACTCATTTGTTATAAATGCTCGAGCACAAGAAGATCGCATCATGCAATTACCCCAAGGAGTGCTGCCTGACAGGCGCATAATGTTGCAGGGCATAATACGTAGCGGTACATCAGCACTCTTTATTTGGGATGTCCACGTTTCGACCTTCAGTGTTTAGCGGACCACAAAATCGACCGGCGAATCACGAGCTTATCTGCCATTGTTGTCCATCCACTGCGAAACCCACTTCGTGCAGTCTTGAAAAGCGAGTAAGTACTGTTACAAGATATTCGTCGCATAAATGACCTAAAATCGTACGCCCATTTCGGGATATGCAAATTACACACCTATGGTTCACGGTTTATTTTGAAACCTTTTGAAGGTGAAAATATCACCACATAGGTAACAAAGTATCTTAATATCTAAACAATTAACATATTTCGGGCACATGCTACATTAATTATTATTTTTTATTTCTGAAAGAATTCTTGCGTAGAACTAGAAAAAATACAGGCACGAAAGAAAAGAACTCGTTATGTGTAGGAATCTTTTAAGATGCATATGAAGTTAAGATGGAGGTTTTGAATCTTAGTGTTAATAGAGTTCAATATTCAAAGTGCAGAAAAAAAGATAATACAAACAGTCACGAACATTTAAAATTTTTCAAAACATGAAAATTAGAAAAGTAGATCAGGAGTTAATGAACTAACAAGGATCTATATATTTTTGTGTCTAAAATCGAGCGAATCGATAGTTAAAACCTCAATAGGGGACTATTATAAAGTAGCATTCCATACACAGTGGGTGCAAAAGTTTTCTAAAAGGCGAACATTACTGAGCCCCCTGTAGACTTCAAACAGCCCCACAAAAAGTAATCTAAAGAAGTTAAGTCATAACTTCTTTGTAGGCCAACAAACAGTTGCATTTCTAGAAATTATCCTTTCACCAAGCTTTTCTTGCAATACGTCAATAGTGGCATTATTAGTGTGACATGTAGTACCGTTTTGTTGGAACTATATGTTCTTCAAATCAATTTCATCTAAATTTGACCACAAAAAATTGTTAACATCAATCGGTACCTCTCATCAGTCACTGTAAACTGCATTTCCTACCTCGTTTTGGAAAAAGAATGACTCGATGACGCCACCATGCCATAAACCACATCATACAGTGACTTTCTGCGGATGCAAGAGCTTCTCGTGAATCTCTTGTAGATTGTTTTCACCACCAGAAATGGACTTCATCTGAGAAGATAATTTTTTCCAAATTTATGAATCGTTCCAAGTTGCTCTAAATCCCATTCCCACGCAGTGAGACGTGGTGCTTACGATGGTCCAGTGGCTTCAGTTCTAGGGTCAACACAATCTCATACGGGTTTAAACCCAAATATTTTCGCAAAATACGTCAAGTTGTCTTGAGCACGACAGGGAATCGATAAATTTGGAGCCTCTTACAGCAGGAATGTTCTCTACTTTCTTGCATTTTGACGTCTTGTTGGCATTTTCGCATCGTGAAGAGTAAAATCCTTTTCAAAGTTTTCAACGATTCGACAAATAATAGGCACGGAAAGCCGATTATGTGAACCGTGGGTTTCGCGAAAGCACGTGGGTGTTCACAAAAGAACATCTATTTTCATAAAATTTTTGGACAATAACCAAATGTTGGATGAAATTGTCAGAGTATACTAAATATAAATGACAACTAGTAGCAATTATAACATTTTAACCGTAGTTGACATTTCATTTCAAACTCATATCATTCTTATTGTAAAACCCTTTTTAACAAGTATTGTATTAAAAAAGAAAAGAAAACATTACGTACCAATAAATCTTAACAGACAAGAAGCAAGAGTGAATCTTAACTCGAAATAAACTTTACATTGTGGTGTAGCATTAACTAAGTGTATCAGTTAGATTTGGCCCGCTTTTAAATTAAACTGGCAATCGCGACAAAAACCGCACGAGATTGAAAATAAATTAACAATTGCTAAAGCAGAGGTTGAAGCCAATGATAGACGGACGCGCGGTCACGTGTGATGCAATCAAACTGTCAATTAGAGGCGCTTGTGTTTAGTTGCAGGAAAGGTCGTCACGTCCGTAAGCCATCCCTGTCGCGACATCACTAATTAATTACTTTACTGAATTCAGGAATGCCAATCCTTTGATTTAAATACAATTGGAATCTATTAAACACTGGAAGCACGCCAAACGTATACGGGATTACCCGCAACGTGTGGGTGCAACAAATACCCGCATCGAGAGTTCGACGGCAACCTATACACGCACATATCGTGCCGCCGCCACTTCTATGAATCTCGATCGGTTATTAATCGGCGCAAGTTCATAAGGCGCTTAATGCGCGGCTGTTCGTCAAGGAGATCACTGGAACTTGGATTTTGGTCGCCCGCATTAGGACCCAAACAGGATTTACTGCATACAAAGAATCAATCCATTTATTCGGTAAATATTTTATTACTTGATTTACGAGCTTTTTATTTACTTCTCAATTAAGATTTGTAGAACAAGCTTGGATGTATCCACTCGATTTGTCGGTCTCTCTCTTGATTAAATACGATTAACATGAACACATAAAAAGTAATTTATTGTTATTATTTGCCAAGTTCGATTATTTTAGTGTTCTAGCTACGCTATTCACTTATAGATAATTTAAACTGTCCGCTATGTAGAAGTAATCAAAGCTGTAAAAAGCACCGATATTTTGGGAGTGCTTTATATTCAAATTTAATCTTAAGAAATATACATACAGAAATCTGGAAGAAACTAAAGGTCCATGAAAATAACTACTTCTATTGACATATGTGGAATGAACTTTAAAAAAACACATTACTATACACGTGGAAAAATTGGGGGCAAAATATCCGTAAGTATTCGCAAATGATTGGTTAATTAATATGTGAACAAAATTTAAGTTATTCTAATAGTGGCGCCATTTTTGAGTTTTCAGACTAATCTATAAGAAAAAACTAAACTCCAAAGGTACAAAGATAGAGAGATAACATAATTTTGAAGCAATGATATCAAATGTAGAAGCATGAAAACTGTTGGTAATTGGATAGAGAATAATGTTGAAAATGCCATACTGCGATTACATTACTTCCCTAACACCTAATCATTATGATCCTCAAACTCCTCCTACAACTCTATAAGCCTACATCCAATGCTTTCTACAGTATTTGAGAAGTTAACGTATCAAGAGGCTCCAAATGGAACCGGATCATCAGATTGAATTTCGCAGTTCCCAAAAGATATTGTGCGGCAGTCTTCCCAGGCTTTTGATAAAGTGTGTCATAGCAACCTGGAAGTCAAAACATTAAAGAAGCTTCTCCCCCAATACCCACTATCAAATGCTCAAATCGCACTTAATAGATAGATACTTCTTAATGAAACAAGGCAATAAATATACCGATTTACATCCTATACATTCAGAAGTTCCGCAAGGTAGCGTCCTTAGATTAATATATACTTCCTGTATATATCTGACCTGTCAACAACAAGAACCATTACGGTAGTAACATATGCGGATGACACAAATGTCTTGGCACTCCGCACTGGCCCAATTGGCCTCAAAGGACTTACAAATCAACCTGAACAAAATTCAGTCCTGGTTAAAAACGTTGTGAATTAAGGCTAATGGAACAAAATCCATCCAAGTGACTTTTATATTCCGCAGAAAAACATGGCCTACTGTAAAGATCAACAATTCTCAACTTACACAAGAAGACAATGCATTTAGACCGATGCTAGGTCTCAAACAAGTAAAATATACTGAATCACCGACAGAAGATCAAAACTATCCTTAGATAATAAATTGCTATTATACAAAGGCATCTGAAAACCAGTATAGATCTATGGTACCAAACTGTGGGAAACTGCTAGTAGTTCCAATATTGACATTATACAGGGGTTCGAAAACAAAATGCTATGTGTCATCGTCTATGCCCCGTACTAGGTTTCCCACGAAGTTATGCAATATGATATCCCACTAGAATCTGCCAATGAAGTCATCCATCAGTTTAGTGTTAAGTACGATGAAAGAGTGACAGTGCACCCCAACGTACTAACCAATCGCTAAATATGCATTGCCATCCGATCTGACTACCAGACTCAGATAAGTTTGGATTTTAAGAGAATGCATATAGACTCATTTAGACACATAAACTATAGATTTAGATTTAGATTAAATTTTAAAGATCACTCACTGCCGCAATATATGTAATTCATTCTCTTCTCATCTCAGGACTCATTTGTAGTTAATAAAAAAGTCTGGTGTGAACATCACACGACTTTCCTTATCCTATTATTATATATTATACCCGGTCCATCGTCACGGCCCTGCGCTGCTCTTGTCCCGGAATTTATTATTTTAAAAAAGGACGAGGCGCGAGTCCAACACTCGAAAGCTGATTAAAATAAACAGTAGAAGACAATAATTGACTCGTACTTAAAATTTTGCTACGTCACTGAAGGTAACCGTGCGGGCTTGGCCGCACGGCCTTCCCCATTATTGCCTGCGTGCTCCCTCCTAGCGGCCAAGCGCTCCTCTCCACCCCCCACCCCCCGTCCTCCCGCAGTTGGCCAGGAAGCTCTCCGAGCGCGCGTAATTGGTCCGTTTAATTAATTTTTAATCGGCTATAACTTATTTATTTTACCTCGGATCAAAAAATTTCATTGTAATTTTTTGTTCGTCTCGGTCTAATCTATCCGTTAATATAAATTTCCCGAAACATTTTATGAACTCCCGGTATATTAAAAATCCTGAGCATCAATTTTTTTTCGAGTTCCTATTTTACCAACTTTTATTTTAAATTCATGTTTATCTCATGATAACAAATCATTTTTATTCTCATAAATTTTTTGTATCTTCAACCGTTTAGATTCGCGACCGCTTTGCGACCGATTTTGCGAACTTGCGACCAAAGGACTCGGCCGATTTTTACCAAAAGCTTCGTACTGCGTCCCCTACATACAAGTAACTTGCATATTATATATAAATTTCAAGTCTCTAGCTCTTACGGTTCTCGAGATATCCTGTTTACTGACAGACCGGCAGACAGAAAGACAGACAGACAGACTAAAAAAAACAATGTAATGCTATACTAGAAAAGGTATGATAGAACCGTCGCAAAAGTAAAAAACAAATTTTTATAAAACTATTTTTTGAAAGAATTGTCTCTTTTGTGTAGTTTTTTTGTACTTTTTCCATGAAACAAATCTTAAAATGCGAATGACTGGGCAAAATACGTTTTAATTGACAACTATTGATTTATCCTATTAGGGTGACATTAACAGTTTAAAGTAATGGACCAGACTAGTCTTTTTCATAGACATAAAAATTAAAGTAGTATTGCAAAAAACGGAAAAATGAAAGAACAAAAAATTAAAAAAAATTTATGTGGAAAATGATAAATGTCGCTATGGCTTTAAAAGTGAGCAGATTACGTGGCTTCGACTTTCGTTTATATTCGTGAAAAAGTCCCCAAATGTAATTTCCCCTCATACTCTTCGATTGTTATCCTTGATATCGGCGCTCCATTTCCATTATGTCCTGGTGAATCTTTCTCCTTATTGTTCCTGAGAAGTCGCCCATATTGCCCTTACAGCTCTCAAGATGAGAATCCAGCAAAATCATTTAGAGAGATATGCGGCATCCTAGTAGTTTACCAGCTCCTTGGCGATGGCTACCGCATGTGTGCGTAAAGTAAACTTATCGGCATAAAAGCACAAAACATCAAAAACTGCAAAAGCACATTAGGATCGTTATACCATTGATTCTCTTTCTTTCCAATACACAACTAATTTGAGGCAATTGTCTCATATTTCGCCCATTTTCTAGCAACTTCAATGACTAAAAAGTATATTTTTCTTGCACTGCTTTTTATATTTTTTCTTTCTTTATTACAATTTATTATTTACAATTGATAATTTTTTCAGATTTCTTATTTATAAACATTACCCATCTATTTTCAACCTTTCCATTTTAAGAAAGTGTAGTTTTTAATTTTTCATTTTGTCGTTCAATTAGTTTTATGTGCCGTTATTATTGCTATTTTTGTTTGATGATTCTATTAACTCTATATCATATTAAAATGGTTTTTATATTAAAAAAAAAGAAGCAAAGAACAATGTTGTATCACATGCCACAGCAAATTGACTAATCACATTATTGGTTCTAAAGAATTTCTAGATATCTAAAAACTGTTCTTCGCCCATTAAGAAACGCCAAGGCTTTCTGCTACAGCCAAATCCCGACACACCAATGCGTCCCACAACCTACCCGCATCTCAATTCCTAGTAATTATGCGACCGACTCAAAAGTGATTAGCTTTTGCATGTGGCGGATACAGGACAGGTTTAGCAAGTGACCGTAAAAGACCGGAATATTATTTCTTAATAACGCCCTCCACGACCGTACATTTTCTCGTTTGCATATTTCGCAGCATCTAATGAATTCGCTCTACCTGCTTGCCGAACGGAGAAAAACACGGCCGGTATTCTGGATTTTCACAAAAAAAAAGAACGGAGCTAACTGAGGTAATATTCTGCACTGCCCGGGGATTAATGCAAATCGTTCTTGCAATACCGGCCCACATTGAAAAATATTCGGAAAATCAGCAGGTAAAAATAATACTACAATAAAAAAATAACAATGCTTGCAAAAATCGCGTTAGTATAAATATAAGTTAATTTCATCTTGCTAAGTGCATGCAAATGACTTGAACAAGGCGTTGTTGCAACTGTGTTTATATGAAACCGTAACGAGTGTCGTATCTGATACCCCCTGTTGGTACAAACATCTTGAAACTGCAGTATCTATACAATTATTGTACTTTAAGGCAGTTTATATAACATTAGCTTTACAGCTACTGAACAATATTGACAACTATATCTTTAAGAATATCTAATAAGTATACCAATAAAAATTATCCAACGGAACTAGAAATATTTTACCCATTTAAAAAAGAAATAGAAATTTTTTTAAATTGTGTCTCATTAACTTACCCCACATCTTCAAAATATCTCATTCAATAAGTCTTACTAAAGATAATTGCTCATTAACAAAGTAAAACTAAAACTAAATATTCAACCAACTAATTAAAATTACAAATTAGTTGAAATTTCAATTCGAATGCTAGTAATTAAATAGTCTAATTAAAATTCTAGAACAATTAATTTACTTCTGCGCGATCGCATATGCAAATTGAAGTTGAGCACGATTTAATGATATATTTTGTGAATGCCTTGTCATTACTATAACACAATAATGAGCTGCAAAAAGTACTAATTTGAATAAATACACACACAAATCACGTATAGCAAACATAAGTATATGATTTTTATTTCAGGTTATGCTAGTAATTATCCCTTCTTATTTACTGGCTATATTTATAGGTAAAACGCTGGCATTTTATCATATCCCTTAATTATTGTACTGTTGCAATGTTGTAGATATCTTCAAATTTTTAGGCCCTTAAAAAGTTTAAATAAGCCAATAAAAATGCACTATAATTACCAATTAACTTTTTACGTTCAAAACTAATTAAAATATAAATATTTATGCTGCTAGCAGAAGTAAAATAGATCTAATAAGTCTACGGACTCCCAATAAAGTACAGATATACAAGGTGATCCAAATTAGAATTCAGGATATTTTTCCGGAATAAAACATAAAATATTAGAACACATTAAATTTTATTGCCATCAGTGTACAGACGTATGAAATATGCTGGCCAAATTTCAATCACAACTGCCCTGATGCGCGATCATTATTTTAACGAAGTTTTAAATAATACTTTCCTGTAAATGGGATCCTATTTCAGCAATTACACTCCTTTAGCCCTGAAAACGTACCAGGTTGTTGGCATAAATTCTTTCCTTCAATTAGCTCCAGGGTAACAAGTTTAACTGGGTTAGATAGTAAGACCGCTGTGATCAATTTATGTCGCCTCTCTACAAGATAAGACGACTAGAAAATTTTGTTTGAAGTGAAGAGTATTTCACGTGCTGTGCGACTTGTGGCCCCCTCTTGTTGAAACCACACGTCATTAAAGTTAAAATTGTTGGTTTAATTGAAAAAAGAGTTGTTTAGCATCTCCCACTAGCGTATACCATTGACAATAACAGCATTGTCAGTTTCGCCCTCATAGAAGTACGGGGAAATAATTCTTCGATCCCACAATGCACACCAAATGGTGCATTTTTATGGAAGCATTGATTTTTCATAAATACATGTCGAATTTTCACTAACCCAGATGCAAAAATTCTCACACTTCTCAAAAGCCTTAAAGAAAAATGAATTTCGTCACTCGATATGGATTTTTTTGCAAAAATTAGCATCAATTGCTATGTTCTCTAAAACCCAGTTCACAAATGTACAGTGTTTCAGGTCATATCTGTCATGTTGGTATCTAAACAACAAGTGTACAAATGCAAACTTCCAACGTTCACAGAATGCAAATGGCGTATAATACGTATCCAGTAGCACAATTTGATTCATCCTTTATTATTAATATAAATACAAGTAATCCTCCCATAACACGATAGATAAATTCCCAGAAAATGCTGTGCTGTATGAATCTGTTATATGAAACTCAGAACAAGTACAAAAACTATTTTCATTCTAATAACCCTATAATTTAATAATTTTCCACTTCCTCACTGCGCAGTACAAATAAACGTAAACTTTTGTTCGCTTTAATGATACCATCTTCCCTCTCCGAATCCTTTTCATCATTTGCGTCTTTTGCTTTCCTTACAAAATATTTTAATTTTGATTCATTTGCAAAAAAATTACAAGTTCGTTGTATGTAGATTTTCTGGCAAAGAGATACAATTTTCGTACTTTCCTTTTGAATTTTCGGCTTCTTTCAGCGAAAGGGTCTGTATTTAAGAAAAAATAATTCTGGATTTTTAGCTAAGCTTGAACCTTTTCATATTTTTTAATGTAAAATTTATTAACTTCACAAATTTCATTACTGTTGTTCTCCCCAGAACCGACTTGTTTTACAACTTCTGATATTTTTAGCAAATCCCCTTCGCCAACTTCTTCTTCTACCAATCTTTCTTGACATCCTTAATAATCATATCTTGACAACCATCGTCTCCGATCGATTTAGTAAATTGTAATATACCACCAATTTTTTGACGATTCAAAACCGTTTTTTACTTCAAATAATGATGCCAAAAACTTTTTCAAACATACATTTAAAGCTGATGTTTTTAGTTCTTTCAACGATAAGGATATGGTTTCGATACAATGCCTAATTGAAAATGGTTTCCAAGCTTTCACTACGCCACATTTAAAATTAATTGTAATGATCTATTGATGTAGTAAATTTTAAAGGTATAATAATACTTTGATTCAATTGGTGGAGTAACTAAGTAGTGTTTCGTGGTAGAAAAACAACTTAGACATTGAGATGACTCAAAGCTTGTGGGTAACTTGAAGTATTATCAAATTTTCAACCCCTAGCACAAAATATTTTAAAAACCATTTTCTAAATCAATCTCTAGTTATAATAATAATAATGGTAAGGCTCTAATGTCCCGCGTGGGAGCACAGCCTGCAAACTGAGAAAGTTGAGGCTCTCATATGTTTGCTCACTGTGCGCACCATCTCTGATGCGGGGCAATGCGGCAAGCACCGCATCTTATACGGTTCCTATTATTACCCCTTGTTCGAAATGAATGCAGGTACTCAATTATTTCTAGAGTAGGCCACCCGTCAGGGATCAGAAAGCTCGGGTCCGTCCGCATGGCAGGCCGCGCTTCAACCGCGCTTCAACCGCTCTTCAACCGCTCTTCAACCGCGCTTCAACCGCTGGACCGCGCTGCCTCTATATCTCTAGTTTTTTTTGCGCACTTACAGGCACTGCAGCCGCAAAGACTTATTGTGCCCACTAATATGCACTTAAATGCTAGGACATTCACACACACCCATGGGTTGAGCGAGACTCGAACTCGCGCGCGCCGGCTAAAGGACAGAGCCAACTGGTTGAATCATCTGAGCCACCGCGTCCCTATATCTCTAGTTACCCAAGCTTTTGAATTTGCCTTCTAATATGCGGTAAGATGTTTTTATGTATGTCTTTAAATACACGGAGATTTAAAGATCTATAAACAAGTAAGGGTTTTGTCATAAGGTCTCCTAATTACTCAAAAGTGTTACACGATCTTTAGATACTTTAAATCCGGGTGCAGTTTTTTCTTGTGTCAATATAAAGGTTCTATGAAGCATTTTTCCACCAACGTCCAGTTTCATCGGCATTAAATACTTGATATGGTATGTATCTCGGCTATTCTATAATCTACTGAATACGTCCTAACAGCATCATGATCAACCGACGCAGATTTGTCTTGAATTTTCGTGCTATGAATTGCAAAACACAATTTTTTGAACCAACCTTTAGTTCCCACAAAATCCGGTTCTCCATTTTCTTTAAGGTGCTTGTAAATTTTCCATTTTCTCAATTATTGGCACTCAGGGAGGAGCTGCTTATTTTGTAGCTGTCAAAGATCCCTCAGCAATTAGCATTACTATTTTTTTTCATTTTTCGTAATGGTTTCGACTGTTGCTTCATTTAAATTTATAGTTTTTGCAATCTGTGGTAATTTTTCTCCTTTTATAAGAATTCTTATTTTTATATGAAAAGTTGTTTTTTATTTTTATCATAGTTTGAGACCGAAGTTTAATTTTCCAAAAATTAGTGTTAAAAATAACACATACCTAAAAAAGCTAGCTATCGAAATCATGAACACTAGAAGTTCCTCAAATAATATTTTCTGTTATTCACGAACTGAACACTTGATACATAAAATACACAGTAAATGTGTACTTCACTCAGGGACAGAGTCTTGATAAAAGAAAATTCGGGTATTCCCAATTGTATGTATTCAATGATGTGAAGATAAAAATCGGGTATTTCCCCAATTGTATTTTATTTTTTTATGTATAATATGTATTGTAATTTAAATTTCTAAATACATATATACGTTAAACAGTAGAAGTACAGTGTTATACGAGGGATTCCGAAAATATTTAAATGCGTTAAGGCAAAACCGTATTGTAGAACACCATGTTGTAGAAGAGTTATTTGTAGTAATAAAAGTTTTTAAAACTTGCTTCTCATAATAATGGTGATATCAAATACAAAACTAGTAGTCCAAACGTAATGAAGATTACCATGTAGAATTACGCGGTATCAAAGCGTAGACGTTTCAAAAATACTTCAAATGTACGTTGAGCCTACTACAAGGCAATGGCCATGTCAATATCAAGATCATAAATAGTAGATTTTTCTTTTATAAACATAAATTAAGACATCACAACGCCCGTTACTTCAAAATTACGATTTCTGCCATCGCGTGACTTGCAGTTTAGAATTCAACAATTGCTGTAAGGCATGCTACTTGTTAGTAAAGTCGATAACGCTCAATTTGGTGTAAATGAAAGTTGTTATTACATTTTGTAAAGGTAAGAACTATGCTTGAGAGCAAAACAATTGACCCAGCAACATTGAGTTTTAAGAAAATGTGTATCCACTTCGATAGCATTTCAAGTAATGTTCAGTCTATTGTTTGAAAGCTTAATATCTGTGGTTTCAAATGATACCACTGTGATTGGGATCGGACCTGTTCTGACAAAGTTATAGGCCTGGAAATATGTGTAACACAAAAGAGTTGAAAAGGCCATTTTGAAAGGAAAAAAAATAAAATCCTTGGTTGAAATTAATTTAATGATTTTTTCAATGCATAGTGTTGCCACGTCTACTCATAATTGTATTTTGCAAGCGACTACGCATGAATCGGATGAATTTTCCTATGCTGCCTTCAGGGCTTCCCACTCTTTAATCAACGCCACTCGCGGTTCCATCACGCTCCCTGTTGCATGATTTGTGGCCCGGACTCTTCGCTTAAGTTCATCCCAAACATGCTCAATTGGATTCAAATCTGGGCTATACGGAGGCCAGTCCATTTTCGGTATACCGACGTCAGCCAGGTAAGTAGTGGTTACTCGGGCGGTGTGACTTCGCGCATTATCGTGCGTTGACATGAAGTCCTCGCCAAATTCCGCAAACGAAACAACATGTTCCTCCAGAATGTCTCTGATGTAGCAGTCTGCTGTTAAACCTGCCCCGCGTCCTCTATTAGGTACGAAAACCAACGTAGTTTTTCCGTGCATAAAAATGCCCGCCTAGAACATGCAAGACCCACCTCCATATGCGACAGTTTCTTGAATACAGCAATAAGCAAATCGCTCCCCTGGCCGCTCGCTTAAACCTGACGTCTCCTGTCGTTGCCATGTAAGCACATCCTGGACTCGCCGGTGAATAATATCCGACTCCCAATTGCCTAGATCCCAATCGAGATGTTTGCGAGCAAACGCCTTTGCTTTTGGATTGCAGTCAGCTTAGGTTCCGTCAGTCTTCTTCTCACTGTCCAAGCGCTAGTGACCACACCTCTAACCGCACTCAGCTCTTGCTTGAGATCAACGTCAGTCATATATCGATTTCTGAGGAATATTGAGAAATAGGTCGTCTACGTTGTCACGCGCCTACGGCAGTTTCCTTGACGGAGGATGTAGCCACCGGTTTCCCGGTACCGACGCCACACTCTCGACACAGCTGATTGACTCAGATTTAATCGATTTGTCACGACCCTCTGAATGAGGCCCTCTCTCAACAATGCAACTGCCTGGGCTGCTTTGGCGGCCGTGGTATGCGTTTTCTTGCGAATCACTCGAGCACTTACGTCAACTTCGGCATGTCGCGCATGTGCGTTCTAATTAGCAAGATTCGTAAAACACCGTTCGTGATGCATATTTTTGTGAATGGGTCATCCGATTAATGCAACAGCAACAGTTTTTTAAAGCTCAATAATAAAGGTACTCCTTACAAGCTAATATTTTTATTTTCCTTAGACTGAAATAGGATACGAATATGCGCGTGCAGCTAGTCTATTGTTTTGCTCTCACATGTATAAAAAACTAAAAACTAGAAAAACGACGCTTGAATTTCTCCGTTTTTATAATTCTGGCAATTCTATCAAATGTGCCAACTCCAAACTCCATTACAATTTCATAAAAGAATAAAATCAGGTCTCTAGTTTTCACAAAACCTTCTAAATGTTACTAGTCACATTTGGCAAAATAAATGACATTCTATTACAGAAACAGCGCGAGAACGGGAGGCTTCGGGGATCGGAGCGACGAAAAACCAGTGCAGTTACCCGTAACGCGGCGCGATGAGTGCAAGAAGCGGTTTCACGCCTCGGCGGGCGGACAAGCGCAAGGCCGGGCCGCGGCTCCGGGCAACAGGTGGGTGGTTCCACCCCCGTGAAGTACCACTTTAAAGAGCTTACAGCGTGCTGAAACTTAATACAGCGCCGAACACTTAATTAGCTTTGCAGCCGAACGCGGTCGCTCGCCGGTTTACGCGAATTGCCGCTACTTCAAAGAAGCAGGGCAAATTGAGAATTCTTTGCTGACGTTGGCAAAAAATCGATCGGGAAATCGCCATGCAAATGCGCATATAGCAAATAGCAATTTGGGCCCACGGACTCGGCGAGGTTCCATCGCACCCGTCTCTGCGCAGCACACCTGTGTTTATCGAAAACGACGCTCCGTAATGAATCTACCGTGAAACACGTTGGCGGTTTTAAATTCGACTTTAATTGGAAGTTTCAGTCTAAATTAAGGAAAAGGGGGCAATACGTGTTTCTTCTATTTCAGATATTTTTTAGGTGTTGGAATTTTTCAAAATAATCTTTAAAAAGGTTTAAAAAACAATTATAATCAAAACTAGTAAAAAAAAAAACTATGTAGAAACGTTGTAAACGGAGATACTATTACAATGACACGTGTATGAACACACAAAGACGTTTCATGCAAAAGGACAGTTGCAACGACAATGCGTTTAATATTAAAGTTGTGCTATACAACATAATGGAATCATAAATCTAGTAAAATTACAAAGCGTATGTATATAGAAACAACTTCAAATAAAAAATACATTTTGCAATGATATTAGAAATTCGCGAAAAAGTATTAATAAACGCTATAAATTTCAGTAACGTAAAACTAAATTAAAGAGCAGAACAAACGTTGGCGTTAATTTGAAAAAGTAAATAAATGAATATGTAAAATGAAAAAAGTGCCAAATAAGACTATATAGCATCCGTTACGCATTTGCAGTGTATGTACTCAAAAATTATTAAAATATAAAAATAAAGCCGCAAGAATGCATAATTAAGCATTGCTTTTGATCTTATCAAATCACTCTTCATACCACAAGAACCATTAAATTTCATAAATTATTTTGTTTTGGCACACGACAAGAAAAGAAGCACCCACTTGAATATTATGCAGCCAAAACGTGATACAGCAGGTTGGTTTTGCGTTTTTAATTAAACTTAGCAAAATGAAGATTCCCTAGCAGCGGCTACAACGTCGAGTGTACCCATGGCCTTTAGCTATACACGTGGCCTATTCTTCCCTTTGTAACTATAATGAACACGTAAAATTGAATATACGATCTCTTTTAAAGAGCGGCATTTTTAAATGCAATCCATGTGTGCTCATAACAATTTACGAACACCTACGCACACAATAAATATTCATTGTTTAAACAAGAATATTAAAAACACGAATTATGATAATTGTCAAATTTATATAATAGTAACAAATACATAATTTTTGAATTACTTTAAATATTAATAGTTAAAAAAATTAACATTCTATAAAGGGTTATTGCATTAATAACATAAGTAGTGTCTCAAAAGAAACACACGATTTAAATTGTGAACCATTTCTTTTTGTAAGATTGGCTTGGTGATATTTTGTAATAAGCACGTTGAGGCGTTTTAATCAATATGGAGCACTACTCGACGGAGGAGCGAGTAACGATTGTCACATTTCATTACAAGCACGGAGAATGTCTTGCCGAGACTGGACAAATTAAGTGACATTTTCGGATAGAGCAATGCATCAAATAAAACAACTGCAAAAAAACTAATTAAAAAATTTTAACAAACGGGTTCGGCTGGAGACAAAAAAACAGCCCGACCTCATATTGGACGTTCGCAACAGTCACTACAACTGAACATTTGAAAAAACACCATGCAGTGGATTTTAACAAAAGATCTGTATCTACACCCATTGAAGATTCAACTAAGCCGGGATCTAAAGCCAAACGGCGATTTGAAATGGTGTCGGCCCACTTGCGCCCGGCCCATTTGCACCTCAGAAAAATGTCAACAAAAATAATGGTCTCATTTGCGCCCAACGTTGCAGCTCCTTAGTCATTACGAATAATTACACAAAATTTTATAATTTTACGCTGGGTTCCTCTAGTTTCAATATGTTTTTATAAGTACCTTGGTTTTTGTATTTTTTGGGGATTGATTTTTGTGTTTTATAGTTGTAAATTTTCGAAAAAGTTGCAAAACAGCAAAGCTGATTCTTGTCATATTTTTTGTTTTTCTTGTATTTCTTGTTTTTGGCATTTTAGATTAGAATTCACAATATATACATACATACATAGTCGAGTAGTATATAGTTAATCAAGTTTTTGTATATAGGATAAAGTGCACAGACATTTCCCTAAATCGCATGTATTTTCAAATTCCACGAACGTCTTCTCTATTCTTTCGTCCAATTCTACGTAGTTCTTTTTTATTCTTTTGCCTTCCAAGTTCAAATACTGCCTATCGTAAACATAGTCCATATATTCTGTTTCCTTCTTCAAAATCTTTACGAGTTCAAAAATATTTGGATTTGGTTTCAAGAGTTGATTCAACCTGTTGTTCCATCCTTCAACGGCATTATTAGCTCTATGTCTGTGGCCGTGGTAGTTGTGTTATTTTCCGACCACCGATCTACGAAGCAAACGAAAACGCCGTCAATTTATCATTTTCAGGGACGTTTTCCATTATGTCTAGCCATCCAACGTCAACATAATTTAATGGCAAATATTTCAATGCAGCACACATACGTACGTGCAACCGTATGTCGTTATTTTCTGTGTATTCTGTTGCAAGTTCCAGATTTTGAACTTCTTGCCACAAGGCTTGATTGTAATGGAAATTACAGTCAGAAATTTCAACGCTTTAAGGCCGAGATGGAAGCTTATTCAAAATCAATCTTCACAACGATTGGATTCCATGAGGCTTCAATTTTAAATATGGAAAATAATCTGGTGTATGTATCATGTGTATCATGAATGGTATAAATCTGGTAAAATTGCTTACTGCAGCTTTTCAATGTTCCATTCATAAAAAAGTCTGTCCTTTTAATAATGTCTCTTTACATTTTTGACTTACAAAAATAAGAACCCTGTGTTCTTCCGTATCATCGGCGAAAAGAAAAGTTGGCCCATCTCCTATCTTCAATACGTTTTCGAAAAAATGAACATCCTGAAATGTTGCAGGGTTTTGTATCACGCCTCGTGCGTTGTTCCATATTCTATTTGAGGTTGATTTTGCCGAAGAAAATGCAGGAATCTCAGTCACAAAATCTAAACCTCGATTGAATAAACCGTTTATTTCTTTCTTGTAAATCTTGGACATTGGCAAAAAATCTTAACGAACAAATATCTAATCCTTGCATCATTATTTACACATTTACCAGTATAAGCAAAATGTTGACTTGTTTTCGTCTCGCACTTTATCCCATATACAAAACCTTAATTAACGACTAATGACTAATGAGCTACAACGTTGGGCGCAAATGAGACCATTATTTTTGTTGACATTTTTCTGAGGAGCAAGTGAGCCGAAAACGGCGGTAGAAGCCGGGCGCATCTAGGCCTATATCTTTGAAATCCCAGGTATTTACCGATTGGGTGGCTAGAGAAAAAAGAAGTTGACGGAACTTTTGGCAAGAACATTATCTTCATCGACAAGGTGTATTTACAGCAATAAGCAAAACTTTCGCATTTGAGATTTAGGAACAATTATGCATACCCAAAGAGTAACAGTTTGGTGTGAATCTTATACTGGTGGAGTGATTGGGCTGTCCGTTTTTGAAAACCTAGTCGGAAACCCAGCGACTATCAATGGTGAACGTCATTATGAGATGATAGTGAATTCTTTTGTGGCCTCATTTAGAAGGCATTGATTTGGATGACTTGTGGCTACAGCAGGACAGCGCAAACTGCTATTCGACGCATGAAATAATCCAATTGTTAAAGCAGAAATGTATCATGCCATTTTTCTTAAATAATATGATAAAAATGATTTACTTAAAGTATTATAAATTCAAGTGCCATCTCTATTTAGAGGTTGTCGACCACCTGGTTAAATTGTTCTTTATCATTCGCAATCCGGAAAAGTTGTTCGGTGTTCATTCCAGT
This sequence comes from Sinelater perroti, assembly GCA_036346155.1. Taxonomy (NCBI): domain Eukaryota; kingdom Metazoa; phylum Arthropoda; class Insecta; order Coleoptera; family Elateridae; genus Sinelater; species Sinelater perroti. Next base: position 22,436,345 of record JARFIY010000001.1, read on the forward strand.
CCGCATGCTTATGTTTAAAAGCCAAAATAATCTTTTTCTCCCTCTTCTTCTATCAAGTTTCCCTGTAATTATTAGCTGTGGTAGTCTGCATTTATTATTTCGGAGGATGTCCAAAGTGTCCAGTCTTTCTTCTTTTTTAATTCTCTATCTTTCCCTAGTCTTCTTAATTCTTCAGCATTACTTACTCAGTCCAAGATATTTTTAATATTCTTCTTATTGTCCACATTTCAAAGGATTCTATTTGTTTCATAATTGTTTTCTTTAACGTCCAAGCCTCTACTCCACGCAGCAAGTTAAACCACATGTAGCACTTAAGAAATTTCAGTCTAATTGCAAAATGAAGGCGTCTATTACCTAACATTTAAATTTAACAAAAGCACGTCTATTTCAGTTCTCGTTAAAACTTCTTCATCTGGTTCTAATAAGTCATTTATCCAGCATCCAAGACATTTGTAGTTTTGGACCCTTTCAATAAGTATGTTATTTAGTGTAAGATGTATCAGTTTTGCTGATTACCATATTATTTTGTTTTGTTTAAATTCATGCTTAGTCCTGCTGCTTCGCATTCGTTATTTAATCGCATTAACATATTTTGGAGATCTTCAGCGTTTTCGGATAGAATTGCCGTGTCGTCGGCATATCGGATGTTGTCAATAGTTTCTCCATTTATCGTAAATCCTTCTGCCTCTTTTCAGAGTGCTTTTTAAAATATTTCCTCATTAAATAAGATCGGTGAAAGTACGCAACCTTGCCTCCTTACACCCAGTTTGATTTTAATTGCGGTTGTATCTACATTTTTGGCTCTGATCATTAGTTTGATTCCAATAAATATTTTTAATTAGGCGTTTTCCATCTAATCCTAATTTTATTAGCGATTTGATAAGTTGGGCAGGTTTGACTCGATCGAAAGCTTTCTTGAAGTCAATGAAGCAGATGAAAGTTGGTTTTTGCAATTCTCTTCACTTTTGCAACAAAACGTTCATTCTAAATAGAGCTTCTCGAGTGCCCAATCCACTTCTAAAATCAAATTGTGAATTTTTTGTAAATTCGATGTTAATTTTTTTTTTAAGTAATATCTTGAGTATGTGACTCATGAGGCTTTTCAGTCTAAAATCGTTACAATATAAAGCATTGTTTTTCTTTGATATTGGTATAAATGTCAGAGCAGTCCAGTAGTCGAGGTGCGGACGAACCTGGGTTCCATTCCCGGAGCTCTCTAATGCCTGGCGGGTGGCATACTCAGTCACCAGAAATAATTGAGTACCTGCGTTCATTTCGTCTAAGGTGCGGTGCTTGCCACATCGCCCCGCATCAGAGATGGTGCACGACTACCGGGCAGAGAAAGAGAACATATGAGAGCCTTAATCTCTCAGTTTGCAGGTCGTGCACATACACGTTGGAGCCTTGCCATTATATTGGTATAAACATGGATTTTAACCATTCTTATAGTATATGTCCTGTATTATAGATATCATTAAACATTTTAGTTATTGTGCCTATATTATATTCGACAAAAAGTTTTATAATATTTGATGGGATTGTATATGGTCCGACAGCTATTCCGTTCTTGGCTAACTTTACAGCATATTCGACTTCGGACTTGAATATATCTAGATCTTCTATTTCCATAATTTCTTGTAAATTAATATCTTGTTTGTCGGCATCAAATAAAGTTTTAATATATATTTCCCGCATTTTAAGTTCTCTATGTGGGTTTAATATAATTTCCTTATTTTCACTTCTCATTACATTTGATATCTTCCTTTTAAGGTTTCCTGTTACTTCATTTAATCTCTTGTGTAAATTAAATTCGTTTTGCTAGTTTTGCAATTCTTTTATTTCCGCGCATCGATTATGTATCCATTTTTCTTTGGTTGTTTTTATTTCTCTTCGGATCAAAATTTGTAGATCTTTATATTTGCTTTTGTCTTTAGTTTTGACGTTTCTGCGCTCTTCCATTACATTCAAGATTTCCTTCGTCATCCATACTTTCTTTGCTTCTTTCTTATGCAATCCTTTCAGTGAATGTTCCGTAGTGATTTTATTTGTGTTTTTCCATTTGTTTTTCTGTGTTACAACTATTTTCCTTTAATTTTCGATTGAATTTCTTTTCAAAGTTTGGTTTTATTTCTTTATCTTTAATGTTTTGTAAGTTAATTCTTGTGTATGATGTTTATTTCCGTTTTATTGTTTTTAGTTTTACATTTATGTTGGCTACTAATAAGTTGTGATCAGTGTCGGCATCAGCACCGGGATAGATTTTCAAACATTTGATACTAAATATTTCAGAATTTTTCACTACAAAATTGAATTAATCTCCCCACGGTCATCAGATAACTGCTGATTAACATTTATGTATATCAATAAATATAAAATTTCTTTAGTAACGTGACAAATTGTTTTATTCCATTTCCAGCAACGTAGTGCTGCATATCAGATATCACATCATGGCACTAACCTAAAGAAAATTTGTAAATTTACCCGAGGGGAGAACTACTATTTTTGATGCCAAATGATTGACTAACGGTGCCCACAGGTCTTTGTAGGAACGACAACAATGACTAGCCTGAGAGTTAACGCACCCTTTTAAAGACTGTTAATGTCATTAAAATAAAAGATAAAAATTTTCCTTTGTCAATGAAAACTTTGTCACTATATGATCTTCCGCTGTGTAATTTTGCATATAGTTTATATAATGACTATTAAATATATAAATTTTATTATCTATACAAACAAAATTATATTCCATGAGATGTAAATATTTTCTTAAATATACTACTCGCTAAAATAGATGTAAATAGTAGGAGTATTTTTTATTAGATTAGGGAAATTCACCTTCAGCTGCTTATAAATAGATGTGCTGCTAATATTCAACTACGCCAAGACATGGACACATTCTCGAAGGCAAATTTTAAGTACGTTTAATTAAATATTTGCAACATTAAAGCAAATGCAGCGGTTAATTATAGTCCGCATACCTATGAAACGGTCCAGAAAGCGCAGTTAAATAATTTTAGAACAATGAGTATCCCAACGTGGGGCAGTCGGGTTTATTTTCATGCCTATTAATAACGACAGTTGGCCAGATATCCGTACACCTCCGCCTTAAACTTGGCACAAGTACAGCCCTGGTTAGGCCGAAGGACGAGAGAGTGCAACTACTTGTAATGCCGTTTTTAATCACCCTGATATTACAATAAAAACTCTTGCCAAGATCCACTTAGTTCATGCATAAGCAAGCACACGAACATCGCTCACGGCCAGCTTGTCCATTATTGTTAGATATGGGCACGAAAAAATCCGACGCATTTGCGGTGCACAAGTACTGGCCACGGAATTAGCATATCCTTAACATGCTAGTTTTCAGTTCACGAATGAAACCGTAACAGGTCGCTGGGTTTGTGAGCAGGTGGGTGGAGATTTATTCTGCTACCACTGGCACAACTATTCAAATTACACAAATACATAAATATTTCAAAACGCAGAGCAAGCTAGAAGCACTAAATAAATTCATTAGGTGCGCATATTTACGTCGAATCAGAAATAAAGCCTAGCATGCATATTTACCAAAGGATAATGAACTAAACATACGACGTATAAAATACAAATTAACCAACATGAACATCTCTTGTTATTGCTGGTATTTTCTTTTTTAAATAACAAATTCAAATCGGTAGTTAATGGTTCCAAAAGGTTTATATTAATTCACTTTTGTAATAAAGACTCTTATTTTCTATTTTTTGAAATTAATAATTATTTAAATGTTAAGGTTATTTCTATATTGCAATTGTTATTATAATTATCAATATTGACTAATAACCAATGGTACTGGTCTACCGATAAATTAGATCGCTTGCAAGTTAAAGCGTCTAGGTTCAATTTCTGAGGTAAGCCATCGCAAAACTTGTAAGTGATGTGATTGTCTAAAATAAAGATATAAACCTCAATAACATTAACATTTTTTTATAATCATAATAATTATATATAGACATAACCCAAGGCAATGTTTATTTTTTAATTTTTAATGATTTTGCTTTCCGTTTATTTGATGCCATCACCTTCCAAAATTTGAATAATATTTATAAAAACTACCCCAAGGAAATTAATAGAAGTAAATTTGCAAAAAGAATCAATTAATCAAATTCTTATAAACAAAATTTTAAATTAAATATTGAAAACAAAGCTAATGGTAACAATGGTTAATATGAGAACTAGTTTAAGCGTTTTGCAACTCGTGGCATAAATTAAAATATATAAATTCTGGATAATATAAACTCTTAACACCTGCACCAAATTAAATAGTACTGAGCTATAATTATACAAACCATTTTGATAATACCCAGGGAATGACAAAATTGGATGACGTCGGTGAGTTACCATGGCCCTTAATAACCCGATACTTTGTATTTAAAATGACTAGAAACTAAACAATCCGGGATATAACATATTAATTCAAAGTTTACACAGATATGTTAATTAAATTTAACATACTTTAAATTGCACAAGTGTTGTCAACGTATGTTAAGTTTAACGTGAATAATTCTTTAGATCAATAATACCTGTAAAAGTGGTATTTTTTATGCGGAATTTTAAATGTTGTAAATTAAATTACATATATGTCAAGTTCAATGCAAGAGCAAATATCAGTTTTTATAACCTGTACAAAACAAATAAGGGAATCCAGTACATACAACATGAATCTATATTCTTATTTCCCTCCAAATTATAAAGCTTTTGTACTGCAACCACAGCCGTAAGTACCATGTAAAGTACACAAAACCATGTATTTTTTAGAATTGTCTGGAATAATACTTAATATAAGTTTTTATTCAAATGATTATTACATAACATAAACCCATCATTTTTTAATAATAATGTATATAGCTTTTAGGGAACGTAATATATTACTAAGCTCTAAATTTTTTTCTCAATGCGAAAAATCTTCTCCGTTAATAACAGGGGAAGATTATCAATAGATCAAAAAATAATTCAATCAAAATTGCAAAAGGCCCGTTTATGTATCTTTATTCCTGTCGATTTTGCAACGAGTCGATAAGTTCCTATAAGGACCCACAAAGGAAATCCGGTACGTGGATTTATACATAATTACACGACTTTGTCCATTTTAATAATTCGTTGTAAATTATTTGTCAAATCAAAAACAATTTCCTATAAACTAGAAGGCACTATAATATGGAATTATACAAAAGTTAAAACAACACTTCAGAACTCTAGTATAGACCACAAAAATTAAAATAATTTCTAAATACAAGTCGATTTATAGTTGATATATGCAATGCTACTAAATCATTCAATAAAATTCAGTCTTTGATAATTATTTCAATTTATACAAAGTAAAATAAACTCTAGACATTTGTGATAACAATAAGAGATATTTCCTTGTTAGAAAATCTGAAGAATTTAAAATCCTAGAATCGACAAAAATTTCATTACCCTTATAAATCAAATGTGTGCTATGAAATGGTTAAAAAACTACAAGGCTCTAAGATTTTCTTCTATAATAAATTTATGTCTTATTCAACGTATTAATGAAAAATGCTCAACAATACTTACTTCATTTAAAATAACAACAGCAATCGCAACCCTATAATAAGCGGTGATATAAGTTATAAAATTTTTGAAAATACTTGCGTTCTAGTTGATAGGGCTGGTGATATTGCTTCAAGGCACATAAGATAGGTAATTGTAATACTTTCTAATTCATCACGACATCCTAATAGCGTTTCAGGTAGCTTCATTGTCTTGGCCAAAATTACAAGTGACGCCTATATTTAGTTTGAAGCAAAGCATCGATGTTGAGTTTCTATTGAAATTCATCAATGAATGATTTATGACAACGCTTGTAGGGATGTCTCTACTGTTAGGAGGTGAAAGTAGCTGTGTAGCATTAGTGCCTGCAGCAACACTTATTTTTTTCTACAGTGGATTGGAAAAACTTGTACACTATATCAAATTGACCAATGCAATACCAAAATGTCCTTGTTTAAATTAAAAAAATTAAATTTCTCTAAATCTTACACATAAAAGGAATGATAAACTAAGCGCGTGAGCGCCATTTCAGGGTAAAACAAAAACAAATCAAAGCAGAAAAAATGTTATTGGTAACATATGTTTATATACTCTTTGATTCGCCTCTTGGCAATTCCATTGCGGCAGTAAGCTGGAACTCACGAGACCTTAAGATATTTTTCAAATGATTCATTTTTTTTCCTTTCAGATTTTCATTAAACATAATTTATGTTAATCGAATTGGTTTTATAAAGTTTTAATAGATTAAAAAGTAAATTGTTACCTTCTATCAATTGTTAGATGCCCAGCCGAGGATTATACGAGCATACGAAATAGGAGCAGAGCATCGCGTATATGTGCATGCATTCAGACAACAAGTTACTACGTACAACATTGCTTTAATACTGCAAAATGTTACTGAGAGGATCTATGGCTATAATTTGCTCTCACTGTCAAGCAAGACACTTTGCTGAAAAGCGTCCAAAAGATGAGTTTTCAATTTGCTGACACAAAGAAAAAGTAAACCTACCAGAAGTTATGATGCCTGACTTAATCAAGCATACGATGATCGAAAATTAGATGACATTTTCTTGAAAACATAAAATTTTATAATATTCTGTTTGCTTTCGAGTCACTAGAAGGAGCGCTCCTTGAGGTTACATCCGGCACAGGACCTGATTATTTTAAAATTCACAAAATCATGTTCTTGATGCTCAGACAGTTATAGAGAGAAGAGTTAATTTAGGAGATAACCTAGGTAACACATTATTTGCAATATTGACAGTCATAGCTTTTGTTATTTGATACTTTTAATCGATGGACATGTTTCTACATTAATATGTGAGTTATATTTGTTAGAAGAAAGCGATTTTACTTGCTAAATTTTCTTAAGGCTTTTTGTCTATTGATAACGTTTTTCGCGTAGAATGTAAGACTTTTTAAAACGTCTTTGTACAAAAGTAAGTAGTGCACATTATTAGATACTATTTTATCTGAATTTTTGTGACTGCAAACGTATTGCTTCGCAACATAAGATTGGTTATTTGAACTTTAATTACACTCAATCGATACTCAAAACAGTATACGTACAAAATTTACTACTTACTAGTTGACAGAAATAAAAGTTTCTTCGAAGTCAATAATTATATAGAACAACTAGCGCCAAAACGCATAAAATTTCCAGGTGCTGCGCGCCTATTTATAAAGAGCTTTTCCACCTTTCGGCGCGCTATTGGATCTTAACGAAATTTTAACTGCTGGTCCCTTTGAATTCCGCTCAAAAATAAAACCTTTTCAACTTTCCGCTGCGAAAATAAAGTCGCTCGGCCACTACAAGGATAGAATTTATGGAAGGCGCGAGCCGACCACATCATCAGGCGAAAATGCCAGATGCCGATCTTCAAAGTGGCGACGTAGTTAGATCGCAACAATTACTAATTGTCGGCGAAGCCTCGAATGATCGACACCCGGCGAGAAAGATTCCATTGAATTCCCAACAATGGCAGCCTCAATAGTGCTAACCTGTATATACATTTTCACCAGAAACGTTACTCTGAAAGGTAAATAGGCGCGAATGCATCAACTATAATATGAAAATTGCATATATATTCAGTTGATTATATTTAGCTCTGTAAGTTGTATGCTTAAGTAGTGAAAGACTAAAATAAAAGATCACAACTTTAACAGTAGCAAGAAAGCAGTGAACTTTCAATATTTATTGCAAGAAAATGAAAGAATATCACGTGACACACACATTTAGTCAATAGCTTATCTACCACTTAATTGTAACATACCAACAGCGGTCATATGCTAAAAAGTGGTTATAATGTGTCAATATGCGAACGCAAGGGAATGACAATGAAATCATTGTTTCATGAAAATTGGTTTCGATTCGCAACGCTTCATGAAAGCGTACTATTTATGAGGTGAAAAGCTTCAAACGAAATTAGAAAACATATTGCATCATTAACGCCGCATATATGTAAGGAATGTCTATTAATAAACTGCACCGCAACATTAAAAGGAAACCTATATTAGATACTTCCTACGTGCGAGAAGTCCATTTATTACCATTTAATAATAACCTGTACGATTATTTTATCCTTATTTTGTAAAATACCAATTATTCTTTGAAATTTTAAATTTGCATTTATTAAAATTAATTAATATCGCATTGTCAACAAAAACGAATGCTCTTTATAGGAATGCCATTACATATTTTTTTTAATAAATAAGTGAAGCATCATATCACAATGAACCACAAAAATATTATTATTATATCGTAAAATACGACAGAAATTAACACGACTTACACATCTTTTTGGGTTTACAAGTTCTGATTTGGGTCACTAGAATACGAGTAAGTACGAGTAAGGTTTTGTAAAATAAATCTTTATAAATTTGCTTCTGAAACAATCACTAATAAATATTGGACAAAATTGTTAAAAAATACCGTTGTTTTAATATTCATTCATTTCAACAAGATATGTTGTTTCAACACAAAATTACTCTACAAACATTTAAGCGGAATCGACTTATACATTGGATTGTCGCAATCTACAAAATAACTCATTTCAAAAATCAAAAACAAGTCGCACATTTTCTGAACCGCTGTCCGAAGTTATCGGCTGCAGTGACTTGGCAACGCGGGAGGCATGTGATTGGGTGATAACCCGGGTTTTCAACGCGCGATAAGATAAGCGAGGTTGCATATAAAGGCACATGAAGAACAACTGCTTGACGTGAGATTTATTCGGAGAAACAGACAAAATGGCGAGTCAAAAGGATTCACTCGAAACTGCTGTTGCAAGTAGCTTCACGCGACTGTATTGTGTGTATGAGAGGTGCACACGTGGAGCATTTCGTCATCGGGGCACATCTTGCAAGAAAACAGTGTTTTTGTATTCCAAACTTACTTCCGCTAGTTCAAATATTTTCCAATACGCATAGATTTCCATTTTCTGCTAAAATGTTGATATAAGACAAGTACGGCTGTACTTGTTATCGTTTCCAGTGGCCCAGCGCTACTTTTCGAAGGTATTCCGTGTCGGTTGATAGGAAATCGCTTTGGCGAACCACTTGTGCCCCGATTGATAAAAGAAAACACGTTGTCATGTAGCAATAAGGGTAATGTTAACCCTATTCCGTCTAGACGAATTATCAGCCGCAATTTATTCGATATGAAATGGTAAGGTGGTTTTTACAAATTACTAATTACGCATAAATTCGTTAAGTGGCGGCATTTTATTGCATTTTCCATTAAACACAATAAACAAAAGGTCAAATATCCAAATACTTTTTTATATTGCATTTCCATTTTTGGGGATTATGTTACTAACAAATTAAAAAATCTCGTAAGGAGAGATAATTTCCTCAATAGTTTACAAAAATTTTGTGTAGATGACAATCAGATATAATAATTAGTTGGAACTATACTAACTAAATATGTAGAGTTCATCAAATAGTAGTAATTTGAACTTGTAGAAAAGGTCAATTTAATATGTAGTTTACCAGAGTGCGTAGTATGACCAATAATTAAAACTCGCCATCCGACTATTTCATGCAACAACTGTAGAATGGTTTAATCGATAACAAGACAACGAAAAGTCACCTAATCTATGTATTTTCCTTATTTAAATTATAAATTCATTAGTGATAGTTTTTAAATGAACAGAAAATATTAAAAGTTCAATAATAACATTGAAAATAAATATGTCTATTTACATAAGCAATGAAGTATAGTTAGTCAGGAATTAATCAAGATGTAATACATTAATAATAACAATCTAATCACATTTGTGATGCAACTGTTTTAGACAAGTGACCAGTTCTAGAAGCAACTTAAAAATATTTTGAGTATATCCATAAAACAAAATGCCAAAACTATCATGTCTTAAAAATACAAACGTAGCTTAGAGAACTGATAGAAATGACACAGAAAGAAGACTGTAATACGAAAATATTCTCTACAAATGAAATACCAAGCAAAATACAATACAAAATGTACAATTATACATGGTGTAGAAGGGTCATAAGTTATTAGAGTAAATAGGGAAAGCTTATAGCAAACTTATTCTTATAAAACAATTCTTGTTAAGAAATTCAAAAACGCCACAATTTAAAGGCTTCTTTTAGTGTTATGGGTATAGTAACAAACATTTTGTACCATAATTGTTTATATAATAGGTACTAAACAATTTATCGTGACCAGAGAAACAATGACGCCACAAAAATAGGTTAAAATAATTCTATAAGTTTTATGCTTCTCTTCATGATGCGGCTCCACAATAGAATAAAGTCTGTTCACGTTCAGCACAGATGCTTTAAAATTCTCTTCATGCTTTGGGCCCTTTTTAGATGTCTTTATGACTCTCAACACCAGACCGTATAGTCGTATGTACCCATACTAGAAGCCTAGCTTTCTCAATTACATAATTTTACCCAAATTCCTATTGCCTTTATAAAGTTTAGTATTATTTTAGAATATTTTGGGTGCGGCAATTTTTATGGTAATGAGGGTTATAGTAAGTAGAGTCCAAGACGAAACGGCATTATAGCAAGAAATTTAAAATGTAAAGGCCCATTACTAAAACAGAAAATATACAAATATTAAAAAGGAAAGAGAAGACCTACAAATTGAGGGGAAGCGAGAAATTTTATTATTATAGAAGGGTGTCCTCATTTGACGTCACATTTTATGCTATCAGCATAACTAATTATACTAAAATTAGAGCTACTGATAAAAAATTAACTCTTAGAATATCAAGAGAACATTCGAAAAGAGCTACGACGGACAAAATTTTATTATACAAACACTAATCTATTATAGGTACAGGATTCCGCTTTGTTTCAGATTTAAAAAAGGCATATCAGAGTGTAATATATTGAAACATACTTATTCGATTGACGAGGACAGTGCTCAAATGTGACTACCTTACTACTTAATTTAGCACTTGAACATATGAGAGATGATAAGTTGAATTTAGGAAAATTAAATTTAAATGTTGCTGGGAGGTACAAAATAACAACTGTAATACAGAGTGGAAAACTACAAATCATCAAACTAAGAATAAGTACATAAAAATAGAGACATAAATGAAAGCGAGTTACTTTGGTATAGGAATGTATTAATAAAAAATTGAATTTGGGAACGTATATAGATCCATTTATTTAAGAACGTTAATTACAAGCGTGAGTAAATAGAAATAAAACTGATAAAAAGAAACAGATGTGCAGAATCGTTAAATAATTTTTTTAAATTAAAATGTACATGAATGATAACGAAAATAATGTTATTCGAAATAACATTGAGGTCTGCAGTGTAAAACGTCTGCTTTAAATAAACTTTTTCAAAAGAGAATGTCAAGGGGGCAAAGAAATACATCGAATAGAATATCAAATGAAAAAGACCGAGTAAGAATACAAAAAAAAGAGGCGATCAAGAAATTCATAAATAATATTGAAATATAAAAATTTTGGATATAAAATTAAGAAGGTGGCAAAGATAAGGTACTTAAAAAGTATGGTAGAGGATAAAATATTACAAACAATGTGGAAGGAGCCAAATTGGAAAATGAAAAGCAAAAAAGAAAATGGTGAAAAAGACACAAAATAGAGACTATTGCGAAGTCCGTATCCGGTTTAATTTAATATAACAGCGACAATATATTCCAGAAAATTTACAGATTTATTCCATCATTATATCAACTTTTTAATATTTAATCAGAAAACATTGTTAAATGGTTTATCAGAAAATTACACGTGATGTTAGAAATGTGTCATTTTTAATCCCAACAATTATTTTATTCTAGAGTTTGGTAATATAGAGGATAAAAAAATTCGTCATGAATGTTTAACATTACTCCTAGTATAACTAAAAAAAGTCTGTACTGGAATACATCATTGATTGTAGCTGTCATGAATTACGTATCTTTTAAATTTCAGCAGCAGACACACAATAACACAGAAAGGTAAAGTTACCGTAATCGGCTGCAGAATCGCATTTGCCAACAAGCGTCTTGGCCCCGTTGGATATTTTTGGGACAAATGAGATGCGTATAAATCCGTTGCGAATATAGCATAGCTCCAACTATGTATAGATGTGGTTTCCTACGAGTTCAAGGAAACCTACTGAATACGTAAATCTGCTGTCTGCTTGCTGCGTAATTGGTTTGCTGGCGCCCACGTGCACAAATGAAGTGACGTCACTTTCTTGAGTAGTTAACTTGGACAAGCGTATTACACGTAAGACAAAAGTACTAAAACTCGGTACATTTTTCGATTCCGTCTGATAGTAGAAGAATTTGGAAGGTTACAGATTTTATAGAACGATAAAGGTGCCTATAATAGCAAGTTAACTTGAGTATCATCCACATATGGTTATTTTAATAATTTCAAGAGTGTGAACACGAGTTCTTAAGGAAACAAATCTTAATTTGTCGACCGTGGTGTAACACATATTATTAATATAATTATTGCAAATTCTTTTACAAAAATGAAGATTATTTTAACCTTCGATCTGTACGTCAGAATTTCATTTCAAATACAAGGTTATACGTAATTTCAAGTGTGTAACAGCCTAAATAATTCCAATTTGCCTTGTAAGGTTTACCACATTTATCAGTCTACAATTTTTTTAATTACAAAATTATCTCAAGGATATCGAACACACAATATAAAAAAGGTAGCAATCTACTACTTCCATTACGCAATTAAAAATAAAACGCAAAATCGGAAAACATTCTATTATTTTACTTACAAATATGTTGATTACAACACGCCCTTTGTGTTTACGTGCAATTCGAGTTCTCGTTTCTCTGCGATCTCACAAGATGCAAATGTCAACCGCGTCATGAAGAGGTTGCGATAACAATGATATGTTAGTTATTCATCATTTTCCCATGCGCGTAAATAACCCATCGGCGCGTGTTTGCATCAAGCACGATTCTTGGTAGGTGCAGATAGTTAATGAAATATAAAAACACCTGATGCGGAATTCATTAATACAATTTTACAACTTCTCAGTTGTTGGTAAACAAAAGCCTTGCAAACTGTAACTACGTAATTAGTGGCGCGAGACTGTTTGTAAATACAAATGACACACCAGTCAAGAACACTTTCAGCACGTGGACACGACATCCATAAAAATGGCAAGTTTATAGTTGGATTTGTTGCACGCAGTTCTTATATACGAAAAATTCATGGTAAATGCCATTTGTGTCAATTTCAGTACTATGTCTAGATATTTTTAAAAGTGTAAAGGTCGTACATTTTTGAAATACTAATTATTAACATTGTAAACTAAAGTTGACAGTATGAAATTCAAATAAAAGGTATGGGATATAAAAATATATATAAGAAAAAAACATGTTACATACGAGATCTGGGTAGAAAATAAGCAGACGGTTACTTTTATAAATTTCCTCTTCTTTAAAAAAATCATGAATAGTAAGAAGTAAGAGTATTGATCTGTGTTCTCCCTTCCATCTGTTTTAAGTAAGTTAAAGAATTCGTGGAATTGTTTGTAAAAATCAGAAAATTCGTTACTAGAATTTATAGTTGAGGAAATTTTACCGTAATAGATTGAGAAAGAGGGAAATATGACAAAGATAATTTGTGCCCACATCGATAATGGTAAAATTGATGGAAATAATTGTTGCGTAAGCTTTCTAGTAGTTGCCCAAAAAAGTTAACATAAACTAAGTGCGGCAAGATATATCAGATAAAAGCTCCCCTTCTTGAACACAAGGAAACGAAACGGAATTATGTATAGAAATTATTTAAAATTCTGAAATAGTATTAATCTATTTAGAGATTAAATAATTATTTGTGATAAACATGAATTTTTCAGGGTTGTCTAGAAAGTAAACCTAAAATAATCCTGGTTTGTTGATAATAATACAAAGCATTTATAAGAATATCAAAATTTAAATTAATTTTTTTTTATTCATACCGAGCTAGTAGTTAAAAGACAATCTTAACCAGGCATACTACAGTGCCGTCTAGTTAAATCAGGATTTTTTTACATTTTATTGCGGAAACATCAAAAGAACGTCTTATGCACACGCCCAATTCTCTATTTCGTAACGCTTAACATAATTAACAACCTACGATTGTCAATAAAATGCACCGAAAATAACACTACAGAGATCCTATATGCAAACTTCCTTGCGCCGAAAAATCTCCGACAGAAATTCTTGCGTGGTGTGGGTACAAAAATATTCAAGTTTACAACGTAGCCAAGGAGTATAGAGAATCTGTCCACCAGAAGAAGATATCTGCTGACAAGGTAACTCAATAGTAAGCACTCTGATCGCTAAAGAAATGACAAATTTATTCGCGAATTGAAAGAAAACGTCAATCAGGCATCCTGGACGAAGCATAACTGACTAACCAAAGGAAATGAGCGTGGCAAGATCGAAGGTCAGTTTACTAGTGCACCAGGATCTGCACTACAAGTCTTTCGTCCCAAAAAACCGCCAACTGTTGATTGAAAAAACAAAATAGACGGGAAGTTGAAAGCCCAAGTACTGCTAAACGACATCAGGCACGACAGCATTGGATTCTTGAGATTCTTTTCGGACAAAAAAAAACTAAATTCAACAGCGAACCGCTAAAATAACATTTGGATCTGCCAAGATGCCTCTAAAATGTCATAATTATAAAGCTCCAAATCTCTGTGATAATGCTCAAGCTTGTAAGCAGCGAAAAGAATGTCATAGCTCCCTATTTCTTTGAAGAAAATCTGAAGGTGACTGCCGACAGGTAATAACGTGCTGAAGACAGTTTTCAAGCCCTGGATAGAGGAGGTGGTCGCTGGGCCAGCTACAAGGGAAGAAAAACCTAAGCATGATTGCACAACAATTTGTATTACCACTGGTCCCCCGACTTATGGCCACCCTCCGACCTCGATCTTTACTACTACATACGTGCAGAGCGTGGTCGAGGGGAAGATCAATGAGAGGCATCATAATAATGACACCTTAAGAACTTACATCATGAAGCAAATGACACATATGGACAGTAGATTTAGGTACCAGCTGAAGAAGGTGGTGGTCGCTGATGGAGGTTACAATGAATAATATGATTCTTAATAGTACTTACTTTAATTTGCCGAGTTGGTTGTCAATAAATTATATATGTTATTTTCATTGTTTATTCCTTTTCCAGATTTACCTCTAATTTGAAAATTTTGAAGCCCCATTCAGATTGTTAGAATACGAGCGAAACTGTGACAAAACAAATTAATTCTTCACCAAAGTAATTTAAAATAATTTTGTCAAAATCAAGATCACGCTGAACCCTTTTTATTATTAAATATAAAATCCAGCTTAATAACAATCTTATCAAACCCATAAATGTAGAAATTGCAAAACGGACATCTAATGAATACACCGCCAGACAAGATTTGCAAGGGTGCTTGTAACTAACAGCAACAATATTCCCACACAACTTTTTAATAAATGTTTTTGGAGCATAAATCTAATTATTATGTAACCATAACGCTGGCACGAGGAGATAAAATAATTCATTAAAAAATTTAAATTATAAAAATTTTCTATATGACTTAACCAAGTATAGCGATGTTGCTCTATTTATTTGGTACCATTTTTTGAATCGTTTTCCTATCGCAATCGAGTATTTTTCGGATTAAATATAATAAATAGGAATATATTAGTAATAAAGCATTTCACAAAAAATAATAGGTTTCTGGAATCAAACAGAAAAAGGTCAGTTTTGTTTATTTAATTTAAGTTTATAATTCAAATTTTGCTAGCAACATATTAAGATAAGAGCATGCATTATTGGTCCCATCTGTTTCGCTTACAGGGCGTACAGCTTTTTATTCCATTACATTACTTTAGACGGGAAACTTCTTTTTAATTTTTCTTTGAATAGTCCATTAGGAATGTATTCAAGTAAATTATTACTTCTACTTAAAAATTCAAAATCTTTATTGGTAACAAAGCGTAAATTATTCTTGAAAAAATTATAGGCACAACTGTAACCTCCATATTACATTTTTATTTTAAGGGTTTTTTATATTAATTTAAATAAATTGTGTTACCGCTGTGAATGGCAAAAATTCCGAGGAACACGAAAGCCTATCGATTATACTGGAAACTATCTTTGTTCGTAAAAACAGCGCGCAATCAAAACTACTTAATTGCGGATTTTGCAGTCCATTACTTATGGAAATGAACAGCAGCCGTGAATGATCCCGCGTGTATTTTACAGGAATTCCCGCGCGTTGCGTAACAGACTCGGTAAGCCGAGGCTGCATTTTGAATTTACATCGCAATCAAAAATTAATTAGCATCAACGGCAGTTTTTACGGCAAAGCAGAGCTCCTATTTGTAATACCAGAACCTTAAAAGATTACGCAATAAGTGGAAATGTTATCGAATTCGTAATTAACATATCCCAAAGTCACAATGGAAACTTACTAGATGCTATCCGCTTTATCAGCGAGCGCTAATACTAGCCAAATGAAATCTTGAATTACCGACGTGTACTTGAAAGCATAGGTTCGTGGTTCGATTAAGCGGCGCTCGAAGTGAATTATTTTGCCTTGCGGCATCGTTATTATTTTGAAATAAAAATCTTTATCTGTTTGAACTTTAACTCCGCTATATTTTGTAACTCGCTGAGGATGACGTGAATAATATGAAGTATAATCCAGTTTAACATCATTGGCATGGAAAAAATATGTGGCTCCTATTAAAACTTACAGAATGCAATTCCGAATTAGCGCTCACTGCAGTACGTCAGAGAGTCAACAATAATGCAAATTTTTCAACAGACGTATCCGTAAACACGTTGTGCAATTAAAAGGAAAATCACAATACACTACGGTGAAATAAGGCATTCTAAAGCTGATATGTAAACGAGCACGTGGTTTTCCATTTCTTGGAAGTATTTATGAAATAAAAAAATTAATTTACAGGTAAAAGGAAATTTCAATTAATAATATTTTTCTTTAAGTATTAATTGCTGTTTGTTTACAAAGAAAACGGCGATAAACGCGACTTAGTACTTTCGCAATATGCTCTCGTTTCTCAATTGAACGCTGTCGTTAAACAAGCAAAGTATGCATGACATCCACACTTTTAATTTATTTAAAAAAATGTTTCTTGCTACAAAGACGTAGATTGTACAAGAAAATAAAATAACGAGCAAATCTAGAGTTTAGAAGATTCAACTATTGCCGTCTTCTACTTTCCCTGTAGATTTATTAAAAAATAATAATTCTAAACTTATTAAATATTATCAATGAGGGAATATAAAAGATTAAATAGTTTTTACTTATTACAAAATAAGAGAGGAATTCACAAATAATTATTTACACATTTAGAATAAATACTTGCAGATTTTATATTAATTTATATTAATAAATTATAAGTCTAAAAAGATACTTAGAACAGACATGATCACAATAGCAGTAAAGAAAGAGATAATATGCGATAAATTAAGATTAACAAAAGAAAAATTGAGTGAATCCTAGTGTAAAGGAGTTTTAAAAATGTAAAATAGATGAGACAAAGCATATGTATACTTCGCGCAACATGAATACGACCTGCAGATTCTTACTAAACATTCAACAAATTCTAATATAATTAATTTATTAAAATAGTGTTGTAAATTTTCAGTCACAACGTGTATGAAATAATAGGAGTACATATTATTGTAAAATATTTAGTTTACATTATATAGTAAACTAAGCGCCAAAAGTTTCTGGCCTGACTGTAATATAATAAACCAAATAACAGTAGTGTCAGATAATATCATCTTAGGTCGAGATTCTTTTTCTTCCTTCTACTCTTTCATGTCGGTTTACACCCGTTCTTCACGCTTTGGTTCTATAAATGTAGAAACCCAATTTCCTAGCCATTTCGTCTGTGATCGGTCCATTCGGCGTCTTATCCTAACGAATTTCATGGTATTTGTTACGTCGCACTCATTTCTTATGGTTTATCTTCTTGATTTTTCTAGTATCATTCTTAATACCATTCATTTCTGTGGTTTGAAGCGGTTATTTTGCCTTTCTGGTATTCGCACGTGTCTCTGCAACACAGATCATCAGCGAGCGGTTCACCATGGCTTTGTATATTTTTGCCTTGCTTTCGGTTTTTAGGTATTTATTTTATCTAGATAACATATCCTAGATATTCTGATATTCGTGCCCCTTTTATGACTTGCTGTTAGGGCATTTTTTTGTTTGGACTCTTGTATTCAATTGTTATTAACTGTGCTGGTACGTTATTTTCTTTTAGCATTGCTACTTCGTTATCTATTTTGATCTAATCGAACGTCTTTTTTAAGTCTACAAAACATCGACCAATACGTTGAGTTCGATCTGATAGACCACAAATATGACGTCAATTGTTAATTTGTTTTGGCTAAAACCCTGTTGTTCCTCGTTTATACTTAAATATGATTTTCTGTTTCTCGATGTTCTCCAGGTTTTCTTTCGTGGCCCATATAGGTTTTATTCTATGTCTTTCATATATCGTTCCTAATAAATCTTTTTAATTGTCTTATCTTTTGTAAAGCTGGATGATATCTCGTACATAATCTTCTCTGCTTCTGGGGTTCTCCTTATCTTGTAGCATAGAGATGCTTTTTTCTTTTTGTTTGTGATTTCCTTCATCTCTTCTATGAATCAAGGGATTTTATTGTACGGTGAGTACGATTTGACCCGTCCTTTGCTGATAGCTTGCTCGACGACTTTGTCGTCGTTGTCGTTTATTAATCTTAGAATAATTTGATGTTTTAGTTTTTCTAGGTACAGGTATTTTGTACTATCGTCTTGATTCTACTTTTAACTGCTCCATATATTTCAGTTTTGTCTTATTTCAGTTGGTATTTCATTTTGATCTTGGCGAGCAATAAGTGGTGACTATTAATGTTCCCCGAATTTAGCGTTCTTCGGTTAAATTTTTGTAAAAAATTCAGCTGCCGATTTGTCTCAGTTGTGTAGCAATAGTTACTTGCATTAGTACTCCTGCGATATTTTCCATAATGTTAAAAATCGAGTACCAAACCGTGACTCAATTTCTCCCTAAAAGATCTTAGTTTCAATGACATTAAACATTGTTTGAATGAATCGGACGAAAAACAGCCAAGGGAGGCAAAGGTAGCTCAATAGACGAAAAATATCATGGCAGCGATCCCTCGGAACTCACAAGGAATTTGGGATCATTAATTTTATGGAAATGAACTGAGAATATTACACTAAATTACTGTATACATCGCGCTACGTTACCAAGAAAAAAAGAGTGGCATTCTGAGCCGAACTGTCTGTCTTTTGCACAATAACGCCTCACTTCATAAGCAATTGCCCAAGTTGATGCGAAGGATTATAGCTTTGAAGAGATTTTCCACCCATCTTACAGCTCAATTTATTTCTTAGTACTTCCTTATTTTTAAAACTGAAATAATACCTTAGATGTGGAAAATTTAACGATTATGAAGAATTACAAAAAACTATTGTTGAGCATTTTGCAGATAAAACTTCAGAGTATTTTTCCAAGGGCACTGAAATGTTATTTTCCAGATGTGATGTGTTCAAATATAAGAAAACTACATTCAAAAATAACCCTATTGTTTTATGAAAAAAAAATTAGTTTAGAAGGATCGGATGGGTTTTTCCAATCATTGCCATGATTTACGTTAAAGGGAAGTAATTTTGTCACGACAGCGAACTGACATTAGTTCAGCCATCGTATAGGGAACCATACCGTATAATAGACCCATTAATTTGGTAATACTGAAAAAACACTCAAACTAAAAATATATAGCTTCTAAAATAGGTAAAGGCAAACTTTTTTGTGGCAAGTCGAGCATTTCTCTTTCAACAAGACAACGCCAGTATTTATTCTATACGCAACGTTCGACGGTGTTTTCAAGAACCAGACACATGGACGTTTCCAACTAACCAGCACTCTCCCTCATAGCAAACGTTTGGGGAGGGTTGAAATAAAAAATTCTAATTATGTACTTGATCCTATTCATCTTGATTAGAGTCTACATACATACATACTCTGACAGTGCAGAATCTGCAAAGATACAATTTGGGGAACAAAAAATTTAACTAAAGCAAAAATGTTGAAAAATAATTGGTTAAATAATCTAGGCTCAATGGCTATACGATTAAATATTAAAAAACATTGTTATTACAAGAAAGTAGTTATATTAAAAAAGTAAACTTCCAATTGCGTTATTTAGTGTACAAGAAAATTTATTGAAAAACTGCTTCAATAAATTGACACTTACGTTAATGTAAACTTACATTTACATTTAAAATAAACATGTTTACTTATATGCGTCATGTGATCTGCATTTTACAAATACAAAACAATCATCTGAGCCTTACAACCGAATGGAATTAACTTTGTGTTGTAATTCCCATTTTGAATGTACGGACGCAATTTTTATTGTTATTAGAAGAAAAGATGAATTTAAAAATCATTTAAATCAAAGTGTTATTATGTGGAGCTTTTCTATTTGATAGTCAAAATCGGATTTAATATATTTTAAACTTAAGATTACAAAATAAACTGCCTAGCTGAGTAGCTAATGGAGAATATTTTTGATAATATTCAGACACTAGAACATTGTGCAAAAACTAGAATACCTTTAATGATATTATGACAATTGTGAAAATAATATTAAATATCGAACAAATTCTTTACTAAGCATTGCACATTGTACATTTTTTATTTATTTATAAAGAAATTTAAAAAAAAATGTAGCTAGACTTAGTTGGGATTATAAAAGTATTCATAAACAAAAATGTATTTTGTAAAAGATTGAAGTTTAATTAAAGTTGATTTTTTAATTAAACTGAGGGTTATGGGTGTTATATAAATATATTATATAAATAAAAATATGTAAAAAGTACACTTCATATTTACTACTTAAATGTTACTAATATTTAATAGCTTACAATAAAAAAATTTAAAATTTTCACTATAGTCGAACCACATACTTTAATAAAAGATTTATTGAAAAGTTGTTTGAACCCTTTGAAAGAGCTGAACTTTACTCAATTCTATCACAATAAAGTGGCAAGGCGACAAACGATTTAAAAAATAATTATAAGAACAGAACAGATTAGAAGGCTAATGCCTTCCTGAAGAGATAATCGGAGGAATGTATTGCTTATGATTACAAAATTTATGATTTTACTTGAACCATTTATCAGTCTAGCCCAATTCAAAACTTAAACAATAAGACTGCAAATAACTACACATCTATTAATTGTATCATCGAAAAAAAGTTGTGCGAAGTGACCAATAAATAAAAATTCAAACTTTAAGCTTATTTTGAATAAGAAACTCAATAAAACAAATTAAAATTTGAAAATTTGTTACAAACTACTTGCAATTATTTATTTTGCTTGTAATAAGCATTTTTGTGATTTTTTCTAAAAACAAAAGCAGCAAAACTGTATTAGAAAAAAGTTTACCAAAAACCCAAATGGGAATAAAAAAGCCATTATCTTATTTGTTTTTATATATAATTAAGTAATTACAAATATAAGACTAGCAGTTAACCACCCTTCGTTCCCTGATAATCCTGAATGACGATCCACTATCAGTTCAGCATAGGTAGAATTCTTGAATATATTAACAGCCCTCCAGCACTGTCCATCTTACAACATGCGCGACATAAAAATTAATACCAAATATCTTGATAAAGTAAATGTTAAGATTTGGCCGTGTTTGCTGGTCAGCGATAGGGCGACTAAACAACAAATTTAAAATTATATAGCAAACTATGTAAAGCGTATAGCGTCAGTTGCAACTTAAAGTTGAACCTCACCTATTACTCACTATATCTATACGATTGTAAACATGCTTGGTTCAGATATCTTTCTAATTGTAATAAATGGAAGGAAATTTTTACGTTGAAGGAAGACTAGTTACAAGTAGATTAAACAAATATAATTCTTCGGTGAGTGAAAGTACAACATAAGCAGCAGATATTATCAAAAAGTGTAGCAAATTCACTGAGAGTGCAGATAAAAATCATGCCGACGAATGTCCGTAATGTAGTGTCTTAACAAAACAAATAGATCGATAAAATTAAAGGCAATCTGTTTAAATCGTAAAAATACTCTGTAGTACAATTGAGTTAGAATTTCATTTCGAAAATGTTAGTTAAAAAATGAAAGTTAAGGAAGTTGGTTATGCATAAACTGAAAAGTAAAATTCAGAAAAAATGTACAAAATGTATAAAAATTTTTCTAACAAAGTCATATATAGAGTGATACAAACTGAACTTTAGTATTTAAATTGTGCACCCTTTTCTTTCTGTGAACGTTGGAAGTTTGCATTATAGTGCTGTTGATATTTAAATACAAGGCAAAGTCGTTATGGCACCGTACATTGGGCACCAAAGCATCAATATCATTCAAGTTTATTATTAAAACAGGTTGGTGAGAGATTAAGCTAATTTTTATTTAAATGGATTTATAATTCGTCAAAATTGTCGTAGCTGGAGTAGTGAAAAATTCATGTGTGATTCAGAAAAGACTAGTACATCCACTAAAAATCTTTTTTCAATGTAACCAAAAATGTCATGTCATATGGTTTCAACAAAATGGAGCCACATGTCAAAGCACGTGAAACACTCACCAAACTTCAAACCAAATTTCCTGGTCGTGTTATCTCGTAGAGAGGTGGCATCGATTGGCCATGGTGGTCTAGCGGTCTAACTGTTAGATTTTCTTCTAAGGGGCTACTTGAAGGAAAGGTTTTATGTCAACAAAATTGCTACGATTCCAGAGCTAAAAGACAACATCAGATGTGTAATTACTGGAATAGAAGTGCACTTATGGGAAAGCATTGTTCATATTTGCTTTTACTTTACATTGACAAATTCGGATGTTTCTAATTTTGCGTTTTATTCAGGAAAAACATCCCAAAGTTTATATAGATCATCCTATACTTGCCATATCTTAATCTATACAAATTTCTTTGTAAAAATTTTGTTTATTTGAACTTTACTGGCAATAAGAATATATTACTATCTGCGCTAATATTTAATAAGAATAATAATCGAGCTTTGAACTTTATTGGACGGGCTCTCATCGGTGTCCTTCCATGATTAATTAGTCAGATCCTTTGGTCATTTCTGCTAAAGTCGTTCGGTTTGTAGATCTGCTGTCAGTGGTTCCATGATTTCATTTGGGCGAGTTTCCAGGATGTTGTGTTTAACAGCGTATTGTTTGATAATCTTTCACGTATGGAATATAAAAGTCTACATATAGTGTGCGACAAATACCATGGCGCATTTGATATATTTCGAAAGGTTTTCGACTAAAAGTGTCGTATAATTTCGAGTTTAGAATTATTGACGCATCCCCATAGTTAGCATCCGTATGTCCAGATTGGGCCTATTATACTTTTATACAATAAAATTTTATTCTCTAGCAGTAAGGGAGATTTTCTTTCGTTAAGTCGGTACAGCTCCCTAAATTTGATGTCCTTTTGTTTGCGCTTTTGGTGATATGAGTTTTCCAGGTTAAACGCTTGTCAGGATAAAGTCCTAGGTACTTCGCTTCGTTTAATTGTGGAATGAATGTGTTGTTGATAAGGACTGGTGAACACGTTGGCAGTTTTGCTGTAAATGTGATATGTACTGTATTTGGATCATCGTTGCAAGCAAGAATAATTGTATTATCGACGAACAAGTTTACCATGGTAGGTCAAAGGTATAGAGTAAGTGCAACACCGGGCTAAAGACATTACCTTGGAAAATTCCGGCGTTTATTTGTTTTATGTGGAAATTGTTTGTTTTAAACTGGTAGTTGGATAACCATTCATTCTTGCTTTGACCTATTATTTAATCGTCTTAGAAGTAATTTTTCGAGCTTCATTAATCTGACAGAGAAGATTGATAGGTTTATATGATTGGATGTAATTGGGGGTTCTGGTTTGGGTATGAGAACTATCCGAGAAAAGACAGCCAAAGTATCATGCCTACCAATATGTTCTCTCGTTGTATATTTTAAAATAATTGGTTACAAATGAAACTAAGATGTCTGATATCTAACATAATAATAGCGGAGCCACAAACACAAACAGATACCTATATATTTAACGAAATATAGTATTATTTCCATTTTGTCTTTATTGCCACCTCTGAGAATATAACATGATTTGAATATTAAGGTAAGCATGCAATATTTAAACGGAAAACCTTGAAAAAATACTGATTCATATGTGATTTTAAAAAATGTCATTTTGATCTTTACATCATTTATAATTTTTAAATGAATTGGCTCTTAATTTTCTAGGTTATCTTGCAATACATTCATTTATTATTAAATCATAATACATTTTGATGATCAGTCGAGTAGTAATAGAAATAAACGGAATAGTAAATAATTATCATAAGAAATCAACAAAGATCAAAATTAAATAGAGCAACTTGCAGATAACAAAGATATAGAAGAATTATAAAAAACAGGACAATCTCTGATATAAATATTAAAATCATTTATAACGCAAGATATATAGGGAAGCCACCGTACAGTTCTATTAAAACAGACAAGAAGCCTATAACACTAATGATTGCACGAGTCCGGTTAAAAACATTGAAGATAATTGGGATGAATTAGAATAATTCAATAAAACTCATCAAAACATTCCAATTCGTAGGTAATGCAATATTCCAATGAACATGTAGATTTATATTAGAAAAAGGTATGTTTGTACTCCTATGAAGTGTTATCTGCCTTTATCTCATCTGTTTACAATTCTAATATTGAACTTGCCTTGCATTTGATATTACATCACTAATTATGTTAGTATTTATACCTGGCACTAGTATATTTAGAAAGCACCAACAAATTTCAGAAATTTTTACGTAGCATATATTGAATTAATATGATTTCATTTGACTAAAAGGTGCCCGGGAAAATTGCAGGCAAAACCCCAACCACCTGTCGTGTATGTAAATAGGGACTGGAAGGCATGGAAAAACTGATCTTCGGCCGCATTGATTGTCATGGCAGGATGAAATAAGGCCGCAATATAGTATAGTATGACCGAATCCCCTTTATATCGCGGATGACATATTGGTTCATTTCGACTGTGAGTGATGGCCGGCCCTTCCAAACTTGCACGGAACGAGAAATGGAATGGTACCGACTTCAGGTAACCAGTTCGAAAACAAACTTTGCATAATTTGATGTAAGCCAAGAGCGAATTTGGGAAGCAAACACACGTGTCGTTGCGGCACCATTTCATTCTCCAGCCGAAAGGACGGCTCCCAAATTAAAAAGAGTTTTGCCCCAACCGCCACGAACCACTTGAGCAGATTTGATTCGCGAGATGCGATCGGGCTGCGGACACCATCCGATCCCAAACATAAACACAACAAATAATTTCGCATCTCCCACAATAGAAGGCAGCCACGGCGCGACCGTGTTTACAAATGGCACGGCTCGCGAGCCATCCGTTCGAAAACATTCGACCTTGCAATGATACATGACGTCATGCGCTTGACATTATTACACGCGTTCAGGAAAAAACCACGTGCGTGACAGGTCAACGAGCAGCCACACCAATAACGCGAACGAGCATCAGCTTAGACGTTTGTTTTTATTATGATTCGTAAGCGGCGTTCGCGTTTTACCACGCGACGAATTTCCCTCCGCGCCCGCTTTCTTGTCGGTGTTGCTAAATGTCGCCTCCGCTCGTGCTGTCGGCGGTGGCATTACTCAAAACTGCTCGTCCGATTTATAGTTGTGGATGTCAGAAATCGTTCGACGGCGGGCTTCGAAATTAAAAAAGTTTGGCACGATATCAAGAGGCTGCAACTAGCCGAGATGTATTTAAATATCCTAGGCTCTGCAACGATGGCGTGATCTAAAAACCACGCCCGTCCATTTTTTCTCATGATAAAAATAATGTGGGCACGTGTACCCTATTTATTTGCGTATTGGCTACTAGCGAATACATCAGTTGATAACAGCAGCATCATGCAATCACATAGTCGGGATCAGTAGCTAAAAAATAAGAACAGGGCGGCCCAGGAGAATAGAATTTTTACAAAGTAGAATTTTATACTAGGACTATTGTCAATTCAGGAACACATAACACAGAAGAATAGACTATATCATGAATGGTTAAATAATAGAACAGCAGAAAGCAGTCACGCGTATAGAAGTGAAAATAAAGAACTACGCAAAATTACAACTAAAGCAAAAGAGGAATACTGGGAGTACACATGTTTGAACGATTAATTGGAGATGCGTAAACAACAGAAGTACGGGGGACTATCAGACAATTAAAAACAAACAACACTTATAAATATGACAAGCTCATTAGTATTAGTGAGTGAAAAAAATATAATGATGAATTATTTACTGAAAATCCACAACTCTTCCTTGATGATAACAAAGACATTATGAACAGTCTAGTTAATAGTAACAAGAACAACTTGAGATAACCAAAATGGACGTTAAACGCTCCTTAAACGGAATGAAAAATAGAAAATCGCCCGGTCCCGGGAATATGCCAGCAGAACAAATCAAATATGGTAGAGCTGTCTTGATAACGAAAATTACGTATCTCCTGAATATGTGTTGCCAACTGATATATTCCAAAAAAAAGAGAAAGTTTCATAATTGACGCCTCTTGTTAAAATAGGTCATAGGAAGGATCCTAAATGTTTGAGTGTTACTAGTACGCTTAAGCAGATTATTCGGAAAAGGAAAGTTAAAATCAAGTATTGGACATCATATTGGAAAAGATCAAAGTTTTATACCAGGAAGATCGTGTACCGACAATTTATTTACACTACAGCAAGCATTGGAGAAAAGGATTAAAAAGGGGGAAGATGTATATCTTGCTTTTATAGATTTAGAAAAGGTCTACGACTCAATACCCAGATCAAAACTACGGAAAACTTTAGATATCTTAGGCTTTAATTCTCATTTATTAAGCGTTATTAAACAACTTTATAATGACAACATTAAAAATTGCAACAATCTTTCCAGTCCAATTAATACAAAAGCACTTCGGTAAGGCTGTAGTGTATCCTTATTATTATTTAACTTATACGTTTAACTCATGCATAACTAGAAGAGACAAGTGGGAATCCTTATAAATGAAATGCGCCTTTTCACAGTGAATTTTGCAGATGATCAGGTAGTCCTTGCTCAAGGCGTCTATCATCTAGAATTTATAATCAGAAGAATAATTTGTTGCCTTAACTCAGTGTGGTGAAGCAAATCCATATCATTAAAAACTAAGAAAAGAATAGGACAAAGAACGGCCGACTCCGTTTTGTGTTATGGATGTAAGGCGTGGACAGTTAACGCAGCAATGAAGAGAAAACAGAATGTAACAGAAATGGATGATTTACGAAGGAGCATAAGAACGATCATAAAGAGAACTAATATAATTATGGACACGTAATACGAATGCCGGAAGAAGCATTTCAATGGACACCTTACGGACAAACTAAACCAGGAAGACTACGCAGATCGTGGGAAGAGGGGACGAGACGAGCAATGAAACATAGAAATTTAGATGGAAACCAAGCCTTGGATAGAAAGGCATGGTAGTTGTACTGTGATTTAAGTAGCATGTAATATATGTAATGTAAACTACAAATGCAAAATATAAATATATTATTGTTAACTCTCCCGATAACTGTTCTTACTGAAATCAAAAACCTTTAAAATAATAAAATATATTAAGGTTATAATGACAGACTATATATGATATGAGATTTCAAAACCTTGAAACAGTATCCTCAATCTGGATTCTACATAACCTTCTAAGAATAATCAGAGAAACACATCGATATAGACCGATATTACACCGATCACGACAAGAACACTTATTTGCAACAACTGGGCTATAAAATTCAGTGGCAAAACCTACACAATATATTTACATTCAAACGAGTGCTTTATTGCCCGATCTCAAACGAAAATTTTCTATCGCTTGCGGTTCCGGAAATATATACCTCGGCCGCGCCTGCCGCCAAGCCAGAATTTGTCATTCGGAGGCGTTCGGGTCGGCACGGAAAGGCACGAACAATTGACCTGTGTGACAGCAGCACTCATAATTTTATATATATATATATATATATTATAATTACATAAATGAGCCACAAAGAAATCAATATTGGCAATACACTTGTCTAGAGCACCACAGCACGATTATAACAGTCACGTTTAAGTAGAAGAAGTTTCAATACTAAGTTGGCAAATTGAGGAAAATAACGATGATGCTAGTCACTATAGAGTTCATTTAAACCAAAAAATATTATTTATTCAAAATCAAAATCAAAATTACAATGATTGAAAATTGGTGGGCTGTAGTGATATATTTTTTAAAAACAAAACTATAGTGTAATATTAAGCAAATCTAAAAAAATATTAAAATATTTATGAAAAGTGCATCAATTTATATGGTGATTATGTTTAAAAGTAACGTACTGTTGTAGGTTTCTAATGTATATAATACAGTTTCTGTATCTACGCGTGCCCGTCATTCATAACCAAACGGAAGTTTCTTTCCGAAATGGACTCTCATAAAATTTGCCATGCAATGTCACTTAATGCAAAATATGAAATTTGTCATGTTTTTTTTCAAGCTAAAAAGGAAAATTTTGTATCAGAAAATGTTTCCCATAGTACAATAGTAACTGTTCAAGTAGATCTAGCGATTTATCAAAATTTGAAGACTATTGCTAACACTAGTAACAGAGTAAGTACGCACTACATAGCAGTAAACCACTATAAACTATAAGCACATTCAATTACTTTGAATCTTCTAATCTGGATAGATAAACTTATGAAACAGAGTAAGGTGAGTAGTAAAAGTATGTTTTGTATTACAGAAACAAGAACTTATATAAAAATTAAAATGTCTTATATTTAATACACCCTAGGTTTTCTATATTACCATTAATTCTTGTTCTTTCCTGGTCTTTGATATTATACTTGCCACATCTTGGAAATCACAAGAGGGTTTCCTAAATAAAATAAAATAAAAACTCCTTTTAAAGACATTTATTTCCGTCTTTCGCAACGTTAGTAAAAATATAACGAAAATAATGCTATAACTACACAATATTTCCCGGCAAATTTTATATACATTGGTATTGATATGTATATATGCTCCTAGATCATGCAGTAGTTTGTTTTTAACAAGCAAAGTGAGACAACCTCATTTTACAAGCTCGATATTTCAAATAATTATTAAAGAAATTATATCTAATTATTTTTCTAAAACCAATTAAGTACCCTTTTAATAGTACATCTAATACTATGAACATGTAAAGTCACAGACTTCAAGATGATTTATATCACTAAACCTACAAATTTTATTTTTTGCAAAATGGGCAAATAAACGTAACTAATTTCTCGTGAATCTCCCGTAAATTGTTTTTACATCAAAAACGATTTTGTCTGTTAACATCCATATAACCAGAAATGATCTTCATCTGAGAAGATAATTTTTTCCAATTTTATGTTTCGTTTGAAGTTGTTCTAAAGCCCACGCAGAAAAGACACGGCACTTACGATGGTCCAGTGACTTCAGTTCTGAGGTCAATACAATCTTATATGGGTGTACACCTAAACATTTCGCAAAATATGCCAAGCTGTCGTTCTTCTGAGCCCTAATTCTTAAGTACGACGAGGAATCAATAAATTTGGAGCAACTACATTTCTTGAATCTCGACGTCTTGGTATTTTCACATCGTAAAGAGTAAAATCCCGTTTAAATTTTTCAACGTTTCGATAAATAGCAAGCACAGAAGGGCGATTATGTGGACCATAGGTTTCGCGAAGAACAAGTTGGGTATTTACAAAAGAACGTCTACTTTCATAAAAATTTTAAACAATAACCGAATGTTTTTGAAGCGTTGAATATAAATGAGTACTAGTGGTAGTTGTAACATTTTAAACATGGTTGACGTTTCATTTCAAAATATTATTCTTATTGTAAAACCCTTTATATGGTCATCAATTCCACAAAACTGTATTCCATTAATTTAACTGCCTCTTATAGGAATACAGGAATACTGATAAGCCATACAAATGGAAAAACAATAAAATTGAAATTGTTATTGAAGTTACTTCTAAAAAGTTTATACATACTGATATCCTAATGTGCCACTGAAAAATAATAATTTTAGCAAGAAAAAATTTAAATTGATTAACTATTCTGAAATTGTGGTGGTAACTTGTGTTATCTTAGTAATTGCTTATAAGTTACCAAAGCACTCTTTTATTGTAAATACTACAATTAAAAGTGCAATATCGCCCGATTGTTACAAATTAACAATTCCAAATTGTATTTTAATTATTCCGGAAAAACACCAAATTGCATTATTATTATGTCAAAAAGCTTTCGGAATATTTTAATGATACATATAAGAAACGCAAAACGGATTTGGTTTACCACTTCATACACAAAAGCACAAAAAGAATATTTGCTACTGACACCCAACAATCGTGGTATTAAATTATGGGCAAGAAGGCACTCTCCAATTGGTTACGTGTACGACCTAATTTTATATGATAAAAAAGAATACTGGCAGATACATTTGAATCGTAAGAGAAAAAGTACATCACTTTACCTCTTTAATAAGAATATTGGATTTTTTAGTCTGCTTTGACAGATTCTTTGCATCAATAGCATCCATGAAAACATTACATTATATGCAACAATAGAATCTTGCATTAATACACAAAAAACATACAGAAATGTCAAGAAAAACTAAAAAAAAAGTTAAGCTAACTCTTATACAAATAGCGGAATAACCTATTAGATGATAAATTACGAAGGAAGTTTGCAATTAATAACTGCCAGAGAGTAGGTAACCGTACCTGATAGAATCTAGAAAAATAGAATAAAATTTGCTGCTGAATACCTCGAGATCATTTCCTTTTAAACAACTATATGAGTGATGTCGATTTTCCAAGCCACTTGGCTGAATTATATGAATTTGATAATGATATAAAGTTTTTTTTACAAAATGTTCATCATGACCGCTATAACTGATTATTTTTGGACTTCATGCTGACGAGACGAGCGTAAAAAGTATTCAACCTTTGGATGACTTTCGAAAAAGCCAATAAGAGAATTGAATATTTGTGATTACGTGATATTTTTATGTGATAAAGATTTCCATATAAAGGACCTACATATTCACAATTTGTTCTAAAAATTAATCTGCAACGTTTTTCCCTTGATTCAATTTATAATTTTGACGCTTCTCAGAACACAATCCATCGCAGAAGGCAAATATATTTATATAAACACAGTTGTAGCCATCTAAAATTTAGCATAATTTTTTGTAATTTGACAATAAGGCCAAATCAATCCTGTTGTAGCTTGGCGCTATCGGTACTTTGCATAAAAGTATCTAATAAAAACATCTTTCGGTCATATAACCCTCCAATGGATACAAAATAAAATATTTTCTGTAATAACTTTTTTCATACCCCACCTTATAAATACTATAAACTGAGGACAGTTAGAAATATCTGTGGATTCCACAATCTGCTTTAAGAAGTGCATGCAGTTTTTAATATTTTCAATAATTAGTGTTCGAATATCTTCTACCACGCCACTTATTCTGCTTTGGATAGCATTATTGGAGAAATATATTATTTAACTTGCAGCCTCTTTTTTGAAACTACTATTTGTACCATTTCAGCAGTTGTTAGTAAAATCAGACCTTTAGCAATTGTATGTGGCTTGTTGTTTCTGCAATACGACATGCAATAATTTGTTAGTAATGAGTATCTCATCACCTATCGTTGAATGTTCGATGTTACATTCAGTAGTCAACAGCACAGCGCACAAGTTGGAACGATGCTTCGTCACTCTTCGCTGCTTAAAAACGCAACTGAAACTTCCAAAAGATTCTACGCCATCTAGCACTCCCTCAAATATGATAAAACCACTGCTTGGTGAGAGACAGCACAAACGACAAAGAAACAAATTGAGCTTGGTAACAGCTAAGATTCCGTTTTAGGGAAGTTCGGAAACCACGACTTTTTATTTACATAGAACAAACATTCCACAATGTGGATTCTGTCACTTGAGGAGGTATAAATTACAAAATCTACTAAATAAAAGACATGTGAACGTTTTCAGGCGTATTATTCCAATACAGAAATCCTTCCTAGCTTCAGGTAAGCTTTTATATTATATTTATATTATAAATACTATATGACTTAGGTATTTCTGTAAGCTTTTTTGTGTCTGGCTAAATACAAATATATGAATAATAATCTATCTATTTTTCTGTTTTTCATTTGGAACTATATAAATCGTACATTTTTATTGTCTTTTTGAAAAGTGTAAATGTTGATATTGTACAAACTGAACATGTGAAATTAGTAGGTAAACTTTATATGAGCACATATTTATTTTCAATTACAAAAATTGCTATCTATTTTTCTGTTTTTCATTTGGAACTATATAAATCGTACATTTTTATTGTCTTTTTGAAAAGTGTAAATGTTGATATTGTACAAACTGAACATGTGAAATTAGTAGGTAAACTTTATATGAGCACA
Source organism: Sinelater perroti (assembly GCA_036346155.1). Lineage (NCBI taxonomy): Eukaryota > Metazoa > Arthropoda > Insecta > Coleoptera > Elateridae > Sinelater > Sinelater perroti. The sequence continues at coordinate 22,468,941 of JARFIY010000001.1, forward strand.
TATTTATTTTCAATTACAAAAATTGCTAGAATATACTAAAACAATCATGATGGGATCTTTACCTTAATTTAGGAATTTTTTTTATTATTAACGAGGAAAAATCGGAACGGATCGAAATATGAAGAGATCATCGTTTATTACTAAAATAATAAAAGTAAGTTTAATGGTAAGTTTAATTCCTAGATTTTATTTATTGATACTGAAAACATATTCTGCATATGAATATTTATGATTAGAGTTATTCGACAGTAATTGATGTCACTTATTTTTAAAACGTGTTTTGCCATTTTCTTTAATAATTTGTAATAATAAATCTGCAAATAAAATATGAAAACAAATAATATGCTGTTTCATTTATCATATACCGCCTTATAATCAACAAAATACCTTGTATAAGATAGTTAATACGTATTATCTCATTTTTGGATAATGTGATGTAATATTGATAATTTATTCTCAATGGAATAAGATGTAGAACTATTGTAGTTTCTGAGAAATAATTAAATATGTCGATAATTCGAAATATCTACAGTAAAAATTTAGAGGGAAGGTTGCACCTGTTGCATCTAAACACCACCGATTGGTCTGGTTAGCAATGACTTTAAATATTTTACAAATCACCTTCCGCGATTACTGAAATATAAATAATATTTATTATGCTTTCTCACAAGCCATTTTATTCTTTTATGGGATTACTACATCTTTATTAAATATGTTCAATGCATTTTAGGGAATATATGCTAAGTGAATATTTCACAATATTTTAACAATCCATTGTTTTGCTTTTATTATTAAGGAAATGGTAGTTATTTTGATAATGCATATTAATTACTGCCTACTGATGAAGCAAAAGACGGTACTAAATGTTCGGAATCGCATCTCAACAGAAAATTAAAAATTATTAAATTAAATAGAATCACGCGGAGAAACAACAGCACAATTCCAATAATATTTTTATAGTCAGATGCATAAATAATAAAATATTTTTGAGTTTTGCATTATGTAATTTCAATATTTGCATATAACTGCTAAGCCACAATGTTCCACGAATTTTCAGCTGAAACAGTAAATTTTACGAAAGTAATTACACTAAAGTAATGTGAAGGAAACGAGGTACTTAAGATAGCAAGGTATTTCTGATATGCTATCTGGCAGATAACTGCAACGTGCATTAAAGGCTTGATCTAAAACAAAACAAAAAAATCACAATAATTCTGATCACCGCTATTTGACTGAAATAATTTACAAAGTTACAAACTGCAGCGGTGAATAATAAGAGTTTGTTTTTTGGAATTGAGTAGAAAAAAGGGCTTCGACAGCAGCAAAGGTTATTGGCTCCTATTCTTCTGCGAACCGCGGCTTGCTGGTAACTGTTCGGAACATTTGCGTGGCACTTGGGAAAGAACATAGTTAATTACGCAGGGCCAAAACTCGCACATCGTCATTGATACAGATGTGCTCGATAAACACGGTAGCCCCGCTACCAGTCTTACTGCACTGGATTATTAAGAGAATAAAATTTAATATATTTTGTTAATACATATAAAAACACAAATAACACAACATATGTAGTAAAGACGTATCTGTTTATAAAAGCTCGTAAAAAAGACACGTGTGTAGGTCATAGAAAAAAGCAATGAAATACGTACATAACAAGTGACAAGCACATTTATGCCTATATTCACAAATTGCTCTTGAATAAAGTAATAAATCTAATTTGACATAGGAAAACCTATCAAATATTTTTACACGAAGAAGTTACAAATAAATAATACAATGGATTATTCCATAAAAAATAAAGTTCTTTGAAATGACAGCTTTTAAAAGTACATAGGTAATTAAATAAATTGACATAAATCAAACGGGAAAATAGTCAGTACTATTTATTTAATTCAAGTTTATAACTTCAATTCTGCTATTATGGTTAGAGCTGTTTTTTATTAGTGTTAGTTTCCTTTATCCACTTATAACGCATCTAGCTAATGTAAAAATTTCATTTTTGAGTGAAATATTCCATTAGAGTGCCAATTTTAAATCGTGCAAATAATAATCTTCTTCTTCATGTGCTTCTTTTTGAATGGAGAACCCTTTTAGTTTCGCTGCTTGTCAATTTATTCCATGCTTTCCGATTCTGTGCCATTTGTTTTAGCTCATTTAGAGGCTTTCTCCTTGTTTCTTCCTTTGTCTACTAACTGTTGTAACCATGTCTTTCTTTGCCTGTCCTTTTCTTTTTTCCTATTTTTCTAGCTTCTATAACTTTTTTTGGAAGTCTCTCTTCGCCCCTTCTCATAACGTGCATGCACCAATTTAAGGGTTTTCTTTCTATTATATTGACTAATATTTTTAGCGAGTTTCTTATATCTACGTTTCTAATCCTGTCCATTTTAGTTTTTCCCACAATTTTCTTCAATATTTTCATTTCCACTGTTGTCACTGTGTTGTTATGCTTAATTTACCTTGTCCATGTTTCACTAGCATAGTTATGGTTGGTATTAATATGACTTTGTAAAAATGTATTTTAGTTTCTCTACCGATTTCCTTTTTCCTCAGTATAGATTTAATTAATAAGTAGTATATCCAACTGCATTTTTTGGTTCTATTAGCTACCTCCTCATCGATTTTTTCATCATTAGTTACTCTAGTCCCTAAATAATCATAAGCCGGTACCTCTTCCAGTCGTTTTCCCTTGCAGTATATTTTGCTCTGATTATGGTCTCTTTGTTGTGTTATTTATGACCATAATCTTTGTTTTTCTGTGTTGAGTATTATCTTCTATTTCCGTAGTTCATATTATCTATTAGTTTGTTCACTTTTTCGGGTGTTTCAGCTATTAGTATAATATCGTCCGCATACAATACGTTATCTATTTGTATGGGTGTTAAATTTTTATAACCAATTACTGTTTTCAACCTACGTGTCTTGTTCCTTGTATTTTTATGTATCCATAATTATGTCGAAAAGTATAGGGCTAAGGATACCTTCTTGTTGGATCCCTTTCGATGTGGCTCCGTTTATTTGTGTATCGGCTGTGACTTTATTATAAACATTTAATTATACTAATTAATTGTTCTAGAACCTCTAATTGTCTTAGACTTGCCCATATAATATTTTTATCAAAGAGGTCTTAAAGCTGCTCTTAGATCTATAAAACAAATCCATAATTCCCGTCCTGTTTCTATCACACTATCCATAACATTTTTTAGGACGAAGATATCGTAATATAAAGAAAATAAAAACAAAAATAATTCGTATTATAATAGAACAAAAAGTGAAAATTAGCACTATAAAATACCGTCATAATAACTCAATGGTAGTAACTTAATAACACGATACAAAATATATAAAATTAAAATTGATGTTGTCAAAACCTATTAAATTGTAAAAATAAATTACATTAAATATATTTACAGTAAACATACAAAAAAATAGTCTTTTTTGCATTTTTAAAAATATTTCTTATACGAGGCGAGTTCAAGTTCTAAAGTCTCCTAATTTTTTTCTCAACAGTGAGAGCAAATAGAAAAATTTAGTTAATTTTAATACAGATGGCAGCACCAGACAATGCACACAGGTCGAATTACCGCTATTGCGGTGAGTGTTGTTTTGTGTACTTCAAATGGCAACATTTGGTGTTCAAGAAGAACTTGTAATCATCCGTTTTATTCTCTTGCGTAATGAAATGCCCATTGAAATTTGTCGTCAATTGAGTGAGACATGCGGTGAAGGCGTTATGGATGTTAAAAATGTGCGTTTGTGGGTTTGAATGTTTAAAGACAGTCGAGAGTTGTGCGACAACCACCTTAATCAGCCACGATTAGGTGTGCGTGATATCGCCTCTAAACTTGGCACTTCCGTTGGATTTGTAAAGTCCACTTTGCATGACGACCTAAAAATCCGGAAAGTTACTTCAAGGCGGGTCCCACGAATGTTAACCGACGAATACAAAGTTGTGCGGGTAGCAATGTCTCAGGACATGTTGACAGGTGATGCCGCCATGAATTTCCCAAATTGAAAGCCGGATTTAAATTTTAAATAAAATGACTTCTGAATATATTTTACGATTTAATTTTTATTGAAAGAAAGTACACAATCACCGATTAAATATATAAATAATTATATCTGAGAAATGGCTACCTCGGCTTCAGTTGAAAAATTTTCGATTACAATTTAACATGTCGCATTTCGTTCTTGAATTTTCGGTAGTCCCATAAAAGTGTTGTCGTAAGACCTTACTGGCCAGTTAATGTCAACATTTCGTGAAATTACACTATCAGGAAATTGTTGGTGCGGTAAATCGACCGTTTTTCAAGTTTTATAGTAAGTGACGCAGTTTTGTAAGAACCACATTTGTTTCAGATCCATGTTGCCCAGTTGCTGTCAAAAAAACTAAGTTAAAATCTTCGAAGTATGGGCCTATCACCGCGCTCTAAAGGTAAGAGGGGAAGTGCATTTGCTTTTCACGAGTTATGCGAGGACTTTCCGAACTCCAAATCGCCAGCGCGTTCCAGTGGTTGAGGCAGTGGTAGAGTCTAAGGTGCGGTGCTTGCAATGTATATGTATGTGTGTATATATATATATATATATATATATATATATATATATATATATATATATATGGTCGGATACAGTGACGAACATATGAAAACTTTAACCGTGCTCCCCACGCAGGGTATTAGAGTCGTACCATTAAAAGTGACAAAATACTCTAAAAATCGATTGAATTATTAATGGTGAGAACAGTTAACCTTAAGCTTTTCTTTTGTTGGATTTTGTACACAATAGGGTATATATTTTTAGTAAATATTTGTTGAAGAGAGCTTGCACAATGCCGAATCAATATTTGCGGGTTTGCCATGACGCTTTGAACTATGGCAATATTCATACGGAACCCCACCTCATGCTCATACTCATAAGGTCCTGTATCCATTACCGATCCAGTTTCTACAAATTGTATAATCAATCTTCGGACACTATTTCGATCAAACAATTCCATAAAGTTTTCGTACCGTCTTGGCAACATTTTCACCCGATTTGCTAAATCACTTTAACAATCATAATTCGCTGTTCTTTCGTGTAGCGTTCCATATTTAGTAATCGAAAAAATCGTAATCAAATATGTCAAAATATCAAAATTTGCAGGCTACAAAAAAGGCGAAATTAGAGCTACTCTTTAGAAAGAGCCCAAATTATAAATGAATTAAAATGAATACAACATATTAAAAAAATACTAAAAAACAAAGCCACAACTGCTGAAGAAATGTTGAAGTTGACTAAATATCAACAAAATGTGTCGGCATACAATATACAAAATGCACTATACAATATACAAAATAGTCGCAAATATCCAAAATTCCCAATAACTTACAAACAAAAATGAAAATCAAAAATAATGTAATATTGACAATATCTATCTATACATTTGAATAGAAAATAAACAAAAAAACATGCCCTAGGTTCTTGATTTACACGAGGAGGTTCGTGCGTTGTAAACAAAGATAGCCTATACATTTAAACGGAAAGTAAACAAAGAAGTGTGCACATCGATACCGCTCTCGCTTCTTGCCGTATGTCTAGGCGGCTGTCATCGGGCCGTTGCCTTGTCGTACGTAAAAAGCGCGTCTGCGACGGCCACTTGATTTCCTTCCGCCGAGCGGAGATTCGATTGTAAGCGCCCATTCATAATGGATGTAAGAATAAGCCGCCCATAAGAAATACATATAATGCATGTAAACCTTATGCAAACATTTGAAAGTTGCGGATGTTCAAACACAGCAGCGGCAGCAATGCCCTTCTAGGCATTTTGCATAATTATATTGCCTTTGTACCTGTTATCCCTTTTATGGTGGAGAAACAAATGGATATTTACTAACTTAATTAATAGTTTCCTATCTGTTATAAAAACGAAGCCAAAATGTCGACAATACTAAAGTTAGATTATGTAATTTCAGAATCCAAACAATCATTCTATTACTGCTGTCAATATTAATCAAGGAAAAAATTAAAAACTACTGTAAATAAACGTAAAAAATACGTGGAGTTGAATCGATTTCAACATTACGTATTTCTTACGTTTGAACGAAAAAGGTAAAAATTACGACAGTGCACTATGAACGAGCGCATAAGCTTTGCATTGATTCAATTTTACGTATTACGCATTTCTTATGGGCGCTAAATTAAATTGTTCCGTTTCCGATCCAAGGAAAAAGCTTTTCCACCTTGCAAACATTTCGAAGGAAGGGAGGTGAAAAATTGTCAGCCTAGGGCGCCAAAAATACATTTTGGCGGAGAACTAATAATATATATAAAATAATGTGAATAAATAGAAGTAACACAATTTACCACAATATTTTAATTACAAAAAATATAAAAACTAATAGCAACTTAAAGTTTCCAGATAATAAACATATTTATTAAAATGCTTAAATGGGCATTAGAGAAAAATTCAAGACCTCGCAAAAACAGCCAGGGATTCTGAAAAACGCGAATCCGTTAAAACAGTGATATTTAGTGAAGGTTATTCCTTAGCACAAATTGAGCCACCAGAGATGAAAATAAAATCAACAAAAAGTAATTTAATAATAACTCTATTTAAGTAAAAAAAAATTAATGCTTAACGAAAGAAAACATAAAAATTACAAATTCTTTAAAAACATCACCAAGATATTAATAGCTCCATGTGAAACAGATCGATGATGTTGGATTCGAAACGGGACAGCCAACTGAAGAAAGAAAGGAAAATCTAAAACTTACGAATTATACAATTGCAATGAATTCGCCAGTAAAGGAGAGTTATTATACATATTACGTTAGAATATTGAGACTTGGACAACTCACAATTATTAAATACTGGTAATGCTTCTGTGACAGAAAGTAATTTTACAGAATCACAGGCAGGGCGTTTGAACTTAGCGTAATTGAACGCCAATGTGAATGCAACACTGAACAAATTTATTTCTTTTGTCGGTGACATCAACATTATTAAATCGTAGAAACCTAAAATAAATAATTTCTCTAATGGAACATTTTCGTCAGTACAATGGAGTTCGTATTAGTTGAAATATGTGTTATGCGCATGGCTGATGTATCTTAGCTGTATGCGAGATTTCAGTCGATTTTATATTAATTTTAGAGTAAAATCATGTCGATTCTTCAAATTTATGGCGTTTTAAAAACCTGCCGAGTGTAAATATTTACGAAAGGTACAGTGCAACGAAAATTTACACAAACATACGTTATCGGCGGTGAAATAATTTGTATAAACAACGAAACAAAGAACGTCTACGTTTTCGCGATATATCCATTAATTAAACGTAATAAAAGTTAATTTATTACGGTAGGTTAAGCGCTGTAATCAACAGGTACTGCGACATATTGCACTGCAAAATTGCCTCCATATCAGAGATCCGCCCGTATCGGCCAAAGTAAAGTTCAACGGCTTCGTAAATCTCGAGCTGTGCGATTGACGAGAACCTGGAAATTTTGCGCACGACCCTAAATGCGATAACAACCGTTTTATCGCTGTTACATACATACATATACCATGCTTTAATTAGAGATCTGCGAAGATACTAGTGACAACCAAAGTTCCAGCAGCGACTCGCAACTACAATCGCTTTTTGCTCAATCGAGTGGTTGAGCAAAAAGTACGGAGTTGTGGATTAATGATATGACCGGCAATAAGCCGCTTCTGCAAAAAAGGCATGCTAATTTACCTAACACAACCCGACAAATGTCAACATCTGCGGACCAAGGGCACACAGACGTTTATCACGTTATCATACTCTTTCTAATCGAAGCGCGGTTCGACGTCACCTCGACAAATTGTTTGCTCAACACCGTGGCAAGCCGGCTGCCTAGAACAGAATTTCCACAGTTCTACATTTTGGCTGCCTTTTCGCCTGTGTGCAATTACGGCACGGCGACGCCACAGGTTTCACAAAAACGTGTCGCAATTCTGCAACACCAATTCACCTTGACTTTTACGTCAATGAAAACTTGCTTATTTAATTTGGAATAGATTGAGCTTCGATTTCACGCGGAGCCGTGCTTAAAAATAAGCGTCGCTTGCCTCTGCTAATAATTAAACCAGATTACTAATAGCGCACTTGAAAGCAAAAATGTGTTGTAAATGAAATTTGCACAGACAGGGCATATGTCGACTGTGATAAGCCTAGAGTCGTGTAACAACACTATAACATTTAAGCGCAGAACAAGTACGACATGTATTATCGCATTAGATGCAAGGTTCAAGGGTTCTATATATTACTGCAGTATAAGCCTCACTTAACGGTTTCGCAGAGAAATCGAGAAAAATTGGTTCTGCTAAACTAGTAAATGAAATGACCATATGAATTACAGATATATGTTAATTACATATAGATGCAAAATGAAAGCTGAAATTAGACAAGCTAAAGTTATAACAAGGACAAAATTCTCGTTATCGAAATTATCGCATAATTATTTATGGTTACGTATCTCCTGCAAAAAAAAACGTGCATTTTATCTATTAGGAATTTTCTATTCTAGTGCTAGTTGAGTTATTTTTAATCTTTATTCTTTAAAGATAAACACTCGTTTTTAATATTTACTTTATTCTTCTTCTTCTTTCTCTCTTCCTTGTACCCGTACGAGCGTCGGAATACATTATTATTCAAAATAATAAACGATGACAAGTTGTTTTAGGACCTACAAGTTCAATAACAATTTAGTCACAGTTTATTTCATCAATTTTACCGTTATTTTTTAATGAAAAACAATCGTATTCGATATTAAGAAGAATGGTTGCAGCCCATTCGCCTTTTCTTGTCCCCACTGATTTTCTTCTATTCTTGAAGACAAAAAACATGAAGGATCGTCACTGGGAGACAGAAGAAAAGGCGATTACAATGCGTGCTTTAAACAGTCGGAGGAAAATGACTTTAAAATCTCCTTTCTGCAAAGGAACATACGATGCAGATTGCATTAGTGTATCAGATAATGAATAAATGTGTTTTATAATTAAAAATTCACTTGTCAATCTCGCATATTTATAAGCGAAAAACTCGTTAATCAATCAAATTAAAAAGATAAAATGTTCTATCAATTTGGTGTCTTTAAATACTGTCGATTTACAGATAGTAAATATTAATTATAGATATAAACTTTAGGATCATTCCTGTAAAGCAATAAAAAAATAATATTAATATATATATAAAATTGAATTGCTTTTTTACAAATAATTCATTTTTACTATATTATATATTTTTTACGATAATAACAAATCCATATGATCTAGTTACAATAACCGGCACAGCAATTTTTTTAATTTAAAGTAATTCTAACTTATGTAAGATTTACAATTTTGTTTTGCTGAATATTCTGACTGTAATTAAATATTTTTCTTATAACAAATTTCACGAGTTTTGAAAGTCCAGATATACATTTTTAATTTTATTATAATTTCACATAGTATCTGCTTGGAATGTCAAGTAGATAAACACTTATACTTAATCTTATAATTCTTAATATTTAATAGTATGTAGAAGTTTCTATACTTCATTCCGCAAAAGAGACATTCTCTTTAGGCAAAGATAAGTGCTTGAATCCAACTTAGAAGTGATTAGCACCTCAAACAGTCAACTGCGAGTATATTGCTTAGCCTGTGTGTTTGTTAATGAATGTTAACAATTTTTTGTAAATTCTTTAAAGGTAAAGATAAAAATGCTTAATACTAATTAATAAAATATGAATTTTTCACTTCTTCTACTCTTATATATAGGCTATTACCCTGTTTCTAACCACACATTTAGTGTAGTACTATGATCCATGTTGGGCGTATCCCGGGCAGGTGAATAGCCCAACCCGTTAAAAGAAGGAGAATGTACTTTACGATCACCGAAGGTCTTTGCATGATGGCCGGAGAGCATTTACGTTTTCCGTAGTTTTTTTGACCTGGTAGTCGAACCCAGGATCTCCGCGCTAGTGTGGCATGCTGAGGCCTTTACCTCGCGCTATCGTGCTCTCTAATATGAAATTTTAGTAAGAAATAAATATGTTAAGTAATCAGCATTAATCAAAATATTTAGAAATCGGACATTCCATTTGAAAAAAATAAAACAAAAATCTATTAGCACTAATAATAAATATATGATTTTTTAGATGATCACATTATTCCATTACCTATATAAACCTTTGCCTTATCTTAAAAAATATATATTTGGTGGATAGACTAAAAACTAAACTCAACAAATCATAATACGTTAGAATAGGGAATAGCAAACCAAGAAAAGTAGCAGAATAACAACAAAAATGGCCATTTCGCAAACTTTAATAACGAAAAGAGAACAAACCAGAAACAAAATCAATCATATGTGTTCGGTGAGAATAATTAAGAAAACTAATATGGTAATTTGTAGTACGGTGTCGTATTCAAAACCTACAAAACTACACATATATTCAAGTTTATTATTATTAATTTATATCAATTATTATGCATGTAAATATCTACATATAATGTGTTTAGATTATCTTGATTTCTTTGTGAAATATGTGAAGTTCTCCAAGGGAATTGTATTTTTTGTTATTTATGTTCAATTTGGTTTTTCAGATTCTTCTAACGCTGAAATGTACAATCTTTAAAAAGCTACCGGTTAAATGGATCTGACCAATATGTAATAATGAACTCGATGTTGATACACTATTAAATGCATCAATTACATACTGCTTGATTTGTAAGGTTGCGAGGACTAACATTGTATTATCATGTCCACAAGTAGTTTCTACATGAATTTTCACATAAATTTTAGCCTATGCCATTTGATGACTTCCTTGTCAATTAGATTTAAACAGAGAATGTGAATTTTAAAGAAAATTTTCACCTGGAATATTTGTAGCGATTAAACTTGCAAATGAATAAATTAATTTATCTAGAGTATGTTTGAGAATATTTTCGTTCCAATTAACTTGATTTTACCACTAAAAGTGGGCGTAAAGCACCCACGCATTTCATCAATTTATAAATTAAAAAGTATTTTCTCACGAATAAAGTATTTCTGAAACGTAAAAGATCTTTTTAATAGAATAAAACGTGACGTAATGCAACTCATTAAAGGAAAGAAGGCCTCTGTGACTATATTGTTCTTTGTATTAATATTCCTTCTTTGATAAAAATATAAGCCCAGAGAGAGCTCAACAAAAAGGCCCACCAGAACCAATAGTTTTTGGACCGATGGTATAGCCTATCATACAATCCTTAATGTTAGAACTTAACCTGATTATAAAACACAGAAACTGTCTTTTCAGACTTCAAAATCGTTAAAATGCGAACTATTTGTCTACCAAACAATAATAATTTGATAACCTTTTACCCAAACTTAAGTTACTAATAACTTATCTTCGATTATCTCGCTTATTACCGGTATTACTTCAAAAACTTTTAGAAAAGAACTAGGCAAATTTAACATTGTTTAACTGCTTAAAAATTTTAAAAATTGTTTTTGCAACTCCGCAATTAGTGTACCTTTGCACAAATTCGAATATATACGAAAAACTTCTCAGACAATAGTTAATATAAAACTTAAGTGAAAATAATGGAGCAATAAGTATTTTGCGAAATTTGATATGGCAATATTACATTTACTAGTATAAGGTGGAATTTCAGCGCATCCTCAACTTATAGTAGCTTAGTATAATGAATAAGTTATTTATGACTCTATTTCAATTACAATTTATAAGGTGGCTATTGTTGAAAACGTGTAGGTAACTCAGACAGTTTGAATTTTGTAGACTTTTTGCTTCATCATGATCGTCCATTAGGTTATGCACAATATCATTAGCGCGAGTCTTGTAATGTCTACTGTAGTTTTAAGTTTCACATTTTTTCAGTGGGCAAACACAATATGATTTACTATCACTTTATTGAGGACGCACTACATTGTCTTGACAATTGTTCGAAGCAGTTTGTTCTAAAACCATTCGAGGATTTCCATATTGAATTTGGATACACTTTCCCACAGCGATATCCCGCAAGTTCAAATATGCTTTAAGGCAACTTTATAAGACATTCGTTCAGTGGTAGGATTTCAAAAAGGACCTTCTCATCATTAGAAAGTGCAGTCATTCTTAAACCATATAGATTTTGCTTAGATGATAAAAGTCCGATGGCATAATTTTGACATATTAGATGCAACAACTGATTTCTTCTTAAATCATAGTAACTTTCACGATCGTTGGATCTGCAGCTGAAATTTAAATTATTTTAAAATCGTAATAAAACTATTTGTCCATTTTATGTTGAAAATTCGGGACTTTTGTGGGAATTTTTGATAAAAATATTTTATTTCTTATAAAATATATTTTTTTCTTGTCGATTTCATTTGTTCGCATATAATTTTCAAAATTCCATTCATTTTTGTAGTTGAAAATATTTTTTTGGTGCTTAATAAAGTTATACATAATTTATATTTAGCGGTAAAAATTGTTATTTTACATTTTTTTAGTTCGGTACTATTCTTATTAGATCTTCTTATTCTAAACTGTTGTTGCATTTTTTTTTTAATATTTACATTAAGTTTATGTAGCTTCGCTGCGAATTTTCCAACACTATCAATAATTTTAATATACAAAACAGTCAAATAAAATAAACCTGTCAGTTGCATGAATTCGTCGTCGTCGTTGTCTACTTCAAGGATTGTTTCCGAGGTCTTCCTACATTTCGGGTTCCTTTTGGGTTGTACTGTATAGCTAATTTAAAGAGTCTTTCTGGGCTCATTCTGTCTATATGTTCCTTCCATCTCGTCTTGTAGGTCGTTTTCGATGTGTTTGTTAGTAAATCTGTCTAGCCGGCTGCATCCTTCGATTCCTCTTAGGAACCTCATCTCTGCAGACTGGATTTTCCTATGGTCCATTGTTGTTACCGTCCATGTTTCGCTGTCATATAGTAATGTGGAGACTTTGTAAACTTTTATCTGTGTCTCCTTTCTTGTTTTGTAATGCTCTTCTTATAGTACCGCACATGTTCTAAAATCTGGCTATCCTTTTGTCGATGTCTTGGTCATAATTGTATGAGACATCGCAACCTAAGTATCTAAAATTTTGTATTTGTTCTAGTTTGGTAATAATAATTTTAGATCTTATGGGTTGTTTCCTTGGAAGGCCATTATTTTTGTTTTAGTTGTTGATATTTGTCAGTTGTAATCTTTTGATATGTTGTTTAATCTGTAGATCGCTCGTTGTAGATTGTCTTCTAAATTTGCCATTATAGCCTGGTCGTCTGACAACTATATTGTGTTGACTTAGGCATTTGTATTTATTTGGATTCCCTCTGGTGCTTCTTGTTTCCATGTCTTTATCATTTCGTTAATATAAATATTAAACAGAATGGGAGATGGGCCACATTCCTGTCTTACACATTGATTTTTTGTTTTTGCCTTCGTCACTGTTTTCTATAGTGATTTTGGTGTTGCAATAAAAACTTTTTATTGCTGTTATCAGGTGAAATGGAAATCCATTTTTTTTAAATTGACCATAGTTTTACTCTTGTGGCCTTGTCGAATGCTTTAGTGAAGTTGACAAATACTATTAGTGTTTCTAAATTACGTTCTTTTCGTTTTTCTATGATCTGCTTCAAGGTGAAGACAGCATCTATATAGAATCGTCCTTTTCAAAAGCCATTCTGCTCTTTTTCTAGGATCACGTCGGCTATTGTTTGCGTTCTCGCTGTTATAATTTTCTAATATTACTTACATCCTGAATTTAGTAAACTGATACTCCTATAGTTGTTGCAATCTGTTTTATCGCCTTTTTTGAAGGGTAATTTTATTTTAGCTATGGTCCGTTCTTGAAGAGTTTTAGTTTGCTTCCAGCACATATTAATGAAGTGAATTAATCTTTGTTTTAGAAATATACCTCCGTATTTAAGTAGTTCAGTATTAATTTTATCAGTTCCCGTGGCTTTCCTATTATTAACGTCTTGCATTTTCTAATTCTTGTATAGCTATAATATCGTCTACGGATAGATTCGTCTCTTGTAAATTTATATCTTTACTATTATTGGCATCGTCTTCTTCTTCTTCCGAATTGTACCACAGTTCCTTGTAACGTTGGTCTTACTTTACAGTTTGTATAATATTTAACGTTGCAGTATCTTTTTCTTCTTTGCATAAATTCTTAAAATATACAGCTTTTTTAAATATATTGCAAACAACTGTAAATTATATGGCTAGTAAGAAAAATTAATTTTATCACACTTCCGTCTCGCAACAGCTTGCGAATGAAAAAATTACAGAAGTAGCTTCGTATATTGCAAATTGAAAAGTGTAAATAACCTTTTAACTTTTTATAAAGCTGCTATTCTTGGAAGTGTTAAACACAGTCAAATGACAGCCTACTTCTCTGATTTACTAATCGAATTTTTATTGGACAAAAGAGTATCAGACCACTAAATGCAAAATTTGAAAATTGTTGAAACTTTACCATAAACCAAATGATAAAATAACTTTTTAAAATGCGACTTCTATTCAGGAAGTAGTAATAGTGTCACTAACCAAAAGCGTTAACCTATTTCTTCAATAACTGCTTAGCTGCTTAGCATTGATCATTTCATAACTGCATTTGGTTAACCGCCTGTGGATGAACGAAACGCGTGTGTTGCACTGAACTACATATATCTGAGGAGATGCGCATTTCTAGTGTTTTGCTTCGGAGTTTCCACGAAACAAGCTTCAATATTTTACATTTATGATTTACAAACTGTCATTTCTATTTTCAGTGAAACGTTTACACAAGTGTTATATAACTGTAGATTATAAAGGCCAGCTTGCATGCGTGCAATGAGCATAAACAAACTCATTATAGAAACGCACGGTTATCTAGGTAGAACTGGCACCATGCATCATACCCTATTAACTGCTCACTTTTGAAACCAATGGCACGGAACTATCATTCATAAAATCAACAATGTTTAAACGATTGCAGTCGATTCTGTTTGCATAGTAATTTTTTAGCCACCTTGCTTCTTAATAACAGGAATTTTTGCACTTTTAGTTTTCTACTATTTATTTCCCATTATTACCTCTTACTGTTAGTGCGGCCTACAAAGGCCATTAAATTAAACTCGTGTAGAAAGTGAACACCAAATAGTTGGTGCCACTTCAACATTAGCGACAAATTCGATTTAATTTGCAGCATAATGGAATTTTCCGTCGAGGTTCATTTCATACGGGGACCAAAAGTCAAAAAATCCAACGTGCTTGAAACGAGTTCGGAATAATTTCAAGGTTTTTAGTCTACTTACACGTTTCGTTTGCACTGTAACGGCGACGAGATGTACTGAAGGTTGTTTTATACCAGGTAGTGTTTGTTATTAAAGAATTGCATAATATTTGCAGTTGTATTAAACCCGTAAGATAATTTACATTTATTCTTAGCACGATTACCATTTTAGAACTTGTTAACAGGCGGGAAGGTTTTGCAAATATTCGCTTCGTAGACAGACAAGCCTCTAACCGACGTAGTCGTTGATATTGAACAATTCATTGTCATAAAGTTTAGTTTCGTAATATAGAAGTCAGGATTTAATTTTAACTACTGAACGAAATAACTCGTGAAGATTATTCCTGTTATATATTGTAATACACTCAAATTATAAAACTGCTTGCTTAGGTAGTGAGTGTTTTTAAATTAAGTGTATGCTATGTTTACTCTATTGTGTTACGTCAAACTTTTAATTTTACAAATTTAAATAAATAAAATAAATGTGCTTATTACTATGCCAAATTTTATTACAATTTTATCTCAGATATACGCATGTCTGTAAACTACTTGCTATCATCATCCAACACAATTTTCTTTATTATTAAATATCGTCTATGATTAATCGAAGTTAAAATAAATCCCGAATACTCCGAAGCACGACTCCACTTTGAAATAGTTATCGCAGTGACTTTGTACAGACTTAATGTAACCGTTCGATAAAATCGCATGATTTATGGTTTATAAAGATAAAGATAAAATGTTTTTGAACTTACAAGTTTTTCTAGCAACAATCAGCTTCAACAACATTAGGCATGAAGAATGAAATTGCTGTATAGATTTCTATAGGACTATTTACTAAATTTAGTTTTTATTCTTGAATCGATTATCAGTTAACATGTCTACTTAAATGAGTTTAAAAGAAATCACGCAAATGTAATACTTCTAACACATGCCCATTACGCATTTCAAGTAAATTAAGTTAATGAAGCTACAAATGCAAACGATTTATCCGTGCTCCTGAAAAATGGCCTGAAATCTGGCGGACGAATGACTAATAGTTGATACCATGTATTTAAATAAATGACTAAAGATATTTAATATTATATGTGATGGAAGTGAGTGCTGAAACAGCAATTTAAAATCATTAACAATTTTTTTTATTAATGACGTACATTAATATCTGCCTGGTGATCTGCCCATTTACTACGAGTGGAAATTTTAATTATTATTTATGCAATGAAGATATCTGAAAATTATACAAGAGTTGCTACAGAATTAATGTCCGAAAATTAAAATCTAAAGAAGTTAATTACGGCGAATGGGGCGCGATTAGCCCACGAAAAACTATTAATAAACTAGTGGTTAACTCTTAAAAGTTTTCTATCCTTCCAAGTGTTTCAGTGTAATAAAACACGTTTCTGCACAATTACATCTACTAAATTCGACTAATATAGTTATTAATCATTAAAAAAGGTAAAAAATGTAAAATTGAATTTTGAGATTTCTTAACTGTGCCGCGCCCATAGCCACACTGTGCCCAAAAAGCGGGCAATCTTTTCCGACGAAATCTCGTTGCGGGTGAACGGCAAAGATCATACCGTGGTATTATTAAAAGTGAAACGTGTCACCGTGTCCCCAATACTGCGCGCACCTAATTTTAAACCCTGGCTAAAAGTATGCATTCCGAAAGTTCCGCATATCGATGCCACCGCGTGTAGTTTTATTAATTAAATACTCCAACGCCGGTCCCGCTTTCATATTGAAAATCTCCACCAAATGACTGTTCGCAATGCTATCATGAATAGCCAGCAGCGGAATTCGCAGCTACTAAACATAGCAACGGCCACCTTTTTTGAGGCTATATTTGGACGCCTTTCTTCCGCGTTTGACGAATACATCTATAGAAATAACAAGATGCTCACAAAATGCCCCACAAAAAGTGAGTATACTGTTTAATCGGTGAAATTAAGGTACATCAACGTGAAATAAATAAACTCGAAATAGTAGCAGCATTCCATGTTTAATATATAAAAAAAGTACTATACTCATACTATAAGAAGAAATGATGTTTTACATGTTCAATAATTATATCTCTCTAATGGGACCTCGAAAAAGCTGGAGTAATTAATTAGTTTGGCTGTTTACAAGTTCTTATAATACAAATGGGGCTCTAAACTCTGTATACATCTTACTATTGTATAGAGAGCATGATCAATAGATATGTGTACACTTGCATTCCAATAATTAAAAACTTTTAACTAGGGGGTTGATGTGATGTAACCTTTGATATTTTAAAAAGTACTTTCTTTACTAGCGATAGAATTAACAATTCTAACAATAAGAAAGCATGGACTTCTAATAAGCTCCTATAAAACCTGTTGTAGATGCGGTACAAACCACTTACGTAATCACTAATCATATGCATAAAATTCGGCTGTTTCATATAAAAATAGTTCCGAGGGATTGTCCAATATTAAAGGTTACAAGCCAAAATTACACTAATATTTATATTTAATGAAAATATTCGATACATTTTACAAAAAACGACATAGTTTTGTTTATTTCTCGACATAATCTCCGTAAACGTTGAGACATTTTCCCAGCATGTCAGTAGCTTGAACATCCCTTTACGCTACTGCTGCTCGTCAAGTTGCTTGAAGTAGACCACAGCGGTGTCTTGCAATTTCTTCTGATCCGCAAAGCATTTCCCCATAAAAAAGTTTTTCAAAGATCCGAATAATCCTAATCCCTAATCAAACGTTCGACAATTGTGCAGTTGTCAACCGTGTGTGAGGTCCTTAGCCTGATTTTTTCTTCTCCGAATCATCATTCAACTCCGTTCGTCCGTCTTTAAATATTTTGCACCAAACGCTGACTTCTTTTCGACTTATAATCTACAATTAATTCCGCTCTGATTAACTCCTTCGGCTTGCAAAAATCTGATAATTGCACGCATCTCACACTTCGAATACTTTGCGATTACACACGCCATGTTTGTTTACTTTCCAAAAGCTAAATTGAGTCTTGAACAAAACAACGTTCGAGACTCTACCGCTACTCGCATGAACGACAATACTGGGCAAGCGCAGTAATTGTTTAACACCCACCTGTACCTTAAAAATTGGACCCCCTTCGTATAATGGTCCTACACTACCCCATTTTAATGATTTCAAATTAAAAGCAAAAAGATATATAATAAATCGTAAAAATCACACATAAATCTCTATAGTGCTCCATGAAAACTATAAATTATTAGAAAAAATAAAATAAAATTTCCATTACATTATATATTAGTTAAAAAACGTCAATTTTATTTATTCTAAAATTTAGCATCATTTTTTAAAGTATCTGTGTATCTGGAGAGTATCTATGTATTTCATAGGAATATGATTGTATACGAAGAAAAATAAGTACACATCTTTATTTTTGTTTGTATCGTTTTATTAATTTAATATAAATATAAACTCTAAGGCATATTTAAACATATTTTAGCCTACGAGAAAATTATTCAATGAATCAAAAATATGTTTTTGTTATAACTTTATAACTAGAACAGATTGAAGTTTTTTGAATACTACTAAGGGAAAAAGTAAAAAGTACATTCACTATCCACTCGCCAACCCGCCCGGCAAGCAAAAGGGAGGCCTATGCTCAATACTGGGCGCTACAAGGCTGGGAAAAAAAACTAAGGGAATCATTCTTCTACAAATATTTTTATTTGATTGAGTTGCCTATTCTCCTTTAGAGAATTTTCAATAACAAATAAAAACGAAGTTTACACGGAAAACATTTTTTTTTATTTGTAAGAAAGAACGGCAATGGAAATTAAATGCAGAGTGCATGTTGTTTTTGGGGATTCACCTTAATTTTTCATTTTTGGATTTCGGAATTTAAATGGGACCACCCCCATGCGTATAAATAATTAACCACGTTCAAGACGTCCAAAAACGACAACCGCACTAGTGATTGCGAATTTTGGCAGATCATCGAATAAGGGTTCATAAAATCGAAACAGCCCTAATAATCACTTAAGCACATGCAGTTCCATTTTACATGGTAAACCGAATCAAAAAAATACCTGCAGAATTTATTTAGTCGGGATCCAAAAAAAACCTTCATTAGATTGTTTAGAAGAGTTTAAGAAAAATCCAACAAATTTAAAGAGGTAATTTGTGATAATATCAGTTGTTTAGACCGCAAAGAAATTGAATTGAAGTTCAAAATCATTTAGGACCTAACTTTGATTTGAACTGATTTGAGTTCAAAGTATTCCCAGCTGGAAAGAGGTTACAAATGGACATTTTGGAGATCTTGAATAAAGTAATTTCAGCGATGTAACGGAGAATACGGAGTAGCATGGCATCAAATTGTTGAATTTTGAAGATACTACGTTGAAAAATAAAATAAAATAAGACTAAAATATGGTCTGTTTTGTTTTCATTGCCATTCCGGACACTTGTGGACATGTGGACTAGACTTTTGGAAGAAAATAGTTATCTATTTCTACCCCCACAATCTCAAAATGACCTGATATCTCGCGTTAATAGTGTAACGTATTGTGGAACAACCTGTATAAAAATTAAGCTCCGATTGCGCAAATCAATTTGTTGAACTATACAATAATAGATAAAAGATTAAACTTTGAAGTTTCCTAAGATACGATATGATAACTGTTGCTGTAAGACTTGGCTAACTAACAAACAAATTGTACAATTTTTAAAACCGAGAAGCTACAGTTGGTGGCAAAAGTCTGAAAAACTGTTAATTTTTAATTAAGGTAACATTACAGGTACAAGCTATTTGAAATTAATTTTCAAAAAAGATTTCTTCTTTCTAGGAAAAGTAAATTGAACCCAAATTATTATGTAATAACTTACGCGAGACAACATTAGTGATGACGCAAACACTCTAAATACCGCATTTGATAAGTCAGAAGTAATTTCAATGTAGAAGACTCAGCATTAAAAATGGTAAAAGAAAAATGTATTAAGAAATTTTGTTTTGTAGTCACATCTTTCAATAAGCTACACTATAAAACTGCAAAAATGTAACTAAGAGTTATGAACCAATTTCATACATTATCAATAAGTAATTTGACAGTTTGCTCGAACTGTCAATTCTTCCCGTTAATAAGCACATGCGGCACAACT
The DNA here is from genome assembly GCA_036346155.1 of Sinelater perroti. Lineage (NCBI taxonomy): Eukaryota > Metazoa > Arthropoda > Insecta > Coleoptera > Elateridae > Sinelater > Sinelater perroti. The sequence goes on from JARFIY010000001.1 coordinate 22,489,322, forward strand.
TTGATTAATGTGGTTCGTTTTTATTAGTAAACTATAATTTAGTTAATTTATTTTTAATTAAAATTTTGTATTTTTCAAAACCATTTAGGCAATTTTTCCTCTACCTGGTATATAAAAATAGTTAAATAGCAGAAAAGTAAAAACATTATTTAGCACAATTACATTTTATTTCAGTATATTTATTCCATCGTACCGTATCGTTTAGGCCAAGCATATTATATATAGAACCACAAAAATGTACAGATGTGCTTTTTAAATAATTTTTCCTTTAACGTGATTCATTTTCCGCTCAATCTGAAATATATTTTACGCCCACGCTTTCAAAATTCTAATAAATAATTCCCTGTTCTAAAATAAGCACAGCTGCGTACTCAAACATACGTATCAACGTTTCGAAAAAATTCAAAACTAGCTCATACTTTTTGGTTTTTGTATGCTATGCGATCTTAATTTTTATGTAACAAAATAATTGTCAAACCAGACATCGGAGTAACTAATACTACTTCATTAGAGCGGCGTCAAAACGCGCCTCGTCTACATTCCCCGGTATAGTTATAAAGGTTGCTAGCAATAGAGTTTTCTTTACAAACCTAGCCGAGCTATCACAAGCCCCCTTTGTTACTTTATGGTAGATGGTTGTAAACCTGTCGTTTGAAGAACTTTAGAGCATGTAAAATCTTAGCGTGAAAGAAAGTACAATAAAACCCTTTAAAAACCTATAGTGACGGGAGCGCACAATGGAAACCGTAAAATAGTACTCGGTTCCATATTAATTTTTTAACGTTGCTGTTATGTTTCCAAGTTACGCTATTGGCGTCCTATTCGGATATACGGCTGGAAAAATCGAATAAAATACCTCCAGTCAAAACTGCACGGAACGACGTCCTTGAAGTGAGCCGTTGAAGTTATTAAACTCGTCGCTGACGACAACGCAATGACTGATATTCATACTTTGTTTAAAATTAAAGCGATAACGCCGCGAAAGATAAACGCAAAGGCCGCTTGAAAACGATCCAGATAAAAACGATTTTTGCAGCGGAGACCATACCAAAATTGTAGCATGAAATTGGCATCAGTCGCTTAATATGCAACAGATCCATAAAAATTACTAGTGCACTTTGAAATTACAAAAAAACACGGGGAAATAAAAAGTTGTAGAGGTCCAAACCAGTTTCATGAATTTCGAGATGAAGGAATCGAAAAACCTGTCTGTGCTTTTTGCGCTAGTTAATATACATTTTGTGTGTAAGCGCGTTTAACTATACGGTATTAATAAATAAACAGGAAATCCTGCTTTAAAACTTCAATTTTCAATTATTTTTTGCTTCCAAAAATTAATCTTGGGTAGTTACAAGTAAAATGCAAGAACTATACATACCAATAAGATAATGGAAGTAGAGTTCCAACATTCAAATCAAATAATTGTAAGAGGTAGAACACTATCATTCTTATGAAGTACCGAGAAAATGACTAAACTGTGTATCATTGATAACTGATAATGATAGAAGAAACGGTTGAGTGAAGGAAGGCAGCGTCAGCTGTGAAGATCCTTTTGTATATGATAATAATATAATGATATATTTATTGGATATAATTAAAGGATTTTAATAATAAAAATTAACTTTTAGAAAAAACTGGTTGGACCTCAATTTGACTGACCACAATTTATATAGTTTTTTCATTACTGATCCTCAAGTTTAATTCGATAACTTCTTTAGACTTCTTTTGCCAGTCATTTATTTTTTGTCTTTATCGTAATATTATTTTTGATCTGACATCATCTTAGTTGCCCTTTTCTTATTTGTAACGCCGTTAAGTTACCATATTGTATATGGTTATGTTGTTTTTCTTACAGGTATATTGGTAGCTATTCGAGAACATTAATTTTGCTGTTCATATACATAGTCAATTATACCTCAATGCATTTTTAACTTTATTCTTTTATAATGTGAACCTTATGCATTTTCTTATTTGATACAATAAGACATCTTTATTTTAGCCTTTATTCTGTAGTACGTAGGCTACACGATATCTGTTGCGAATCGGCAACTCTGCTTGTATTAGGTTTGCACCATACAGTTTAACATGTTTGACGGCATACGTACTCAGAATATTTTCGTGCGATGATTTTTTACGACTTTCGACATGATTATCTCAACAACAGTGTATCGATCAACTCACTCGATTTTTGGTGATGAAGCCCCACAAAGGGCCTTGTAGATCGTTGGTTCAATGAATTTAATCGCGGACGTAGTTCGGTGGCGGATGAATTCAAAGGTAGTCGAAAAACGATTCTGGTGCCAGCACACATCGCCGTGTGACTTATTATCGTAAAATTCAGGCATCCTTAGGCATTAGTATGATTAGCATACATTCGATATTACATGACCATTTAACCGTGAAAAATCTGTGTGCACGTTGGATCCCACATAAGTTAACGGTCGCTCAAAAATAGGCTCGTGTTGATTGGTCGAAAGAAATGCTCCAGAAATACGATCGCGGAATGCTTCAAAAACGTTTAAAACATTGTCACAGGTGACAAACCTTGGATTTATGCATATAATTCCGAAAGTAAACAGCAGTAGACTGTATAGATCTTCCAAGATTAACAAAAGTCATTCGGGCTCGAAGCACTTTGAAGCAAATGGTCGCCTTTTTTTGGAAAAACTGTCGCGACTTTAGTTTTAGAGAATCGTAAAGTAATCAATCCTAAATGCTACACAACCATTTGTTTGCAAGACGTCTTCCGTGAAATAAGCACAATGCCGGATCATTTTGCACCATGGCAATGCGAGCTCACACATCAACGCAAACACCTAGCTCTTTGACTACTCAAAACTTCGAATTGATGAGTCATCCTCCGTACAGTCCTGATTTTAGCCCCTAACGATTTTTCTTTTGTTCCACGTGTAAAAAACAAACTGCGTGGACAACTATTTTCGACGCCGAAAGGAGCGGTTGATTCGTTCAAAACCGATGTTTCGGAAATACTTGAATTGTTATAGAAAAAATGCTATGAAAATTGGTTCCAGCATATGCAACCATGTAGTGTTCGCCAGGGAGAATATTTTGAAAAACAATAAAGAAGTTTTCAACATTAAACATCTGTTTTTGTTAGTTTTTCGCAATAGGTCTTCTGCAGGCCACGTATTAAGAATGTTTTCTATAAAAGTAACATTACTTCTAATATACTTTTTTCTTAGAGTATCTATTACTTACATTTATCACCATATCATCAGCATAAGCAATTATTTGGTCTTTCTTATTGTACTTTTCACACCAGCTAATGTAATTATATGTTACAATATTAAATTGAATGTTGCTGACAACGCATTCCAGTGGCTTTCACAGGTATTTATTTCATGTTTCAGTTATTTTCATTGCAATTGCTATAGTTGTTATACCTACTAGTATTTGTGCAGGTTGTGTTAGTTTAAGTGATAATACCAAATTCCCTATATTCTGAATTAACAGTAGCTAATTGTACAACGGAATACTCTTATATCATCGATTCTATTAGTTTTTTTATGATCCGATTCAACATTGATAATTGGATTTGGGCTAAATCAATCTTGTTAAGATTTTATACGTACATACGCACTATTAAACAATTGGTACAATCAACTCTTTTCCCCATTCTTATAAGTCTTTTGAATCTCATTTTTTGTATTAATCTAATTATTCCTTGGTGGGAGTCTTCTGCTCGATTTTTTATTAATTCACCGCTTATGTTATTTCTAAATGATTTAGTTCTTTTTAAATGATGAATTGTACGCGGTACGTCTGGGAAGCAACGAGTTTAATTGAAGATGTTTATATGTGCATTCAATATTCTTCAAAATAACATCCTTGAGCATGAATATACCGTTAGTAGCTGTTCCGCCATGCGTTGCAGCTTGTCTGGAAGTTTTGAACTGAAATCTCTTCCATACTCGTCACAGCAGCTTGCGCATTTTTAACAGTTCCAAAATGGTGCCCATTCAGGCTGAATTTGAATCGGGGAAACAAAAAGAAATTGGACTATGCCACTATGCATAGCAATTCCGCCGTTACGGTTTCATGCAATTTTAGAATTTCCACTTTATCTGCTGCCAATCTAACACTCGGACGTAGGGCAGTGTCCAAAACTACTGCCATCTTAGCTACATTGTCCAAAGTGTGAGACGTTCTCAGCCTCGAGGTCCTCGGTACCTTCTTTGAATGCTCTGTGCTACCTAAACATTGGTGCTTTCCATAAGTTTTCTATAACATGGTAACCCTATCAGTTGGGTATTTTTTGAGTTTACCGCAGCAATATTTTATCGCACCAACCGTCAGATCCAAAGACTGTCTCCCAATCTCTCTCTTTACTTTCAGGACGTATTTTGTATGTTTGTATTCTTTCTAGCTTGACCCATTTGTGTAATCATCCACAACGTTAATATTTACATTGGTTATTGATCTAAAAAGTGTACCCATTCCACGTTTTTTATTTTTTCTTGTTTTCGTTTAAAATTTTAATTCTATTTGTATCATTTTGCGTTTTGATACTTCTGTGCGTGTTTCTTAGTTCATTAATTTATTTGTTTCAATTTCATCCATTTCATCTGTTCGAACCATTCCCCTTCACAATTTTATTCTTATCAATTCTCTTTTGTTTTCCTTGTTCATTTCCTAGTCTTATTGCTCATTGTTCTCGACCAAATTACTCGTGCTTTTCTTTTTTCCTTCTTTGTCTCAAATTTTTTATTATACCACTCGTTTTGTCCTTTCTTTTTTATACCCTTTTATTTTTCTGTTGTTATTATACTTCTATAATAATTACGTCCTATAATTCCTTTTATATAATCATGGCACATCGCTATTGCCTGTCTAACAAGATTAATTTTTTTCCATATTAACAACTTTGATTAACGCAAATAATTCTTATTTAATAATACATGATTAGTTTGGTTTATTTCGTTTTTTTTTTATCTATTAGTTACAAAATTCCTCATGGCTGCAAAATTAGTTTGTCTAGATTTATGCGTTGCTCATACTCTTAAGTCAACACAAAAGATAATTTTAGTATTTTAAAAATTTTCAGTTGGAGCGAGATGTCAATCAATGATAAATTTATTGTTTTGGATATGATCTCTAATCAGTATATTCAACCACTAATAAGTTTAAAATTAAATATACTATCTTTCATTTCCTTTTCAGTTGTAAATACTGTTCCATTTTGTTTTTCTTCTTTATCATATAATACCAAAATTCACTACTGTTCATTCTCTCATTTTACTTTCTGAATTGTTTAATTTTAATCTGCAGCAACAATTATTTCAACAATTATTCATTTTATTCGCTAGAACTTGTTTTTTGTTTGTTCTTTTAGCATCACCTTTTACAATTTTGCGAACTTAACGTAGACTTTAAATTTTCTCTTATAATGTTATCTTTTCCAACTTTCTTGGATTTCTATGTTTTCAGCAATTTTTACTTATCTTCCCTCCAATATTGTTCCTTCCTATATATTTTTTTATTCTATTTGCATTTTCGTGCAAGCCGTGATTTATTTTTTCTTTCGGCATTTCATCAAACACTCGAAACTTGATCTGTTAATGCAATTTTTACTACCGCCATTTCGATTTGCGTTCATTTAGATGATTGTAGAAGTGATGTCCCATTATTACACGAAAAGCCTGTAATCGAATTGCCCTTGCACTAGAGCTTGCGGAAGTCTAAATCTAATTTTAAAATGTTTCACTGAAATTTTATCAGCATGTGAACCTCTACGTCTTTAATTTCACTGTCTCTGATCAAAAAAAAATATAACTGCCACTACAAGAACAAAAGTGTAGGTTGTTAAACTGCGAAGTAAACTTCTAATCAATTTTTTTTAAAGGTACTTATAGTTACGGAAAATAGTGCAGTAATCTAGCGCTTATACAACAAAGAGTTTACAATGTTTTAAAGTGATTGATTTGTATAATCTCTTCTTACTTTTTCATAATTTGTTAGAGTTTATTGGTTAATGGGCCCTACCTGTAGCTTTTACATTGATCTGTTAAATACTTTAATTTTTGGCAAAATGTTTCCGACATCTTAATTTAACTTGTAGAACACGACGGTGTATTTTTCTTCTAAACAGAGATCTAATATAATTAATGATTTTACTTTACAGATAATTATAAACTCATTCTGTCCTAGTTGTTCTAGTAAAAGAAAATTGTACTTACATGCATATTTTATAGTCACTGTTGACATTCATTTCAATAATCATATTGTGTCAGAGTTTTTTTTTTGCGGATAATAAAATATATTCGAAAACTTGCAGGTTCGAAAAGATGTGAGAGGCACCGATCCCCGTTCGCGATTGGCTGGGAAAGTTACTTATTGGTTGAAGACCATTTGTTCGTTGTTCCCTTCGAATGTCCGATGCCGGAGATTCACTTTGGTCGGTTTGGCGGTAGTCCAGTTTTGTTTGATTTAACTATCGTTGTCGTTCGATAGCTGGAGCGGTGTTTGTTTCTGTTCAAATCGAAATTCGTAACTCCCACCCCCCGAGATAGCTTGTACTAGCAAAACGGAGATTTTGGGAGGCAGAAATGTATTTCAGACGTCAATCGTGAAGCCGTCATCAACGAAATTAAGGAGAATCCATCGCTGACAACTCGAATGCTTACCGATGATTTCGAGTGCTACCACCCAACTACCAACAATAAAATAAAGGTTTTATGATACTTTGAAAAAACGCTGAAAAGTACAATCTAATGTTATTATTAAGAGGGCGTTTCCTGGAGGTATAATGTGTATTCGATAGAATATTCTTCACGTATATTTCTATAGGTAAAGTAGCACCATATATCATACATTTTTAAAAGTAAGCTAAATTTTTAGATGAAATTTGTCTCTCTTTTCAACTTTCAAATAATAAGCAGATACTTTTTGCAATTCTACATTTTATTCACTTCCTATGAGTTGATCAGCCATTGTTATAGGAAGCGCAATAAAGAAGATATTAATTGGACAAATAAAACCCTTTTTAAATTTATATTATAGCACATATTTCAATAGGTACATTTACATACAAAAAAGATTGCTTTTTATACCACCTTTTTAATTGTTTTGGTAATCTGACTTTGTAGATTATAAATTTATTTTTTAGCTATTTAGTTTATATATACATACAACCATCTTCGTATTTTTCAACCATATTTTTTGTTTGTTCCTGTTTCCAAATATTTTTTTCTTCAAAACAAACAAATTTTAAACATATTTCGCATTCAAATTCATATCAATATCATGTACAGGTAGATGCTTTTTAGAGTCGCACAGATTTGCTAAAAGTTAAAATTTCCATATTTCCATTTGTTCGTCGTTATTTCGGCCAACATGCCCAATAAATGCCATATGTGACATTAATGCAACATACACATTTAATTTTACGCCAATTGCATCTTAGTCAAGCTACAATAGCAAATGGTGATGCATAAAAAAACTGGCCATACGATTAAAGCATTAAACTTTGGAAATAATCCACTTGTATTGCTTATATTTTTGTCTAGCCACTTAATTAATATTGTAAACGCAGATAAGATTAAGTAAAGTGCACAATAAAACAGAGGATAATTAAAATCTTTTGAATTTTGTTATATTTACAAGAAGAACCGTGTTGTTAATTATATTAGTATGCTTTATATGAATGTTTTTCTAAACAAGGATAATTTGTTAATGTTAACTGCCCTCCCCCCAGAAAAAAATATTAGATTTTATGACGTAACACGTTTTCATGTTAATGCATTTCAACATCAAATTAATTACAGTAAAATAATAAAAGAAAAATCTCATAGTAATATATTTCAGAATTAATTACTCGCAAACAAATCTTAGAACAGAAATGAACAAGAGCTTAAAAGACCCGATTACGTCATCTTCCAGGAGTACACTTTCCATTTTCCAATTTTTATTTTATAAATACATCTAGACCGTTGTTTTCAAGATAATAAAAAACAACTGTAAGATAGCTTACGTCAACATTTAACCGATCGTATGAATCTGCAAAGCAAATAGAATTATTTTTACACTTATATCAGTTTTTATTATCACACCTTAAGCAAAATTAAACCTTCGCTATTTGCCGACGTCTAACTAAACTGTACTCAAGATTGCTTCGGTAATGTTTGTGTTTACACCTTGTGGCATACGCCGATCAGACAGCATGAATCATTTTTTTAATGTGCTGTGCTGTAATGATCTCGCAATAATACTTAACATTATGAAATTATTTGGTTTAGTTGATTGGAATCGTAAGAGTTGCAAATAAATGATTATGATTTTTATATACATACGATACAATCTAAGTCCTTTTTAAAGCTAACATTTATATTTTTTTGTCAAATTCTATACAAAAATTACATAATAATTTAAACATTATTTTAAAAATACATTCATTTTACTGCTTCTTAAGTTATTCTAAGTACATTAATGCCTTACAGTTATTTCATATTTCACCAGATTTAGGTACGGTGACGTATATAATCTATATAACTTTATGGGATGTTTCATATTTTGTACATCGTACTGTTACAATTACTGCCCCAGTTTGTATGTTTGACTTGGTATTAAAATTTTCGAAAATATATTCTAAAATTTGTCGAAAAATTTTCAAAGCTAAGTATCAACTATGAAAAAACGGTAGCAATTTTTTTCGCTTTTGCTAAATAATTCTGGAGTATCTCGTTGTATTTTGTGACATTCATATTGATTGTCAGTTATATTTATCGCGCTCATCTTTTCTTTTTAGTCAATCTCAAATGCTATTGTTAAATGCATTCACTTTTATTTCCCAAAATTGTATAATTATGTATAAACCTACACTACGTTATTGGGTTTTTGAAATTGAGTGAAATTAGATCTAGCCTTCTTGTGTTCTAAACAATCTTAAGATTAAAAAAAATGTCCAAAATCCGAACATAGAACTTCTGAATAGTTAGACTTCATATTCGAATCTTATTTATAGACAAAATTTATAAAGTAGTAAAGACTACTTTCTTTCTCTTAATATTTAAAATTTCTCTCCACCAGAACATTATACATAATTATATATATATAAAAAAAATTATGATTGCTGTCACACAGGTCAAAGTTCAAAGGTCAACTCTAACTGGGTATACATAAATGCGTTGTCCTGGCAACGGCGTACGCCAATTATGTCAAACAGAGCTTTTTAATCGCGTTTTTATTTTTCAAAACTACTATGCGAAGGGGCTCAAGCATGTCGGAGTTGGACAAGCTCTCCGGGGGGCCGCTGCCAGACCTCGCCATTTGAAAAGTGATATTATATTTACAAATATCCTTCTTTCGTATTCTTAACAAAATTTTGCTATCCCCAATTGAATCTCTTTTTCAAAAGAAAATTATGTTAACTATACAACAGACAGTAATTTTGGTAATTTTATAAATAGAACTTGTTATTGTAAAATGGTCTAGTGAGGCATATCAAAATAGTATCAACGTTTCCAATTCAACCAAGGGTGACACGTTTTTTTTTTAAGTGGGATATGATCGCTTCGAATTTAGAAAAAGCAATGGCAAAAGTTCGTAAAAACTTTAAGATTATGATTCTGTTTCGTTTCTTACTCTATTTTTATAAATATTCCCTTTCCTCTTTTTATGGACTTTAGACAATCTTTGCTTTATGTGTGAGCACTTGTCTGAGTATGGTCATATATTGTTGTTTTCGTTCGCTTATTACTACATTCCTAAAAGCTCCGTTAGTTGTTAAAACACATTGACTTCTTCTACATGTCTTTCGTGTATTATTTGTTTGGTTTTGTTAAAAAAGAGAATACTGCTGACTAATACTAATTTTGACAACGCATTCAAACGGACTAATTTTCGTAATTCCACTCATCTATCTAAACATTTGGACGGAAAGTAAACAAAAACAACTGATATGAAATGTGGCGTGGCTGAGCTCTGAACGTACGTTTGGTTGCCTATCTTCAGGATAGTTTCGCATATCTTACTTTCCTAAGGCCACCACACCGACATATCCCACCGTTATCAATTGTAAATAAATTGTTCTACGTTTTCCCCTTGCAAAAATTTTAGGAAAGGCGGATAAAAACGCAAAAATACCTTTTTGCGGGCAACCTCCCGTAAAACAATAATAGCCTAATGCACATCTGGCATCGAGTAGTTCAATTTGGTTCTTTCTTACTGGCATCATTTATTACCAAATAGTAAAATTTGTCTCTGTTATTTGGGCCATCTCTCACCAAGAAGCGCAATTTCTTTCTTTGTGTCTCTACCATATTGCAGAGAATACGAGGTGGCAGTGGAATCTGATGCAAAATTCAGTTTAGTTTTTATTTCAACTTGTGCGTTGTGGTTTTGACTGCTGAGTGTAATATCGAATATATTTAACAATAAGTTACGAGTTATACTCCTTATTTTGATCAATATCAATGGATTTTTAAAAAGATCATTAAATAGATTTACGTCTGGAAGTATCAATAATTAAATGGAAAACATAATGTACAGCAATAAATATATTAACCATTTTTTTATGGTTATGTTCAATATACCGTTGTGTTGTCTTGTAAAAAGAAAGTATGAAGCCAGAAAAAGATAAACTCATTATTAGCAAGTTGTTGAGTTGCATTTCATATTGCAAAATCAGTAAGCTACATACAATTATTGAAGATCTAAGTTTACTCGCAGCTATTGAAGTGGTGCAAATAATTATTGATGAAAAAGAGGTTGCAAAGTTAAAAATAATACCTCTTTCCTGATGTTTTCCAAGGAAAAATAAATAACATAGAAGATGGTTGAAGACAACACTACAGATGGACAAATCCAGATATTTCATGCATGTATAGCGTCAAGGTTGTGCCAGGCCTGGTCTTATTGTAAAGTTACAAAAAATAATGCCAGATATTACGTGGCTATATCGTTTGTTACACCTAGAAACTCTTGCTTTCAAATTTTTACTTTCTGTAATGGATAGTGGCAAGAAAAATATCTTTAAAAATGTAAATTCCATCGAAGGAAAAGCGTTGCACTCATATTTTTAGAAAAATTTGTGAAAAGATGGGCTCTTTATATGTACATTTTTTACCACACAAATACCGTTATCGATGGATAACATCTTGAAAAAAGTTTTCCAGTCAAAGCAGAACTTGTGTTGCATTTGGAAAGTAACAAATCGATTGATCCAATTCTGTTTGATATTTTTTAACACTTAATTGGTTTAAACAATGGTTTTCAACCAAATTAACGGGTTAACAAAAAAATTGATTTATGGACAAAAGAAAATATGATTCAGTCCAGTGAATTTAATAACTTATGGAAGATTTAGCCAAGTGTAATAGTGTAATGTAATAAATTCTGGGCATATTTTTATAGACGTCAAATTGTACAATATAATACAACAGTTCTGTAACTACACCTTTAAAGAAATTCAAAATAGTCATGACAATTATATGGGGGCAGTTCGGAAAGAAATCTCCGTTTGCGCATGTATAAACATTACGCGGTGGTAAAGACCTTCGTTCTCTAACGCTGTACATAATAGTTCAGTAGGTAGTGTGGAGTGTAATAAAAGGTTTACTTGTCCGCTAGATCAATTAAAAGAAACACTTTCATAAAATATCCCGCCAAATGTAAAGTGCGATTCATCGCAAACTGTGTAATGTTTACTGACCAAACGTGACGAGTGAAGGTGTCTGTTTAAAGATTAATCCACTAAAGTGCACGACGAGGCAAGAAGTGGCCGCCCTTCCGTCAGCGATAAATTTGTGCAGGAAATTGATAAAAAGGTCCGTAAAATTCGTTAGTTTACAATATTTGAATGTTCGCTTTTACAACGCGCTTTAAATGCCGTTACAGTGTGGCTTCATTGCCAAGAGGGAGATTTTTTTAAAATAAAAAATTCAAAACTTGTAAAACGTTATGACAAGTGTCGATTATTTCGAAAACAATAAAGGTTCTGTATCTACCAGTCCCTGATAACCAAACGTGGGTTTCTTTTCGAATTACCTTTGTAAATATATGCCTAATCAATTTTTTTCGACATTCCGAGATCCCAACAAACTTGAAAAAAATATATATTAAAATATTGAGTGATGGAATGTTAAAGCTAGATTTCTTTCCAGAACCCAGAGCGACTATGCAAGACTACCACGAGCTGGCGAATTAAGTTTTTCGTCTGATTGCAATCAAAACAAAAATGGAAAAATTGCCTTGAACTTGACCTTTTTTGTTCAGGTTTATGTTCCTGAATTATAACATGTGTTGGACATTATGTTACAGAAAACGAAAATAAATGTATTTTTAATTTATTTTGGAAATCCTCTTGGGAATACTTCGCCCTTTTCTCATCCTTTTCTTAACACGACCTCTCAGGACCCAAACAGTACAATACAATATACAGGGTGCGACGCTTAAATCCAGTTAAATTTAATTTTGGCGCTCATGTGAGCCATATGCTCTTAGAAAACAGTCGTAACTTTAAAATGGACAAGCTGTTGCGAATAAGTGCGAAGTACAACCGAAGAGACGCAATTATCAATTCTTAACGCTGGGCGTTCGGCGACTGCAATAATTCGGTTCTTCGGGTACCCAAGGTCAACTGTGTATAAGATTATTGCGAAATATAATAATTCTGGAAAATATGGGGAAAGTTTCGCTAACCCGTCGCAAAAGAATCATTCGAGAGAACGCGTAACACAGACTCCGGCTGCCGTAGGAAGGACTCAGGCGTTGATTTCAGAGAAAACTGTCACGAAAGAGGTTAAAGTACGCGTTCTGACGAATGTCGTGAACTTGTGGATTTCAGCAAGATGGTGCACCGACACTTACGAGCTATTTAGTCCAAAACTGGTTGTCGGATAACATGGACGACATGTTCTGGTCTAAATAATTCTGCCCCCGATATCCCCGTTTTGAACCTCCTCAACTACTACGTTTGAAGCGTAGTCTAAAGACTAACCAGACAGTCTAATATGGCATTTTTATGCACCGCTATCGAAGCAACATTGGCAATACGGACCGCGCTGCTTGGCAGAGAGCGTGTGAGCGCTTCAAGTAAAGGATGCAGGCGGTCATTGCGGCTTAGGAAGGTTACATCAAATAATTTTACTCTGGGTAGGTGACGAAACTGATATGCAAAAAGATTTTTTGTAATTTTAATTTTTTGTCAAATAAAATGTTATTCTGAGAAAATGTTTAATTTGCACGGATTTAAGCGCAGTACCTTGTGCATGGCGTTTTATTTAACAATATAAATATTAGAAGTTGAGTTACTTCAAGAAAAACCGGAAGTTACAACGAAGTGTCACATAAGTCAAAAAATACCAAATTAAAAATATAATTTAAAGAACCTGAACGCTTTTCAAAAAATTAGTTTTTGTTGTTATTTAATATTTTTTTAAAACCATATACACGTTCTCCCGAATCTTATTCTTTATGTTTCTTTTTCTTTTGATTTTGAAGTATTAATAAATTATTATAGTGTCCCAAAAGAAAACGCATGATTTAAATTGTGCGTCATTTATCTCTGAAAAGATTGGCAGCATTCTGTAACGTTAGTAGTAAACACGTTGGGGTTAGACAATATAGATCGCTCCCCAATAGAGGGGCGAATGACAATTATTAAAATTCATTATAAACATGGAGAATGTTTTACTAATACTTTACGTAAATGATGTGGCATTTTCGGAAGAACAAACGCACGAAACAACTATGAATAGACGAATTAAAAAATTTTAACAAACGGGTTTGATTAGAGAAAACAAAAAGTAGACATGTCTCATGCAAGCTGTTCAGCTGAAAACATTGCCGCTTCAAACGCGTGACGAAGCGTCCAGAGGCCTGAGCGCCGCCGGTTACTGTAACTGAACATTTCAAAAAGCACCATGCAGCGGATTTTAACAAAGATCTGCATCTGCACCCACCATTCAATATTTCAATTTCTTTTTCTCTCAAAATTTATTTCAAAAATTGTTCTTACATTTAAAAATGACTATAAGTAAAGCTACTTTTTAATATACTTCTGTTTTTCAAATTGCCCCTAGTAAATAGGTGTACAATTTTGCTTGTCGTTTTCCAATAGATGGCTTTAGGCGGTAAGTGGTGGTGGAAATAAACAGATGTAGGCGTCATACAATAAGTTTGGGATTTTGTCAACACAAGCCTATCGAAACATTAGTCGATTTGTGTCCGTATCGTAAAGTTATTCTTAATTAAAAATGTCAGTTTACGAGCCAAATACTCGTCATTTGCGGGAGGTTTTAATGTTGTGCTTCAATATGAAGAAATCTGCGGCTGAGGCTCATCGAATGCTCTCAAATACTTATGGCGAGATCGCTATTAGTAAAAGAACGTGTCGTGAGTTTCAACACTTCAAGAATGGTGATTTTGACATCGAAGACCGACATGGAGGTGGAAGAGAGAAGGTTTTCAAGATGTACAATTCATGAAGTCTCGTGTCAAATGCAAGAACAATTGGCAGGATCATTAGGAGTGACTCGACAAGCCATTTCAAAACGCTCAAAGCAAATGGGAATGATTCAAAAACAAGAAAATTGGGTGCCACATGAATTGAAGCCGAGAGATGTTGTTTGCTGCGTTGTGAACAGCTGCTTGATATGCAAGACGGAAGAGATTTTTGAATCGCATTGTGACTGAAGACGAAAAAGGGTTCATTGCGATAACCTCAAGTGCAGAAAAGTATGGGAACTTCCGGACTTGCTTCCATGTCAACGAATATTCACAGCTCCAAGGTCATGCTCTGTATTTGGTGCAACCAGCTCGGCGTAGTGCATTATGAGCTCTTAAAACCGTCTGAAACAATCACAGGCGATCTGTATCGAAAGCAATTAATGCGTTTAAGCCGAGCATTGAAAGACAAACGTCCGCAATACAACGAGAGACACGTTAATAAAGTGATTTGTAACATGACAATGCTCGACGACCATGTGTCGCAAAGTCGGTCAAAACATACTTGGAAACGTTGAAATGGGAAGTCCTACCCCGCCCGACCTGCCCGACTAGCACTTGCATTCTTATGTACAAGTCAAAAATTGGATCGATACGTGGATCGCCTCAAAAGATGAGCAGTTTTCTCGACGCGGGATTCGTACGCCACCCGAAAGATGGGAAAAAGTAGTGGCCAGCGATGGACAATATTTTGAATCGTAAATGTATAACCAGTTTTTTACAATAGAGTCTCTAATGTCGGAAAAGGGCGGAAGCAAATTTGTGTACCTATTAAAAATTAGCAAAATGATCCGAGCATTGGAAATTCAAGTACATTGCAAAACAATTTAAATGTTTTTGCTTATTTCAATATATTTTCCCACAAAATAAAAAGGAATGTGCAAGAAAATAAACTTGTATGTATTTATTTATCAAATTATACACCGAAATACTATTTTAAAGAATCCTTTTTTTGTGTATTATATTGGCATATTGAATTGTGAGAAATATTCTTGCAATTGAATTGAAAGCGTAAAGACATACATAAAAGAAACATTTCATTTGCGTATAATGTTAGAACCACAAAGATCAGAAGAAAATAAGAAGAGTTCTTTAGTTGAAATAGGCTTCATGTAGCCAACAAAGAAGAAGAATCTGTTGGAAAATAAAACTCAAATTACGTTCAATCATATCTTTCCGTAGTAAGAAGCAAAAATTGATAAAGGAAAAACTTACACTTTCTGTTCTGTAGTCTTGGAAGAACTCAAAACTGTATCATGATTGAGAAAAGATCAGAGCAAAAGTGTGTGAACTATGAACGTTAGATATTTGTTGAAAGTTCGAACTAGAAGAACATATACGCGATATTTGCAATTGTAACACTTTGATTATTTACATAGCTTTTTACCGTTACGGTAGAACATCTGAAGCATTAGTTATCAATGCACGTCATAAAAAGCTTTGTGTCCTCAGTTGGAAGAACGTTCATGAACAGCCTATAATTCGAGTAATCAGTTTCCATATGATAATGGAGCTCGTGATTGCCATTCTACATGTGAGCTGGTCGCGGGCGAAGCGCGCTGTCCCAGTGAGCGGCAACGTCGCTCTCGACGACAGCAGCTATGACCAGTAATAACTAGAATATCAAGATTCCGGAACGTAGAAGGGAATAAGACAGATTTCGAGCCGGGAGGACTTTCGCTGAAGTGTGAATTATTACGTACAACTCAAAGGCTACAAATTGAGCCTTGCCGGAACGCGAATTAAACATCTCGAATAACATACTCGATTCCGATACTCCTCCCACCGGCTGCCGGAGCTCGCCTACACCAGAGCTCCTCTGAAAGGCAGAAGTCAAGGTTGGCGCGCCGAAATCGAAGATCTCGCGAACAGCTTCGCCGTGGCGCGAGCACGCGGCATGGCCTAGTCAAGGCCGGCGACGTGTCCGTCACTGCTCGCCGCACCATCCGAATGACCGACCGACCATCGGGATGGGGCGGCCGGAGCTGAGAACGGCGGGCGCGACGTACCTTCCATCCGGCGGAGCTGTTGCTGTCGCCCTTGTCCTTGAAGTAGGGGACGTTCTGCACCATCCACTCGTAAATTTGAGACAATGTGAGCCTCTTCTCGGCCGACGATGTGATCGCCTGGGTGATGAGGTCCGCGTAGCTGAGGTTGCCCCAAGCGTTGCGACGGCTCGAGTTCTTCTTGGCGGGGATGGCGGCGGCCGGGGCCGGCACGGGCAGCGGCGCGCACTTGTTGCCGGCCTCGTCGCCCGGCTCGACGTAATTCTCCGGCCGCGGCAGAGGCCACGTGTTGGAGCGGGCGCGGGTCTGCGGCTCGAAGCCGTCCAGCTCCGCCACCGGCTCCATGATGCTGAGGTTCATCTTGCTGTCAGTCCCGCCGGACTCGAGCCTGGCGGGCGTTACGTAACGAGCGAGATCTGGTGCGAAGACGCCGCCGTCGGCGATTCGAGTCGCTTGCAACAAGTTATACAACACTCGCGCCCGCCCGCCAAATATGTTCTGCGGCGCAGTACCAAGACGCGCGCAAGATGCTAGTCGCCGAAGAGCAGCGCGACTCAACAAGTCATATCGGCACGCACTACGTCAGCCACGCGATAACAGTTCTGAAAGTTCAGGCCTGCGATAGCCCTGTGGCTGGGGCGCTCTAGCGAGCTGTCGGCTGCGCCGCCGGCGAAGTCATCCTCCTGGCTACCAGCCGAACCGCGACCAACCTGACCGAAGCACTCGCGCTATGACGCAGTAGAGCGCTGAGGCGTGACGCAACACCACTTTCCACTGCGGCTGTCACACACCGTATGAGCGCACCAGAAATTGCGGCGCACCGGCGTCGGCGGAGGCAGGCCCACCGACGCATGCGCACTCGTTGGCGCCACGCACGCGCTCGAATTGTGTAATTATAACGCAGGCATCGTGTCACACGTGAGGTGTCGTACCTACCTGTACGTCTCATAAAATTACCGTCGTTCGGCTGCTGAGCAATTGACGCGCCGTGAATGCTTTTCTGTCCTCCAAGGTGTCAGTTTGAGACAAAAAATATTTCTCTTAAGCGGAACAATTTAATGTGAAATCATGAAGTTGGTTTTTATACATCGGTGCGTACTTTTATTCATTGCATAGTTATATATAGAAAAGTTCTAAATGATATAAAAATTTGAAGTCCATTTCAGACATCAAAACTTGCCTGACAATAGCAGTATAATAGAAAATTATTTAGATGTAGTTTAAAAAATGTTTTTAAAATTCCCAATAAAAGTGGAGGAGATTGAACAAAAATAAACAGTGTAATAGGGAGAAATAATTCATAATTAATCATATATTTGATCTAAATATAACTGGTGCTATTGGAGAAAGCATGCATCATAACGTCAATTCATAGAGTATCACTGACCAAGTATATTCCCGTGGTTATCTTTTTATCAAAAGAGTCGTGATCATCATGGTCTATTTATTCATTGTATTTCTGACGACGTTTTGAACCTCACGATTGATTTGTTGAATTGATTTTCCTATTACCGTTTTGACTTGATCTCTTCGGCGTTCTTTCTCGCGGTCTGGTGCCTTCGGTGCGTCTTTTCACCATTAGTTTTTCAAGGCTACTGTTGCCACGTCTTGATATGTGGCCGTAGTATTTTAGGATTTGTCTATACACTATAGTAGAGAGACGGTCATTTATATTGAGTTATTGTAGTACAGACACATTTGTCCTCCTTGCTGTCCACGATTTAGCTCCATATAATAATATGGGGAAAACCAGAGTTCTCACCAGTGATACTTTTGTGCTGCTTGTTATTTGTCGATCTTTCCATAGTTTTCGTAACTTAGTCATAGCATTTTTGCTTATTTGAATTCGTCTGGTTATTTCCGCTAAGCAGTCTTCCATGCTGTTTATAAGTGTACCCAAGTATATGTATGGTTGACCACTTCAAAACCGCCAATTTCTTTTAAATCAGGCCTGTTATTGTTTGCTCTGTTGGCTACGAGAACTTTTGTTTTTGTTTTACTTAAGTTGAAGCTATATTTTGCATTGTCTCGTTGTAATTTTAAAAGTAATTCCGTTATCTCACCTTCGGTGGAAGCGAGAATAGCAGTGTCATCGGCATATCGGAGGTTGGATATCGTTTCACTGTTGATCTTGAATTTTCCAATGGTGTTTTGTAATACTTCTCTCATTACATGTTCGCCGTATATATTGAATAGTTGCAGGGACAGGATGCATCCCTGTCGAACACCCTTTCTTATGTTAGATCCCTTTGACTACTGGTTGTCAATTTTTATTGCTCCATGTCCATTATTATACAGCCTTTGCATCAGTGTGATAATATGCTATAACATTTCCTTGAGAATGTCCCACAGCTTTTTCCAGTTTACGCTATCAAAAGCCTTAAACTAACAAACATACTTAGGTAGTATTCCCTTGCTTTATCTATTATTTGTCTTAGATTAAAAATGTGTTCTCGAGTGCCCTTGTCTTTTACGAAGTCAGTCTGCTCTTTTGCGATCTGCTGTTCTAGATACGCTTTTAATCTTTCAATTATTATATTAGCCTGTAGTTGTCACATTTGTCTTTTGGTCTTTTTTGTGTATGGGTATAAAGACTGAGTTGCACCAATTTTTGAGCCAGATCCCTGTGTTCCAGATGGCTTGGCATAGCATATGTATTACATCGACTCCCAGTTTGCTCATAGCTTTAATTACTTCTGCACTAAATTCATCGCTGGTAGTTGCTTTTCCTGTCTTTAGTTTTTTTATAGCAACATCAATTTCTTCTCGCATGATGTAAGTTTCTTTCTCCTCTATCCTTGATGTATACACCATTAAATTGAAAGTGCTATCACAGAATATTTTCTCTCTACTAACATTAATCAAAACCCAAAGAGTAGTTGACTTAACTCAAAAATAATATTTATTTAGACGCAACAAAACTAAAAATATAACTACTATTGAAATAAATATTAAAATTTCGAACAACATTAATAAATATAAATTTTCAATTAATTTATTTAAAACATTTCACAAAATGTCGATCAACTACCTCAAGATTGGCTCGTTAACTGGTAGCAATTAAACATGACTTTGAAGCGTGTTCTATGTCCAGTTTTATTTTAACATCGTAATATTCAGCAAAAGAGAAATGAAAATATTGCACAAAAAAGTGCAGAACATGAAGGTAGTATTAGTCTTAAAATGTATTACATGGACTGGAAGAATTTGTAAACTTTACTTAGCAACGCAACAACTGTAAATGTATATTCAGATTTGTTTTAAGGATTAGGAACGTGAATGGAAACAACTATAACAGAATTTTGGACAACGCTGTACAGATGACATTAGAACCAATATGAACAAAAAATTTTTTAATTTTTGTAGTTTACGCACTACGAAAGCACGTATAGATTTTCCCACACAAAAAAAATTTGCGTTAAATAGTTTTTTAAAAAATAAGAGACGCATATTTCTGTATTTTTCTAAAAGAATTATCATAATCAGAAAAAGCGGTTTTTCGTGTAAATTGGCGTAATTAGATCAAAAGCTATATCCCCATAAGTGGGAAAAGGAAAGCAAAACTACTTGTGTTTTTATTAGTTTTGCAAATATGTGCAACCAATAATTCAAACTTTTATCTTGCTACGTTACTAGAAAATTTAAATTATAAACTTAAATTACATAAACAATATTGAGATTGTCTGTTTGGCTAATACCATTTTACTTAATTATCTATGTATTTTTAAACGCTGTTATTTTCAGGCCTTTTATAGGAGATATAACTTGAATGCACCTCGTCAAATTGTGGTTAGCCCTCCGCAATCCCCGGGTATCAATCCCATCGGTTGTGGGATAAATTTGATCAAAGTATTTGTAAGACCCGTCCAAGGTTACAAACAAATCTTTGAGAAAAAGTGTAGGAAGAACGGAGAAAAATCACTCCAGAAAATTTGGAAAACAGCTTAACAAAATCTTTCGACTATGTAAAGCATGTAATTTTGACGAGTCTATTTAAGTTTTTAAAACATGACACCCATCTACAAAAATTGGAATTTGTGTATACTAACGAGTAACAAAAAAAAAATTGAACAATAATTGTAGAAGTTTCAATTTTAAACATTTTAACGTAAATAAGTAAACGTAAAACAGATACAAACTTAAGAATTTTGTTGGAGATAAAACAGAACAAATCAAAATCTAAGGAAAAAAGCTATAATTTTACATCAAAGCAAAGATTTTGTGTCACAGTAAAGACATTAAAGAAGAAAAAAGGTATTTAAAATAAATAATTACTAATGAAAATTAAATAAAACTCAAGTTTAACGGTTTAAAATTAATTACGTTTTGTAAAATACAAAATAGAAATAAAATAATACACTTTTTTATTCTAGATTTATTAAAAACTTGATCATTTATAAACAGGTATTAACGTAATACTTATAGCGAAATTAATTAGTAGTGCAGAGGAATATAACTTTATAATTTTTTTGCATTTTTTTATTAGCTTAAAATCTCCCTTAACAATCCAAAAATGATATCCAAAAGGTTTTATAAGGGGGAAAATTATTGAAGTGGTCCAAAAATTCGATTTTCCAAGGAAGGTTTTAATGCTGATTTGCAGTATTTTGAGAAAATTTTCCGAATGCTTCTTCTTCTTCTTCTGGTGCCATCTCCATTAATGAAGGTTGGCAACAATTGTGGCGAATTCGTCTCGGTCTTGAGCTGTTCTAATTAATGTGTGTGTGTTTAAGCCCGTCCAGTCTCTTATGTTCTTCAACCATGAACATTTCCTTCTATTTTCCCTTCTATCATGAGTTTTAATAGTTGGTTTTTGTGGTTTCTTGTGATATGACCAAGATAGGCGGTTTTCCTTTTTTTAATCGTATTAACTAATTCTCTGTCTCGGTTCATACGTCTGAGTACTTCCTCGTTTCTTATGTGTTCAACCCACGATATTCTATGCATTCTTCGGAACACCCACATCTCGAATGCTTCCAGCTTGCTAATCTCTTTTTTGTTCAATGTCCAAGTCTCCACCCCGTATAGCAGTACTGAATAAATGTAACATTTCACAAATCTGTATCTTACATCTAGAGCGATTTTATTACATAGCAAGTTTCTCATTTTTAGGAAAGTCATTCTGGCTGTCTCTATTCTGTTTCGCATTTCTAGTTCTGGGTCTAGATTGTCAGTTATCCAGCAGCCAAGGTATTTAAATTTGGGGACTTGTTCTATGTGTTCATTGGATACATTTATATTGACTGTTGTGTTTGGTATTCTGTTCACTACCATTGTTTTTGTTTTCGTTGTATTAATTTTGAGCCCGACAGTACCTCCTTCGGTTGTGATACGGTCCATTAAGCGTTGTAGACCCTCAGGGCTATCGGCAATAATTACGGTATCATCCGCGTACCTCAAATTGTTGAGTAATCTTCCTTTGACTTTGATACCATCTTCCGAGCTTTCAAGTGCTTTTTGGAATACTTGTTCCGAATATATATTGAACATAAGTGGTGATAGGACGCATCCCTGACGTACCCCTCGTTTAATAGCCACTTCAGTTGTGATTGAGTTTTCTAATCTTATTGCTGCTGTTTGTTTTTCGTATATGTTGCTAATAATTGTGATGTCTTGTTTATCCAGTCCTTTATTCTGTAGCACATTTATTAATTCTGCGTGTTTTATACTGTCAAATGCTTTGACCTCCTTTTTTTGATCTCTGCATTTTTGCAGTAATACTGTTAATCCAAATAAAGTCTCTGGAGTGCCAAGGCCGTCCCGAAAGCCAAACTGTTCTTCGCTTAGGTCTTGTTCACTTTTTTGCATATTATTTTTAAAAATAATTTTAGCACATGGCTCATTAAGCTAATTAATCGAAATTGATCACATTTGTTCGCATTAGTTTTCTTTGGTATGGGAATGAAAATTGACTTTAGCCAGTCGTGTGGTATGTTTCCTGTTTGGTATATTTTATTGAACAGGTTTGTCATTATGTTTATGTTATCTTCATTTATGAGTTTCAGGAATTCTGCATAAATGTCGTCTGGTCCGGGAGCTTTCCCGTTTTTAGTTGCATTTAACACTTTAACTATTTCTGCTTTTAATATGTTTGGCCCCGTTTCGCCCTTCGTGGTGTACGGGAGGTTAACTTCATCGTCAAACAATTGTTGTACGTAGTTTGTCCATTCGCTGTTTAGTTCTTCTGTTGTAGATATCAGTTGGTTGTTATCATTTGTTAGCCTTGTTGGCAGTCGTTTTTTAAAGTATCCAGTAACTTCCTTTACTTTTTTATGTAAATTGAAGAGATCGTGTTTGTTCTGCAGTTCTTCAAGCTCTTGGCATCTATTGTTCATACATTTCTTTTGCTTCTCTTATTGTTCGTCTTATTTTGGTTTGGGTTTGATTGTACCTCTGTTGGTCCGAGTTTTTATACATTCGTCTCTCGTCCATTAGTTCTAAAATTTCCTTTGTTATCCATTTCTTTTTGTGATCGTATTTTGATGCTCTTACAGTTTGGGCTTGTATATTGTTTAGCGTGTTTTTAAATTGTTTCCAGATATTTTCTATTTGCTCTTGGTCGTTTTCAGCCTCTGTTTCGCGTATTTTTTTGAATTCGTTGTTTAGTGACGCGGATATTTGATCTTTTTGTATCTGATCTTCTAGGATTGCCATATTTGGTTTTGTGTTTGTCTTCTTCCTTATCTTTTTTAACCTAATTCTGATGCGTGCTACTACAGGGTTAGGATCCGACCCCACGTCTGTTCCTGGGTAGGTCTTTGCTCCAAGAACTCCATTTCGATATCTTTTGTCTATTAGGATAAAATCGATTTGATTCCTGATCACATGTCTTGGGTGGTCTTGCGGTGATTTCAAGGTATAAAGGCGTCTCGGAGGTAGTTTAAACCATGTGTTGATTATTTTCTTATTGACAAAATTGTACTAATATGTCACCTCTTGGATTTCTGTCACCCAGTCCATACTCCCCTACTACTGCTTGAAGTGGTCCTTTTCCGATTTTGGCATTGAAATCGCCCATAATTATTGTTATCTCATCTTTTTTGATGTGTGATTTTAATTGTTTTATTTGGGTGTAGAAATTGTTTATCTCTGCGTCGGGTTTTTCTGCTGTTGGTGCATATACCTGTATTACGTTAACATTTTTTGGTTCTACTTTTAGTTGGATCAACATTGCTCTGTCAGATAGCGGTATGAAATTCATGACCGATTTTTTCGCCTCTTTGTTCACTATAATTCCAACTCCGTTTGGATGATCAGGTAGGTTGTTTCCAGAGTAATATACAGTTTAGTCGCCTATGTTCATTTTTCCTGACTCCTTCCACCTCATTTGGCGAATTCCGAGGACATTTATGTTTAGTCTCTTCATCTCTTGGATTGTATGGTGTATCTTCCCAGACATATACATGCTTTTCACATTCCAAGTTCCAATTTTGATTGGTATTTCTTTTTCGTTTTCCACTTTCGGGTGGTTCCTAGCATTCATCGCGGGGATTCTTCGCACCCCTTGACCATTTAAGGTCTGCCGCGGACTAGGGGCCGTTTTGTATTGATGTGTCGCCATAATTGTTTGTCTTGAGAAAGTTTAAGCGGTAGTTTCTCCTTGCTTTCCGCTTTGGTTTCTAGCTGCCCAATATGGGAACAGACGCTATTTGCAGCCGCTCAATCTGAGTCAGACGCTGCTGTTACTATGGGAGCCATTAAATTCATCAATTGAAGGTTGCCTCCCATAGCCTCTCATTTAGTTTAGCCTGTGTGCCGACACAGTATCCGGGATGTGGCCGCTTAACAAGCTTCTGGGAGCCATAAATGAGAGTGAGAGACCACCCGGAGACCAATATCTCTGAATGACCCAAGGGTCCGGCAATTCAGAGTATAGAGGTGCTACTCCTGGGTGAAATCTTCCGTACATCCCTCCGAATGCTTGCTTTTTAAATTTTTAAGTCATACATTAACTAGGAAAGAAGAACAGGAGAATCTTCATCTGGAAGGACAATTGTATGGCCCAGGTATCGCTGTTTAAAGGTAAACAATAAATTTACATGATTTTGCAGTACTTGAAACTTTAAATGTGTTTTTCTCGAAACCATGTTTTTAGACACAGGCGTATTCGTAGCGCCTTCATTTTTGAACCGATTGACTTGAAATTTTAACTGTAGTTTTTGACAACATTTTCTAGTCTAGTAAGTAAGATTTTTATAATTAATTGAAATTTTAAAATTTTATGATCAACAATCGACCGATTTTTTTATGAAAAAATTTTTTCTTCATATTGACGCAATCTTTTTAAAAATAAATATTTTAAGAAAATAGTTTTTTGTATCTACTTTCAAAATATTTTTTGTTCTAAGTGGATAATTGTGACCTGTGAGGATTACGTCCGTCGAGGGCCTTAAAAAAGACGTTTTTTCCATCAGTCACTGCGCTTCTATTTTGTTTTAAAATTATTAAAAGAATATTTTTCTTATACCTTAAGATCCATATTAATATAAAAACCCGTTTGTAAAAATATTGATTTGTCTTTCTTAAATAAATTTTTAAAAATAACCCTTGATTTTGCTCTCATGTTAAAGAAAATTTGGTAATCATAAAATACACACAAAACAGTGAGTCGTTGGGGATGCACTTGATTTCATGAGTTAGGCGAAGATTTTCCAAACTCTGAATTCAATAATTTTCTTTGTTTACAAACTCGTCGAGTTGAAAATGCACTTCATCGGCAAAGATGATTTTCCAATTAAATTGAAAATCCACTTCATTATGCTCTAAAATCCAATTGACGAATTGTCTGAAATAAGAATTTTTAGCAAGCGCTTGCGTTAGCTTGTGCTAATGTAGGTGCGAAATATTTATTAAAAGAATTTCTCAAAATGTTCAATTGTTGTGCACGTTTTGGGATTTTTTTTGATCAAATATTGCAATATTTTCACGGGATCTTACTTCCCACTGGTACTCCAAAAATTCGACTAGAAAATTCCATGGAGATTTCGTACCGCCTCCGCAAATTTCTCCCCAAGTTTCCAAACTATTTAACAATAAAAATCGTTACGCTTTTGTATAGTACTTCATATTTACCAACCATGGGAATCGTAAATGATATCCGTGAATGTATCGAAGTTCCTGATCTTAAGTCCGGCATTTAATTTGAGCCATCTTTTGTTATACAAGGATACGTTAGAACTAAAAATGCAGACACCAAATTATAATGACAATAATTCTAAATTTAAAATTTCTTCAGTAACTTAATTTGTAACTCCCCTCCCATCTTTTCCAAAAATTTGTTCTTTGATCATTTCATTTGAACCGTTGAGTTTTTTCAGATGAAGGATAAGTTAAACTGAAAAATGCAAAATTATTATAAATATGCAAATTTATGCCTACAATTAAATATACTAACCGAGTGATATATACGTGGAAGATGCTTGTAATTATATATACATGTAGTGAATGACGTTTTATTAACAACTATTTAGAACCCCTATGAGTAAAACTAGCTAAGTTTTCTGCAGGAACAATGAATGAAAATCATCGTATTCTTGTGTAGAAGAAATATTAGGTCTAATATGTATAAATATATGCAGAAGTAATACTACCACCTCTAAAAAATTTACAATAAATTCGTTTTGAAAGCAATTAATAGAATAATTAAAAACATAGAAAGCCGATCCAAGAGCTGCCAGGAAGCGACCATTTTATAATGTGCGAACGACTATGATAGTTTGGAAGGTGGTCGCAAAAATATATTCTAAAACGTACGTTAAGTTAGGCTCAGCTGCTTTGACAACGGTGACGCAATTGCAGAGCGACTTGAAATTGAATAGTATATTACGTGCGGCATAGGTACAAATCACCCATTTACATGGGTCACAATTCAAACTTGGAAATAATTCATTAGTCTTTAAATTCATCAGGTACAGATATATGTTATCAGTAAAACTATCCAAAGTGTTTACTTTGGTTTCTAGATTTAAAAGTATCTCAATTTCCTTATCGGCACTTTTACGACCCCACCCAAGTTTCGATCCTGATATCTAATTTACTGTCCTTCAAAAAGCATATGTATAAAATTATATATATATATATATATATATATATATATATATATATATATATATATATATATATATATATATATATATATATATATATATATAATTAAAAATCTACGCTGTATTTCTATACAATAATTAGAAATTAGGATATTCCGGATGCATATTGATTAAAACATTATAGAGCGGTTTTAGAAGTTTAGAGATACAATAAATATTTATTGCATTTATCAAACACTAGATGATTCTTCTTTCTACTTATAAAGTATAAAACAAAGATAATTTTGTTCTTCTTGTGTTACTAACACAAGTAGAAAGTACGTAGTAAATGTGAATTCTTCTTTGGACTTTTCAAAAAAGTGTCCTATTAAACTTTTTTTTCTTAGCTCTATTCTTGCATTTATACAATGTTTTGATCTTTGCTGGAAATTGTTATGAGCTTTTTCTCTATACTTTCTTATTGTAGGTTGTAGTTTTTAAAAGTAATCACAAATATGCTGGTTATAGAAATAAGGAACAGTTGCAAACTTTAACACATACTCATAAAATGTATTTCATTGATATTATAATTTGATATTTGAATATTCAGTTGTAACATACTTTCAAACAATAAAAAATGGCCGAAATTAAACACCAAATTTAATTTTTGCGTTTTTTTGTTTTGCGGTTGACAATTTTAATATATTGATAGATGGATCTACGATTCTTCAGATCAACAAATATGGAACGCCACATGAAAGTACAAAAACTTCGTAAAATTTTTGATCGAAATAGTCCACTAAATGAATCAATTGTCTAAATATTGATTATAAAATTTTATGAAAGTGGATTGGCAATGAAAAATCTTGTCACTATCAACGTGGAGTGAGATTCTATGAAAAGATTGCTATAGTTAATCAAAGTTTCGCTGCAAAATACAAAATATCGACTCGGTAGCGTGCACAACAAATGGACATTTCAAGAAGCTGCTCTCACTAAATATGCGCTAAGAAGCCGCACAAAATTCAACTGATGCAAGAGCTTTAGCTAACAATTACCACCGTCAACAAATTGGCATTTTTTTAGAGCATTATGGATTGGGTCCTCAATTTAGTCGAAAAATCATCTTTGCCCATTTCACTTAATAGGTTTATTAACAAACAAAATTAGCAAATTTGGGATTCGGAAAATCGTTGCGTAACTAATGAAAAACAAATGCATTCCCAACAATTTACTGTTTTGCGTGGATTTTGGACAGGTAGCGTAATAGGCCCATACTTCTTCGGAGATGATGCTGTAAATGGGTGTCGCTACAGTTACATGATAATCCAGTTTTGTTGGCATCGACTATCATGGATCTGGAACAAATGTGATTTCGGTAGAACTTGAGTAACTGTCGATTTACTACACCATTAATTTCCTGCTCGCTTAATTTCACAAAATTCTGATATCAACCGGCCAACAAGATCTTGTGATTCAACACTACGTGACTTATTTGTGGAGTTATCTGAAATCCAACTGACCAGAATGTGTGCAAAAATATTATGAAAAAAAGCAAAATTTGCAGATTTCTGGCCATTTGTCAGAAATAATTTTCGATATTTAATCGAATATGTTGTACTTTAATACACAATAAAAATTCAAAAGTCGTTTTAATGAAAAATTAAGTGCGGCGTCCAGTTTGGGCTACCTTTTACAATTAATAATCGTGCAAGTTCTACCTGATTATTTAATTTCTAGATTGGAATGTATTAATTAGGTTTGAATTCAAATATCATTAACATAAATTATAAAACAAGGTATTTACTCTCCTAGATAGGGGCAGACATTTGATGGTGGTGTGGATGAAATAAATCACCTCTTTTGTAGCATTAACAAAAATAGCGCCTCCCTTTCCAGTATTTCTTATTTTTCTCTTTAAAGTGTTAGTCTTCTGCTTTTTAAATTTCTTTTATTGTCTTTGTTGCGGGAGTAAACGCAGAAGTAATCGAATAAAATATCCGTTTTATCCATAGTGAAATTTTTGCATTTAGTTCGGGATAATAGTCTATATAATTATTAAAAGCAATTATGTCGCAATTTACATATACATGATCTGCTTAAAAATCTTTGAAATGCCATAAAATGTGTTTCTTGATTATTTATTTCTGTTATAAATTTCGACAAAGAATTCCATACAATAAGTAGGAAATTTTAAGTTAATAGACCTAATCATAGTCCAATTACAAACTAGCAGTTTCTTTGAAAATTTGCAACTAGAGCTTAGATTAAGCTTATAAGAGTCTTGTCGTTTTTATTAGACATTTTATTATTCTTACCACCTGGAATGAAACCATTGATGGTTTAATTGCAAAAATAATGGGGCGCTTTAACTAATCTGAAAGAACTTACACGCCAGCACATCGAGCGATAAATAAGATATGTGTTTGGTGACTGGATTCCAGAAAAATAAATCACTAAACATAAAGAATTTAATTATATTAATCTGCAGATATGTTTTTTTCTATATATACATTTATAAAGCTCTAATGTAAAAATAGTAAAAATATTTTTGATTTTTTTATGGTGGTAATCCTTCAGGTTAACGTTTATTATGGAATTAAAACCTTAAAATGTTACAAAGCATAGCTAATTTACTAGTTTATTATAAAAACTTCAATTATTAAAAAGTTGTTGCCTCTAATATTGAAATGCTATTCGCCACTACCAAATAAATGTAGTACTTCTTCTGAGTCTGAAAATTTCAATTTACTTTTTGATTATCTGAAAAGCAAAACCGTGAGTCAAATATCTTAAAAATATCTAAGTGCGGTACATAATCGATGCGTTCCAATTGTTTAAATTAGTTAATTAATAATTCTACACTATGCACCCATTTCTTATTTTGATTAATTGAATTTTTCAAATTAATGCAACTGTTCACGTATTTCCAACCGCATGCTGTTTTACGTGGTTTTTGTTCTAGTATTTTTGTAGTTTATCCGTTATCTTGTAAGATTTGATAAATTATTTATCGGTATATACATGTAGATCTTTTTACTTTGGGTATATACTATTATATGTTTCTTATATATCATTGTGTTGATAAGAGTTATTTTTGTTTTATCAAACTCAACTGTTACGCAATGTATGTCTATTTTGAGCACCTGCGTTAAGTTTACTTACAAAAAATTTATAAAACATTATTTTACACTTATTAAAACATTTTTTAAATAAACGCCATCATTAATTAAAATATAGAACTTTTTAATAGAATTCAAATATGAAAAATTTGGTTTACTTCTTGTTCAATGTAAAGTGCTATTACCAGTATAATTATAACACAACATATTCATTATACCTAATACTGATATCCTCAGAAGTTGAAAAATATATCTATAAAATTAATAAAAGAACTACATGTTACCCAATTTCGTTAGCAACCTATAACGAGAGAAAATTGCCCTATATCATTATTGGCTATTATTTTCACTATTGTTGTCTTCCTTCTCCTTTTTCTAATTTTAAATTTAATGTGTTTCGTTTATTTATAATAATATTTGACATTGAAAGAATAGACAGACTGGTTTAACAACATTTTATGTGAAATAAGGTAATGTGACTAGTGTGCTCAGGAAGTATGGGCATTTACTATTCATTATCTGCAGGATTATATGATCCTAACAGTGAAACTTTTATAATATATATAATTTTTATGAACAAAAATGTAAGCCAAACACTGGGGGGGGGGTAGTTAGTATAACATAAATAAAATGATGAACACAAACTCCCTCCCCCAGTGTTTGGCTTACATTTTTGTTCATAAAAATAAACAATTATTTGAATACAAAAAGTACTGCTCTGTTATGTTTATAGACATTAAGCAAGCGTTTGATAAAGTGTGGCACCAAGGACTACGATATAAACTGAAAAAGGCGTTACCATATCACTATTATCAAATGCCTGGAAAGCAGCTGGTTCTTGGTCAAGCAGAAAGAAGAACAATCAAATCTATACACTACTGTTTCTGGAGTACGCCAAGGCAGTGCAATACCGTACACGATATATACAGCAGACCTATCCACAACTAACGTAACTATTACAGCCACATTCGCTAATGATACAGCCATACTAGCTTCTCATAGTAACCCCATAGTCGCCTAAAAACCTAAAAGAAAATAATTTGGTATTAAATTCAGCCAGAAGTACGGAATTTTGGGCAGAAAATTACAGTTGAAAATAGAAAATAAAATTCTGCTTTATAAGGCTATTATTTGGACCTATCTGGAAAATCTTACAACTGTTTTAGAATAAAGTGCTGAGGTGTACTGTCAATGCCCCGTGAAATGTTCCAAACTACGTAACATAAAAAGATCTAAACATGGAGTCAGTGTGTGAGGTAATCAAAATTTATAATGTTAAATATGAAAGTAGACTCACACTGCACCCTAATGAACTAGCCACTGAACTAGCACACAATAATGACACTAGAATGTTAAAGAGATTTAAACTCTTAGACCTGTCCACCAGATTGGATTAAATATATATTGTGCCTAGTCACATGAGAATAATATATTTGTTCTAAATTATACAATTAGTTAGATAATTTATAAAATAATAGAATAGAAATGTATTAATAGATCGTTTTAGGCAAGTCATATTATGTAGTTAGATTTAAAGAAAAAGTCACAACTTTTGCTTATTGTTTATATGTAAAAAATTATAAATATGCTATGTAATAAAATAAAAAATATATTTCTTGGTCGACAGTGCTACACAAATGTATATATAAATAGTTTTTCTTTAATAATCGTACTTTTTGTTCAAGTACATATTATTTTCCTGTCATGAGACTGATTTTCTTGGTCAAAGCAAAACGATTGGAAAGCGAAGTCTTCAAGCCTGACGCTTGGCCGCGGATATCAGGTAAATGGTCCAATCCAGCTCATTTGCGCTTGAGCCTTTACAGAATGGGGATTGTTTCTGTCGCGTCACCGATCAAAATCCAGCACAGTATCGATTAGCAATATGGGATAAAAATTTGAGTTAAACTAGAAAAATCCGCAACAAAAACGTTTGTCATGACACAACGCCCATGTAGGGCGTTTGTCAACATATACTTCTAACAATGTGGTTGAGAGTTAGTTAGATTGGTGGCACGTTAAAATCTTTTGTGCGTGGTAGAATTGCAGATGCGAATGTTTTGTGCTGAATTGGTTGAGCGACTAAAAGACAGAAAAAACGTGTGTCCATTTTCGGTGACCTCACATTTAGCTTGAAAAGACGCCATGTTGGAAGAGTTAAAATGTGGGGGCTGCTGTGATAGGTGCTCTGAAAGAGATTCCAGTTTACAACTTTCAAGGTAGCTATGATGCGTGAGAAAACCGCCGGCAACGGTGTATTGATCTTCGAGGAGGTTATTTTGATGAATGTAAGCGTATGTAAACATATCTTCAATTAAACAAATTTTCTCATTTCTTCCCGGGCATACCTTGCATGTGTAAACGTTAAATGGAATTTAGTGAGAAAAATGTTTTGAAAAAAAATTTTTTTGGTACTTAATGTAGGATTTACACGTGAGTTATTTTATATTAACAAATATATTTCATTATGACAATATACAGTATACAATATACAGTATATAGCTGCGCTAGCAGTTTAATTTTTTAGCTACGTGGAACCTCCAGGTGAGTCTAGTATCTAGATACACACCCAAGTATTTGACTGCTTCCGTGATATGTGTCCACATGCTTGGATTGTTATTGATTGTTGTCGGCGGTGCTCAGTTAATTTGTCTGAGGGTGAATATTTTTACTGTGCACTTATCATAATTTATCGTTAGGTTCCAGTATTCGAACCATCTTGTCAATTAATTTGTCGCGTGTTGTAGTTGCATGATTGCATCTAGAAGGTTGAAGTTTTTAGTCAGTAATGAAGTATCATCTGCAAATGATGCTAAGTCTGCTTTTGTGTTAGAAATGTCATTGGTGAAGATGTTAAATAATAAAGGACTCAAAATGCTCTCTTAGGGAACTCCAGTCCTGATGCTTTGTTGATAATGTTGAATTTTAATTGTAAATATTCTGTTGTCTAGATATGAGAATAAAATAGCCTTCAAGTATCCTGGGATGACAAAATTAGTGAGCTTGTATTTTAGGCCTTCAATCCATATGCGACCAAAAGCTTGTGCTAGATCCACAAAAAGCGTCGCTGTATATTGCTTATTTTCGTAACCCATTTCTATTGCTTCTACAATACATTGGAGTTGGTGACATGTAGAATGTCCTTTTTTAAATCCAAACTGAAAGACTGGTAGTAGTTGTAATCTCTCGATTTCATTACATAATTGATTATTGATTACTTTTTCAAGTAATTTCAATAAGGTTGCTAATAGGCTGCTAGGTCTGTAAATTGTGATAACTTTTTTGTTGGTAAAAGATTAGTTAGCAAAAATTGTTTTATTTGATCAAGGAATGGTTTGATCAGATTTAGAAGTGATCTAATGATAGTATTGGTTATATGTTCAGTATTAGAAGAGCCATTTGTTGATTTCCAGGGTTGATTTTGATTATTCCTATTTATGGTGTTTTTGTTAATCGGTGGAAAGTTGGTGAAGTTATTTTCTGATGCTGGTTGAATGCTATTATTAGCTTGTTTTCTAGTGTGTATTCTACTTTTGGAGAATTTGAAGTTCTGAAAGCGTTTGTAACCTTTGAAGTTGGTTGGATGGTTATTTATACAATTGACGCAGATTTAGGGAGTATTTCTGTCTTTATCGCACTTATGATTGCCCAGACACTTTACACATCCGGATTGTAAGCGACAATAGTTCTTGGTGTAGCCGTAGTGTTGACCCCTGTGACATTGTGGCGTATTATTAGATGTTTTTCATGGTTCTACCCTGACTATCCTGTGACAGATATATTCGATTTGAAAATATTCGCTTTTTCATTGATCGTTAGTCGTATTGCACATCCGAGGATTGGTATTCTGTCTTTGTTGTACAGCCGTGTGCTGCTAATTATGGTAAAATTATATACAGAGAGTTCCTCTGCTAGATCTTTTTCAATTATAGAGACTGGAACATTCTTAATCACAACTGAAAGTAGTCGTTCATTGCAATTTTAAAAAGAGTGGAAAGCAATTTGATTTGTTAAATAATATTTTGCTAAGGCCCTGTAGTCGTTGTCAGTAGAGAGTGTAATCTTCAGTAAAGTCCCACGGGGGCCGGTGAAATATTTATCGTTAACGGTGCTTTTAATATCTGCGGTAAATCTTTTGTGATCAACTGGCCCATGTAAGAAAATTTGAGGGATTTTATTTTTGGTTTCTTTATTTGTTTTCGTACGTGTATCAGTATTACCTGACGATGTACCTTCGCCTGACAAGGTGTTCTGGAAAATAAAATTTGTTTTTCTCTAATAACGATGTAGGTTTCTATTGATATTTATTTTGCAGTAAATTTGTAGGAGGTGATACGCGATACGAGTTTCTTTTGTTTGGTAACATTGGCTTACCTCCCTTCGGGGAAGCAATTAGAATTACGATATAGTTTAATGTATGTATAAAATATTTAGCTAATATAAGCGTGAATTTAACATATATAGTTGATAGCTGATAAAGCGCCCGGGCTGTTGATACCGCTGCGGTCACTCACTTGCACGACCGTTTAGCAAGGGGTCTCGTGCCGAACTCAGGTGGTATTTAAACACATGGTAAAGTCGTTATGGCACCGTATATTTAACTTAATTATAAAAGCAGCTCATTTTTCTTTAAATGACTTTATAAATCGTCAAAATTTTTGCATTTGGGGTAGTGAAAATTTACATGCTATTCACAAAAAAATCAACGGCAAAGTTGTTACTGTCAACGGTATACGCTATCGGGAGATCTCAATTATATCAAAAATGTGAACTTGAACAGCATGCGCTTTCAACAAGATGGAGCTGCATGCCACATAGCGCGTGAGAAACTCACTTTACACAAACACAATTTCCTGGAGATGTTATGCCGATTGACCACCGCAGTTTTGCAATTTAAAAAACTTATTAGAATTTTTCTTCTGGTGTATTTGAAGGAAAGGTTTTATGTCAGCAAACCTGCAACGAATCCAGGGTTAAAAAAATCAGATGTGCTAAAATGGAGCCACATTTATGGGAAAGCACTACGAAGAGCAAAAATAAAGTAAAATTTAGATTGTTTCAATATTTGTATTATATTCGGGAAAAATATTCTAAAGCCTAATTTGTATCATCTTTTTTAGGTTATATTTTTATATACACTTCAAAAATATAACAAGCTCTTGTTTCTTTAATCTAATGCTTTATTATTCTATGTAAAAAAAACTATATCGACATTTTGTTTGCTGAGGTTTTGAAGCACAAATGCAGTGCATGGGCCCTCAGATTTAACTCCTTTTGACTTTTGTGTTTGGGATTATATAAAAGTTTAGTTTACGCAACACCTATAAAGATCTTTCAGATTTGTGCCAATAGAATCTTGTTCTCAGGTAAATTAAGCAAAACCTGGGTTCTTTGAAAGACTGAAAGAGTCCCTTGAATAAAAATGTAATTCCTGTAAATTCTGTGTAGCACCTTCTTTGATTGTAATCTTTTTTTTATTGTAAAAACCAATAAATCAAATTATTATGCTATTGCAATAAAATTATTGTTACCTCAGAAACGGTTTATTTGCAAACTTTTCAAGAATTGTTAATTTGTTTTTGACCGTACTACATCCATGTAAATATTTCAACATTATTTGTACAATTAAACTAAAACATTCACCGAGTTAATATTTACAAAAGGGCAATAATAATAATAATAATCTTTTATCTAATATGGCCTATAATCCCTAAAAGAAAAGTCTTTAAAACTTACGTTTACTAATTGATATAATAAAATTAATCAGTACGATTTCTCATAAGACATAATGATTGATAAAATTGGTCTGGAAATTTTTTGAGACAGAGTACGGAATATAAAAAGTGAATTATAGAAATAAGGTAAACGTCATTTCTGGAATAGCGGAATCCGATTTTTAATCCATAAAGCTATTTTGTTTATATTGAAAAACATAGCAACATTATTTTAATTAGACACATTAAAATAAATTGATCAGTATTGATCAGAACATGGTACAGAAGAAATGCAGTTTTTCATTATAATCTCATCAAATCGTATCGGACTAAGATATGAACCATTGTTTGGAATAGATAGTAATTCAAAGGTACCAACTCAGAACCGTTTTCAAGATGGGGTAACAGTTCTATTTCATTGAGTTCCTCCGATGTCTTCCCGTTATTTTGTTGTACATAATGTCCCGATTTTCTGGAACCAGTTGAAAGTAAATGACAGGTTCGCAATTTCACCAAATGCAAAGTATAATTGTGGGTTCAAAAATTTTACGTTTTACAGCAGCTTCTGCAGCTTGGTCTGTACTTTACCATTCTTTTGATCTGTTTGGATTATGAAAATATGTCCATTTTAAGTCATTCATAGCAAAATAACCGACGTCTTTTTAGATCGCCAAGCATGTATTAATTTGACATTCGGTTTAGTTTGAGTTAAATCGTGAGGTACTTCCTTGGAACATCTTGGATCTTGCCTACCTTATGTGTGTGACGGCTTATTGTCTATCAAAATGGTTCAAACTATCATAATTGTCGGGTGTTTTATAGCTGGGGATATTTCGACAGTTTTAAGTAAAGTTTTATGATTTACTCAAAAGGACTTCTAGATTGAAGCTGCTTTTGGATACTGCTGTCACCGCTATTAACGTTTTAAATCAGATTTGTTTAATACTATTTAATCTGCCGCATTAACAATGTTTCGTCCCACCTTCCAGTCATGACAAAAAAACGGTCAAAATTTCAACATTTGGGTTGGGCACAATCAGTTTATAAGGATGGAACATCAGATCGCAGTGTGGAGTTCTCCGCACGCTCCTGTTAGATATTTCCAAGCCGAGAGCTTGCTTAGTGGCGGAATTTTGTGGCGATGTGACAACACAGCCCGCCTCACTGATGTAATATTCTGGGGTGTTTGAACACTATGAGGTCCACCTAATGATTTTTGTTTGAATGCTGTCCAGTCTGTTGGAAATTGTGCACCCACAACATTATGGCTGGTTGGAACTCTTCTGTAATGACCTGATCTAAGATGCCTATGAAACAGCCGCTGCGTTACAATAAAAAAATCACTATGTTTGAAATAAATCTCTAACAGAAACGCAAGGTGTTTACCACTTCATGCCATAATGGGCACTAAATGGAATACTTTGGGATGCTCAAAAACATACGACTCGAGTGCCGTCTACCAGTACATTGTGCAGGGCAGTCAATTCAAAAAAGGGAGATCCTTCTGCCAGACCCTGAATGATGCATAATTTTTCAAGTAATTAAATTGCTTTAACCATTTCTTTAAAGTCAAAGATTATTAAAATAAGAAAAACAAAAAACACGTTTGCTTCTTAAACTAGAAATTGGAAGCAATAATTAAAAGGTAAGAAAAAATTAATAAAGGGTGTCCCGAAATTCACACAAGAAGTAATTTTGATATAAAATACGGTTTTTTAAATAAAAATTGTAATTTTTTATTGATGCATAAAGAATACAGTATAGGGTTACGTATGGAATAGAATACCGGGTAAGTAGCCTCCACGGTTTTCCATAATCGTTTTGCGTAAATGTGGCTGAACATCGTCGAGACAGCGCTTAATTTCCTCCTTCAAAGCGTGGGTGGTCGTGGGCTTGTTGACAGAAACCTTACACTTTAAAAAAACCAAAAGAAAAAAGTCCAATGGCGTTAAATAGCACTATCTGGGCGGCCAATTTTTATCACCAAAACGGGAAATTACACGACCAGGAAATGACTGATGCA
The DNA here is from genome assembly GCA_036346155.1 of Sinelater perroti. Lineage (NCBI taxonomy): Eukaryota > Metazoa > Arthropoda > Insecta > Coleoptera > Elateridae > Sinelater > Sinelater perroti. Next base: position 22,526,675 of record JARFIY010000001.1, read on the forward strand.
GTAACTGAATTGTTTCGTGGGCTGTATGGCATGTGTCACCGTCTTGTTAAAACCACATATCGTCTACATCCATATTTTGTAATTTAGGCATAAAAAAACTGGATTATTATGTCGCGGTAGCGAGCACCATTAACGGTTATTGCCTCACCAGCAGCATTTTTGAAGAAGAAGAGTCTGATAATGCCTCCAGTCCAAAATCCGCACCAAACAGTGACACGTTGTGGATGCATTTGTTGCTCAACAATCACTCGTGGATTTTCTGAACCCAAAATGCGACTATTTTGAAGATTAATGAAGCCCTCAAGATGAAAATGAGCCTCATCACTGAAAATGATTTTATCCGAAAAATCAGCGTCCACTTGTTGTTGTTACATAATACATTCAACGAAGTCTCTTTGCAGTGCGTGCTCAGTAAGCTTCAGTTCTTGAGTCAATTGAACTTTGTGTGCATGAAGAGGCAAATCTTTCGTAAAAATACGCTGTAGAGAGCTTCTCGAAATGTCCAATTCTTGACCACGATGCCGAATTGTTGTTTCAGGACTTTCAGCAACACTCTGACGAACTGCTTTGATGTTTTGTGTTGAACGACTTGTTGAAGGGCGGCCAGAATGTCTAAGATCAATAACACTACCCAACAATGAAAATGCTTCGTGCTCAAAAATAAGTGATTCTTATGTATTTCTACTTGCTGAATTCAAAATTACCGATTAGCTCTTGTTTTGGAAATACAGTGACATTTTATATTCTCTATAGTCAACATTTTCAGTTTGGGGAAAATTTGTTTTTGAATGTTGGAACACCTGCCAACTGTTAAAATACAACTGTAATCTAGCTGTGGGTAGGTTATATACCTAAACGCTATTGCTGTGACGGTAAATTTCATATTATTTCTGTTGTAATTAGTGCAGAATGTCTTGTTTTGGAGTGTTTTTAAAGAGTAAAATTTGTTACATCAACATGTCACGGAAATGTGTAAATTCAGTGAATAATTTTTGTTACATTTGTGGTGGAATAACGTTTTCGTCACATCAACGCAATTTGACGCCTCTTGTGAAGACAGTCTACCAGCATTATTTTGGTATGAAGGTAGGGGACCAGGATAAGTCATGGGCTCCACATATATGTTGCAACTCATGTTCAGTTTTATTACAAGAATGGCTGAAAAATAAAAAACTATTAATGGCTCTTGCTGTGCCTATGGTTTGACGAGAGCCTACAAACCATACAGGTGACTGCTATTTTTGCTAGACTCCACTTATAAAGGCAAGATTGGCAATGAAAAAAAGTGGAACAGTTTAATATCCGAATCTTCTATATGCTATTTGACCTATTCCACATTCAGATAGTTTACCAAATCCTACTCCACCTCAAAATTATGAGTTGGAGGTAGAAAATAAAGACAGTGTGGAAGAAGAAGAAGAACTCAACAAGCCTTTAACATCCCATGACCCTGATTTTAAAGAAAAAGATGATCAACCGCACAGATTGAGCCAATCGGAGTTGTCATCTCTTTCGAGACCTTGACTTGTCACAGGAGAAGGCGAAACTTCTAGGGTCAAGGTTACAGCAATGGAATCTTGTTCAACATGATTTTAGGGTCTCCAAGTACAGACAACGTCAATCTCATGAAGACACCAATTAATTCTCTATAGTTCCAACCACCTGGTAGTTGTTCTTTCATCAATATAGGAAGTAACTGTTATTAAAAAAAGAACGATCACACTTTTAATGTGTTTAATCCTTTAAAATTAAAACTTTAACCTATTGTGTATCACAGAAACTAGAGCTAATAAAATTTTTTTGTTATATTCATTTTTCTCAACCCAAAATTAGTAGGAATTGACTCATTAAGTTAAGGAAACATTACAAACATTTTTTGTTAGACTGTGTAATTGATCCAGTCTCCCTAAATGTTTTAATTAATCTCTGCACAGTTGATGAATTTAAATCACTACTCCGACCGTATTTTGTACGAAAATTGCGAACTGTAGCTGCCAAACTTTCCTTGCTCAACAATAAAAACGCGTTGTTCTTTTGTGTAGCGCTCCATTTTTAATAACCCTCAACTGTCAGTTATCACATTGTCTTTTTTTTTTCATTAGCAACACTTTATCGCCCCAATGGCACGAAATTCAAATCTTGCGTGAATTTTGCGACACCAAATAGATTGCCAAATGTCACCCTTTATAGTATGCTTCTTTGGTACACATTTAGTTGGTCAATATGGCATTATTATAGTTATATCTTGTAGCAACAAACAAAAATGTAAGCAACAAAACTACATTTTAAATCTTTATATCAAACATTTCCTGCTAGAAATGCTTCAAGTTTTTTACCAAAGGCGATAATAAATATAATCCTCTAAAATTTGATTACTAAATATTTCGCATATTTGTATTATTCAGAACAAGCACGTTGCTATAAAAAGAAAAATCTCTCGTTTTTATAAAATTAAGAAAGTAAATAATATGTCATAAATCATGGAATGCAATAAATTACAGGAGGTGTTTCATTTAAAGGTAAAATTGACTTAAAATTTATTTTTTGTAATAGGCAAGAGCTTCATTAGTAATTAGAAAACTGAAATAATGTGAAATGTAGAACGATAAATTCTTTACATAAGTATTAAATTTTTACAAAAGATATATTTATTTAAATAAAATGTAATACAATTTTTATATAATGCATAAGCTTGAATCAATGACATATTTTCTGTTTGGCTTGATAACCTTTTTGCATCTTTCTGAAAATTTCATGATTGTACTCTCATGAAACTTCTGGTACTTATCAGCTAAAAACCTAACCAAGTGCAATATTACAGTATCATTAGCATTAAAAGTTTTACCATTCAAGGAGTTTTGCAAAGACCGAATTGTCACCTGACAAGGTGAATGTAACATAATTTCCCAACCAAGTTCCATTAATTTTTGAATTCGCTAAAAATGTCTGTGGTCTAACATTTACATGGTGTAGCACCTACCAAATAGACATCATGATCTTCTGATAAAATTCAACTTTTGATGTGGTTTGCTTGCGCCATGTTTTTTTTGATTAATATTATTATAAGCAATCCATTTTTCATCATTCGTTTTAAAAATGAATTGTTTTCATTACGTTTGAGATACAAGTCGTAAATATTGATGCGTTGAATTAAGTGAATTTCTTTCAATACATGTGCATTCCAAACATCGAGCTTATTAACAAGTAGAAGCGTCTGCAAATGTCTGCCGATGGTTAAAAATAAAGGAGTCTATCACCAATGAATTAGAAATATGATGAGTCGATTCGATTATGGATTTTATTTGGTCATCATGAACTTTAGCTGGTTGACCAGAACGTTCGTCATTTTTAACCGAAAAATAACCAGAACAAAGTTTAGTAAACAAAAGCAAAGCATCGATATTAATAATTGATTTATCGTCAATATAAAAGATTTTGTGTGTACCCAAAACGGACAATGCTGTTTTATTTCTTAATACAAATCTAGTGCAAGTTATTCAGTTTAAAGGCATAAAAACATTTTTTTATTTTGCTATATATAGCTAACTTAAAGTTACCTAACTTAGAAAAATAACATTCTTATCATACATAACACGGCAAAAATTATAGTCTAAACCCAATTTCTATATATTTTTAATACTCTACTCCCTTTCACACACGCTCACAAGGTTTGTGCAAGACTTCGTAGCGCAATCATTGCCTTTCTGATGTTATATCACTGCTCAATGTGTTGCATTATATGTGGCTATCTATGGAAACCTGCGTGAGTATGATTTGCAAACGCTGTTATGATAATACCATATGCGACCGAAACATCAGATGCTTATATTTTAAAATTGAACGGCTGAAGTGTACCTAATAATCCATGTTTTGTATTATAAATATGCATGTTGGAGATCTAAGGAATTCCCAAATTTAATTTCTTAGTTACGTCATATCAGCTTAACTGCTTCCATACTTGAAGGTTAGCAGTTTTACACAAGAGGATGCTTCAGTATATTTTAAAACACTAATTACATAAAGATGTGAGAGCTATTGTCTTTCCGACTGGCAATTTTCTTTCTTGCAAATATTATAATAATTTCAAGATAGGATTTTAGCAAGAGAAAGTAATAAAAGACAAAATATACACCCATATACAGTAACATGGCTTAAAGTTTAATAGACTAGATAGATTTTGAAGCATGAAATATAAGGCCAGGAAGTAGAAAGATATTTTTCGAGTGCTTCGCAAGCTTTTAAAGTTGAATCATTTTAATCACCATGTAGAAAATAATTTTGCAATTACCAATTGTTGGACATTGTTTATATTTAACTTAAAGATTACTTTACATTCTGTCTGTAAGAGCATTAAGTAAAACATATAATCACAAGTCACGCTGTGGATTTACTCTGTTGCAAGCTCCACTTACATTTAAGAAACAATATACAAAATAAAAATATATTAGTTATGACAACTTGGAAATTAAATCGCAGCTTAGAAGCATTGTGGTAAATCCGGTGGGTCCTTGCCGTTTCAATCTTCTTTCCGGTCGGAACATCAAGAATTCGACTGCTAAAAGATATGACAGATTTCTAATCCTTTCTTGATATTGAATGTTATATTTTTTATTGTTTCTTTAATCGCATCTATTTGGAGGTCTGCATGTAGTACCCGAAGCGTTAATTATTATTCGCAGTACTTTATATCGGTAGCGCTGTAGTTTTGTTAGGTTGGAGTCTCTATCTGCACTCGTAACACCAAATAGGTTTGATGACTCCCTTGTACACGAGTAGGTTTTTTTTAGAGAAAGTTATGAATTGCCCCCTGTAGGCCAGTAGTAGAATCTTAGCCAAAGCTTATTATGTCGTATGTGTGGAACCCAATTTTAGTAGTTGGTCCAGAGGTAACGGGTGGGATAGAATAACGGACGATTTCAAAAAACACATAAAAACATTTAAAAAAGTAATTCTCCATAATTTAATTCTTAAAAAGTATATTTGAATAAAATTATTTATTGTACCACAATTGTGCAATAGTTTATACTATAAGTAAAAAAATCTTGTTGTAAACGTATTTTAGTATTACTTTATTTTAAAAGTTATGCATTTGTCAAGATCTAGATTCTTTTTATGAAACTTAAAAGGTAGTGTTTTAAAATAGTTTTTAAAACTTGAACCTATTAAACATTACAAAAAGTTTTATAAATATGGTACAAATCTCTTTCAACATTTGTTGTAAAAGTAGATGACGAATATAATTTGAAAATCTGCAATTTAAGCATTTTGTCAAGATTAAAGCAGAAATACGTTAGAGTTGCCTCATTCTGCAGCTTATATAATTGGGGGATTCATTGGTAGATTAATAAACAGCACAACGCTCATTCATATGCGCTTTACGCAAATTTCGATCATAAACCTAGAATTCGGAAACCAACCATATACATAAAAATTACGCATTAGTAATTTTAGACGTAAAATTAAAAAAACAATTAAATACTCTTATTAGCATTCAGCCATTAATAACATTAGAAACTAGCTCTAAAGGGTAACAACTTTAAAATTGCAAAGTGTGCAAAAAAGCTTTTTTGAATACCTTCGTATAAAATTTGCAGCAGTTAGTTTTTAGACTGTGAATGTGGGCGTGTATTTATCACGTGTATTAGCTTAAGTTTATTCATAATTCTTGTGATAAAATAAGCATATTTTTATCAAATAAAAATGTATTATTTTCAAAATTACACAAGTATTGTAACTCCTATAACATTTTTTATCAACGCACCATTCAAACAATTACGCAAACATTAACTGGTTGTGGAAAATAGAAGTGCATACAAAAAAGTTATCTATGCAAGGAAATATTCTGTTCAACTGAAGTTGCGATCCTTCAGAATCATTTAAGGCAATTATCAGCTTGCCGTATATCCAACAGTTCTGGCTCCAAGGTTAAAACGTCACCAAAACTTGAATATGTAGGTGCAGTACGCTAAAAAACGATTAGGAACAACTATTTTTAGCCTAAAACGTTTATTCTCTCAATTAAATTAGCCGCTTAAAGTTGTGCGGTTAATTCCCGATCTATTGTCGCTTTCATTTGCTACGCAACAGCTGTAAAGTGAACTTCAACTTGAAAATGGCAGGAAGTCGGAAACTCGAAAGGTTAAGGTAAAACGATACTGTAATTTGCACGTGCATTCATTGCAAATTTGTTGAGAACTCATTGTCAGGTTTGTTGCTGAATAATGCCGGTGGTTCTTGTGCCTAGATACAAAGTACATTGGGTTTTGCGCCAGGGTATGATGTTTTTATTTTGTTCTAAGTGGCATTTCATAATTGTAAATGCGACAGATTAATTACTATATTTAGTATTATTAACATAACCTTCTTAGCTACGTTTGACTTCTATTTCTTGTATGTCTTAAAACAATTGATTATTAGAAAATTAATTTTGCTTGCTTTAATTTTTTCTCTTTTACAGTTTTCCAACTGATAATAATTTAAATTTATTCTGTAAATTTAAAATTTAGTGAAGAATTAATCGGGTGGGTTTTAAAATGTTTTTGCCTTTGAATACATTTTTGTATGTAAAATGGCGACAGCAACACCATTCTGCATAATTAATACCATGAATAGCGTCCAGCAAAACTGATATTGTACATAAAGTTAAAACAAACTACAAACTTTTGGCTATTGTAAAAACAGGGTTCGAGAACTTAGCTTAAAAATGGATAGCACACCATCACAATAGTAGCATGTTTAATTTGCTGTAAACTAACAAAGGTGTTTTAGGAGACTAATAAATTTCAACGAAAATAGTTAGACGAGAGTAGAGCCAAAAATGTTTACAATCTGTTTTTAGCCCAAAAATGTTTAGTTTTGTTCTTAAACTCAATGCATCAATGCATTCCTTAAAACTGGTTTCCATAGCATAAATTCTGCATTTTATGACTCACTAGAAAAACATTTTAGCGAATTGCAAATTGCATACCACGCATTTCAACCTTTAGCCAGGGAATTAAAAAGTAATTAGAAGGTACCAGGTCAGGACTGTACGTCGAATGATGTAACAATTGTAACCCAAAGTTATAACTTAAAGAATTTTTATTTTTATAGATGAATAAATTCTGGCAGACATACTGTTGCATACTATTCTACGATAATCTCTCTTCAAATTTTACAGTTGTAATTCGATGTAAGTGTCAAAAGTTTCCTGTCTATTCCGGTAATATAAGAAACAAAATACCGGTAGTGAAGGATTTGGTTGAAACATTTCAGCAACCGATTCGCCTCAGACGCAAAATAACAGTCACGTGAGTTGGTAGTGCCGCGACATTTTGCACAATGTTGAAAATCGAATGCCGTGAAAATCCGTGATTAAACTTTACGGTGAAGATCTTAATCCCAATATTTGGATGGTGTGTACGGCAAATCTTCGCTTTCATATTCCGCTGTAAAAGAACGGTCAAAAAAATTTCGTTTAAATATCAACAGAATGGCGTAGACTCGATGAAACGCAGCCTCATTAAAAGAGCATGGCAACGATCTTTTGAACTTTTAATTAATTTTGCTAATTGATTTTAATAAAAGAAACAAAACCAATAAAGCCCTGTCCATAAGGCCGCAAAATGTAGCTGTTCCACCTATCCTACTATATATTTTCAAAACTGGAGAAAATTCTTTGGGCAAAACATTTAACAATGATGAAAACGTGCAGGAGTCTGTTTTTGGGCATTTTGCAAATGAAACTTTGGAGAATTTTCTTAAGGGTATTGAAATCTTAAGTTCGAGACATAATAAATATTGAAAAGTATAACGACATATTATATATAAAAATAATCCTATTGTTTTATACTTATCAGCTCTGGAATATAGCTGGAACTTTTCTCACCTACCTCGTAGGTTCTGATTTTGAGATAAAACAAGTTATCGTATTCTTTCCAATAATTTGAGATTGTTTTACTTTGGCAAGATTAGCATATGTTGGAAACATCTATTGTACTGATTACACTTTAATTTAGGTTGAAATACGTACGAGGGCAGTTTGATAAGTCAGTGACTTTTTGAATTTCCCACGTAGTAACTTAAATGCAACACTGCTTCTGTCAACTACCATCTGTTAATAGACTACTGTCAAATTTTAAGCAAGCTGCGTCATTTAATTTGTGTTTGATAGCCATTGAAAGCAGACAACTTCGTAAATTTCGACGAAAATGGAAAAAAGTGAATTTCCTGTGCTCATCAAGCATTATTTTTGCGTAAAAAAAACATCACCGAAACCAAGAAAAGGCTTTATAAATACTATGAGGACTCTGCACCATCAATTTCAATCGGTAAGAAGTGGTTTACTGAATTTCGTTGTAGTCGTACCAGCACAAGTAACGCCGGCCGTTCAGTCGCCCAAAAAACGTCGTCATGCCAGAAATTGTCGATAAAATCCATGGAATGATATTGGACAATCGTAGAATGAAAGTGTGCGAGGTGGCTGAGTGTAACCACTTCAAAGGAGTGTTTGGCGATATTCAACCGCAATCAAAACGAGTTTTTGCGCCGTTTCGTAACCGCGGACGAAACTTGAATCCATCACAACACACCAGAGACTAAGGAACAGTCAAATCAGTGGACTTCTCCAGATGCACGTGCACAAAAAAGGTCAAGGTGGGTCTGTCAGCCAACAAGGTCAAAGCGACAGTTTTTTGGGATGCACGCGGTGTTATTCATATTGATTACCTTGAAAAAGGTAAAACTATCACCGGCGAATATTATTCAGAGCTGTTGGACAGATTAGACATTGATCTGAAGCAAAAACGACCGCATTTGTCGAAGAAAAAGTGATCTTTCACCAAGACAATGCACAAGTGCACACGTGTGTAGTTTCCATGGCATAAATTGGGCTACCCCATTCAGCATATTCTCCAGATTTAGCTCTTTGCAACTATTTCCTGTTTTCAAACTTGAAATAATAGCTCGGAGGTAAGAGATTTGGGTCGAGTGAAGAGGTCATCACTGAAACAAACACCTATTTTGAGAAGCTTTAGAAAACCTATTATTTGGTAGGAATAAAAAAAATTGGAAAAACACTGGACTAAATGTGTCGAGCCAAAAAGGAGATTATGTTGAGAAATAAAACTGTTTTTTGTCGAAAAAATATCTTTTATTCAAAAAATCACTGACTTCATCATTAGTGGTGCGGGTGCACGCAAAACTGGTCGAAATTTTGAGAAGATTTAAGGTACAGTTCAAGAACAACACCTATAAAATGATTCAAGTGCACGAGTGGGATAAACAAAATTTGGAAGAATCAGAAGCAGTTGAAAACGAGAAGGGTGTAAATCCAAATTTGCAACTTACTGAAAGCTTTAACTACCACGATGGAAGAAAAAATTGCCCGATTTAACTGAAAATCGAACGCATGCTTTGTTTTGGTTGAAGTACTTGTTTGCCAAATTTGGTGTCAATCAGAAAATTAGTTTTTGAGTTATCTTGATGACAGACACGCACACAGATGGGATTGTAATCTCATTAGTTACCTTTTAAGCGGTAGCGCACTTTAAGTAGTTAATAAAGATCACTGACGTTTTTGAGGACCAGCATTTTTTGGCACCTTCTCAAAGACAATCATCGATTAACAATTGCCACAACTGCTTCTGATGTTAGAATAAGTTATGGTAGCGCTCAGGCAATCAAAAAAAAATATATATCATACTTGATTATAATGCTCGGTTCCATACCACTGTTCAAAATCAAAAAAAAATCGAGGATTTGTTCTCGATTGCATTGACTAGAGTTATCGGTCTGCGATTGTCTTTTTTTAAAGTCATTAAGGCAAGCAGTTGAAAGATAGACATTTAACAACTATATCGATGCAGAAGAATTCGTGCAATTTCCTGTTATAATAGCAAAAATAACAAGAACTACCTAGTTCTTGGAAAAATATGTTTTTAAATCAGAAAATTGTATAGAAAATTACTTTATATGTTTCTATTTTTATAATGCTTCATTAAATAAAAACAATTGTTTATATTTGATGTAATAATAATAGTTCCCCGTAACAGGCCTTGAAGACCCTTTGTCGCAACAGGATAGGTCTGCTACAATCTAGAGTCTACGGTACACAAGGGTGTTAACGTGGCTAGAGCTACTTACTGACCACCTATTATTACCCCAGACTTTGACTGACCTCCAGGTACTCATTTATTGCAACCTTAGTCGAGCTGGCCCGTAAAAATGTCAGTGATCGAATTGGTGAGAGCGGGATTCGAACCCGCATCCTCTAGGTTTAGAAGTCTAGCGATCTATCCACTAGATCACTACGGCTATTTATATATATATATATATATATATATATATATATATATATATATATATATTTATTCACTCGCGTATTAAGATATGACCAGCTGCCAAGTATTAGACGCTATCATTAAAATGTTTTTCTATATTAGTTAGAAAATTAAAGTTAACAAACTGTTTGTTTACTCGTATATTAAATAAAAAGTAGTGAACTGGCAAATGCGAGTGAAACAACTGTAAACCTACCTGAAATAGATGGAAGTAAATAGATCTACATGTACACTATACAATAGTTCAATGTTTAAAAGGAGCCATTATTAATGGTTATAATAACATGAAGTATAAATATACCATTGCCTTTTTTAATTAACACTTTTGGTCTGTTACAAATGTAATAAACTGATAAAAATAAAAAAAGGCGTGAAAATGTCTAAAAATGGAGACAGATATGATGAAAAAACTAAAACGATAATTGTTTACAGATTAATGTAGCAAATATATAGTCAATTTACTGTTATTATGTAGATATGATATGTTAAATTTGTGCAATTTACGGTTATCAATTGTCGTGCGCATTAAGTCCTCTTATCAAGACAGATAATGTTTGTTGCATTTTGTTGGAAATTTTATAACTGGCCCCAGACGAGTTTTTCTGTTTTAAACTTTCTCACCTTTTTATAATAACAGTACCTTGCAAATTGTCCTTTTGGCGACAAACTATTGGCAATATCTTCTCAGGTGATTCTTTGTTTTTGACCTTTGACGATCGTCAGACGTTGTTTATTTGTTAGCCATATAAACTGAGATATGTTAAACATATTTAGGGATAATTTTGTAGTAAAAGTTATTATAAGAATCTGTCTAATAAATTAAATTACAAATAACATTTAAGTCAAAATTAAAACAATAATATTAAAAAAAATTAATTTACACTTTCATCAGCAATCAGAACAAACTCTAACTAATTTGCTAGTAACAGACTAAAACAATAGCAGTATTTTAATCTTGGAAAAAACGTGATGAGGGCTCTTATCCTAACGATCATTCGGCACATGACTTGAAATTGGTTGGTAATTTTCTTTTTCTACTGCCTGGTTGATGTAGGAGTGCTTGTAAAAAAGGATTTGGATACCTTTGCAGTCTTTGGCGATGTTTTTCACCAGGCTTTTCTATTACCTTTCGAATGAATGGCGTACTAAAATCGTTATGATAATATTCGACACATATCACGTTGCGTCTGGAATTGTCCTTAGGATTTTTGATTCAGTTCTCTGGAGGATAGCAATGCTTGGCTTACCGACGCTTCCCCAAAATTTGACTTTGTCAATCTATATTGACTTTTTATGAAATTTTGTACACTAACAGCTTGTGTTCTAAGGATAAAGGGGATTTCTTCCAAGAAACCAGTATAACTATTTGAATCACAGATCAGTTTGTTTACTGTTTTTTACTATATGTTGCTTCCAGGTAAGTTTGTTGTCTAAATGTAGCCTAGTTGTTGTAGATTTTGGTATTATTATTTATTGATGGAGACAATGGCCTTTTTTAAGGTAAAAGTTATTTGTTTACATTTTAATTTGTTCCACTTTTTTATCCAATCCTGCAGTAGGTTCAGATGATGTTCTAGGTGATTGGCTGTAATATCTGTGTTTTCATGACTTACAATTATATCCTCATCGTCGGTGAAAGTATCAATTACTGTATTAGGAGTTATTGGTAAATCTGAAGTGTATATAGGGGATAAAGTATTGAGCCTCATACACTGCCCCGGGAGACTACCAATTTAATTGGAAAGTGAGGTGACGTTTTACTTTCAAGCCTGTTTCTAAATTTGCGGTTACTTATTGTTAGATATGACTTAAGTAGGTTGATAATTGATAAAATGAAATGCTTAACCTTGTAAGCAAGCCATCATGCGAAACCTTGTCACTAGCTTCGCTAGAAATACTGAGAAACAATATTTCTTGTCTTCGAACGATTGATTTATTACTTGAATTATTCGGTGACATTGTTGAGTGTTTGAATGTGATCAAAAAAACCAAAATTGATGAGCAGGAATTTCATTTATGGGTGGACTAATGTTTTATAACAGAAGCTTTTCAAAAAGTACATGGTTAAGATTTTAATTTGGTTTCATCACTACGATAATTGACTAATAATGGAGTCTCAGAATAACATTGAAGGCATAAGTTAGCATGACTATAGCTTTTCGCGAGTTTTTTTAACATTTTAGGAGTTATTTGATCAAATTTGGGCGATTTATTGTTGATTAATCAAGTTATTTCGCCTCTGGTTTTTTTTTTTGATGCGATGAGTTTTACCGGTTCGGTTAGTGATAAGTTACTGTGTAAAAATCCTTAATATTTCCATTATCATTGAGAGTAAAAACTTCTAAAAGGTGAATCAATTAAGATTGGGTGCATAGCCATGAAAGGTCTGGTTCCGTGTTTCCTTAAGTTTTGTTTTAAGTTTGTTTGTAAATCGCTTAAGTAGTGTTTTATTTGTTAGATTATGACTCGGTTGCCATTCTTCTTGAGCATTTTTTTATTAATTTTTTAATGTCCAGGGTAATATTTCTTCTGCCAGTTAGTTTTGGAGGAATTCAATCTACGTACTTCCTTGACATTTATTATGGTCTCACTAATTCTCCGTATTATTGGTGAGTGGTTTGAGGATAAATCAAAATTTGAATCTGCTGCCATATACCATATATGACTTTTAAATATAATAATAATAAAAAAAGTCTAACAAGTCGAGAACTTTGAATGGATCTGTTAGCCAGTATATTGGAGAACTTGTTGATAGGAAAGTGTATTAGTTTTACGAATTATAGAAATTTAAAAACATCCCCACCTAAGTCATAATTGTTTTTATTATTCTAATTGAGGATAGTATTGTTCTAACCACGTTAGCATGGCTAAATCTTTGATGAAGAGCTTGAGAATTGATTGATTGTTGAGGGGTAGAATCAGTACCATTGGATGTTCGTTGATGGGTAGGATAACTATTTTATTGGCAGTAATGTGCAGCAGCAGTGCTATTATAATCTGTGTACTTGACACTCGTAAAAGGTCTGTCTTAAAACAATTTTGAATTACCATATTGTTGGCACTTTGTGCATAGAATTATGTTCTAATACATATTATACTAATTTACAGCTTGGGAACTTTATAGATATCTTTGTTGTCCTTCGCCAGTTCTAAAAACGAAAATCATATTGAGGGATTGTTAAGTTTGTCTTTGTTTTAGCGTTGGTAATGTTTCTTATTCTGTGTCCTTAAGAGATAAGATCTTCTCTTATTTCTTTGGTGTTTGTAGAATAGTGTAGGTATTTTATGACTAGTCGATAAGTTTCTCTTCCTTAGGTTAGTAAGTGTGACAGACAACAGTGTTTTCTTTTTCATGTAGTGCACGAGTTTCCTATAGGTATTGGGAGACAATGCAGTTAATTTTTATAGTGTTGTCGGCCATACTTCTAATAGTATATTGTTTGTATTCAGTTATATCACTTAATTTTGTTTCATTTGGAGGTTGTCAGTTACTCCATATACAAATATGGAGGGAGGTTTTGGAGTAGTATTGGCTTTAGTAGGTTTGTCATTGCTTCTTTCTTTGTCATTATCTAGAGTTAAAGTAGTGTATCTGATATAGAACTGTAAGTCTTTATTTTTTGTTTTTATTTGAGATATTTTTTCTTTTGACATTGTCTACTTGGCAAGGGATTTCTTGATTGAAATTGTAAAATTTCTCGTTGCTGGTTGTCAGTTTCTTAACAATTGTGTTTCGAATTGATTTTATTGGAGTTGTGGTTGATTTTGTTGTTGTTGCTGACATATGTCGGAAATATTGTTCCTGGTTTGGTGAGAGGTAAGAATTGCTTATCAGCTGTTCGAGTGTGGGCTCTGATAAAATTGCTTACTTATTGTCGGTTGACTAAGAAAATACATACATTTGAAACGGAGTTGGTAATTGTATATTAGAAGACCCAAGTCTGTTTTACGTTGGAAATATGTTTAACACTTTGTTGAAATATTCACTTTAATTTAAATCACCCTGTGTTCGCACATTATTATTATTAGCAGTTCTAGAAACTTTTAAATAAATGATAACATTGAAATCTTAAAATATTATAGAATAGGTTTGTATTGTTAGCAACGTCTACCATCAACTCTGAAAGTTAAATACGGCCTGCAAACTAAGAGGTTAAGGCTCTCATATGTTCGGTCATTGCGCATCATTTCTGATGTGGGGCGATGTGGCACCGCGTCTAAGACGACCGCCATTATTACCCCTTGTTCGAGTGAACGCAGGTACTCAATTATTTTTAGTGACTGAGTAGGCCACCCGCCAGGCATCAGAGAGCACGGGGAATTGAACCACGGGACCACGCTGGCCTTGAAAGTCAAATAAGAGTTATCAAAAATGTAACTTTATTTTTTGTGCGAGTTTGATCTTTTTGAAAACAAAATTTATAAATTGTTTACCGTTTTTATTACATCCAACCATTTTCTTTATCTTTTTGTGTGCTTAGAAATAGTGGAATTTTTCTCTAGTATTTCGATTTCCTCACATTGAGCGGTTAGATAATCTTCTTTGGCTTCTTTAATTTTCTTTGTATAGTTTTATATTAATTCATTTTATCTTTGCTCATCTTCCTCTCTTCTATAATTTTAAAGTTTTTTTGTCGTCATCTAAGGTTCCTTCTTGATTCTTTTAGTTATTTCTGGTACGGTTCTAACTCCCCGTGTAGGTGAATAGCCTGCGAACTGAAAGGTTAAAACTCTCATATGTTCGCTCCTTCTGTTCGGTCGTCGCGCACCATCTCTGATACGGGGCGATGCGGTAAACACTGCGTCTTAGACGACCACCATTATTACCTTGTTCGAGTGAACGCAGGTACTCAATTATTTTTAGTGAATGAGTAGGCTACCCGCCAAACATCAGAGAGCACCTGGGAATAAATCCGGGGCACGCTGACTGTTCTCTTTTACTTATTAGGTGATCTTTAGCTATTGTTTCTAACCCTATTTGTTTCCACTTTTCGTCCACGTTGGTATCGTTTACCATATCCGTGTTTCTCGTGTTAATGTTTCTCATACATTCATTTATTTTTTGTTTTAGTGTGTTATGGATTTTAGGATCTTTAAGAAGTTTCGTGTCTAAATAGTTGCTTTGGAGTTTTACTGTATTTTTTATTTTTATATTGATTTTAGTTATCACCAGGTTATGGTCGGAGTTAATGTAAGCGCCCGGGTAGGTCTTTGCAGATTTAACTGAGTTCTTATAGCGGTTGTTAATGAGGATGTAGTTTATTTGGTTCTTTATGGTATACATTCTACGTTCTGGAAGTTCAAAAAATGTATTTGTTATCATAAGATATTTATCATGACAAAACTCTATCAGTTTATCCCCTTTATCATTCCTTTCGCCCAATCCAAACCTCCTGTGTTGTGTTTCCACCGTGTCTTTGCTCACATTTCCGTTGAAATCTCCTATTAGTATTGTAATATCATTGTTTTTGATGCCATAGATAGTGTCTAGTTCTGCATAAAATTATTCAACTTCATGTTCTGCTTTGTCTGCTGATGTTGCGTAATCTTGTATGATGTTCATATTTCCCGTGTGTATTTTTAGTTGAAGTATCATAGTTCTGTCGGAGTAGATCTTGTAATATTCTTATCCACACACACACCCTCACACACGTACGCAAGCACTCACGCGAACCCGCGCACCCACGCACCCGCGCACACGCGCACGCCTACACACATACATATTGAATTTTTACTTTAATCTTCTTTAAACTGACATACACAAAGTGGTGGAATCTTTTTGTGTCAAAGAAGATCTAACAAGATTTTAGATGATGTAATATGCTTTTTTGTATCTTGCATTTAATAGTCCCCTAATAACATAGTCATTGACGCCGGTACTTTGTCAAAATTATGTATAATTATTAAAATGAAACTTTTTAAAGAATTATATGGAAGAGCCACATTTAATCTGCTAATTACAATAAATGTTATTAAAAAATGGTTTTAAGTATACTTCAAACATGTACAAGTAAAGGAATTAATAAAAATATTTAAAATGTGTGAGGATATTAAACTACTTTTTGAAATATTGACACAAGAAGACTATTTTTGCATACAAATTCGTATCTTACTGGTTAGGGAAAAAAGTAATCTGCTTATTATGTGTTTTATTAAGTTGTTGACATAAGGTGTTAATATTGTTTTTGTTTTTAATTATTTTATTTTACTTGATTGGTTTAATAAAACTTGTTGAAGCCGAGTTGGTTGTTTACATTTCTTTATGTCTTGCACGTGTATGAGATTCTATTCACAATAAATTCAACTGCGTTGCCAGCTTCTTTGTTTATGACGTAAGTCGGAGAAATATTTTGTTAAGTCGCTTATATACAAAGCAACGTTTGTATACGGTTGTCAAGGTAATTCCGGAAAATAAATAAACAATAAAAATAACATTAAAACACAAGAAAATAAATTTTATTGTCATAAAATTTAGTACAACTAAAGTAAATAGTATTGAGAATATTATTATTCGATATAGCCCCTATCAGGAGCCGTAACTTTCTCGACTGGTACCTAGCACAATTTCCTCCTTATTCGTGTGTCATTACTTCCATGGTGGAGGCCCTTAGGCTGTGCTTTGTGTTATAATGCTTCTTATTGACCTGGGCCTCACCCACGTCCCACACATAGCAATCAGGACGATTGCAGTCGGAGCTAGAGGGCGACCATAAGTCGGGAAACCCATGGTAATACAAGTTGCTACGCCTTCCTTTTCGTCCGAAAAGAATCTAAGCTGTCGTTCAGTGCTTGGACTTTTAACTTCCTTTTCACTGTTTTTTTTCAGTAATAATTGGTGGTTCTTTGAGATAAAAGACTTGTAGTCTTGCAGGTTGTGGTATACTGGTAGACTGATCGTCCACCTTGCCACGCCCTATTCTTTTGCTGATAGTTCTTCTCTTTCAATTCGAAGGCGAATTTATCACTTCCTTTGCGATTACATCGCTTGCCGAGAGTCGCTCTGGGAGCTACCTCCTGCTGATATTCAGATCCTTATATTTTTTAGCTACATCTTAAATTTGGGTCTTTTTAGCTAAACCACGCAATAATTTTTGTTGGAGATTTTCCGGCGCAAAGAGGTTCGAGTAGAACAGCTCTGCGGTTGTATTCTCTCGGCTCATTTTGTCGACTTTTCTGCAACACAACCTAAAAAATTCCGGATTTACCTCGATGACCTTGTACTTTACTATGTCTATTGCAAAATTTGTAGATTGTCCGATAGTCTATTTTTCCTACTTTTACATTTCACATGAATTAGATTTATAATAAGTAAATTAATATTATGATATATATATATATATATATATATATATATATATATATATATATATATATATATATATATTTCCTACCGTATCAAATTAAATAAAATAGTCACCATATTTCTTATAATTGCTTATTTAACATCTCAATAATAATAGGTATATAGAAATGACCTTCCAAATAATTTAGTCAATTGATAGTCGGATATACTTGAAAATTGGTCTAAAAGTGAGAGTATAATAGTGATTGGGTATTTAGTTGAAGGTTAATTTAGACAATTACTTTTCTGTAGATGCAAATTTGTGAACTGTTTTTGTTTCTTACACGATTATATAAGCCACAGTATTGCATTTTTTAAAATTGTGTTATAACCTTTTGTAATACCATTAAACGCGTTTTCCCAGTGACCAGCCTTGATTCTTTTTCATCTATGAATCTATTGTAACAATATATTTATTTTAATAAAACCTTGAGCTGTAATATTTTTTTTTTTTTTTAATTTCTAAAATTACAATAATGTATTAAACATCGTACAAGTTGAGATTTGTTATTTTACTATTAAATAGATTTATACATGTTCATTAAATTAATAGGACGATAATATACAAATAGATAATATTGCATAAACTGGCGTTACATTTTAATTAATAGAAATTATTGATTAGTAATTAACAGTACCTAAAAAAGATGAGTCTTTGTGTATGTTTAAGTTAACGGACTAAGGAACGTGTCAGTAATTACTAGTTTGTCTCACAATTTTTACTTTCCTTATCCTATAATAAGGAAAATAATGTAATAGGCGGAAATTTGACCTACCCAGTTTTTCACATTTCTGGACGAATTATAGCCTCAGGACACCAAAAAAGTTGGTTTTGGCCATTGGTTCGTGCGTGTGTGCGTGTCTGTGTGTGCCTGCCTGCCTGCCTGCAAGAGCTAGAGACTTGAAATTTGGTATGCGAGTTACTTATAGGCAGAGGACGTAGTAAAAATCGGCCGAGCCGTTTGGTGGCATGGTCGCAAAATCGGTAGCAAAGCGGTCGCGAATCTAAACGGTTGAAGATACAAAAAATTCATGAGAATAAATATGATTTGTTATTGCGAGATAAACATGAATTTAAAGTAAAAGTTGGTAAAGTAGGAACTCGAAAAAAAATTGAAGCCCGGGATTTTTGCCAGAATTACCCAAATAATAGGATAAGGAAGGATATTTACCAGATTTTTTTATATAATTAAACGGTGTATTATAGTAGTGTTATGTAACATAAGACATTGCATGTTTTAGTAAACAAATGGAAAATACGGTAAAATTGTAAATTGCTGCATTAAGCTATTTATCGCAAGGTTTACTTGTTTAACAAATATTCTTCAAGAAAAATGTTTTTTCTGCAATTAGGGTTATGCATATTATTTTACTGAAATAGTGTACTATGCTATAATATAGATTTTTAATGCAATAGGATAATATTTCGATAATATTACTGTTCTTAATCTTCTAAAAGATCGCTAATATTATTGATTTAACTATAGGAAAAGTAAGCTTCCAGCCATAAAGGGTTTTGTATTTAATAAAATAAAATTAGTAAAAAAGAAAATTGGTAGTATTGTGCAAGTTAGAAAAAAAATCAATAAATTTCTCTTTTGTTGTTACACATGCATACGTACAGATGCAGTTGTTATTAAAAACAATACGCGCAGATTTTAAAAACATCGGGTACTGGAACATACTTTATATTACACGAGATACTTAAAACAATTCGAAGTCGCTTGCGAGAATTTCCAGTAATAGGTTCATCCTCAATACATCTTCATTTACGTCCAAGATTGAAATAAAGTTATAGCTTTAGTTTCAACACTAACGATCTAGAGAAACCGAAACTTTCTTACTGCTTCTGCACTTCGGAGCGAACGTCAGGGCGAATATACCGATCAACATATTCGGAATTCGGATTCGCCCAAATAATCAGCGACTATTTTAACCGCGAAATTGTTTACACGGTGCATACTTGATTAAAACTATGCAGATACGCTTTCCGTGGTTTGAGGTTTACCTCAACTTATGCCAGCATGTGCAAAAGAAGCGGAATTCTGCAACGCGATACATGTGATGCCAATAAAAATCCCGAAGTGTTGTTTTACGCACACTCAGTTGTAATTGTAATTATTCTGCTGTTACATTGATTTTAATGACGTCACGACATAAGCGAAATATGCACGTAGCTTTTCTAACAATAATTTTTAGTGCTAACTTGTAATTATTCGAAGGCGTACATTAAAATGCAAGCAACTAGATACATGACAAGCGTTTAGCTCGCTTTTGTGTTAACTATTTTTTTAATTCTTAGTCTTTAAATTTAAAATTACTCTGGTTATTGCAATTCTTTGTTCGATATCTAATCACATTTAAGATTTTGTTTTGTTGCTTTATTATCGTATCTTTACTAGTATTAAATGTATTTCGGTTTAAAACCACTCAAAGATCATCTTTAAAATATCATAACTATATGAAAAAGCATATTGATATATAACAATGCTTTAAATGCTGTATTTAGTCTTTATCATTATTTTTATGTTTTTTATTGTAATTTTAGTTTAGCTGGTGTAGATTTACTTGTATTGATTTGTATAATTATTAATTTTAAAAAGATAATATCAAGAAACTGTATAACACAAGTACATTATTTTAAATATATTGTTCTACAAAAATACTTGCAGGGTTTGTAATAATTTTGTTTCTTCATAATCGGTATGTTCAATAGATTTTATTTTTTCCATATTTTCGATATTATTAATTTTATTTTATAGTATGTTTAAAGGTTGGTATAACCATTTATTACATGAAAATGGTTACTATTTTGACAAGTCCTTTAACTTAAAAAGTAAAAAAAAACTACGAAGCAGTATTGGCTTTCTTAGTGCTTCTTGTATATTTATTTTTAAGATTGCCGATAATAAAAGTTATTTTTAGCGTGAATAACGATTGCAGCAACCACAAATTTTGATTTTAATGACTTTTAGCACCTTATAAATACTGATTATAGTGTATAAGAACTTGTAAAAAAACATATAATAAAATAAATCAAAGATGTGCAATGTTGGTAATCAAAACTCATATAATGAAAATTTTATTGGCACTTGTAACACGACGTTTGTCGCGAAAATATCAAACCAATGTTAATAAAAAAAACTGTTCGTATGACCGTGATGTAACTTGGCAGCCAATGAAAGTAGAATGTAATGTGCGTCCACGAATAAGAACAACTTCACTGACCAAGTCAGTTGGGAGTTACACGGCCGCAACTGAGCACATGTTACTAAGCGACAGCAACAAATCTGCATCAAATTTTGTGCTGTAACTTTTATCCTCAGAAATAATGCAATAAGTGCAGCACGATTTAAAAATTTGTTGATTCTATGTTCTAGGTCAGCAACAAGCAGCGTATCGGAAAATGTTAAACTTTACCTACTACAATGAAAAAGGATCTACAACTGGCAGTTCGAAAAACATGGGCCGGATCTTACAGTCCAGATTTGTCATCATGTAACTTATACCTGCTCCCATAACTTAAATCACATTTGAAAGGAAAGATGTTCCAGTCAATCTACGAGGTTCAGGGCAGTGCGACACAGGTAGAAGTGCCTTAGAAGTGCTTACTTTAAAGGAAATTGCGACTAGGTCTAATTTTTTTTATCTTTGAATAATTTTTCTAGGTTTATAAACACTAAATAAATAGCTGCATATGTAAAAAAGAAATTTTAAATATAATACCATCAAAAGACTAAATGTCTAAAAATTCATTACCATATTTACTTTTTTATGGTCTATGAATTCTTTTCGGAACAATCATATCGAATATGTTATGTTATATTGTCTTTTCTTTTAACTGTCACTAAATTGAAATGACATGGATATTATCTATCCTTTATTTTAACAGTCTATTGTTCAAAAATAATGTATATTTATTATTCTATGTTTATATTTTACTTTCGAAGAATAAGCACACGCTTGTTAAGCTCTGTTATCTTTGAAAGTGCTGTGCTATCAGTTTGATTAAAAATTCGTCCTACGAATCCAAGCATTTATCGTCGCTGCAATATTGTATGTATAATTACTATTCAGTTAAGTATATTATACCGAATATCAACAATTCGTAACTTAGGTTTCCAATGAGACGGCACCTGGGCTCGCACCGCCGGCTCAACCAAACTAAGCTCTCCCAGAAAACTACGGATTTCGTTTAGCTTTCCCAACACTCATGTACCCACACAAATATCATCTTATCAACCATCAACACCTGATTATCAGATAACGGGTCAAATTCACAAACAAAGTCGCCAACTATACAACACTCTCCCCAACAAATAACAGCTATATTCATTTAACCTCACAAAATGTCCATATACAAACACAGTTACAAAATCAACTATTACACCAACAAATACTTTTGCAAACTAATTATAATAATTATAATTATAATAAAAAGAGAATAACTCCAAAAGTACTACAGCACAACATAATGAAGGGGAACAGATCCCAGGGAATAAAAAGAAAAGGAAAATAGTAAAACTGTAAACATCAAATCAATCTGAAACTCAAATTCTACAACAAAACACTAGCACCGGTTTACCCAATAACTTAACACAACCATCTCAATATTCCCCAATATTTCCCAATATTCGTTCACGGAGTAATAGATTATATAAAAATGATAAAAGCTCTGCAAAATGTTGCAGAAGTAGAACAATAGTATACCAAAACTATGCCAAAAACGTAGTTAAAATTGATGCTACCACACCTGAAATCTACAGAAAACTGATAACTTACAAGAAAGACTCCAATATCATCCATCATACATACCAAATGAAAGAACAGAAATCTTACAAATTAGTCATTCAGAACTTACACCCAACAACACCCACCAAGGGCATTAAAGAAGCACTTATCCAAACTGACTTGAAAGTCAAGAATATAATAAATGTCAAACATAGAACAACAAAATTATCACTACCACTGTTCTTCGTATACCTGAGCCGGATGAAAACAATAAAGACATCTTTAACGTAACAGTTATAAACAATCAAATAATAAAAGTAGAATCTCCCAGAAAAATTTCCTCTAAGTGTAATGCACAAGGTGTCAACAATAACCACAGTAAAATATATTGCAATTTCCCGTATAGATGTGCCAAATGTGGGGGTCGCATGACACAAAAAGATGCAAAAAAACTAAAGATACTCCTGCCATGTGCGTTCTGTGTCATGAAAACTATCCTGCTAATTATCGTGGGTGCATGGTTCATAAATATCTACAAAATAAAATGAGATGGCTACGCAAATACCTAGGAAAATATCCCAAACCAACCGGCTACAACAGCAACCCACACAAACTAACAATATTCCACCACAACAAACTACTCGACTTTATACCAAGTATCCAGACAAGATCGTGTAAAAATACAGGTGACATAACTCTTAATAATTTCCTAGAATAGTTTTCTAGTTTTCTTTTCAAGAGTATTTTCACTCAAATGATTCAACAAAACAATATAATCCTACAAATTATAACCACAGCCATAAATAAATTAGCAAACGGTGGCTAATTCCTTGCGTGTAACATTATGGAATGCAAATGGTATCCAATCAAAAACACTTGAAGTGAAACTGTTTTTAAAACTAAACAATATAGACATCATCTTAGTAGCAAAGACACACTTTACAACACAAACACACACAAAATTTCCGAATTATTTTATTTGTCACATTGAGCACTCGGATAGTACTGCTTACGGGGGTACGGCAATAATTATCAACTGTGTTAATTATCACAAACTTTAAAAATATAGAGAACATTTCTTACAAGCAACAATAGTACAAGTACACAAACTACCAACTCCGATGACGTTATCGTCCGTCTACTGGCCACATAAAGACATAATCTCATAAAAAACGACTTTGATGCATTTTTTGAAACATTAGGTAACATATGTGCAGGCGACTTCAATAGCAAATATCACTCCTAAAGATCGAGTTCTATATACCCGCATGCAAGAAGCAAACTATCAATATTTATCAACCGGAGAACTTACTGGTCCAGCAATCCTAACAGAATCCCGAATTTACTGGACTTTTTTGTAATAAAGGGCCTATCGATCAGTTATCTAGATCTTGAGAGGAATACTGATTTATTTTCAGATCACGCCAGTTGTAGCTACAAATAGCACAACTATTACCAAAAGAACTTCCAAACCTTTATTGTTTAATAATAAAACTAATTGGGCCATATTTCGAAAGCTAATCGTTGAAAATCTTCACCTCGATATAAAGATAGAAACAGAAACAAACCTTTTTTTTTTTTAAAGGTTACATTTATTGCTAGATCAACAAATACAATTTTGTTATACATAGCAGTGATGTTGTGTAAATTATATACATGACTTTGATTACATAACATAAGGAGACTTTTAGCTGTCTCAGCAAACATTTCAGTGACTGTTTCAGTAATTTTCACGATCGGTTAATATAATGTCCTGGGGTAGTTGACGTTTGAGTCTTGTGTGTATCTTTGTTCGAAAGAGTTCATAATGAACCGCACCACTACACGCACTTGAGTTGATTATAAACTTTTTTGCACTTTTTTTAATGTAGTCTTCAATGGGCATGATTCCTAATTCTTGGTGTAGCTGTGTGTTCCGAATGTACCAGGGCGCGTTGACTGCAATTCGTAGCACTTTGTTTTGGAACCTCTGTATTTTGCGTAAGTTGGTTTGAGACGTGTTGCACCATATCGGTGATCCATATAGTATTAGTGGTCGTAGCAGGGTTTTGTATAACAGCATAGTGCATTCAATTTTTAGGGAAGATTTACGGTTAATTAGTGGGTACAGCTGTTTGAGTCTGGCATATCCCTGGATTAATTTCTGGTTAATGTGAAAGCCCCAACTCAGCCGTGTGTCCAGGTAAATACCAAGGTATTTGACTGCTGAATCGTTGGATTTCCACGGTATTGGTTTATTATTAATGTGAACTAGGTTGGGATTCGTGATTCGTCTAAGAGTAAATATTTTTGCTTGGCATTTATCTGGGTTTATTTGGGTATTCCACTGTTGAAACCAGCGAGAAAGCTGGTTTGTGGCTTGTTGGAGAGCTTGTACTGCTTCGTCCGATGACGATGCTTGAGTGAAGATGGATACCTTTTTATTAAAACCATACAAAATGCAGCATGAACGTCCACATCAAAACTAGAAGAATGTATTAAAAACAAAAATCTCTCTTGAGGTGTTAAACTTAGTCAAAATGAAACGCAGAACACGAGCACAATGGCATCGAAGTCGCAATCCAATAGATAAAAACTCATATAATAGGCTAGCAAACAACTTAAAACGTAAAAAGTACGAGGTGTAATAAAAAAATACAGCAGCAACTGCTGAAGTAATAAATCCGATAGCGTGATTCATTGAAATAGTCAATACCAAGTTTGAACAATTTGTGCCTTGTCAGTCGGCTTCCAGAACCGGAAGAGCGAGGCCGTATTTACCGTGTCTGTCACGTTAACATTAAGTTTTGTTTTTTGTGCCAAAGAAGCTCATGAAATGTTAAAATCAGCATATGACAATAACTTGTAAGTAGTATAAGCGACTTAAAAGTGGGAATGAATCGGTTGACAACGAGCAACGGGCGGGACGTCTTTCGACCTCAAAAATAGACGAAACCGTGCAAATGATCAAAGAGGTGATTGAAAACCCTCGATAGTCAATCACCTGACTATCGAGGGCTTTCCGAAGAACTGAACATCTTGTACGGGTCCGGCAAAGCATTTTAAGCGAAAATTGGTAAGTAAGACTAGGGAGTGCAAAATTTGACTGACAAACAGAAGGAAAATTGTGTGTTTTGGCCGAAAAGAAGGTTTCTACCTGTCCACATCCGTCTTACTGTCTGGATTTAGCACCATGCGAATTATGGCTCTTCCCAAAAATAAAAACCGTGCTAAAAGAAAAATCCTTTTGACACTATTCCCGACATCGGGAGGGCCACTACGGAACATTGAGGGCCCTTCCAAAAAAAACCTTCCAGAAATGCTTAGAATCATGGAATCAACGTTGAGATAAATGCATCGCTAGCTAACGAAAATAGTTTGAAGTATTCGGTGAAAATTTAATAAAGTCAACAACATAGAATGCATGAAAAATGGTGGAAGGCAGAGCAGAGAAAGCAGTAGAACCTCTGAAACAAATAAAAATAAATAACTGTTTGTCACGCAATCAGGTCAAACAGGTATAACATGTTTCTATGATAATGACAAAATTAATATGAATGCATCTAATAGAAATAATAAAACGGAAAGTTTCCAAGCTGTCAGCAATATTCCTGGCAGATGTAAAATACATTATATCACTTACACAAACGTAAAATGAAATATCTGGAAACTATTATGAAATAAAGGGTTTTCAAAAACGTCCAGATATTTTGTAGGCTATTATAATAAAAGAATTAATAGAAAGGAAAAAGGACTTGCAATTATAACCCTAATTTTAAACCATAATTTTAAAGTCGTATTGCGCAAAATTGCAAGGAACACAATGTTAATCCATGTATATATATACTTAGGTAAGCAACTGCTAGGAGACTCTAGAAGCCAGTGTAATGTTGTTTTTTTGCACAAGATTTTAAATATATGTTCTTTTTACTGAATCTGTACAAAATTTAAATAAATGAAACCATTAAAACAGTGTAAGATATGGTCTAGGTATAAAGGGTTAACAAGAAGGAAACTGTAGAAATTAGAATATTTAGTCATACAACGAGTTAAAATAAAAGACTACAAAGAGAGGTTAATTAAAAAATTGAAAAGAATAGATAGATCAATGCTGGTTTTCTAGTGCGATAAACCAGTGGTTCCCAAACTTTTTTATAGCGAGATCCCCTTTAGACAATTTTGTTGGCAACCCCCCTTACTCTACACATCTTGCTATACTTAAGATTATTTATAATAAAACGATGACTGCATGGCCAAATGACTGGAAATATCCGTTACCAAATAACAGACCAAGTTTATTTATTACATGCGTCATTTCTCACAAAATAACGCATTTTTTCTTTGTTTCTGGAACTTTCCAGCATATTGAAGAGAGTGCTGGATGATCTTGAAACCCTCCCGGAAACATCATTTTGGCATTATATAAACCCAAAGAGTGATGAGGCATTATTTGCAACTTGTGTGGTTATTTAAAAAAAATTGAAAACATCTACATCCAAAAATAACATATTTTAAATTTTGCTCTATCATTATTTGACGTAGTGTGTTGTTTGCCAAGAAATATTTCAAATTTGTTAAAGCGTGTCGTTTTTGAGATAATTCCCGACATTTTCACACTTGCTTTGAAACCATTTAACTCTTCATTCAGGATTTTGATCTAAAGAATTCGACAAGAGTAGTGTGTTCATGAGCCCAAATAATCTAAGTGTGATTGATATGTTGTATTTAAAAGGAGGTGGGGGCCTTTGCTTCAAATTTAGCCATTGAAAGGTTTGTGATGATGGGTGAAAGTAGGAAACTCATAGGAGACACCGTTAGTTTAATGGTAAAATTTATTTAGAAATGTAAACTAGATATTGAATAGAAAGT
Organism: Sinelater perroti; assembly: GCA_036346155.1. NCBI lineage: Eukaryota > Metazoa > Arthropoda > Insecta > Coleoptera > Elateridae > Sinelater > Sinelater perroti. The sequence goes on from JARFIY010000001.1 coordinate 22,553,915, forward strand.
GGTTAATTAAGAAGGGCGTTTTATTGGCTTAGATTTCCAGGCTTGCCAAGCGAATTGAAAAATTATTTTTCAGCCGCCCACTATGAGTATAGTTGCTGTTCTTAGCTGCCCACTCTAGATGAGACGCAGGCAATACCTACTGTTCCGCAAGAGGTATTTTATTTTCCTTCTATCCCGTACATCTGCCAAGCATTTAGCTGCCCGCCACCTGAGAGCGCGCCCTCTAGGGATTACAGGCTTTAACTAGGAAAAGAGTTGATTTCAGTAAGTCTAATGTCTGAGAAAAGACGACATCAAAGCTTATCCTTATGATCAGTTTTGATGATACCATATCGTCTTTGCGTTTAGGGAAAGTTTTGAATATTTCTAGGAAATAGTAAGATATTTGGATGTAAGATACGGCTTGCTCTATAAGACGTTAAAACATTTTTTTAGGATATTTACCTAGGTTGTGTGTGAGAGAACGAAATGCACTAAACATAGAATGGAAAAAAAATGTTTTTTTGGCGATTTTTTGAAGACTATATAATTGAAATTCTAGAGGATTTTTCTCGGAATATAAGGAGTTTTTTTAGTGTATAAGACAAAATAGTAAATATAGATCATAGATAGATAATGATAGAATGACAAGTTTGGGTTAGTGCTGAGGGTTTTGGTTTTCTTTTCAAGGTAGGTGATAATATTGTTAGATAGTTGGATTTAGTAAACGTTCTATCTTATTAATCTAATGTGTTCAGGATCACTATAGAGTTATTCTTATCTGTCTACAAAATTGTAATATTATTATTTTGTTTTAAAGCTTCAGACGCGTAATTGAGAGGCTTTAATATTTGATTCTGGTTTCATTTGCCACGTTTTCAGGAAGAGTGGATCTGGGGAATCCTATGTGGAATATGATGTGTCTGGTGAGTACAGGATTTAAGGTAACACCAAAATTAAAACCTTTTTCGAGAATTTGAATAGCCAGTTATTCCTAGGTTTCCAAAGCACATGTAATTTTTATAACGGTGTTGTTTAGATTCTTCCTTTTTGGACTCTCCAATTTTATTTGGAACTCCGACTGCCAGAAGACTGACTTAGCCCAGCTTTCTATGTCTAAGTTGGATTATTTCTCACAACCATTTATTTAATCTTTTTTGTATTTATTGTTTATCGAAACTTCCGTAGCATATATCTGAAGTCTTCACTGTCAGCAGCCGCCAATACTTAGTCGGCGGCAAAAGCAAAGGATATTATTTTTAATTTTTACCAATTTAGCTGCATTTTCGCTTCCAATTTAATTTTAAATTGAAGGGAGGCAAAAAAATAATCTCGTCTTAGTTTTTTTTATCTACTTTTAAAAATCAGTAGTGAATTTGTTTTTAACCTTCACTGAGCTGGTACAATCGCAATATAGAGCTTTTACAACATTAACATAAGCTAAAACGACTCTGTCGCTTCTCATACTATACTGTAGCTTTCCCAGAGATACTGATTCCCTTTGTCACTCAACATGTTTTTCATTTAATTGTTTATTTGTGAATATTTTGTCCACACAGCTCTAAAGTCGTTCTGTTCTTCCCACTCCCGTATTTAGTGCTAAAACAAACAACACAGAATTTGAGGATCTGTCCATAAAGTCTTTGCACATTACGCTAATATCCTTATATAGAGTTCTTACAATCTTTTATACTGCCCTTCTTAGGTAAGGATAAAATTATCGCTTTCTTCTTCTCAGAGAGGTACTTTCTCCATTAAAAATTTATTTAATTTTATGATTAATATCTCCATTAAGATATTTGAAGCTGCCTTAATGAACTTCGCACTGATATTGCCTGGCTCCGGAGCTTTGACTCTTTTAATTTCTAAGAAGTATTTCCTTATTTTTAAAGCAGTTATTCTGTAAACCGGTGCATATTCTTCTAGCTAAACATTTTGAATATCTTCTTTTTGAAATTATGGCCTGGTTTCCGTTAAAACTGCCTAATAATAGTTACTTAATTTTAGACTTATATGGATTAGTTCGGCCTGTCCTCGTTTTACGGTTTGTTTACTCACCTGTTACTTATTTGTTTCTTCTCACAGTAAACATTTTCCTTATTTCTTTTTTTAATCTTTTTTTGTTAATCCTTTTTTAATTTTTCACTTACATTTTGGTTGCTGTCTCGTAAAAGTATTCTTTTATCTTACTGTGCATTTCAATTAAATTGCTATACTGAATGTAAGCAAGTTAGGTTGCCAATGTAAGTTGATATAGAAATCTTGTAAAATTATCTTTGAAAGTTTCGTTTTTGACATTTTTGTTTTTTTGTTAAGGTCTCCTAATAAAATTATTTCTTTTCTATTGCTTGCTTCATCTTTTTTCGCCCGCCAAAACAGTAATTTGGGGCATATACGGCTACTAAAGCGACAGTTTGGCTCTTCTGTTCCAAATGAGTTTGAAAATGCGTCATTTATTTGCTCTTAAGATTTTATGGACTTCCTGTTTTGTATATTGCTAAAGCTATTTCACCAGATATTCGCTCCTCTTTAGCATGTCCCTGTAATATATGAATATATTGATATTTTTCTCTAGTACGCTTGTGCTCTTTTGTTTACGTCAGTGGGATTATGTCTATATTAAAGTTTCAAATTTCATTGAATATTTTAGCTAACTTGCATCCTACCCTTCTTATGTTTATTATTTCTATTCCCATCATCCATTTTTTTGTCAAGTTTCCTTGTTGATTTGATCCTCCCGGTTCAGGGCCTATTTTATTGGAAAATTTGCGGTTTGCTAAAGCTTTCTAAAGAATGGGGCATAAGCCTATTGCTCAAATCACCCAACTTAAAGGACTTTCCTCATTTAGACTGGTCATCTTCCTTGACCAAATATCTTCGCCTATATTCTAAATAGGAACCCTCACAGGGTGCTATTATTTGGATTAAATAAAGCCTCTTTTATTTTTTGAGGTTGTTACTCACGTCCACTTTTTTCTTATCTGGTTTGATACCGGCAATGACGGAGTTCTGTAGTTTTATAATAAAAAACAAATAAATAAAAGATATAAATAGACAACAGATACAGTTTTAGAAAATAACTAATTTTAATTATTTTGTAATTATATAATTTCATAAAAGATGTAATTTAATTATATATTTAGTCATCTATTTTATTATGTGTAGTATTTTGACAATATCAATACCAAATACCAAAATAAGAGCGTCTTATTTTGTATTTCGTTTTGTGACTTTATTAACTATCATCAAAAAAATTGTTTTTTCCGAATCTTGAACGAAGAAGCATGGTGCATAGTAATAGTTCTCTACATATCGAAGGTAATAAATTGTTGGTATTAGGTGTATTCCGAAATTAAGACAATACTTTGGTCAATTAAGTAGTAGAACACTATAACTTGTGTGATGAAGAGATACAGATTAAAACAAGAGAAGCATTTGATTAAAAAATAAAATTACTACTTGCTTAAATATAGTGGCTTTTGTAATGCAGCCACAAAAAAAGCAGCAGAAACGGTTTGTTAAATCTAATCAAATACATAAATCATTCTAAAAATTGTATTCCAATAAAACAAGTCTTATATTTGAAACTACATTAACAACTGAATTTATTTAGGCAAAAGCAAAACATTAGCACATAATTTGATTTAACAATAAATTTGTATAAATTTTAAAATGCTTTTACCTATAAAAAAAATATGAACCAAAGGCAGGGTTTTGCTTTTTGTAAAAAGACTATAATAAAAAACAAATATTAATTAATTTTTATGATGCCTTACATAGAAATTGAAGTATATAAAGTAAAAATCTAAATAAAACTATTGCTTTTAAATAGTTCCGTCTTATTTTCATATAAACTGTAACAAACATTGTCTCCAAAATTTAGAAATAAAAAGTACACAAAACAGCAAATTTTGTTGAAGAATTATGAGGCCTATAAGACATTCTAGAATATTCTAGAAATTTTGAAGATCAATGTACACTTTTTATTTTCTTCTAGTTTCGTACGTAACGTTCAATTTGAACTTTTACGTAACTGACAAAAATGTTTGAATCAATGTTTTTTTTGTCAGTTATATTAATCGGCAACATTATTCTATTTCTATGTATTTCTAGAAAAATTCAAAAACTCAGCTAGTATTATAGGTTAAGTAAGGGACAATAGTTTTGAAAATTTTGTAAACTTATTGAAGTGGAGAGCTTTTCTGTCATTAATTTGTTCTATTTTATCCTATGAATGTAAAATTTAATATACGTAGAATGAGAAAAAAATTAAAATTAGTTATAACAAAACCAGCCGAGAAATAAAGTTAACCATGTATGTGAGTTTATTTTCTTTGCAAGTAATAATTGAATTACACATAATATACTTTAGATAAAGTTCAGCTTTACTACTGTTATTGAACTTTTATTTTTTGGTAGTACCATACGTTGTCCAGCAAATAAAACATTTGTGCATATGCTGTTTTGCTTCGATCGACCTCCAGATGAAAAACTGGGGATACTGCAAGAACAAAATACAATAAAAAGTTTTCACCCTTGCAAGATTAACACCAGTCAAGTGGTGCTTCACACGATGTGTTAACCCTTAGCGCGGTGTAAAAGCTATTAGCACCCCCTTCCACGGCGGATCCGATCGCTAAATCCACTCGACACAAATTGGCCCGTAAATTGAATACCGGAGACAATAAATCTGCCGCAGAATCGTAACGCACTCTCTGCCGCTTTTTGTGTGAGTTATGTTTAAGTGGATTTATTTTATGGATTAGTTTTTTGTGCTAATGAATTACTATAACACGACACGTTTCGCAATCACATTTTGTCGGCGGATTAAGAGCGCTGCTAAAAAACTTTATGGCACCTGTTTGATCCGACTATTTATAATGCCGATTGGACACCTAAATACTAAGGCAATTTAGCCGCGCCGGCCTCGTAATGTACTGAATACAGTGAACAATATAAAATGATTTGCAAACAAAAGTACTACACCCGAATTTAAAATAGTCGGGCCGTGATGGATTATTAAATGCAGTTTTCCTCAGCACAATTATTAAGCTATTCTTATTAAAAACTGAAAATATTTTATTTATCTTTTTTATCAAATACATAAAATATATATAAATTACTTAAATTTGTTCGATACTTAATTTTTAGTCGATTGTACTAACATTTGAAGTATTATAAATATATTTATGCTCTTTTATAGTCTTGAGAGATCATTTGTCATTTACTAGTCGAAAGAAAACAATAATGTTTACGACGATTACCAATGAAAAACGTATTTAATAGGCATTTTATCTTAAAAAAATGCTACTTATGGTGTTTATCGTATGAGTATGGTAACTTACAATTTCTATGTATTTATTTCGACTAATGAGCCTCTGAATTACACCCATTAAATTAATTTTGAATGATAAAGATTCAAAAAGAAAGCAAAAGCAATAAAAATTAATGAATAGACACCGCATTTATTTTCATTAGATGTGATTGTCACAGACTGACATTTCTTCTAACATATAGCGTTACTTGAAAACCAAAGAAAATATCAGAAAAGTCATGGATGATTTATCACTACCGTGCATCATAAAATAATCCGTAGGCTGTTAGGTAGGTTAGTATTTTTATACTGACATTTTTTTGTTTATATACATATTTTGTATATATATATATATATATATATATATATATATATATATATAAAGTTTGACATTTTTTTATTACTCTTTATTTACCATCTGCCATACAGTTTACAGGCATTCAGTAATTTCTAGGATATTGCTAATATCTTATAGATTATTACCTAATTAGCAATTTCTCTTAATTACCGTAAAATTGTTAGGTGTTTGGTTACTATTTACCCATATACTAAACTTAATTTAATTAGCTAAAACCAACTAGATAGCTTGATTTAACTTTAAGTAATGATTGAAAGTATTTAGGTAAATCTGTTTGGCAAGTCCAAGGGTTTGAACCTCTTAAGTCGTCGCACTACACGAACATTTCTTCTTCTTCTACTCTTCAATCCTTGGATTGGCCGGCAGCTTTGCATAAGCTGCTATGAGAGGATAATGTGGTGGCTTCTCCTTTCCTTCCACATCGCAGTTCAGTAACCGGTTGGATGGATGCCATCTTCGCATACTGATATTCAATCTGCAGCTGTACCAATGTATCCATCTCCACCTGCAGTTGATACTGAAAAAGCTGCTACCCCCTTGCAGTTACCACTAGAGCCATTAAATTCCACTGGAAGGTTGCCTCTAGTCGCCCCTCACTTAATTTTGTCCGTGTGTCGACACAGTTTACCGGGGTGTGGCCGCTATACTCTTGTATGCATAGCTTCTTGGAGCCATAAGTGAGAGTTGGCAGTCATTTCGGAACCAGTATCTCAGAACCACCCTAGAGTCCGACAGTTCCGAGTATAAAGGTACTATCCCTAAATGATTTCCCTACACCCCACACGAACATTTAATAGGTCTAAATTGTTTGGATGTACACTGACTCGGACGCGATAATTACCACTCAACTTTGGGATATTTTCACTGACCGAACTTATTCCAAGATCGCGACTTTATAACCTCGTTTGAGACATATCACGGGGAATTCATTATTTGACGTACCACTTTAGGCTTGGAATCTTCTGATTATGTCTATGGAAAAGTTGGCTGCTGCACCCCATAACTGTAAGCCATACATCCAGATTGGCCGTAGAATTGTTTTGTAAAGAAATAATTTGTTGACTGTTGATAACCGTAAACTTCTACCTAGCAACCAATATATTTTCCTATATTTAAGTCCTAATTGTTTACGTTTGGCTCAAATATGTTGCTTCCAAGTGAAACGTCTGTCTAAGTGCATTCCTAGATACTTAGCTGTCTTGTTGGAGAAGTTGTTGTCCGTTGAGAATTACTAGAGGCAAGTTTCTCGCTTCAACGTAAAGGTCACATGCGCAGATTTCGTTTCATTAGCCATTTTCTTAACCAAGTTTGCAGTTTGTTAAAGTGAATTTGCAATTGGTAGGATGCTACGACGGGATCTTGATGGAATGACAAGATGGCTGTATCATCAGCATAAGTAGCAATTGTTGTTAGTCTGGTTGTGGGTAGGTCTGTCGTATAGAGCAAGTATAACAACGGTCCCAGAACGCTCCCTTTGGAGCACTCTAGAATTGACTCGGAATAAAGTGGTGAACTCGCCTTGTACTTTAACTAGAAAGTGCCTGTTAGTTAAGTATGTCTTCACTATTTGATAGAGATCTGCTGGTAATACATTTTTGATTTGGAACAGTAAGTCTTCATGCCAGACCTTATCAAAGGCCTGGCCAATGTCAAGAATAACAGTAGAACAGTATTTTTTTTTGTTTCCAGCGCATTATTTATTTTATGCACTAGTATATGCATTTGTTCAATCCGAAGTGCTGCACACGGAAACAAAATTGGTGTTGTGGTGGTAAATTATTTTGCAAGACTATGGGTCCTAATTTAAATAACAAAAGGTTTTCAAACACCTTTGACAGCAGCAGGAGTAGATTTACAGGTGGCTGTTATGGTTTTAGTTTTTTTTTATTACTCCTTGCTTACAATCTACCCTATTGGATAATAAGTAATTAGTATGTTTAATTTTATATACAATTAGACATTAATAACATGCAGGAGACAACTTACAGTAAAGTCACTCCTTTAATTGAAATAATATTATAATATATATTATTAGTATTGTTATGCTATTCCTAATTGAATCTGTCTATTACATCGCTTGGCTTGTATCTTTTTAGTCTACGCACTTCCATTATTATCCAAAAATAAATTTCTTGCTAGTACATTAGGGTGCACTGTAGTTTACACTAAAACGTTGGATTTAATTCTGAAAGATAGTACTTGCAGGTCTCTGGAAATTGTTGCATTGGTAACATACAAAGGGGCATCGACTATGATTCGTAATACTTTATTTTGATATCTTTGAAGTATTTCCAAATTGGAATTACTTGCTGCCATTTGTTCTCCAGTGTTAACTGGGATTTCCTACCAATCAGCCAATACAACAGCAAGGAAAACCAAAAACTTTTCTATAAGATGCTTGGAAATTTGAGAAATAGACAAAAAGTAAAAGTGAGATCTATAAAGGATCGCAATTACTACTCAACTAAAAGAAATTATGGATAGATGGAAAGTATATTTTAACAAAATATTAACATAACAAAAGTTACGAACAAAAGGAGGACATAAGAACAAAGAAACAAGAGAGTTAAGCTACCCACAACAAATAAGTAAAGTAATAACAGAAGAAAAATTACAGGAAACTCTCGAAAAATTAAAAATAGGAAAGACTATAGATTCTGAATTGTTAAAATATATAAGGCCTACTGGAAAGAAAAAACTTTTAGAAATATTAAATCTAGCCTAGAAAACAAAAAATATACGGAATGAATGGAAAACGGCTATTATACAGCCTATACACAAAAAAGGCGCTCGAAAAGATTGTAATAATTATCTAGGGATATCCCGACCGTGTTCTGTACTAAAGGTCTATGAAAGCACAACAGAAATAAAAGCAAGAAATATAATAGAAACCAAACTAGTAGACGAACAAAATGGTATTAGATCAGCTCATATCGTGAATGATCATATATTCACAATACAGCAAATTATAGAAAAGGAGCTAGGAAAGGGAGAATACATATACCTAGAATTTATAGACATGCAGAAGGCATTTAATATGGTAGACAAAGATAACTTATGGAATGCTTTACAAAAGTAAAAGGGTAGATGCTAACCTACTGAAGACAGTAAAAAGTTTATATAAGATAACAAATAATAAAATTCGAACAAGTAACAAAACATCAGGAAACTTCGTAAATGAAAATGGAGTACGACTAGGAATATTAAGTTTCTTACTATTTATCAGTCTTATTGCTATCATTGTAAGACAGCCCGTGCCGGATCTTAGTTTCCTTGGAGCAGAAATTTAGAATCGAGTAGGGGTTTCTTAACACTCCACGAAAAACAGATTCAGATGGGGGTGTCTAAACCCCTACACGGCGCGCCCTAATGGCTGATAGAGAACGCCCTGCAGATATACAGGACAGATGCGAATAAGGCTTGTCAAATAAGCACCCGGGGGTGACATGACATAGGGCAGCAGCTACGTCATTACTGAGTCCAGGTGAAGAATTACTTCTCAACAGGCTTGACATCAGACACTCACAGACGACAATCACGATGGTTTAATCAGCTGTGATACCGCGCAAGGAAGGCAACGGAAAACCACCTCGTGTTTTCCCAGAAAAATCTTTAACATGATTGAGAACAATGAAGCTATGGCCTCTAGTCCCCGGCAGTTCTTAGATGGGCATGGGGTGCTAAGAATCCCGAGACAGCCATGAAAAAAGTAGCAACCTGGAATACGCGTAGTCTTTTTGAAAGTGGCAAAACTCATAATACAATGTGGGAGATGAAAAGATTAAAGGTCGATCTTCTCGGAATCACTGAGATGAGATAGATGGCCCAATTCAGGAATACGTCAAGTCGAAGAACATGCAATATATTACTCAGATAATGATAAACCTGATCATTTTAACGGTGTTGGTTTTATAATTAGCCAGAATTTACACAAAACAGTCAATAGTTTCGTTCCGCTGTCGGATCGCGTATGTCTTCTTCAGATCAACACAACACCTATTACATGTAATTTTATACAGTTATATGCCCCTACATGTACTGTATCTCAGACTATGTAGAACAAATTTATAATGACATCAAAAAGGCACTGGAAATCACAAAGCCATCACACATACATATTGTTATGGGCGACTTCAACGCCAAGGTGGGAAAAGGTCGTCGAGAAGATGCAGTGGGCGAATACGGTCTAAGCAACTTAAATGACAGAGATCAGCAGTTAGTACAGTTTTGCTAAGAAGGTATGTTATTGACTAATACCTATTTTAAACAACATTCCAGATGTCTCTCCAATGCATACAGAAATGTGAAAAATCAAATCGATTATATAGGCATCAATAAAAAGGGCGTAAATACTTACCCTTGTGTTGACGTCTTCTCTGATCACATACTTTTATCAACAAAAATAAAGATTAAGCTTAAAAAACTTACTATCAGTAAAAACCAACCGCAATTGGATACTAAGAAATTATAAGACCCAACACAGCGAAAGAAATTCGGAAACAAATTAATACACGTTTTAAAAATATAGATACCAACATAAGCTCAGATGATAATAATATTGAAGCGACCTGGAATTCAATGAAAACAGTAAGACAAGATATAAGCCATAATTTATTACAATCCAACAAAACTGGTGCGACCGGAAAAGTGGACTGTATAGGTAATTTTAAATTTGAACAAAGGGAACTTGAAACAAAAGTTAAAAACACTAACCTGTGGAAACGGCGCTTTTCCGCAGAAATCGGCTCCAGTGCTGTCGGTGCTGGGGGTTCCAGGAAAAGGATATAAGGGTGTGGAAAAAAATATAGAACAAGTTACCCCAATCTTCACAGCGGAGCCGAATGGTAGCGTCTTTCCTGGTGGAAGGTTTCTTCGCCGTTCCTTGGCGAGTCAGAGCACAGAAAAATAGACCGAGTTTTACTGGCAAAAATTTCAACTCCGAAATGCAATCGGAAAACAAAAGGACCTCCGGGAAGGGGTTAATCTGGTCGGCAAAATATCAAATTTTCATCAAACTTCTACTGCCAATTAAACACGCCGCCAAACTCTCGACAACAAAAATGCTTTCGGCTTACGGAAAATTTAAACTATCACAAACTGAATTCAAAAAGAACGACGCCTGCGAGAACATAGCAAAAGGCCAAGCCCGAACGTAAGGCCAAAAGCGCTAACAAAAGGCGAAGCGCACGTAGCAAAAGGCGAAGCGCACGTAGCAAAAGGCGAAGCGCGAACGTAGCAAAAGGCGAAGCAAAGGCGCAAACCGCGGCCCAAATCGCGGCCTATATATCAGCGATCCGCGTGCTCAGACAAATTCGCGTTGATATCACAACTCCAAAATATACAAGAGGGAATGAAAACGGCCGGCCCTAATTTAAAAATTAAAATAAAAGTTAGTTTGAGATTGGCATGAACAAAAACCAAACATAAAAAATGGATGATAAAGGAAATACTAAGACTGATGGTTATCAGAAGAACCTACAAAAACCAACAACCAGAGGAATACCTTGAAACTCAGAAAAACATCAGGCGCAAAGTAAGAAAGGAAAAAGAAAAATGGTCAAGAGATAGAAGCATGGCTCTCTTAATATCTACAAGAAAGTCAAACGTGCAGCAGGTATATGCCAAAATAAAAACAGTCAAATTCTTATGAATGAAAGTAAACAACTATTTATAAATATTCAAGAAAAACTAGTTGAATAGACAAATTATGTAAAAAAAACCCTTTTGAATGACACGAGAAACTTAACTCACGGTGTAGATTTAGACGATGGCCTTGATATTAACAGAGCAGAAATTGAACGTGCTCTAAATGGAGCAAAACTGGAAAGGTACCGGGACCAAATAATATACATGTTGACGTCCTGAAAGTATTGAAGGACAGTGCTACTACCCTGCTTCAACTCATCATCATCATCATCATCAGCCTGCAACCGTCCATCGTTGGACGTAGGCCTCTCTCATTTGTTTCCATGCATTTCTGTCTTGAGCCTTCTGGATCCAATCTCTTCCCGCAAAGTCTCGGATATCGTCGCTCCATCTTTTTGGTGGTCTTCCTACACCTCTTTTCGTTAAACGGGGCCTCCATCTCAAGAGTTTTGAGGTCTAGCGGTTTGGTTCATGCCGTGCTATATGTCCCGCCCATTGCCACTTTGCTTGAGCTACTCTCTGCATTATATCGGGTATTTTCGTTCTACGCCTTATATCTCTTAGACTCACTCCCAACATTCTGCGCTCCATCGCTCTTTGGCAAACTCTTAGCTACTCGGCGCTCTTCTGGGTTAACGTCACCGTCTCTAAACCATAGGTTGCCACGGGCAGTATACATGTTTCATACACCTTTCTTTTCAGGCTATTGGGAATATCGGAATTTTTGAGAATATGCTGTAGCCTCCCAAAGGCTGACCAGGTGACTCTTATTCTTCTTCTAATTTCAGATGTTTGGTTTTCCTTTCCAATCCTAATTGAATGACCCAGATAAATATATTCGTCCACTCTTTCCACCGGTTGATTATCAATAAAAACAACTGCATCGCTGTTTGTCATTATTTTGGTTTTATTTATATTTATCTCCAGCCCTACGGTCTTGGATGCCTCATTCAATTGTATTAGCATAGCTTCAAGTTCGTCAATATTGCTAGAAATCAGTACGATGTCGTCCGCAAATCTCAGGTGGTTTAGCAGACATCCGTCAATGTTAATACCCATCCCTTCCCAATTCATTTGCTTGAACACATCCTCCATCGCCGACGTGAACAATTTTGGAGACATTGTGTCTCCTTGGCGGACTCCCTTTTCAACCTTTATTTTGTAAGTTTGAAGGTCTTCATCTACCTTTACGTGAAATGTAGCCTCTTCGTAGATGTGTTTAATTAGCTGCGAGTATCTGGAGTCAACTCTTGCGTTATTTAGTGCTTGGAGGACGGCGTGTATTTCAATTGAGGCAAACGCCTTTCGATAGTCCACGAACGCCAAGTGAATGGGGGTGTTGTATTCCGTTGTCTTTTCAATTAATGTTCTGATGGTTTGAATGTGATCCATGGTACTGAACCCTTTTCTAAAGCCTGCCTGCTCTACTGGCTGGTAGAAGTCTAATTTTTGAGTGAGGCGATTTGTGATGATTTTAGTCAATACTTTATATATGCACGAGAGTAAGCTTATGGGGCTGTAGTTTTCAATATTTGATGTGTCCCTTTTGAAGAGAAGAATTACCTCAGCATTATTCCACGCCTTTGGTATCTTTCCTCAATCAAACATTTGTTTAGTATCACCGTGACAATATTTTCTACTATTTCACCCCCATTTTCAGCATTTGGCTGTTATCCGGTCTTCTCCTGGCGCTTTTCTATTTTTCAGTTGCTTGAGGGTTTGTTTAACCTCAAGTCTAGTTATCTCGGTATTTCCTCGTAACCCACGTTAGAAATAGTTTTATTAACCGAGCTCTGTATAGATATGTTAGATGAATATAGCTTTGTGTAGAAGTTTTCTATTGTATGTACTATATCTCTTCTGTTTGCTACTACAGTACCTTCTTGATTCTTTATTTTATTATTTTCTGTTTACTCTGTGATAGTTTCGATCTTAATACCTTCATATTTCTGTTGTCCTCTATTGCTTCTTCAATTTGCTTATTTCTATGTGCTCTTATGTCCTTCCTAATCATCACTTTGACCTTCTTGTTAATTTCTTGAAAATTTTGGGCTTCTATTTGTTCGTCTTCTTTCTTCTATTAAATTCAGGGTTTCTTGTTTTAGTTTGCTATCGCTAGGTTTCTTATTGGCACATATTTTTTAACCGATTCGTGGATACTATTTTTAATTTTTTCATTTAGCGCATCTATGTATAGGTTCTTTAGCTTATCTGTAGGTTCTAGTTTTCGCTGTAGTTGTAATTGGTATTTTTCTTGATTGAGGCTCAATTTTTGTATGGTTGGAAAGTTTTGTTGGTGTTGTACCTTTTTCCTTTCCAGTTTCGGTTTTATTTCTAGCACCGACCTGACTAATCTATGGTCACTTCCTGTATTAAATCTATTTAGCACTGCTACGTCCGTACATAGTGTTTTGTCGTTCGACATGATGTAGTCTATTTCGTTTTTTGTTTTTTGGTCGGGACTTCTCCATGTCCATTTTCTTTGTCTTTGTTTTTTGAAGAATGTGTTTAAACAGTATAGCTTTTCGCTATTGAGGAAGTTTGCTAACATTTCGCCTCTGGGATTCCTAATTCCCAAACCATATCTTCCAATGTATTGGTCGTCTTCAGACAGCTTGCCTCCTATTATTGAATTGAAGTCTCCTGTGATAACGGTGTAGTATGTTTTTTCTTGTCTCCTAGCGCGTGTAATATCTTCGTATAGTTGCTCCACTTCTCCATCGTCGTCGGTGCATATACGTGTATGAGTTGCATATTATATCGTTTGTTAATTTTCAGAGTAAGGTATATGACTCTTTTTGACACTGCTTGGAATTTCGTTACTAGGTGTTTTATCTTACGGTTGATGATAAAAGCTACCCCGCCATATTTATGGTCTGTGTCTGAGTTGTTCTGGTATAGAACGTGTCCTGATTTCAATATTGAGTTCCTTTCCCGGTAGACGTGTTTCGCATAATCCAACGATATCCCACTTTATTTTCGATAGTTCCAGTTCTAGCTCTTCTTGTATTCTTCTGTTCGCATTGTTCTAATGTTGTATGTTGCTATTATAAATTTTTTCGTGTTTGTATGTCTTCTTTGCTGTGGTCTAGCTTTGAGGATTTGTCGAGTTCTTGCCCCCAGAATCCTTAGGGCTGACTGATCGTTGATCAGTGTGGGATTGTGAGAGTGCATCTCTACCCACCTGGGGTATTCCTGTTTGTGAATTCGACGTTCTCATCATGGTTTAAAAGAGAGGGGTTTGGCATTTTCTCGCCGCGCTTGCCGAACGTGTTGGCGAGTTTATTTTCAGCCGCCCACTATGGGACCAGACGCTGTTTGCAGCCGCCCGCTCCGGGTCAGACGCTGCTTACTATGAGAGCCATTAAATCTAGGATTTAGAAGTTGCCTCCCATAGCCTCTCATTTAGTTTGGCCTGTGTGCCGACACAGTTACCGGGATGTGGCCGCTTATGAAGCTTCTAGGCCATAAATGCCATAAATGAGAGTGAGAATCTAACTGAGGACCAATATCTCAGAGTGACCCGAAGGTCCGGCAACCCTGAGTGTAGAGGTACTACCTCTAGTTAGACTCCCATACATCCCCTATGCTTCAACTGCATATATAAAACTGGTATGATTTCGCAAAACTGGCTTATATTTATCTTTATAACCTTGCCTAAAAATTCAGTGTAAAATACCGTAAAGATTATAGAACTATCAGTTTGATAAGTCACGTCCTAAAAGTATTTCTTAAAAATATACATGCTAAAATATATCAGAAATGTTAGCAAAATATTAGTGACTCTCAATTTGGCTTTAGAAATTGGTTTGGAACACAAGAGGCCCTTATTTAACATACAGGTGCTTACACAACGCTATCGAGATGTCAATGTAGATGTGAATATGTGCTTCATAGACTATGAAAAGCATTTGTCGCATTTTAGCATGATAAATTACTCAAAGTTCTCAGGAAAATTGGTCTAGACGGCAGAGATATATAATACGTGTAATAGCCAACTTATATTGGGGGTAAAGCAGCGTTTGTTAGTGTGGATGGTCAGCTATCACAAGGCGTTCCATAGAAAGAGACGCCAAATTTTGTGGTTCAACATTTTAGACAGTGGACTGGCCTTTATACATTATCATTGTCCACATTGGTATTAAATAAAGGGATATATGCTATTGTAATGGGGATAAGTTTATTTTTATAAAAAACAACATCAAAGTAGTTGCTTATGTATTCTTAATGCGTGATATAACATTTTTTATAGATGGTATATTTTTGGTTTCACCATCATCAACACGAATTTCGTTATTTTCAATAAAACACTCTATATAATCTATTCCACTTCTCCATAATATATATTTTGAGATCCATTTTTTAGTGGCCCAGGAAAAATAGTGGTCATCTAATTTAAGTCCCTCCCGTACCATTTTACGATGAAAATCAATCTATATATTATTAAATATTTGAATTTACTTTTTGTTTACATCTAAATTCGACAAGTTTGTTATTTTAAATAGAAAACATTCTGTATTGTTACGTATAACAATTTATAAGCGCCAGTGTGGCCGGGCGGTTAAGGCGCTTAACGGCGGTGCGAATGGACTCGGGTAAATCGTATGGTCCTAATTGAGTACCTGCGTTCATTTCTAATAAAAAGATAATGCAGCGATCGTATAAGGCGCGGTGCTTGTCACATCGGCCCATATCAAAGATAATATGAAAGTCTTAACCTCTCCATTCGTAGGCATTTGCCTCTACGCAAAGAGTATAATCTCACCATCGTTTTTATATTTTTAAATTAATTATCATTTTAAGGGTCAGTTTGATAACCTTATATGAGATCTAAAATGTATACGTTTAAATGCATAATTAAATGGCAAAAAACAACTTTATATCCTACGTTGTTTTAGGGCTATTATCGATTTTCCAAACTTCTAAACATGCCATTAATTAAATTTAAGACGACACATCTTAAACTCCATACAAATTTTTTAACCTAAACTAACTCTCGTTTGAAAATCGGAGAATAAGAAGTAAGGCTGTACGATTCACTGTTATCTATCAACGCGAGCGCGAGCTGACCTCAGGTCAAACATTTTAAAACTAAATTTAAAATTATTTCCATATACATGACAACAGCTAAACTAGTTAAGTAAAACCTTCGGTGCAAACGGAAGAGGAATCCCGAAAGGACTCCCAACCACGAAATAATGAGGAAGAGAAATAACGATTTTCTTCCTTAATAATAACAAATAAAAAATATTTTTAACCAACTAACCTTAACACAGCCAATAAATACTGTCTTACTAATGATAACATACAAAACGTTTACAACATAATTTATCAAGGCAACAGTAATTTCTTAGATGAACACAGATCAACAAAATAATATCACGAGTTTAGCACAAGATACAGAAATACCAAGAAATTATAATAATTAATTAAAGAGCAAGTCACAGAAGAATTAGAGACGCCACAAAAAAGTGATAAAACTAGATTTAAAGTAAACACGATAGAAGATTATAGAAAAATAACAAAATTTTACACAGATTGTAACCTTAACTTTCGCACATTCAAATATCCAGATAAAAAGCATTTGTCAGTTATCATTCGAAATCTCCCGGTGTCAATTACTAAAACAGAAGTACTAAAAAAATTGAAAAAATTAAAATACCCAGTAATAAAGGTAGTACGACTACATAAATGAGACAAGAAACTAACATCCTTGTATGCGGCGAACCTAGCTAACACTTCTTCTTCTTAGTACCTTCTCCGTGATCAGAGGTTGGCAACCATTTGATTAAATTTACTTCTATCCTCCACTATTCGAAATAATTGCGCTGCACCAAGCTCCGTCCAGTTGTGTATATTGCACAGCCATGACAGGCGTTTTCTTTCTACTGCTCTTTTACCTTGTATTTTCCCTTTAATAATATTTTGCAGTCACTTGCATTTATCGTTTCGTAAAACATGCCCGAAGTACGCAGTTTTTCGCATTTTGACGGTTTTTATAAGTTGTTTCTCGTTTCCAATTATTTTTAATACTTCCTCGTTTGTTGATTGTGTTGTCAATGATATCTTTAATATCCGTCAATGTACCCACATCTCGAAGGCCTCGATTTTATTTATAATAGCTTTTTTCAGCGTCTATACCTCCGTGCCATATAATAACGTTTTTATAACATTTTACAAATTTTAACCTGAAGGATAAGCGTAAATAATTATTACACAAGATGCGTTTGTTTTTAAGAAATGAAATTCTCCCCAGTTTTATTCTGACTTTGATATCTTGTGAATTTAAGTCATTATTGATCCAACTTTTCAATTACTTTTCCGTTTACTTCTAATGGTGCATTATTATTTATAAGACTAACACAGGTAATTCTAAATAAATAGTGAATTTAAAGAAATTCCTCCTTATCCTTCCAAAATTAAAATCCAACAATTTCTAGAAGCCCCTTTCCAGATATTTATTTACTGTAACTAATCACAGGCAAAGTTTTGAAAGAACTTCCTAATAAAGGCTTTAGTTTTATAACGTACCTTTTTAATGCAATACTAAAGCAAGGCTTTATCCCTCCGCAAAAGAAAGCCGTCTTGATTATTTTGATTCTTAAACCGGGAAAGGCTAAGGAGGAAGTTGCATCCTATAGACCGACCAAATCCATAGAATCGTTGGCAAGGTTTCCAAAAATTTTAAAGCATTTTTAGACGTAACACAAGCCTTTGACAAAGTCTGGTATAAAGATTTGCTTTATCAAATTAAAAAAAATACCTTCGAACTGTTTTTTTGCTGACAGAAAATTTTTAGTCAAATTTGGCGAATATAAACTTCCCTATCTTTCATCGGTTCTGGCGTTCCCAAAAGCAGTATACTGGGGCCGATTTACTGCAGATCTTCCTACCATCGAAACCACAATGACCGCAACATTTGTCGACGACACAGCCTTGTTAGTTTCTCACCCTGATTCGCAAAAAGCGTCACAAAATCTTCAAATTCACTTGAATATTTTGCAAATTTGGTTCAAGAAATGGCGTATTAAAGTTAATTGTTCTAAATCAGTTCATATAACTTTTACAACTCGTAAAGGCATTTGTCCCCTGTCTTAATGAATAATCAGCCAATACCACAAGAAAAAGTGGATGTCCACATTAATAGTAAATTAACTTGGAAAAAGTACATATGGTCAAATGAAAAGAACGAGAAATATATTGCAGAATATCCTATCTGCTAGGGCGTAAATCTCAGCTATCTCTCGAGAATAAGTGTTGGTTACAAAAAGGGAATAAAATGTGTTATAAAAAATAGATAAAGAATAATCAAGCGAAATTGCTCTGACCACTTATATTTATCAAAATTAGAGCGTACTATTTCTAACTTACGCTAACTTAACGCTAAGGTTTAACCCAACGTCGTCGGTGTAGCGGGCAGCCGTGGTGGGCTGGTGAAGTAACGCTTGCGTCAAAGACGGCGGCCAAGCGTGAATGCAGGCGACTGGACAAGAGGCCGCGCGATAATGCTGGTAGTCCGGCAGCGTAGACAGCCGGGCGACAAAGCTAGTGACAGGGCAGGGCAGCAACGTTTGTTTCGGTGTTTCTAGCCTCTGGTCACAGGTTTTCCTCAACGATATCCCCCAATTCCCCATAAACAAACCCACTGATAGAAAAAAAGATAGAATACACACCTGTTGCTTGAGTTCTTTACCGGTAAATGGAAAAACTCTTGGAGCAACTCGTGGAAAGCGTCCATCCCGAACAGAGCAGGTGCACGATTTGCGGCGGAATATTACACTTGAATGTTTAATAGTTGAATGCTGAATACGGCATTGAGTTTGCGAAGCAAGGAACGTGTCAACTTTTATGCCTGATCTGAATGATAACGCAGGTGCGTGTTTATCCCATCAAGCTACCCCAAAATAAGTACAAAACGATTTTTGTACATGTTTTATAATTGAAGATTTTCCGATTTCGAGAGATTTAAGACGAATGAATTCAATTTAAGAGCGGCTCCGTCAGCATCCGCCTGGCTCGTACGCTTCATTTTGAAACTCGATTCTCAGTTTTAAAGTCAATAAAATAATCTGTTGTAATTTTTTATTAAAAATATAGGTATACAAATGTTATCACCACGAAAGCTAATGCTGTACGATGTAAATTGCGTCCTCAGGAATTTTTTGAAAAAAAATATCTTGGCTTCAAATGGTCGTAAATCAACTTTTATTAACATTTGTGAAAAAATACCAGCAATCGATTTCGGACAAAGATATCGTAAAACAAAATTGAAAAAGAAATTTAAGGAAAACCTAATTTTAAAAAAATATTTTTTTCAACGTCATTTTTAGGTACTTTAAATTTATAAAATTGTTGTAATTTTTTTTTTGAATAAAAGTACAACTTTTCGAGAAAAAATAAGCCCAAGAACGTTAATCTATGACCATTCCTTGGTCAAGAGTAAAGGATTTTCGAGAAAGTCTTTTTTTCGAAAAATCGAAATATCTCGAAAGCAAAAAAATTTTGAATTTTTAAAAAACGCCCTTTCTAGGTTGCCAAGAGGTACACTTACTAGAAATATCAAGCCAATATATATATAAATTAAAAAACTTACAGCAAAACAAGAAAAATCGATTTTGGATATTTTTTCGATATATCTCGAAAAGTAATACGACAATCGATACTCATAAAAATATCAATCGAAAGATTTTTTATTATCTACAACTTTGTTATTTACTATTTTTCGATTCGAATTGTAATTATTTTGTTTTACAAAAAAAAAAACGGTTTTTTCAACTTTACGGAATTTAAGGTTAAGTTCGCCACTGAAGTCCGAGTATATTTTGACGCTATCTTTCTTAGAATTTTTTTTCCTAAATCACTTTTTTTTTGTTTTCCGCTAGGAATTTTTGCAAATTTAATATCGGACCATGACAGGTTGATTGGACTATATGTTTTATTTAAAGTATTGTCCCTCGCTAGCACTACTTTTTCCCAACTTTCTGGCAGCATACGGATACCGCATCGGAAGAACGCTTCTATCTTTGGAGGCTATCCACGAATCGACCCGATTTTTGATATCTTCATATGATGTGAAGTGCTGCTCAGACAGGCCATGTGCCATTGATCGGAACAAGTAATAATCGGAAGGGAGAATGTCTGGTGGGGTAGGACTTTGCAATTGAGTGTTTTCAAGTGGTTGCGGCGCCGCATCATGTGGACGAGCATTATCATACAGGAAAATAATTTTGTCGTGTCTGGAGTAGTAGTGAGCGCGTTTTTCCTTGAGGGCTTGGCTCAATCTCATTAATTATGTTCGGTAAAGAGCCCCAGTAATAGTTTCGTTCGGTTTGGGTAACTCGTAAACACCATACCAAGCTGATCCCATCAAATACACAACATAAGTTTTTTCCATGAATATTCGGCTTGGCTGTCGATGTTGAAGCATGGCCATGTGGCCCCTATAATTTCCTCTTCTTTGTGTTATTGTAGTGGATCCATTTTTCATCACCAGTGATTATACGATGCAAAAAACCTTTCTTTTATGCTTGGCAAGCACCATTTCACATGTGCAAAATCGGCGTGCAACGTTTTTCGGCTACAGTTTATATAAAACCTAATTTCCTTGCTTTTGAATCATTCCCAACGATTTTAAACGATGTGAAATTGCTTGTTGAATCACTCCTAATGTAAGTGCAAGTTCTTTTTGCGTTTGGCAGGAATATTCTTCCAATAATGCTTCCAAATCCGCGTCTTCGTACACTTTCGGCCTTCCGCTACATTGTTTGTCTTCGACGTCAAACTCGCCGTTTTTAAATTTATGAAATCACTGACGACAACTTCTCTCACTTAAACCAATTTCTCCAGATGCTTCAAATTGAGGAACCATAACTTACTGGTGGGGCCTTATTTGTACTTCCTTTAATTTTATATTAAATTTGGAAGAATCGATTGAGCATTTAGACCGTATTGCACAATTAAATCCCTTCAGTGGTTATGATAAGTATCCAATTCTTTATACATCAAAACAATTAAAAAGTTGTTTAAACAATTTCAAAAATGCAGTTTCTAACATTTACTATAGTTTTCACTTTGGTTTAAAAATCTTCTACTTAAACATAAATGTTGCAAAGGGCGCAACAGGTTATAATGAACGTTAAAATATTTCTCACTGTACTCTCTTAGTAATGTGTAAATGATCAACTTCAAAATCTAAACCTGACAATAATTACTAAATTCACAATTCCTGCAAATATCCCAAGTTGACCCTCCGATAAAAATTATTTTAACTGTCGAGTTCCTTCAAATGAAAAACGACTGCAAATATGCAAATCTCGACATACAGTTAGTGATACAAATATTCATTGATGTTGGAAGGTACTCACAATCTTATACATAAACATATACAGAATATTTGATACATTTTGAATTTCACATCCGCGGCTCGAATGCCCCAATTTGTAAAAAATCTGTTTGCTAGTAGGGACTGACGTGCAAAAAACACTAAAAAAATGAAATATGCAAACACTATCTTTGGAAAATCCACCAAGAATAATTCGTTTTTGCGCATTAGCATTTAATTACTTTTTGAATGTGTAGATTTTTTTAAGAATATTAAAGAATAAATATATATATATAATGATTAAAATTTCATCTCCTAAGCTAAGCATGCGTTCAGCGGGTGCAGATGAAAGAAGAACAACATTATATTTTTTAAAAATCTTGAGAATTGAGGGATAGTTCTTTAAAGACAACGACATTTTATCTTGCGATTTTAAATAAGCCAAAAATTCAATGCGTTCTCGCTGAGATTACCATCAGCATTGGCAGTAGCGGTTTGCATGAAATTGAAAACATCATTACTTTGCAAAGGTGAAGGTGGAGAATTTTAATTATCTTCGGGAGAAGGAAGGAATTGCTTTTGAACTTCATTTACAAATAGGTCTTCAATTGCAAGATAATTTTATTTATCTTTCTCAAAATTAATCCAATTGAGATTAAATGTAGGTAAAGAACACGCTGCAAAAATATATGGTCTACTGGAGATTTCACTATAGTCCAAAATATGGGTAAACCAACTTTGCACATTTGCTACAATAGATTCACGGAGCTCAGAACAAAACTTTAACTTTTCAATTTTGTTTTAGCTATGCACGAGTTAAAAAATTGTGGGCAACATACATCCTAAGTACAACTGCTTTTCTCCCCGAAAAGTATCGAGATCTATTGCCAATGGTTTTATAACTACAAAATATTCTCCCAAAAAGTGTAGCTGTGCCGATTCATCACAAATTGAATCCAAGTGTTTTTTTAAAGCGAGAATCGTTGCGACATAATCGAAAAGCGAGATCCATCGTGTTAGACAAGGTACTTTTAATCTTTCATAGCATATTAGTTCTACTTCATCGGAAGCTTCGGAAAATCTACTGACACTATTCCAAATAGACGTGCTTTTCCAAAAACACTATAATAATTTTTTAAGACGTCTTGCTGGCAGAAACAGTCTTATAAATATCAGTTGTTGCAACCAGATTGAAAGTTTGCGAACAACCTCTGAAAGGAAAATTACATTATCAAAGTCGTCATTTATACTAATGTTTGATAAAATCTATATCAGCAATACCAACATCGTGTTCCTGATTTTTCAGTTTCAATTGTTCACTTTCACTTGGACCAGATGAAAACAAATTCTAAGCGCTTTACCGAAATATGATACCTGATATTTTCTCGTCTTTCCCATTTCTGTATAAGTTTGCGCAAATGTAGTTTGCCCACATGCCAGCACAAATGATTTTTTGAAAGTGTTGTTAATAATAATATGAACAGTTGCACCGAAGCAGCTCTTATTGTTTTTTGACCATATATCAGCTGTTGTACATATGAATTCTGATTCGGAGAAAACATCTATAACTTTAGACTTACATTCTTTCATGCGAGCTGAAATTTGTTTAGTCAGAGTCTGACGACAAACAGGAGAAAAAGTACCGTTGGAAACACCTTCCAACATATTTGAAATGAAGCCTTATCGACTGTACACAACAGACATCTTTCTTCAGTTATATAGTCGGCAACAAGTTGATTGCACTGAACAAATTGATCATATTTATTTGCTAGATAGCTTTGGAATAGCAGTTTTAAAAACTCACTTTCTCATTAGACATAGGCGTTTTTCTTGCTGCAGTTGCAGCTATTAAAATGGGGTGCTTGTTATCACCACCTTATTCGAATTTTGGTTTTCGAAATCACAGGAAGGTAATATCCGTTTGACACCTTTTTTCGGCAGATAACACAATCAATTCCGCTATTAAAGATAGTTGAGTTTGAAAAAGAATGTAGTATAAGAATTTCTAAATACAAGAAAGAAATTGTTTACGTACCTTTACATGCGTTAGGAAATTGGATGCTGCCTTGGGAGACGCACCGATGTTTGCACCTACACATATTTGAAATGTTGCTATTATTTTGTCTTCATTCCGTGAAACAACACTAAATATTGCGCAATTTAAAACCAATGGCAAATTTTCAGTTGTTCATTCTGTTTTGTCAAGTTCACGAACTTTTAGGAAATGAAAATGAGAGGCTCATTATTTCAAAGATGGGACAAACTTTCTAATCTTTAACGACTAAAGACCGAGAAAACTAATTAACCCTCCTGTTGGATAGGTACCTACATATCTGGTATTGTGGTACTCAGACTTAGTAACAACCCAGATGGATTTAAAATATAAAATTTGTAAACATTTTATTCCAGCAACTAGAAACTCAAAAGTAATTTGGAAAATGTAATTAGATTAGCTGTAATTGAACCAAAAAAAATTACAACAAACGACAGAGTAATTAATTAGCAACCGAATTACTGTGGAAGCAATTGAATTACTTTTTTAAGTAATTAATTACTTAATTACACTGCTGATGCAACAATTTACTGTAAAGCCCGTGTCAAATTAGATGTCGCACAGTGATTTCAAATAAATAGCAAATAATATACAGTACGGTTAGGAAGTACCGTCACGGTTGTGCTTTTCGCCATTTTGCGACGCCAACTTGAAATTACTTCGTCAAATATTTAAAATGCCCCATGAATATGCAATTCGGTTACATGCAAATTCAAAGAGCTGATTGGTATTGATGCACAGTTTTCCTTCTATTTGCACAGAAAAATCGGTTTAGTTATAATTATTTCAATTGAAGGTTTTCGATGAGTTTAAAACAAAATGTTTCAGGTGTTATAAAAGTTCTATATTTTTACAATTCTAAAATAAATTTTTGTCAATTTTATAACCATTTTGAGAATTGTTTTATAAATACTTCAAATCTCGGAAATGCACAGTCATATTTACCATAAAAACATAAAAGTAATCCTTATTTGTAGTTATAAAAAGGTACCTACCAATATTTTTTTTTTTTTTTATTTACTGCATATTTACAACTAGTCTAACTAGACTAACAAGCAAATGAGTTAAATGTACATAGCATGTGGGGAGGAACACCAAGAGTGACCTCCTGTCATTACAAGGTATACAAGTCTTATTACTAATTTGTTAGGTCACTAAACTTTGTCCGTTTCAGGCGTCTAACTGCATTTGCATTATTTAATAAGTCTGTCACTAGAACACTAGGGTGATCACTAATACGATCGTTGTATCTGATGCAGCAAGCTTTGATGACATCTTTAATCCATGAGATCTTTAGATCGTTATGTAATGTGCGGTTGTTCACATACCATTCGGCGTTTGCTATTGCGCGAAGTGTTTTGCTTTGAAATCGCTGTAATATCTCGATGTTCGATGACTTAGCAGATCCCCAAAACTGGATCCCATACGTCCAAATCGGTACTAACATGGTTTTATATAACAACACCTTGTTTGTTAAACTGAGCTGGGATTTTCGTCCGAGGAGCCAGAACATCTTCTTCACGCGGATATCTAATTCTTTTCGCTTAGTCTGTATATGTTTTTCCAGTTTAGTTTGCTATCGAGATGGATACCGAGATATTTGATATCTTCTTTGTGTGGTATGTTAGTGCCGTTGAAGATTATAGGAGGTGGAACAACCTTGCGGAGGGTGAAGACCACTGAAGCCGATTTGTTTTCATTGATTTTGATGCGCCAGATCTTTATCCAGTTTTCTAAAGCTTCCAGCGCATTTTGCAGGTATATTGATGCCTGAAGTGGATCTCTGTGTGAAGATAATACAGCCGTGTCGTCCGCAAACGTAGCAATTAAAACATTGTCGGTAACAGGAAGGTCTGCCGTAAACAACTGGTATAATGTCGGTCCCAGTACGCTACCTTGTGGTACACCTGCCTCGACTGGGTAGATTGGTGAGTGGCTGTTTTCTAGATACGACTTGAAGAGCAGATAGTACTGTTGCGGTAGGGTTTGCTTGATCTTATATAGGAGGCCAGGGTGCCAAACTCGATCAAAAGCTTGGCCCACGTCTAAGAATGCTGCTAGGCATAACCGTTTTTCCTCAAAATCTTTTTCTACCTTATCCACTATCCTATGGACTTGTTGCAATGTTGAGTATTTTCTGCGGAAACCGAATTGATGTTCCGGAACTAAATGCAGTTCTTCTATAATGGGTTCAAGTCTTCTTAGTAGAATTCGTGTTATAGCTGCTATCCCTTTTTTTGGCAGTTGACGGAGTAATTCGGACGTAATTAGGTCATATCCCGGTGCTTTGCCAGTTTTTAAACATTTAACTTCTGTTTGGACTTCGTTGGGTGTACAGTGTCGAATGGGTAAATGGAGTTGGAGTGGTGATTTGAGGAATTCGAATTTCGTAATCATCTTGTGGAGTTCTGTCTGATTCGTGCGGTTGAAAGTTTGCAGCTAAGTGTTCGCCGAATACCACCGCTTTATCTTTGTCACATCAGGCCCAAGAGCCATCATTTTTACGAATAGGAGGGATAGGGATAATAGGCTTTTTCAAATTCCTAGTTGCGCGCCATAAGGAGTAGTCATGGTGTTGACTGGGGGATAAGTTTCGCACGTAATCATTGAACGTTTCCTTTTTTCTGTTCCTTGATTAATCTTTTTAGTTGTGTGGTGAGAGTGTTTAGTTTATTTTTGTCTCTTGGGTGTCTTGTTTGTTGCCAGATCCGTCTTGCTTTTCGTTTGTCGCTGATCTTTTGTCTAATTTCTAAGGAGTAGTTAGTGTTTTTGTTACATTTATGTTGTAGTTTTATGGGCGTAGCTGTCCAAGAAGCATATTGTAAGGTTTTTGTTAGTCGTTCTATTGCCGTTTCAATTTCATTTGAAGTGTTAAGTACTGCTGGAATCGATAGATGTTCATCAATATATTGTCGAAAAATGTCCCAATCCGTAAGACTGTTGTGTAGGCTGGGCCTTGCAGGCTTGTTGATTATGCAGCTACTCAACGTGCATATTATAGCAGAGTGATCCGAGTTTAGATCGTAGCAGTCAGCAACATCGATGTAGTTGGGCGAAATTTTTGTAATAAGGAAATCTAATGCATCCGGCAGTTTATTCAGATCGGTTGGCCAATATGTGGGTTTACCTGTGGCTATGCATTATAATGATTATTTAAGATGGTTTTATATAGTTGCCTTCCCTTTGGGTTAATTAATCTGGAACCCCATAAGGGGTGTTTAGAGTTAAAATCACCACCTGCTATGAACCGGTCTCCTAGCGTCCTGAAGAAGTCTTCGAACTGGTTCTGCGTTATTGAATGCCGCGGAGGGCAATATACTGATGATACTGTTATGTCTCCAACGTGGTCTTTAATTTTGACATTTGTGGCTTGTATATGATATGTTTCAAATTTCTCCATTTCGTAGTGTGATAATTTGCTGCTGATTATAATTGCCGTTCCAGCGTGAGCTGTGTTGTCGGGATGACAGGTGTAATAAGTTCTGTAGTTGTGGATATTGAGGTAGTTGTAATTAGAAAGTGTGCTTCAGATACCAAGAGCAAGTCGATTTTTGGGTGTTTAGAAACGCTTCTACTTCTAAACGGCGTTGTAGAAGTCCGTTTGCGTTCCATACGGCTATTCTTAGGGTATCCATTATTGGGAGATTTTGGTTATCAGGCTAGTGAGTAGGTTGAGCATCATAGTATTTTGTTGCATTAACTGGCTAAACATGGTTTCAAATTTGGAAAGGAACTGAGACAGGGAGATGTCATTGCTGTTTTGATTTTGATTTTGAGTGTTGTATGAGTCTGACGTTGTTATGAAATTTTGTTGTCCAGCCACGGCTGCGGCATAGCTAGTTGGAAACCTGTTTGCCCTATATGTGTTTGGTTGAATTGTGGCCGCCTTTAGAGCTTGTGGTGCTTGCATCCTAGGGTTGGCGGTGTTGTTTCCTCTTTTAACTGAAGTTGTTGGTAGATAGAGCATCCTTTATAGTTTGCTGGGTGGGCTCCATTGCACAATGCACATGTAGCAGGAGTGTCTTTTGGCTTTGTACACGTCAGGGTATTGTGGTTACCACCACACTTTACGCACGCGAATGGTTTTCTGCAGTAAGTTTTACTGTGTCCGTATGCTTGACAACGAGTACACTGGATGATATTGGTTTTTTCCTTGGTGGCTCAACTGTAATTATCATATTTAATAGAGATCTAAGTTCGTATATCTCTTTGTTGTTACTGGCAGGCTCGAGGTCAACAAAGAATAAAGGAAGTGGTGTTTTGTCTACCCTGTGTCTTATATTCATTAAATTGCGTACAGTATGTCCTTTCTCTTTCAATTCTTCTTTTATCAACGCGGTATCGACTGTTGGGTGAAGGTTTCTGATTACAACTCTATATGCCCTTTCTTCTTGAATCTGATAAGTATGAAAAATAATTTTCTCGTCATCAAGATGTCTCACAAGTTTTCGATATGTTTCAGGGTTATTAGTATTTATCTTGACGACGTTGTTTGCTAGTGTTTTTGAGTTGTATTGTTCAGTTTCTAATACTTTTGTCAGATTTGTAATCATTGCGTTATAATTTTCTACTCCGTGTATATATACTGGAGGGGGTTTCTTAACTGCAGCTTGTGGTTCGTCTCTAGTTGTTTCCATTACGTTATCTTCGTGTATGTCATTTAATAAATTAAATCTGTTGTTATCGATGATTTGGCTTTGTAATTCGAGGTTATTATCAGGGAGCGTGGGCATCTTTTCTCTTTTCATTACTTGCCACTCATGAGAGCTCGTTTGGGGTTGGTCATCGTTTGTTGCGGTCATTTCAGGTGCTGCTTGGTTATTGTAAGGCGGCTGTCCGTAGGGCGGTGTGGTCGGCTGCCCGTAGGGATATTCTGCTGGCCGGCGGGTACCTGGCGGCGCGCCGCCGACATCGGCGGGGCGCGTTGGGATAGCCCGCGCCCGGTATGGCTGCTGCTGCTGCGGCGGCGGCGGCGGTACGCCGGCTGGTCGTAATACGCCTGGTTAGGGTCTGAAGCGTAGGGGTTCCAAGTCGTCATCAACTTTAAGACTTGACAATTACGACCACATGCATATATCACTCTATTTTCAACGGAACACGGCACTTATTTATTTTTCAATATTTGTAGTTGACAGGTTAGCTGATATCAGAGCACCTACCAATATGAATATGCTAATGATAATTTTATTTAAATTCAAATAAATTGTCAGTTTATTTATGTACGATTAATTAATAAATACATATTTTGTTGCTTAAAATTTCCTTTGCAATTATGAAAAACGAATTGCGCGCAGAATTGAGTGACTTACTTTTCTTTTTGAAAAAAAAAATTTTTTTGTCCAGACGACAGCATGCGTAAAATTGCTATTTCACTGAGAAAATTAAAATTTCATGGATAAATATGTAATTTTTCATTTTCCCCAAGTTAGTCTTGAAAAAAAATGTAAACTCATATCATTTTCTTTTGATTTATTATGGTACTGTATGAACAAAAATAAAAGAGAATTAAAATGTGCGCCATATAAAATAATAAAATATAGGGTGTTCTATTTGAAAATCTTGAATAATTAACGTTTGAAAATTACCATATTAGTTAGCCTGTAGTGAACACGCTGTACAATGATAACCAAAAATTGGATAATTTTCACTTAGTTTAGGCTCTTCACTTCAAATACGCCAAATATCATTTTTTTAAATTTAATTTCAAAGTCACTGTGATTAAATTTGTTGAGGTCTGTTTTTCAGTTTCATTTGCCTTTTTTGAATAACTTGGCAACAACACAAAAGAATCTCAAAAATAATACATAGTTAGAAAGGCAATTATAAGTACTGGATAAAAAAATACAAGATGTTCCATTTAAAAAAACTAAGTGTAGTTTCACCACGTGTTTTAGGGCCACCCTGAATATCTAAATATATTTTTAAAATATGCAGCTTAAACAGTTAAAAAAACTTGAACAAAGTTTTTTTTACATGTATATATCGAATAATTACCAACTAAGCGGACACACTGTATATGTATATATCTTTAGTCTTCACTCCCGGAACTGAATTGCAGCAGCTCTTCACTTCTCCCTTACTTCACTTTATTTTTCATTTCTTGATCATTCTTACTTCTTGATTCTTCGATTATTTGATAAATTTCATCCGAGGTCGACCTTTTGGATCCTTATCATTTACTTTACCTTCAATAATTGGTTTTAGTAATTGATTTCCTCTTAGAACATAAGCTACTGTTGCATCCTTCGCTTTGTTATTTGTGTACATATTTTTATTTTGTCTTGTGTTTGTTCTAGGATTTCTTCATTTGTTTCCTGTTGTACCCGAGAGATTTATAGTGCCCTCCTGTAGCACCACATCTCAAATGCTCCTATTTTCTTTCAATTCGCTTTTCAATGATCCAAGTTTCCCATGCATGCAGAGCTATGTCATTGGATGTCAGTAGTGTTTTTTTTTTTTGTTGTAGAATGCTATTTTTGAGTGGCATATTCTACTGTTGATTTCCCTTGCGCATATACCATCTTCAAATTATTTTACTACTTTTATGGTTTTATTGTTTATGGTGATATTGTCCATTATTTTCTTCTATTTTGAACCTAGTATTACTCTTGTTTTGTTTTTGTTTACTTTTTGTTATAATGTTTTGAAAAATCTCATTTATTTCTTTCAGTGCTTGTATTAATTCTTCTTCTGTTTCTGCCAGTAGGACTGTATCATCTGCGTATGTAATTGTGTTGATTTCTTCGCCATGTATTATTTCTTTATTTTGTGTTTGTCTAAATTTGTTTATAGCTTGTTGTATGTATATATTAAAGAGGAGTAGTGAAAGAGCACATTCTTGTGTAACTCCTCGTCTAATTTTTGTTTTATCTTGTACCCATTATATTCAATAATTTCCGGTTGGTGTTTGTATATGTTATATATTATTTGTTTTTCTTTGTCGTTAACTCTTATTTGTTGTAATATTTCAAACATTTTGTTCCAATTTACCCTGTCACACCTCTTTCCTATAAAAGCTAGATACAGACCTTTTTGTTTTTCTATAGTTATTCTCAAAGTCAAATTGCTTCTTTTGTTCCAGTATTCCTTCTAAAACCGAATTGGTCTTCCGTCAGGTTTTCTTCGATGTCGCGTTCGATTGTTCTGTATAGCATTTTTTTTAGAATTTATGAAGTATGCAATATTAAGACGGTAGTTTATGTTTTTTACATTTTCGTATTGCAACTTTTTTTGAAATTGCCATTATTATTTTTGTGAAATATTTTGGGATTTTCCCTGTGTTATACATATCTTGCATTGTGATAAATATTTTGTTTAGTATATTTTAGTTGAGGCATTTGATGACTTTGCTATGGATATCATCTATATCTGGGGTTTTATTATTTTTGAAATCATTTATTACTTTCTCAAATTCACTTCTCAGAATAAGTCTATAGCTCTCTTCCTCATCTTCTTATCAGTTTTGTCAGTAGATTTGTATTATCATCTTTGTATAGTTCTTCTAGATACTCCTACCAGGTTGCAACTATTTCTTTGTTTTCATATACTGTTACCCCTGTTCTGTTCTGTATTCCTTGGGTTCTAGGTTTCTGAACATTTTTTTTAACTTCTCCATATACTTTCTCGTTTTAGGCTTCTATACATTAAAATGAGAAGCCTTACGTGAGAGTAATGTCGTCTATCTGTCCGTCCGTTCGTACTTTTATTTTTCAACTTTTGATCAAGCAGCTTCCAAGCTGGAGACCAGCTTCTATTTCTGTCATTTCTAACATCTGTCAAGCCTTATAATTTTTGATCTGTGATAGATAGAGAAATGACGTTTTCAGTATTCAGCTAAGGACCATAAGTCAAGTCCAAACGCCAAAAATCAGCCTGATCGCAAAATCTCGAGAGCGGTTTGATCGGAAGTGGCCGCAAATTTTTGTTTATGTATAGAAGCCCCGGACATCTGTGGTACCGGAATCCCACGTCCATACTTGTTTATCTTCGGTAATATCTTTTTGAATTTTGGCAGTTATTTTTTATGAACACTTCTTTTGTTTTTCTACATTCTCTTTGTATCTTATGTCTTAATTCTCTGTATCTTTGTTGTCCTTACTTTTATGTTCTTAAATTTTCTCTGTTCCTCAATCATATTTATAATGCCGGTTGTTATTCATGAGCATCTTTTTCAGTTTGTCTTTTTGTCTACAACTTTTTTTGTTTCCACTAATATTCCTAACTCTATTTGTTTCCATCTTTTATGAATGTTGTTGTTCTGATGTATGTTTTTGATTATTTCTTGTTTTATTGTTTTTTGTGGATTTTTACTGTTTCTTTATTTTTTAGATTTTTAAGATTTTATTTTGTTATTTCCTTTTTCTTGATCTTCTTTAAGCCTATATTTCATTATGACTACAATATGGTCGCTGTCGATATCTGGCCCCGGGTAACTTCTGGAGTCTTTAGCTTAGTTTTTGAATCTTTTTTACTACACTGTTGTCAGTCTGATATCTTTTAACATTTCCCGGCGTCTTTCAGGCGTGTCTATTGTACTGGTAATAAGTTTATGTCTAGCTCAGAACTCTATAAGCCTTTCTCCCCTTGAGTTTCTTTTTCCTAATCCATACTTCTCTACTATGCTGTCTTTTTCTCCTTTTCCCACTGTTGCAGTCTATTCTCCCAAGAAGATAAGATTTCCATCTTCTTTTGTATGTCTCATTAGTTGTTATATATCTTTCAATTTTGTTATCTTCATAGCTTATTGTTGGCATGTAGATCTGTATTATTATCGTGCCTTTGGGCTTTGTTCTTACTTTAACCCTTAATAGTCTTTTGTTATATTGTGTATATTCTATTACTCTCTGTCCCAAGTCTTTGTTTAAAACTATTCCGAGTCGTCCATTACCGTCTCTCGTTGCTGTAAATTATTCTGTATTCATCGGACCACATATCACCTAACTGAGACCACCTCATTTTACTTGCACCCATTACATCGATTTTGTTTCTTCACATTTTGTTTCAGATTCTCTGGAGGAGCGTTTTTTCGTTCTAGTATGCAATTTTTTTGTGTTTCTATTCTTTGTCCTGTCTTCTCGAGTTGTCCCCTCCCGGAAATAGGAATGAGGAACTATTTTACTTTTGAATATAAATTTAACTTTCGTAGACATCATCATAATATTGCTTTTCTTGGGAAAGGGTTGCTTTGCAGTAGTTTCTCATTTTCTTCTTCGTCGGTCTCACTTTTATTCTATCTTGTTCGTATTTCTTCAAACATATCCCCCAATGATTACAAATTTTTGCATTGTTTTCTCTTTTTATAGTTCTTCTGTTAAAGTATCTATAAAGTTTTCTTTTTTTAGGACTGTTATCCATGGGTTCTGGGATTCCCAATATATTTATATCTCTTCCGTAGATTTTTAAATCTATCTTTATATGTTTCTTTCTGATTGATATCTCTACCCTTACTAAGGCTCTTTCATCCTTGGGACACTACTTTAACAATGAATGCCTATATATATTTTATTCCGTTCTATTTTTTTCTTCTTAGTTTCTGTGATTAGTGTATTTTTTTTAAATTTTTCTTTTATTTGTTTGTTTTCAGTTCTCCATCCCCGTATGTTCCATGTTACTATAGTGATGTTTTTTCTTTTTTGGAACAATCTACTTAAAAATTTATGATCAATTCGAAATAACTTGTAGCAGTTATGGAGTTGGTGCTTGTCTTATTGTTAGGTAACTGTAGTCTAAAATTCCAAATGGACTATTCTAAGATAAATCTTTGGAAAGATTCGTATTTAGGTAAATTGGAATAAGTCAATTTTAGTATCATTTAAATAATTAAAATTATGTAATTTAAATATGATTTTTGTTAGTGACGTAATACCGCAAAACATATCACTAATTACAGCAGTGTACCTATCTCTATATTATTATTGCTTTGCTGTTTCCACTTATAGGATATATAGTTTCTGTAATTGCATCACTTTAAAAGAAAAATCACTTTTTTATTTTAATAAATATTTTTCAGAAAAAATCTAAAAATAATTATTTTGTTTTTAAAATCTATCTCTTGTAAAAATTTAATTTTTAAGTGGAGAAGTCAATTCTATAATTTTAGTTTGCTTTGTGGTATATGTATTTTCATTGATGATAAATTTATTTAAAAGGTCTTCTACTAGATGGCAGTCACTTATAAATTTTAATTTTATAACCTAAACTGGTCAATATATATTTTATTTAAGAAATTTGACTAAAGGAAATTGCATTGTAAATACATTTATTGAATATATGTAATATATAATAATAAATATTTAAAGCGACATCTATACAACAATAGCTATACTCGTTACTAAATTGCTCTTACCAGATTTTAAAGTAAACATTTTGAGATTTGGCAATACAGCGTGCATTGCAATAACATTGGTAAACCACTAATAAATATGGTGAATGGGTCAACACAATGTAACATATCTGAGAAGTTCAAAAAGAATATTTAGAAATAGTGTTTTTAGTAATAATTATCCAAGCCCAACGTGACAAATGGCAGGCAATAAGTTCGTTACGAAGGAGGTGGAATTCAACGAGTTCTACACAGAAGTAGGTCCTTTTTTGCGCGCATACACAGTTGTGCTCATCTAACTGCTTTTCAGGTTAAGGAAATAGAGAAACGGGACTCGGTGCTAACTCCGAAGCAGCAAATCGATCGCCTGCTGCGGCCCGGTTCGACGTACTTCAATTTGAACCCGTTTGAAGTGCTGCACGTGGACCCCGATACCCCTCTTGACGAAATAAAGAAAAAGTACAGGAGGCTTTCGATATTAGTGCATCCCGACAAAAACCAAGACGATGCGGACAGGGCTCAGCAGGCGTTTGAGGTTGTCAATCGAGCGTGGAAGACGCTGGAGAACGATGATACTCGTCAGAAGTGCATGGACATAATCGAGGAGGCCAAGGGTCGCACAGATATTATGGTACATATGCTCGCACATTTAGTTGAACAATCATTTACTCTTGTGCGATAGTGAGTACTTTTAATGCAACTTCCTGCAACGAGTGTAGGGTCTGGCAATTTTGTAATATGTCCAGGGTAAATGAGTATGCTTTCATCCATTAGCACTATTTTAGTTGAAATTGGACCTTGTAAACTGTAAGTTTTATTTATAGCTTGCCGAGAAACGAAAGAAGGCCAGAAAAGAGGGCAAAGACGGAATTCCAGAAGATGATCCAGAGAAATATAAACATGCTGTTTATGTTCTCACCATGAAACTTTTTGCAGATATGGAAAGGAAACGCCGTGAGCTAGCAGCAAAAGATCAAGAGGAGAGAAAACGAAAACGCGAACAAGAAATTGAAGAGGAAGAGAACATGAAAGCGCAAAAGGAATGGCAGAAAAATTTTGAGGTATTTAAATGCTCTTTAATAGCATCGTTAGTTGTAATTGCTGAATTCAAAGTTATTTATTTTGTTACTCTGTAACTGGCAACGACTAGAAAGTATTTGATATATTATATTTCACATGCTTAGTGTAAAATGTGACTTGGTATTTTGGAAGTAAATCTTAGCAGTTTATAATATTAAATATAAATACACCAATTGGTACCTTAAATTACAAGTTTGTTTTAGGCATCTTGATGAAGCTGTCTTTT
The DNA here is from genome assembly GCA_036346155.1 of Sinelater perroti. Taxonomy (NCBI): domain Eukaryota; kingdom Metazoa; phylum Arthropoda; class Insecta; order Coleoptera; family Elateridae; genus Sinelater; species Sinelater perroti. Next base: position 22,589,213 of record JARFIY010000001.1, read on the forward strand.
TAAGAAACTTATTCACTAGTCCGGCATTTCTGAGAAGTCGCAAATGTTACAATACCTTGTCTCTGAATTTTGAAATATAAACTTTAAGAAAGATTAATAGTTAATAGTACCATTATCACTATCATTCCATTTTATAATGTATATGAGTTTGTAGAACTTCCTAGTTCTTTTCTTACCTAAGGGATATTCATTCAGTTTTATCTTGTAGTCAACGCCACACACTTTTTCTTTGCTCTTTGTCTAATGTCACTAAAGCCTAGTAAAAATACTTTGACATACTAAATATTACTACACACATGACATTCACTATTATAAAACAATATTTCTCTTCATTATAAGTTCGCAAAGGACAAGAGTTGGTATAGAATTGCAAATAAAATGCTACTCGTGGATATTCCAGCTACAGTTAGCTGTAAGCCCAGAAAAGCAATGACTTATTTACATCTTAACTCTAATATAACATGCATAAAGGTAATTTACTTATTTTGAATGCAATTTGTTGTAATTTTTATACTTTCTTTTCTAAAAAAAATTTTTACATTTGGTTGATGACCTTGGCCAGTGAAATCATTTCAGAATTTGAATTGTTTTAAAATAATAGAGAGGTAAATTTATTTTAGCATTAGGCCATTAGGTTCACTGCCTAACAACTTTCTTCCAGGCATTTCTGTCAATAGCTGTTGTTTATCACTCTGATCCCTTCTCTTCTTGGACAGCCACTAACCATTTCTTCTTGGGTTGTCTTACTCACCTTGTACTCTCCAGTTTCTTCTTCATTAGCTGTTGCAGTGTTCTGTTCTGTGCTAGTCTTTGTATATGGCACAGCTACCTTATTCTTTGTACTTTTATGATTGCGTTATAATACATCCATTGTATAGATAAATTACCTCCTTGTTTGTTCTTCTATCACATGCATCATACACTTTTTTTGCAAAATATTCCTTATAATATTTTTCTCTCCCAAACTTTCACTCTTCTTTGCTCGTTGTTGTACACTCATGTCTCAATTGCATAAGTTACTGCAAGTCTTAACACTGTTTTATTTATCCATAAGTTAGCACTATATGGCACCTTTTTTAATAAAATTATGCTATGTAATGCACTCATGCATCTTTCACCTTTAACTAATCTTGCATCAATTTCAATATTTTCTTTATTGTTTACTATTATGTATGCATCTAATATGAAAATTTTTTCACTATGTTTACCTTTATTCAATTTTCTTTTTCTAATATCTTTAGTGTTTTCGGTGTATTGATATTCTTTCCTATTTTCAAGAACTTTGTTTTTTTTCATATTATAGTGTGGTTCTAGTATTGATCTCCCTATCAGGATTAGATCATCTACATATGCTAGGCGCTGTTGACTTGATTATAGCCTATTTGGTTATAACATTACTATCTTTTATTATCATTTCCAGCAATAGGTTGAACAAGATTGACTCATCCTGTCTCACTCCTCTACCTACTTCAAAACTCTGATATTGTCTGTTGTATCTCATTTACATTAGAATGTCATTTTTATTAGTCTCAGCAACATTGGCGGTATTTTTAAGGTTTCTAAATCTTCAAATAGTTTCTTTTCAAATGACTATATCTTATGTCTGTGTGAAGTCAATGAAGAACACGAATATAGCTGTGTTGTCATTGTAACTGATGGAGATTATTTGCTTGATGGTGATAATGTGGTTTATAAACGATTTGTTCTACTGGAATCCACTTTGATACTGTCGTAAGATGTCGTCTGCTTATTTTCCGATTGGTTATTTAATGTTGCGGCTTTTACTTTTTATAGTGTGTCCAGTAATATTATTCTTTTGTAGTTACTACATTTTGCCTTGTCATCTTTCTTGCGAGCAGCTACCAACACAGCATCTTTTCTATTTCTGTAGAATTCTTTCCCTTTCCTAGATCTTTCCGATTGTTTTTTCTAAATTATGTTATACATTCTCTCCTACATATTTACTCAATTCTATGTGTATGCCATTATCTCCTGGCATTTTTCTGTTTCTTTGTTGTCTCAAATGTGTTTATTAGTTGTAAAACTCTTTCCTTTTCTAATGCCTCTCTTTCCATTTCTTTACTCTTATTGTTATTTAATACTTGTTCAACATATTTGTTCTATCTCTGCATTGTTAATTCACCGTCCCCTATTAGCTTCTTCCTTATTATTAATGTAGATAGCTCTGCTATTATCTCTTTTCTGTGTTTTTTTACCTTCTAACAAAAGTTTCTAAATTATTTGTTAATGCATTTTTGTTTTAATTCTTCAATCTCTTTGCCTGTCTGTAGACTTTGTATTATTTTTTTCTGGCTCATCTCTAAGCTATAAGAAAGAAGAGGTTCTATTATGTATTTATGTATTCTTTCTAGCTTTTTACATTTTTATTCTGACCATGCATATCTTCTCTAACTTTTAGACTAGTTGAATTAGTCATTATTTTTCGATTTTTATTTTGGTACCATTTCTTTAATTGATATTGTTATCACATCTCTTAGTTACTTTCACATTTCTTCAACCTCTGTTTTCTCTTTAAGACCTCTACATTATTTGCCAAAGTTCCTTTGGAATTTAACTTTGTTTCTTCTCATTTTATATTTTGGCTTAATTTTTTCCATATTCATTTTTCCTTTTATCTTAATTTATACTATGAAATGATCAAAGTTAATCTCTGTTCCTCTTTGTGTTTGTACATTACTTATCACCTTGAATTTTGTTCTTCAATTAAGACATGATCAATCTAATTTGGTGTATGTTATGTTCCTTACTCTGAAAGTAATTACTTGCAATTTTTAGTGTTTTTCTTATTTCTACAAAACTGATAGATGAGTACCATTGTCATTAGTATTATCATGTTTACTGTGCCTGCCATTGATTATAAAATAAACCCCTCCCAATCATTGCATTGTCATTCTTCATCATTAGCTTAATATTTTGAGTTGGTAGCTGAGCTTTAATTTATTTAAATCTCTATAAAGCTGGTATTTTTTTCCCTGCCCTGCTTTGTGTGCTTGGGTGTGTGCGTGTATGTGTTAAGATACCGAGCGAAGAGCTAAACTCTTGAAAATGGCATCAAAACCGACGCTGAAACGTCCAGATTTTCTCAAATATGATGCGGTTCAATCCGTGAACTAAGTTGTTCAAATACATACACACATACACATATATTATTATTTTTAAACTTACTCTGATTCTACATCACCTTTGAGTTTTTCATTCTACTGCTCCAATTCATTTGCGATGCTACCTCCCTGTTTCTATTTTATGTGGTACACATTATTTATCCTTGCTGTGACTCCAATTTCTTCAGGAATTTCACTTTTGGTGTATCATCTTGTTCAGTAAAGATTATCATTATATTATTCTGTTTCCCAACCTCTTTTAAAAATCTTCTTTCAAATCTGTTATTCCTTATTTTAGCTCCTTATTTTACTTTTTTAGTGTTTTTATTTCTTCCAAATTCTTTTTTTAATATTGTCTGATTGATTTTAATTTATTTATCACTTTGCCCATTATACAGGTCAGTTATCCTATTCGTTCTTTTTTATATGTATCTTTTTTATCATGACTTTGGTTTTTGATTATTATTTTGGATTTTGTGAACATTTCCAGAGAATCTGGTTGTTTTTTCATGTTTCTCACATATTTTATTAATTTTTGGTAGGTTGTATTGTGGGTGAATACACTTATATGATATTAACTTGAAAACGCTTCTTTTCTGTCTGGTTCAAGACTACTGTTTATCTTTGAACCTTTCCTTTTCAATTTTGATTCGTTTGTTGTTCCTACCTTATGTTCTTTCCTATAGTTGTGGCTTTCTTTATTATAATACCATGCAGTTACGTTTTATTTAATTTTTTTTTTTAAACGAGTAACATACGTTGGAGTAAATTCAAGCCACGTATATCAGGCAGGTAGCTAGTTTATGTTTGCTTGTAAATGTCAAGTTGTTTGTTAAAATCTATTCATTATTTTTATTTAGCAAAATTGTAAATGTAAAGCAAAACAAGCAATATTTTCTTTGATGTTTTATTTTTGCAAAGGACAAAATACAATGCAGGCCAAAAATGGTTTGTGAAATTTTGTTCTGGTGATGTAAAAATGTCAAAATAGTGAGCATTCAGATAGGTTATTAGTGGTTAACAACAATCCTTCCAAGATATTAATTGGTAACAATCTACATTATACAACACGAGAGATTCTAGAATTAGAGTATTTCAAAAAATCATTTTAATATGCTTAGTTATGTGCCTTGGTTGATATGGGCAATTCACAATTTGAGTGAAAAAGTCTATAAAGTCTCAATTTGTGATTCCTGCGTAATCGCAATAAAAATGCTCCATGTTTAAAACAAGTGACAAGAATTTTTTAATAATAATAATGTAGAGCACAAAAGATCACTCGCAAAATAAGATGACTAACTCAAAATCATATCTAAGCAAAACATTCATAGTGAATAGGCCATGTTATGTATGTGGTGGGATTAAAAAGAACTGCATTTTCAAAACCAAGCAATTGATTCCAATTTAACTATAAGACAGCAAAATCAGAGGCATCCAGAATTGAGCAATCTTTATGGTTTCACATTCCACTAAGCCAATATAAGACCTCATGTATCTTTGGCAATATAGCAAAAATACTTGTGCGGTTTGGTTAGGACTCTTGCCTCATCCTCTATTCACTTTACTTATCATTATCTGACTTTCACTTATTCAGATCTGTCCTCAATAAACAAAGCATGCCCCCATAATTTCCATTATTTGCCACTATGGTAACAAATATGGCGTTTAATGAACATGACCAGTCGCTTTGTTTTGAAATGTGCAAAAACCTTGTTTGTTGTGACTGTGCAGTGACAATTTTGAATCATAAAACTATGAGATTTGCCTATGGTAAATATTTTCTGAACATGAAACAGTGCTTTTTTTGAAAGTCACTGGGACGAACTTGTTTGTTGGAAATTAGCTAATGCACAGTTGAATGAAGGTAGTAATGATTACTTTTACAGTTTACTCTCTTAAAAGCCTGGTAGAATATCTTAATCAAAATTTGCCACAAAAATGATGTATTAATGTAGTGATTACCCAGATTTAAACCTATACAACTTTTTCTTGAGAGGATTTGTGAAGGATACCGTCTTTGTGCCCCATTTCCTACTAATCGCCGAGATCTCTGCAACTCTATCACTACTGATGTGGCTCTGGTCAACCCTGATATGCTGACATACATGAGTGAAATGGATTATTGCCTAGAGGTCTTGCCATATCATCAAAAGTGAACATCCTGAACATCTGTGAAATGTATGAAAAATTACTTAGGAAGTTTTTCTCTGTTGGCATAAAAAGCAACATAATGCTATATAATCAAATAACTAGGATTGCCTTAATAGTTTTTGTAAACAGTAAAATTAATTTTTTATAAAAAATGATACAAAAGTTACTCAACAGCAGTCAACATGTTAACAACAAAATTGAGTTTAATTATCAATATGTATGTTCTGATAGTTTCAAAATGCACAGTAACTATGAAAGTCTCTTGTTTTTAGGAATCTCGTCAAAACAGAGTTGATAGCTGGTTGTCGTTTCAAGCCGGCGGTTCTTCGAAAGCTAAGGGCAAGTCCACTAAAAAGTTAAAAACGTTTAAGCCCCCTAAGCCAAAACCGGAGACGAGATAAAACCATTTTAACAGCATGTTTCTTTCATAGTTTAGTGCTAATTTGAACGTTTAATTTAATGTATTTAAGTTTTACATTATCAGATTGAGAGTATTGTATTGGATTAACGATAACTGTATTTGAATAAATTGAAATAGTACAATCGATTCTTTTTATTTTTAAATAGTTTTTGTTCTTTAAAACTTTTTCTCTCGCCCAAAAGTATCCCTTATAAAACAGTTCTTTGTCTAAAAAAATGTGTCAAGTGAAATACTGAAATTTCTATTAAATGGACGAGGTAACTAACAATGAAAACAATTTTCTACAGACGTTAAATGAATAAGTTGCAATGTTTAATTTATTAAAATACTGTGTTCATACAGTAACTGCAAGACATGATGCTTGCTAACATAATATTAATGTAATTAAAATTAAGCAAATGCTTTGATTATCTTGATTACCCAACAATATTATTGGGTAATAATGGAAATTGTCTAACAATGTATAATTTGACAATAAACCTGCAAAGCTTGCAACGCATAGCGAAGTGGCGAAACAGTCTCCCAAACTAACGCCGACTTTTGACCAATCAGTTTCAAAATCACTAGCAAACAAGCCTTTTTGGCTGTTGATTGGTGAAAACATAATTTGGTAATTCCCAGTCGTTCTCGACTTATTGCTTGGACGGACGGACAGCAGACGGACAACATGAAGTTAGTAAGTGACTCTGCTTCGCTTCGCTACTTAATAATAAGTTCAACACTTAGGTAATTTAATGCGTATAAAAAAATGTGAACACACATATTTAACTAAAAATTAACACTTGCTTGAACCTTCTTTACTGTCATAAAATGCTTTTTGCCTTTGGGATATGAGTACCAATTAAATTATTTTCTGAAGCTATCTTCTACCACTCTTGTCATTTTTAACTCTGCTTTCGTATTTTTTTGTTCACATTTTATTTAACACGTTTTTTAATCGCATTTGTGTCTAGAGATTGATAGGGGCATGTTACAAGTCTAATTGTTGCTTCTCTCTCCTTATATGTAGTTGATAAAGAATGCTCTCCTCCATGAAAATATTTTACCCAACGAAGATGTTATTGTTGAAGGCACTATTTCAGTGTATTTAGTTGTATTCTATGCAATATCATCATAAAATTAACGTTATATGACACTATACCATATGGCACCTCTTACTATTATGCTAACTCTACTATCCAACTAATGAAGAATGTCGCGCGCGCGTGTGTGTGTGTGTGTGTGCATATGTATTGCTGTCTATAGTTGAGCCTAAATACTTGCATCTTATTTCTTGTTTAATGTTTATACCTTTGATTGATATTGGTTTTATTTGTTGTTTTAGTTTCATTACTTAGATTTTCCTATATTAATTTCTATTCCATATTTCTTTAGCGTTTTGTTTCATAGATTTAAATTATCCTGTAAACCTCTTTTGCTACTAGCCATAACTACTATGTCATTAGAGTGTATTACAACCTACAGTTAGTTTCTTCAAATTGGGTTTATACACTGTTATGATCACTATTAAACAGTGTAGTGCTTAACACTTCTTTCTGTCTAACTCATTTTATTTGAAACACTTGTGGTTTTTTATTTTCTTTTACTTGCTCTTATAAATTGGTTGTTCACTTCTTTTCATTGTATTCTTCCGCAATTTTTTTCTCTTAACTCGCTCAAAGGCTTTCTCTAAGTCTGTAAAAGCAAAATATACTTTTTATTTTATTTTATTATGAAAATACGGTCGAGGGCGTTACTTCCTTTTCTTAATTCACTCTGGTTTTTCTCTAAAGTCGGTTTTGTGGATTATTTTGCTAGTATTTATTTATATGTTTGCAAAGTTGTGCTAATAAAGTGACGCCTCTGTAGTTGCTACATTTTCTTGTGCCATTTTTTCTATCTATTTATATTATTACTTTTATCTGTCAATTTTTTGGCAATATTTCTTCCTCCTGAATCTTATATATATTTGTAGAGTTCTCCTTCTTGTCCCTGTTTTTTTAGCATTCTTATAATTAGTTTTTCATGTCCTCGTGCCTTCCCATTTTTAAGCGGTTTGATAGTTTCTATAACTTCATTTGTTATGAACTCATATTTTTCCTTCTCTCTATTATTATCTAGTGTTTAATGTTTCAATATATTTTCATTTTCTTGCGGTACTCCTTCCAGTAGTTCTTAAAAGTGTGTTTCTATCTAATTATTATCTGCTTTCATCTGTTATTTCTTCTCGGTGGATATATTATGGCATAATTTTATTTTGTTTTTTTAGTATTCTATAAAATAATTTTTGGCTATTACTATTACTTTTTATTTTTCTCCAAACTTTTTTTGGCTGTTCTCGCTTTTCTTACCTTATTTTTAATTTTGTTGTGTTGGTTTTTATAAATCTGATATCTGGCTTCTGTTCTTTCTTTCCAACTCTATTTTTACTACTTGCTTTGCTCTCTTAACAATTATAAACTTGAATAAGTTTCATAACTCCTCGCTGTTTTTATTGTGGTTATTAGTTATTTCTATTTTCTTTTTTGTGTTTTTTCTTCTCTTAATTTATTAATCTTTATGGTTCCATATTTAGGATTTTCATCGTTAGTTTTCTATTTTTCTCTTGTATTTTCCTTTTATAAATTTTGCTATTAATATGAAGTGATTGGTGTAAATTTGGGACCACGCATAACATATCCTTTATTTCGTTTATTTTTTCTTTTTCTATTAATATGTAGTTTGTTATTGACTTATCCGGGGAACGTCTGTCATGTCGTGTATATTTATGTATCTCTTTATGCTGATAAAAGGTATTAGCTTTTATCAGGTCATGTATAAGACAAACCAATTAGCCTTTAACCGTTTTTATTTCTGTGTTCAGTTTTCTAGTAACATAGATATTTCCATTGCTGTTCTTAGTTGTTAAGTTTAATTGGCCCTAGAATTTATATTTGTTTTCAGCTATCTAATCTTCATTTGGTCCATAAACTGACAGTATTATAATAATTTATTTTTTTATATTTATTTATACTGCGAGTATTCTCTCTGTATATTCTTGCTAGTGCCGTATGTCCCTCGCTATTTCTTTTGTTTATTAAACAGCATGTCTCAACTCTTTTCTTCTGTGGAACTCTACTATGTATTCATGTATGTTCGTGCTTTAGTATTTTCTCTCCTTGTTCTTTCATCTTTGTCTCCGATACGGTCAGAATGTCTAGATTATATTCGTTGAATTCGTCACACTGGTCGTACTCCTGTCCCTTTAATCTGCAGACGTTTTGCATAGATATTTTCTGTGTGTCTTTACTGTTATTCCTTATTTTATGTTTTCTTTGTTTTTGTTGGTTTTGTTTGTCCTGTCTGTAAATTTCCGGTTTCTAGTTTTTTGAATGCTTAGTGTGGGGTGTCTTTAAATTGTCCTGCTCTTGTTTATTTTTCTTATATCTCTTAACTTTATTTTTTCTTGTAATTCTTGCAAAAAATCCCTATAGCTTTTTTTAGTTCATTATCATTATGAGTGTCCACGTTTAATCCCAATATTATTAAATATCCCTTTTTATTAACTTGCCCACGTTGTTCTGTTCTTCTTTTGAGTTGTTTTATTTCCTTCTTTTTATTTCATCTTCTTTCTTTATTGCTAACATTTCTTTGTGGTTTCCTTTCCCATTTCTTTCACTATGTCATCGTTTTTGCTCAGAACTACTTTTATTAAATCAGTCATTACTTTTTGTTAATTTACTTCTACGAGCTCACCTTTACGGTTTTGTGTAATGTCTTCATTTCTGTTTAGATTGCTAAGGAAGCCGCGATTGTTAAATTCTCCGAGTGTAGGTTTGTTCTAATATAGTGTATTATGTGTTGCCTAACTTTGTGAATTATTATGTAAAGGATGTCTAGATCAACTTAAATATCGGGTTCCTTAGCAACATCCATAAATTTGCGTAAATAATTAATAAAAACCTATTTACTTTATTATCTCTACTAAGTTAGCTAACTCACTATTATTTACTGTCTATTATTGTGTGTAACAATTGCTCGTTACAGCTTCAAAATTTGAGGTGTATAGTGTAGTCAACATATTCATCTACGTTTATAATTAATATTGAATATAGAAATATTTCTTAAACAAAAAACATTTAATTTCTGAAAATTTAGAGTTTTACTAAACAGACTCAAATGCCTTGTATTGTAAATATGCAGTGATTTTGTGATTTATAGAGAGAGCATATCATTGAACAATATGAAGGTGTAAACCAAAGACAATTGCCCTAAACCTAAATTCAGCTATTCGTCATCAAGTAATTGTGCAAAACAGTAAAAAAAAAGAAACTGACGGAGCACGTCCAAATCAATCAGAATAATCATAAGAACAACTAAAAGCTGCAAAACGAGTTATTGAAGCAAATTCTAGTTTCAAAGCTACAGCTGTAGCAGAGTAACTGCAAGTGAGTTGTAAGATAGTTATCAGGTATCTTCCTCACATTTTTTGTCTTTGTATATGGTGCTATTTGACAAATGGTATGTTTAGAGTTTGTGGAAGGAGGCACAATATTTTCACTATGGCAGCTTCAAAAAAACTCCGCCTTGTTTGTGGAAAATTGCACTTTTTGTTACATTACTAAGAAAATTTAAGCGTGGCAAGAAAATAATAGTAATCACAGGCTTATACGAGGTCAGTGTAACATAACACACTTCCTGAAAACCTGCTTCTTGTTTGTTGTCCAAAATGATACATTCGATTCTTTAAGTACTTCTGTACTTTGTTTTTAAATATTTTTTTATTGAGATTAAAGTTTGATTAATCATTTTTTACTGAATTGTTGCAATTGACAATGTTAATAAGAAACCAATAAGATGTGTTATTTATGAAGTGAGGCTGTACATGTAAAATCAACAATTAGGAATTATTGTGCGATAATTCAAATGGAAAAAGTGAAAGATATATAGATTTGTTAAATTTTCTTGCAGATACTAAGTGCTTTAAGTTTTATTACAACGCAACTGTCAAAAGATGGTGGATTACACTTTTTAATAAGTAATATGGTTAAACAATGATTTACTCCATATATTGACCCCGTTATGGCTAGTATACTTTGCTTTATTTTTTAAATTAAGTTTTAAGAAACAGAATCAAGGAAAGGATATATTTTTGTTTTGGAAGTGTCTTTTTACATGTTAGTATACACTTTAGAGTTTAAGGGTGGCTAATAATTTTGGACTTCTACATATAATTGTAGGTGTTAATAGTCTGTAGATAAGCCGTCATTACAAAATCATATTGATTTCCTAAATAAGATTGTATCCAATCAAAAAGACCAAAAGAAAAATAGCTACAATAATGCAGAAAATAGACGTAAACGTAGATATGACAGAGGACATTGACCAAATAAGAAGAATGGGGAGATTCGCAGAGGGACAAAGAGTCTACGAAATATGCAATGCTACAAAACTCGAAAAAACTCAAAGGTACGGATATATGGATAGACGAAGACCACAGCAAGGAAGTCCAAGAGGACAGGAAAACGTTAATACCACACATGGAAGAAGCGTAACACAGGATGCAGGGCTTTCATAAAATACAACACATTAATAGTCGAGGACGTAACATATAAGATAAGCGATATAAAAAGAGTGGAAGAACCTAGGAAAGGACAGCAGTAGAAGTAACTCACAAAAAAAACAATAGCAGATAGGTCACCAGATGGAGGCAGCTTCAAAGAACAGACGAGGAAAATAACACGTACGACACAAAAAAACTAATAAGAAAAAATAGGCTGTGTGATAACGATGACGGAACTGGCAATGAAAACGGACAAGATTTAAAAAATAGAGAGCAAGGGGAAAGAGACATACACAAACGCCGGAACAACAAAATATGGAAACTAGGAACATGGAATACAAGAAGTATAAGAGGCAAAGAACAAGAGATAAACGACGAATTCAATCGGGCGAAAATAAATGTACTACTCCTACTGGAGACTAAGAAAAAAGGGAAAGGAGGAATGGAACTGCATGACAGCAATGTGATAATCTACAGCGGAGTACCAGAACACGAAAGAGCAGCAGCAGGAGTAGGATGCATGTTCAAAAAAGAACTAGCAAATAAAATAGATAACTGAAAGGTATATATACTCACCACAGGCATTACGCTTGGCAAAGAAAATAAAATAACGGTAATAGGGGTGTAAGGATCCAACGACGATAATATTAAAGCAGAAAAAGTTAAATTCTGCGAAGACTTAGGAAGGGCAACAGACAGCTGTAAAGGAGAAATATATATCGCGGGAGATTTCAACGGAAGAGTAGAAGAAGGAAAAATCGGACGGAAAAAGTAATAGGAAAATACGGTGAAAACATAAGAAATAATAACGGAGATAGATAATAGACTTCTGTACAGTATACAACCTAATAGTGACAAATACATTCATTGAACACAAAGCTATACATAAAGACACCAGACAAAAACCAACGACAGGAGAAAAATCTATAATAGACTATGTGTTAGTAGAGAAGCAGAACAGGAAGCTCATTAAAGACGTGAGAGTTAAAAGAGGAGCGGAAATATACTGTGATCACTTTCTACTGGAAGCAAAAATTAAAAATTCGAGGACTGGAAACTTAGAAGATCAAGGAGAAAGCAACTGAAGCCAAAAAAATATTAAGAACGTACAAATTGAGGGACAAAGAGGTGGCACGACAATATGCGAAAATTGTAGACAGACTAATAGAAGAGGAAATGACAAATACAGAACAAGACAGTAAAATAATCATGATGAAACTTAAAGAAATACTTACACAAGCAGTGATAAAAATATGTGGAACTAGTAAACAAAAAAATGACCAACACAAAAGGACGAGCTGGTGGGCCGAAGAAATAAAAACACAGGTACAAGTAAAGAAAATAGTGTGGAGAGAATACTTGGCAAACAGAACAGAAAACAAATATAATATACAAAGTACAGAGAATAAAAATGAAGAATATGGTAATGGAGGCTAAGGAGAAAGCATGGCAAGAATTCGGAAGGAAGACGGAAGAAGAGAGTAGACAAAACTAAAAACTCTTTTACAAAGTACTAAAAACATTAAGGGGAAAATAAAAAGAATAACAGGAGTGAAAAACAAGCAGAGGGAACTAACGAAGACCATTAAAGAAACGATGGACAGATGGAAGGAAGGAGTACTTCGAGGAGTTATTGGAAGCAGGAACAGAAGCCAACACAATATAGAAGGCGAAGAAGAATGTAGCAGAAATGAACAGATCAAAGACGAAGACATGATCACTAGAGAAGAGATGGAAGAGGCCATAAAAAAGTTGAAAAATGGGAAAGCCCCGGGTTATGATAAGGTTACATCGGAAATGGTTAAAGAAATGGGTGAAAAGGAGAAGAAATGGCTGCTGGAAATATATAACAAAGCTTGGAGAGAGGAAAGAATACCGCAAGACTGGAAAATAGGTTAAATAGTGCCCATACACAAACAAGGTGATAACAAACAGTGTGACAACTACAGGGGCATAACAGTGCTTAGTACCCCACTCAGAGTCTACGAGCGGATATTGGAATAAAAACTTAGAAGAATAACAGAACAGACACTAGAAGAGGCATAGAGTGGCTTTTCAAAAGGAAGAGGCACATAAGATCATATATTTACCATCAAAGAAATAAGTACAAAAAGATTACAATACAATAAAAAGACATGCTTAGCATTCCTTGATCTTAAAAAGGCGTTTGATAAAGTCCCCAGAAAAGAACTATGAAAAAGCTTAAAGAACAAAGGGGTAGACCCGAAGCTGTGCAGAGTAATCAAAAGCTTATATAACAACACTAGAAATATAGTCATAAGTAATAACAACAGTTCTACGGAATTTAAAACGAGAAAAGGGCTGAGACAGGGATGAGTGATGAGCCCAACACTGTTTAATCTCTTCATGAATGAAATAATAAAGAAATGCCAACTAGATAATGCTAGTGGGATATAGAAAACTTCAGCCATTATATATTTATATATATATATATATATATATATATATATAGGGTAAGAATTACGCAAATTAGGGAAGAACTGAAAATGAACCCGGTGACAGAATTTATAGAAAACTAACAACTCAGGTGGTGGGGACACATGCAGAGGATGGATGAAAAGAGGAAGTTGAAATAAACATGAGAGGCAAACACCATTGGGAGAAGAAATAGGGGTAGGCCACAAGAGAAGTGGGATAAGACGATAGAGAAGATACTGGAAAAAAGAGGCAAAACATGGACGGAAGCAAAAATATTAGCCCAAGAGAGAAAAGAGTGGCAAAAATTTTTGTATCGTGAACAACGCGAGTGAGGTAACTGATAGAGGTAGATGAAAACACACAAGTGAGTGATTAAGATAAGAATTCTCATTATTTAAATATTAGTAAACATTCTGACAAAGTAGTTAGTTAAGTTAAGTAAACACTGTAACACACCACACAAATTCGTAGAAGGATTCTTGATTAAATAAAAATAAAAAGAAAATGTATAAATTGTAAATGTATTCATATTGTAAATATTTATAAATACTTACATGTATATTATTTATTAGATTTTTTTTATAATTTTATGATGTATAGCTATAAATAGCCAGAATCCCTCACAGAATACATAATTGATTTCTGTAGATTTTGAAGTTTCAAAATTTTTAACGACAACCAAGAAATTTCTTTTTAGAAAGTCATTATTTGAAAGCAACCAATATTATACTATATGAAAGAGAAATAACATTGTTACACAGATGGATAGATTTTTTTCAAAAGATAAAAGATTTATTATGAGGAATACAGCAAACAATTATACCATCTTAAAGCAGCACACAAAAAGGCATAATGTAATTTTTTTAATTGCTTAGATTTTTATAAAAATATTTTATTACATAGAACCTCCATTATTTGGAAGACTACAAAGTGTATATGCAATAATTGTTGGAAAAAAAACACAAATTTCGAAAGACTGGAATTGTGGTGTAGTTGGGAAGATGGCAAAAAATAATAGAACAAAATGATAAGTACATGGTTTAATAATTGCTAAAAATCAAATTTATTATCGTTTTAGGCTTCTATACTTTTTGATTTGTGATAGATAAGAGAAGTAACGTAATCAAATAAGGACTATAAGTCAAGTCCAGATGCCAAACATCAACCTGATCGGAATATCTCGAGACCGGAAGTGGCCGCAAATTTTTGTTTCAAATCCGGGGCTTTCACCGATGAAACCTAAGCCAACTTATAGTGCATGGGGCACTAGTCGGTAATGTCAAGAGGCTCAAATTTTTAGATCGTTACTGGGCTGAGTTCAGGCCCTAGAATTTGAATTATATGGTATACCCGGATCTTGATTCAAAGAAGGTATTCAGGAACTGGCGTTTAACATACAGATCAAGTGTTATTGGGCTTATTTGCGTCTGTTGTTGCTGGGTTTATCTACGAGAGTTGGGAGTTACAGTACATTTTATCATTTCAGAAGTATGTTATTTAGTGTTTTTCTAAATACTGATTGGAGGTTGTTGTTTCAGATCTAACAACCAATGAGCGCATATCGTTAAACAATCAATAAATGAACTTGCTGGAAATTATCCATATCACGTAAATAATAAACGAACATCTTTATTGAGGTAGGCTAATAATTTTTCGACCACTCCTATTGCTCTCTCTTCTTGATTTTGTCTTTCTTCATTGCTTAACTTGAGGAAATATTTATGTCTTTTTTACGCTTGATAAGTAAAAATCGTTGCTCTATATGCAATGTTTTCGTTATTAAGATTTTTCTGTACTGATTATGTTTAATTAATATTAGCATAGAAAACATGCATCAATTGAAAACCAGTACTGGAGCGTTACACTGCTCTTGTTATAAGAAATTCTTAAGATCCAAGCAGAAGAAGGAGTTAAATACAGATACTGGTGAAGCTACTTTACAAGACTTGATAGAGATTATAAAAGTCGGAGAATTGCAAAAATATAGGAAATTCATCACTAAATAAAACCAGTTACATCTGTTACCCATGCTTTTTTTGGACAAAACCAAGATAGAAGAGGGTTGTAGGTGATGTGCCTCTAACAGTTAGCTTTTTCTGAATGAGAACAAAGTGCACAAAATTACACTACATATTAATTTGCAAACACAGTTTACTTTGCTTTTTGAGAAAAGAGCGTTTGAAAATTCTGGAAGAAAAGGTGTACATATATATGTTTTATATATATATATATATATATATATATATATATATATATATATATATATATATATATATGTATATACATACATACACACATTAAACAGGATATTATGTATACATTCTTGATGATGCAACCTTGCAGGGTATGGAATGTTGTCAAGTATTATTGCAGCTGTGTTAATTGTACACATACCTAATATTCCTTGTGCAACATTTGTCTAACCGTCATCATGAAACTGTTAACCCACCAGTAAGTTTTTGGATAACGTTGCTGCAATAATAGAAACTTATGAAGAAGAAGACCCTGTAGATTTGCTATTGCTCTATTTTAGTTCTTGACTATGACCGATGCTGGATGAGAGGCCTAGGGATGCAAGTTAAATCCACTTCCACATGATGTATCCTGGATAATTCAAATAGGCCTGTGTGAACATACAGCCCAACACAGTAAAAGCCACAAGAATTCCCAATGTTTTGCGCATTGATACTGCTCAACATATTCAGGGTTATTGAATTTCGAATACCTTTTCTGAGCCAAGATCTACGTATACAATATAGTCCACTTTCTGAGGCTTGTATCTTAGTCCAGCAATGACCTACAAAGTTCAGCCTATTGACATTTTTGATCAGTATCCTATGCTCTATATATTTTCTTAGATACGATCAATGAAAGCCCCAGACCCAATGATGATTACATTTAGTATCAGATTTATATAAAATCATTGAATACGCGATACTACGGAACGCGTAATAGGCGCTGGTTGCAAAAAATATAAAATGCGTTAAAAAAAATAGAGAAAAGGCAAACGTAATCATACTGACCACTTGTATTTATCAAAATTAGAGCGTACTATTCCTAGCTTAATCTAACTTAACGCTAAGATTTAGCCTAACGTCATCGGCGGAGTGGACAGCCAAATTGGGCTGGTTGAGCAGCGCTGATGGCCAGACCTAGTGCAGGCGATTGAAGAAGAAGCCGTGCTGATAGCCTGGCAACATTTCTTGGTCGTGGCGTTGATTTCAGGCTCAGAAACAGCAGACGGCTTTGTCAAATGCACATATAGGGCATAAGCGTATTAAATGAAAATGCGGTTTCACAGCGAGCTGGTAAATTTAGTACAGAGCGGATGGACGAGTCGATGCGGAATGTAATACTTGAATGTAGTAACTCGTACGAGTCACTAAAACCGAGTACTCACTTTTAGTACTCTCCTTGTGTAAATTGGTGTTCTGTATTCCAGTAGACCAATTTACACAGGGAGAGTACTAAAAGTGAGTACTCGGTTTTAGTGACTCGTACGAGTTACTAGCGTCGTGTAAAGCCGCCTTTACAGCGGAATGGTAGGTCCCGTACAGAGCGAGTGGACGAGTCGTTGGCGAATGTTGGCGAATTGTAATACTCGAATGCGGTATTAACTTAGTGAAGCATCTTACCCAATAATGTATGGATTTTCAAGCAGCAGAGCGGGTAAAGCCCCAATTTAAATTAAAATGGAAAAGGCACGATTTGGCCGCAACAATCATAAAGGATTTTTTCTTTATACTAATAAAATAAAAATATTATCTAAAAATAAAATGAAAAAAGGTGTAACTAAGAGTACATATCAATTATAATCATATACACTAAAAGAGTAATGTGGAAATTTTGAATTCTACAACACACTTCCTTACTTTATTCACAAATTGTAAAAGCGAACGAAGGATGTTATTAATCATTATATGTGTTAGTTCTGTTCAGTAGCTTCTAAGATTTTTCAATTTTGCACTCTGATTTCTTTTTGTGAAGGACAACTCAAAGATCAAATGAACGTAGTATATACTATAGCATATATATCAGTCTAGCTAATTTTAAACAGAGGATTGTTGTGACCATAATTGTAGACATGCTTATTACAATATGAAAATAATTAGATTACTTAGTTGAATATAGTGTAAGAAGGGGTGCCTATATTAAACATTTGCAATGTGTATTGAAAGTATTTTAAGGACAGATTCACTAAATGTGGATGTAGTTTTAAGAAAACATGCAGTTATTTTGTAACAGAAATGTGCTCTAACAATAAAACATGCAAAGGAAAAAATAGAAGAGTCTATCAATTATGGATTTATTGTCTAAAAATCTCTAAAGTGCCATCTGTAGAAGAAATGTAAAAACCAAATTCAGGTAAATTAGTATCTACTTTTAAATACATCCAAAAATATGATTCGATTATATTATTGATTGAATCCAAAATAAACATCCGTAACAAGATTAGGACTAATTCATAACAAAGCATGTATAAACAGGTCTGCAAAAAAATCACTACAGACGGAACTAGGTACTCAATCCATATAGCCTGCAAGTAAAAGTTAATTTAAAACTTGTAATTGATCAATTCAAAAAAATCTTCACTACAGATACTATAAAATGGAGACAGTTATAAACATTTTGTAAAAATTTGAAGTTTTAGATAGAAAAAGAAGTGTAAAATAAGACAATTTGATTATTAATTCAGTAATAACAAAAACTACATACAAATATCTAGTGAATTATAAGAAATTCAGTAGACTTTATATAAATATTTTTATTTAAGAAACATTTCATTTGTAGAACATAAGAAAATTATTTAGCTAAACATAGATTAGAAACATCAGTTGCAAACAACCTCTACATAGGGTGCAAGTCACCGCCTCTCAATTATTTTAATTAAAGAATGTGTAAAATCACAGCATTTAATTGTTTAACAACACAATGGCTTACACCTTAGGTGTGGAGGTCATATTTTTTTCATGATTGTCACCATACACACAATATTCATCGATTTACACCGTACGTTTTTTGCTTCATAGATATGTTTGGCAATTCAAATTATTTGTCTGGGTGTATTTTGGCACACATATTATTACAACATTCAGTACGAATAACTCTTAAATGGAAGTACGTCGACTCATTTTAGATGTACAGTAGCATTATTAGAAATAGCATATGTATAAACTAATAGGAATATAAAACTCTCAAGAAAATTAAAGGTGAAAATAAGGTTGTAGTAATAAGAAGTTACCTATAAAGGTATACATTAATCTAGTAAAAAATTACTTACTTTAAATAATGAATACATATTTTCGAAATGTATGTACGCATTACCTAGTTAAAGATTTAATATATATATATATATAAAAATATATGACAACACACAATACACAAATGAATGATGCAGATTTATAATGCTCGATGGTCTAAGGTAGGTCGTAAGGGCAAACAACCTTCTACCCAAAAATTAGGCCTCTCCAGCATACTTTTCCAAAGCGACAATTCCTTCCCAGTTGAATCCATCCAATCAACTAATTTACCGTAATGTTTACCTAAAAACATAATTTCTAAAATAAAGTCTATTATGAATTACATCTGCAGTGTTACCTGTACCGAGTGAAAACCTAACACCACCTAGGAACTCATTGCTACCAAGCCTGTCATGATCCCAAACAGTTAATTCTAAACAACGCTCTGATAGTTCTTGTAAAGTTACATCATCATAAACAAAAGTATGATTCCACACTGCATTTACAGTTTTTCTAATTACAGCAGTTTTTTGTTTCGAACTTCTGCCCTTATCGGGAAGAAGATAACTAGAAACAGAAATAAGCTTAATATTAATAAAAATGAATACACTGAAATAGCTCATATACCTTTTACAAAATGGATCTGATGTTCCATTTGCTTTTATAGCTGTTAAACTCCGAGCTTCCTTCACTTTAACATGCAATGCACCCCGTGATCGCTTGCCTTTTTTATGAACTGTCATGTCAGGTGGAACAAATTTTAGACCAACTAAAATATCACCCTTAAACGACAGTACATCTTCAAACGGCTCAGTCTGAAATAACAATCACAGTTAAATTTGTATTTTTAAGATTTCTTAAGGACCTACTCGTTCTTGTAGGTTGTACCACTTTGGCGTGGGCTCATCGAAGACTTTATTTTCTAAAGCCATCATGACTTCCCCCAAGAAATCGTTCCGCCCAAACATGTCAGAGTGCCAAACCGTCAACCATAGCGTCCGCGTCTCCAGCCCATTCAGCGATATGTGGAATTTGAGGTTCTCATCGAAGACAGGATTCAGCGTGTGCTTCTTCACTTTGGTTTTTCGCTTTCCGCTCTTCGATTTGTCCGGCAGAAGATACACTTTCACATAGGGATCTGAACGATTGCGTTTGTTGTCAACAGCTGCTAGATCTTTGCACTGCTTGATGAGGATCTCAAGAGCACCCGCCTTGTAGTTGTACTGCAGACCAAATTCTACTTGACCCGCACTGCAACGCTACCGTAGCGGCCCTCACCTGCCCCCGAGTACACACTAGCCATCGAGTCAGATCGTAACTGGAACAAGACAAAAACCACTATGTTGATTGCTTTGCTGCTGTTTTACATTATACAAGCGTTATACAGATCAGTGACAGTGTATCAAATACATTATTTATGGGCAAGTGATGATTCATTAGTAAAATATTGTTGATAAAAATATTTTTCATTGGTTGCATTATTGATTTGTTAGATTCAAAGTTTATTCTTGAGTTTAAATTTGTGAGCATTTTGGGTTGGGGGGTAATTATAAAATCAATGATTTTTCACCAAAAAACATTTTATTTGGTAGTGCACGCCTTTTTCTACTTATTCTAAAAATGTCACTAATTAAGTTGAAGAATTCGTTAGTTTTTGGGTTTTGCTGTTTAATAAGCAAAGTATTATGGTAGAAATTTTGTACAATTCGTTGAAAAAAAGCAAGAAAGAGGGAAAGATTTGGAAGAAGATAATTTATACCCTATTTGTCTTCATACTTTGGAAACGTTAAGAAATTGGTGAGCTTCTTGAAGAAGATTATTGCTTAAATATTGCAGAAATAATGAATGGGTAAACAAAGAAAAGAGTAAATGTAAAGAACAAAAAAAATGCAATAATATTTGTGTTGAAGTTTTTAGAAACCAAACATCCAAAATTATAAGTTAAAATACAATTTAAAATTTTGTATTTTTTTTAAGTCCATAAAATTATCCACACTGATTAGATGTTTGAAGGTCAAAGTTAATTAAACTTATTAAGTGGAAATTTGAAAAGTTCTTGTGTTCTTCAGTTATGTGCATCAATGTAATAGTTCATTTTTATTGTTTTATTTTTGAGTGAATACAAATATTATATAACACCTGTTCTCCTTTTTCATTCTTATGTTCAGTGTATGTCTTAAGGTAATACGATCAGCCTAAATTTACATATGCATAATAGAAGTGTTTTAATATTCTTCGAAGCACTTTATTGGACAGAAAAAATATTGTTCAGATCTCCAAAAAAATGAGCGTAAAAACCACGATATCACAATATTTACCATTGCGTATGGGAGTTGTAAGCGCTGCAAACCGAATATGACACATTAAGCAGATCAAAGCTATATACTTTAAATACAGTTTAAATCGTAGTAATTACATTAATTAAATTGCAATCAAAAACATGCAAACAACGCCATTACAATATAACACCCTGGTAATGAATACAAATGAGAATCTGTGACGTTCGTAAACATTTCAAACATTTATGGTGCGCTTGTGATAAATTTGAATATCCAATATTCCTCCTGAAAAGAAAATATCTCCAAAATTTTTGTCTGAGTTTACACATGAAATATTAATTTTTGTATTGTGTTGCTACATAATCTCTGAGTTTGAAGACGTAAGTATTACGCCTGTTTGTCATTTTACTAAGACAAACTAGACCAAAAATTAGAATTGGAAAAATAAAGAGGGCGCAAAAAAAACTATCTATAGTAGTTACAAAAGTAGATAAACAGGAAGAAAAGGTATTAATAATGAAGAATAAAAACAAACGTAAGGGGGTAAATTAGAGCTATGGTGGTTTAGTGGATAGGTCGCTAGACTTCGAAACCAAAAGTTGCGGGTTTGAATCCCGCTCTCGCCAATTCGATCACTAGCATTTTTACAGCCCAACTCGACTCGGACTGCAATAAATGAGTACCTTGAAGATCAAACTCTGGGGTAATAATAGGCGGTCGGTACGTAGCGCTAGCCACGTTACTACCCTTGTGTACTGTAGGCTCTAGATTCAAACAAATCTATCCTGTTGCGACCCCAAAGGGCCTTCAAGGCCTGTTACGGGGAACTATTATTAAGGGTAAAATGGCTATACACACAGAATAGGTTATGACTCAAAGTCAGACAAAATGCAAACGAAATTAGAGGGCCAAATTACAAACAAGAAAGAACGAACTTATAGAAAACGAAGAATAAAAGATAACAAACGGGATTTTAAAATGAAAAGCTGAATATTTCAAGCATTCAAGGAAAATAATTTGAAATAATAGAAGAGATGGAAAAGCACAAATTAAAGATATTGAAAATAAGTGAAACTATGAAATAAGGATTGCAACTACTAGAATAAAGTAACACCATTCAAGAGTAGATTTAACAAATGGAGTAAAAGAAGGAGTGGGCATACTTATGAAATCAACAGAATTATTAAAATGAGGATTGAATGAAATTATCAATTTAACTCAAATAGCGTCGAAGAAGAAAAATAAACGTACGCATAAATTACAAACATATCAGACAATTAATAATGGTAAAGCTCCGCACATCCCGCGTGGGAGCACGGCCTGCGAGCTGAGAGATTAAGGCTCTCATACGTTTGCTCTCTCTGTTCGGTTGTCGCGCACCATCTCTGATGCGGGGCGATGTGGCAAGCACCGCGCCTAAGACGACCGCCATTATTACCCCTTGTTCGAGTGAACGCAGGTACTCAATTATTTCTAGTGACTGAGTAGGCCACCCGCCAGGCATCAGAGAGCATCGGGAATGAACCCGGGTTCGTCAACATCGTAGCCCGCGATCTATCTATACAAAAAACTATTGAAAAAAGAGAAGAAGCAAAGCTATATGGAAATTTTACAAACAAAATTAGAAAAACAGGAAAAGACAGATATAGAAATATAGACAAGAAAAGGAGAATCTTACAAAAAAATAGCGTAGCTGTGCAAAACTAAACTAATACGAGGCGCATTCATAAAGTAAGGGCCGTTTGCATGTATATAAATAGTGGCGCTTCGAAGCACAGTTTTACCACTGCAGCGCCATCTACTGACTCATTGCGAAGCTACATCGTCATTTGTTTTGATTCTGAAATTGTATTGTTGTCAGTGAATGCAAAGAACAATGGCCGCGAAAATCGTTGATCCCGCCAAGTGTGAAGTGCGTTCTGTGATTCGTTTCTTATGTGCAAAAGGATCGTCGGCTGCTGAAATTCATCGGGAGTTATGCCTGGTTTACGGACCTACAGTTATGAGTGAAGGAAAGGTTAGACAATGGTGCCGTTATTTTACAAATGGCCGAACAAATGTCCATGACGAAGAGCGGAGTGGCAGGCCCAGTATCCAGACTGATGAAATCGTTTCACAAGTGGACCAAGCACTGCGATCTGATCGTCGATTGACGATTAGTGGCCTGGCTGACAAATTTCCTCAACTTGGACGCACTACTGTTTACAATATTGTCAACTGGTTCAACTCTCAGGCGGCAAGCTTCTATGCAGAGGGGTTAAAGAAGCTGGTGCAGCGGTACGAAAAATGCTTAGAAGTGAACGGCGATTATGTAGAGAAGTAAAGTAAGATTGTACCTAACTAAATATGACAATAAAATTTGTTTCTTATGAGTACATTTTTTTCTGTGACCAAACGGCCCTTACTTTATGAATGCGCCTCGTACGTTATAGATTTAAAAGAACAAAATAGTTGAATGCAAAGATAAAGGAAAAATACAGAGTAGGAAAAGAGTATAGAATTGTATATTAATCAAGATGTTAACAAAAACAAGTAATCATATATAAGTAAAAGAAATGAAGTAAAATAGTTCATAAAAGAAGCAAGCAAGCGCACATATACACACACATCAGTGGAATGACTACGCTACTACATTTTTACCAAAAAAATGTCTGAAGAATATAGGTTATGTTTCTCTATTTTCATAAATACGTACCATATAATTACAAAACGAAAAGTAAAAAAATCTAATTTTTGTCAGACGAATTTCCAGTACAAAATAATAAACCTCACTGGTACAACCCACAAGAAACTATTAAAAAAAAAAAACCGTTGGCCAATTGTGACTGTTACTATTGTCTTAAAAAACTGATAGAAGATGGCGGGTTTATTTTTATTATACAGCTTGTAACTGAGTTATTTTATGCTAGTATTTAAATTTTTTAATTACATTTAGCAGGATAATTCTTTTGTGGTTTGATTATATATTTGGCTGCCTTTTCTTTAATAGTGGTACCATTGTTCCCTTTTCCTATTCGTTGAATATGACTTTCTTTTTTGATATCTGAACTATTAGTTTATATAGTTTTCGCTTTAATTTGTTATCTCCAAACTTAATTATTTCATTTACAATATTATCTGCCCTTCTGGATGTTTTTGTTCCCTCTAAGTTGGCAATAGTTCATCTATCCGTTCATCGTAATTATAAAAATTCTCACATCTAACGTTAGGTTATCTGTTTTCAATAAACTTTCAGTTTTCGCCATCCTTCACCATCTATATTTGCCGTACTAACTTTCCTGATTCGCCTTTTAATATACCTGTAAGATATTCACGTTATTTTTGTTTACTACCTTTTTTAACAAGCCCATTATAGCTTCTATCCATTTTCTCTTTTTATTTTTTATTATGTTTGTGCACTCGTTTCTAATTGCTTGGAATACTTTGTAATTGATTTTGTTTTACTCTTCTTAATCATGTGAGCCTTGCATGCTTCTTATTCTTTATTGCTACCTCATCTTTCTCTATTTCCTTCGCGTCTTCAGTTGGCGTATGTTCAATTCTGCCTTCCTCTTTTCATCTCCTTAAATTGTTAGCATTTCAATTTTATAATCCCTCATTCCTTTTGTCACTTCCTCTATGCTGCCTGTCACCGGCATAATTATAATATTCCGCGTTTCGTATTCTTATCAGGTATATTCTTTTTGTATTCTTATTCAAACGCAATTTTTTTGCCTCGTCGTTATCCTCCACATCTGGTATCTTTTGCATCTATTTTTGTAATTTTCCTTTATTTCTGACTTTATATATGCTGGTAATATGTCGCTTGGTGTGCGCTTATTGTTATTAGTCTCTGGGTTTCCATATTTCTTAGAGGTTTTCAACTGTGTATATATAGCACTACTCACGTATACTTCCGTATATGTGAGAAATGCTCTATATTCTTGATGTCTTGCCTTTTTCAGTTGTGGTATCAAGTTCTGTACCTCTTCCTGTACTTTTTTCGAATAATTTGTTCTTCTAAGATTTTTGTCTTTCTAAATATTTTCATGTTTGCCCATTTTGTAGCTTAATAAGTAGTGGCCTGTTCTGATTTGATTTATAACTTCCCAATCTGTTAATTTTGGCTGTGTCCTTATTCATGTTAATTTCTACTCAAATTTTATTAAATAGTCCCTGTATCAAATTATGTAATTACGTAGAAATGCATTGATTTGAGAATAGTAATGACGTTATAGCATGCTAACAAGCTATTATAATTGTGTTAGACTGTTAGTGTTAAACTGAGTTCTGAGAACCCTAAGCAAAATATGAATCATATCAACTGCAATTTTTCTTACCAGCCAAAATTAATTTTGATAAATCCAATAAAGTGGATTTATCCGCTTCGTAACGCTTTGTCGTGTTCGGAGATAAGCCCAATCTTTTTTATTTATTACATTCCAGGCGCTAATGCGCCTACTCAATCTGCACCTTGCTTTTAGATTCGACCTCATTTCGTGTTTGTTATATAACGTCAAAGCGTATTTTTTAGCGAATATTGGTGGGCGGCGCGTGCTTTGTCTCTCATCATTAAATTAATTGCTTGATTAGTTTCGGAATGGGTGAAACGCCTCATTTTGTTTGCAATTTCTATTTATAGAAGCTTATTGGCCCCGCGAGTACGCTGTGGCGATCGTATGAACGATACTTTGATTTTATGTTTCCGTAGGCCATTGGAGCGAATTGAAGAAAATGAAATCGAAAGTAGTTATACCTATTAAAGCTTGCTAATACAGTGGTTAGTTTCGTTTTCAAGAAGGATATTTTGATATCTATACCAAAATTAATCTGTCGATAGAAGTATATAAACTTAAATGTCGTAGCTATATATGTTAAAATTTATATCTTACAGTATGTTATTTGAATCTAAAATTGGATTACTTAATCAATATGCTGTATAGATGAAAGTAACAATATTTAATTTAAGTGATGTAAGAAACATTTATTACTTTGAACATTGACCAACAGTGGTCGTTTTATTGTAGTTGTTTGGTTACGTAACCATCATTTCTAACACTCATTGATTTAAGTTTAACTAATGTGAGGTTTTTTTTGCAATTTATAAAATGAACTAAAAGATTTACACTAATTAAGTTACTTTGTTTTGGGATGTAATTTACTATTCTAAAATTCTTATTTTATAACGCCAATGAAACAAATGAAAGGAACAGTAATAAAAGAAATACGTGGAAGTTTTGAAGGAAATGAAAGTAAATCAAGATAGTGATATATACGACTTAAAAAAGATATATAACTGTATATTTCAATATTTTAATTATATGCATTTAATGGGATTCAAAAATTATGTTGAATTGTTGCGGAAAAAGCATGACAAATAACACTAAAATCAGAAAGCTCGAAAATACTAGAAATGTACGGATATAATGAAACTGTCCGAAGAACGATTAAAAGATACAAAACAACGTGACAATAAGAACAAGTTTTGGTAATGAAATTTGGACAATTTGCAGATAAAATAGAAATAATGCAATAGCGAAGATAAAAGAAATGTCAAAAAGGTGCATTCTTTCAGAATTGATCAATATATGTATTGCAAGACTGTGGTACAGGATAAATTTACCAGTATATTATAAAGCGTTGGTATTAGAGATTTCCCTTACACTTTCTACTAATAATCTAAAGTGTGGTCAAAATTAGACTGCAAGTATTTTTTATGATAAAATATCAATTTCAAATTTACTGGCAAATTTATGAAATGCAGAGAAAATTGATCGCAACTCATCGACTGTGATGCAAACTCACACCACATAACCTAGGAAAACACTAACTCTAACGAGGCGAGTCTACTGCAACTTATTATACGGAAAAAATTGAAACGTACTGAATGCAATAAAGCTACAAAAAACTAAACAAACTGAAAAGCCTACCAGACGAACCTAGAATACAATCTCAAAGGTTGAATAGAACGATCAGGAATAGTACGGAGTTGGAGTTTGTAACAAGACAATTGCAGGATGCTATGATCTGAACGTTTGAAGGTAACTGCCCTCGGGTGAAATGGGATTTCAACAGGAATGTGTCTTGGTGGGATGCAGACCTTGCTTTAATGAGCAAACAGGCAAAAAAGCGATTCAAAGTAGCAAAGAATTCGGGAGAATGGGACAATTATAAAAAGGCCCTAACTGAATCTAACAAGGCTCTAAGAAAACCAAAAGCGGTATTTGGAGGAGGCACAGAAAGGTCTTGGAGTGATTTTAAATTTAAAACTCACCTGACATCAACACATTCAAAGAGTTAAAAAGAAGACGAGGGCGACACTAGTGTTAGCTACACGAATTAATGTAAAAACGTAGCGTCTAAAACCAAACGCGATGTGTTGGATATACTCCACTGATGATCAAAGCCATGATAACATATGTAGCTTTGATATCATGGACATAGATGATGCAAGCAACCTACAAAGTCTTGCTTGTTTGAAATTAATGTATGCCATAAGAACAACACCAACAGCGGTAATGCAGACATTGGTAGACTTTTCTACTCTTCATTTCAAAATCATGGGCGAGATAGGAGTGGTTCTTTATAGACTGCGCAACGTATCCATTCGCAGAAAAAGTATGGAAGCGGGACATCTGGAAATTTGACGTTAGATGGAGGCATGATGGATATGAGTGAGAACAGATTATATGACGCCAAAATGTACAAATGAAATAAATAACAGAAACAGACACGGAAAGATTATCTAGTATACAGGTAGATTAAAGAGTCTGGAATGGGAGCAGGGCATATACTGAAAAAAAGGAAAACTTGCGGTTAAGCTTTTGCCTAGGAAAATATATGTCTGTCTTTCAAGTGGATATATTTGCTATGTCGCAATGCGCCAGGCAAAATAATTTGAGGGCTTATCGAAATAGATGAATCAACACGAACAATCAGGCATCCATGAAGACATTAAAGAACTCGAGGGTAACATCTAGGCTGGCATAGGAATGCCGCGAAGAACTCAGTACTCTGGCAGACCACAACTGGTTAACTCTGTTGTGGGTACCTGGGCGCTGTGGAATTGCAGGCAACGCGAAAACTGATGAGCTAACACAAAAAGATTTATTAACATAGGCCCCAAACTGACTCTGAAAGTATCTAAAAGCACAATACGAAGTCGGATCTATATAAAAAAATTCTGAGAAAATGTACCGAGACCAGGACATTGAAAACCCTTCATAAAAGGATCATCTTGTAAAAGAATTGAAGAACAGTACAAAGCACGAATCAGATAAGAAATATTGCAGGTCCCCTCATAGGACATTGTTTTCCTAGAGGGCACCTTAACAAAATATGATTGCAATATATATGCAAGTTATTTATGGAAAAGCAATAATTGATCCAGAAGAATAAATCAGCTATCCAATATAGTACTGGTGTACTGGTATAAAAGACAAAGATACGGGAAAAGTAAGTGAGAGAAAAACAATAAGTACATCAAGTTGCAGTCAAACGGCTCTCAACAATAAAAAAGTAATTAATTGAGATGTAATTACTTTTATTTTATTATCTAAGATTGATGAAATAAAAGTTTGGTTTCTTTTGCATACGTGGGCTGCATATCTGTTGCGAAAAACTTTCAAAAATAAATGTTTAATGTTGGAAACTTTTTTATTGCTTTTCAAAATATTCTTCCTGGCGGTCAATATATTATTTCATTCGCTGGAAACAATTTTTATAGCCTTTTACATAGCGACTAAGTATCTCCAAAACATGGGTTTTGATTGCATCAATCGCCTCTTCCGGCGTCGAAAATCGTTGTCCACGCAGTTTGTTCTTTACGTGTAGAAACAAAAAGAAATCGTTAGGGGCCAAATCAGGACTGTACGGCGGATGCCCCATCAATTCGACATTTTGAGTGCTCAAAAGCCAGTTGTTTGCTTCGATGTGTGTAAGCTCGCATTGCCATGGTGCAAAATAATCCGGAATGGCGCGTTGGCTTTTCTTATTTCTCCGAAGATTTCTGGCAAAGGGTTGGGTTTCATTCAGAATTGGCTATTTTGCCACGGTTGTGACATGTCCAGTTTTTCCAAAAAAAGGGCGATCATTTGCTTCGAAGTGCTTCCAGCGTGAACGGCTTTTGTAGGGTTAGCCTCATCTTGGAAGATCTATACATCCCTTCGGGCTTAAATGCATAAATTCAAGTGACGTAAACGGTGTTTGAAGCACTGAGATCGTATTTCTGGTGCATTTCTTTCGAGCAACCGTCATTATCTTGTTTTTAAGCGATCGAAAACTTAAGGGGGATCCAATGCGCCACAGCTTTTTCACGGTTAAATGTTCATGCAATATCGAATGTATGTGTTAGTCATACTAATGCCTGAGGATGCCTAAGGATGCCTGAATTTCACAAGCCACATGACAATCTTGCTTTATCAGTGCGCATGGCATGGCATCGGTGTTTGCTGGCACCACTGCCGATTTTGGACGGCCTTCTTTAAATTCATTCTCCAGCGAACTTTGACCACGATTAAATTCATTGAACCAACGATATATAGCGGCTCTGTGTGGGGCTTTATCACCAAAAGTTGAAGTGTGTTGATCCATATTGTATGTTAAGTCGTAAAAAATTAAGTTAAACCCACTTTTTCAACTTAAAGAAACAAAACAAATACTGTCCGTATGATAAAGCGTTCCAATCATCACATTATTAACGTTGAATTCATGGTTTCTTATATAAATAAAATTATAATTAATGATAATAACATAAATAATCAAATAACCGCTTTGTTAGTATAGCACATTGTGCTTGACTATTTTCTTTCTTTAAACATTTTTATATATATTTTACAATACTTCTTCTAGTTTTCGCAGTTATTAATCGAAGCATAAATACGTAAAAAAAGACTACATATAATTTAGGTCAGCCTACATAAGTTAATTATATGAAATTATGATTGAAGTACATTTAAGGAAGAATTAAAGAAGCAATAACTGTTTACGATAACTTGCAGTTTTATTTGCTTCTGCACGATCATCTTCAGTCAGGCGAGAAGTGGTTACACAGTCTTATGAAGTATCCCATATATTCAAAATACAATTTTTAACGCTTAACGCTTGACTTCAACACACCGAACGAATTAGGGAATTAAACTTAAAAGCCCAATACACCAATGAGTTTATTCATAATATTAGAAAAAATATTTGCAAAAAAAATGATAGAATACTTAAAAATTAAAGAGCTCTTGAAAACATTTTTATTTGATTAATTACTTTGCTACGACAGAAGAATCCCCCGTTTTCGCATTGACCACCACGCGCAAAATATTGGTAGACGGCGCTCGAGTCGTTCATCCTTGAGGAGTACAAGGCATGCCATTTTAGTGCCCACTATGGCGTGGAATGGTGCACACTGTGCTGTGATTATAACGCAGCGGCTATTTCGTAAGCACTTCGGAGTAGATCATCATGGTAGAGTTCCGACTAAAGAAACCATAATATTGTGTATACAATTTCCGACAGCATTCAAATAGAAATCACCCAGTACACCTAATAGTGTTTGAACATTCGAGCATATCATAACAGTGCCCACAGAAAAGTTCTACATTGTGATCTCATGTTTTATCGATACAAACCGATGATGGCCAAAGAATTTAAAAAATATGACAAGTAAACCCGACTGCTTGTAGGGACGTTGACAAATATTCTAGCTGATACTGTCGTGCTCAGTTTCAATTATCATGCTGCGTCAATAAGCAAAATTTTCAATATTGGGCTCCACAAAATCCTTGACAACTTCGCAGAATCATAGAGCCGTACTTTTTTGAAGAACCCGCACACACGATGACACATATAATTGCTGCTGCCATGTTACGCAATTTCTTCAACGAACAGCACTGTGGAACAGCACACATGGCGAGAATTTCTTGAGCAAATGTCTCCAGGCCGCCTCATCTCATTACAAGGTGACATTCGATGGCCGGTTAGCTCACCAGACCTGTCCCCTTGCGATTTATTTCTGTGGGGACATCTGAAGGCCAATGTCTTTCAACGCAGGCCGAGGACTATTGAAGAATTAAAGGATGATATTCACAACAACAGCAATGGCTCAGCAAGCAATGAGGAACTTTAAGGTAAGACTGCAGGAGTCCACCGCTCGTGCGATATTATCTTCAAAACTGGTTGATAACTGAATCGCAAGCATTGTTCTCTGTGATAATAAAATAAAACATTGAGCCGAATCTATTATATTCTATGCTGTTTCAAAAAAGCGACATCATTCTACCGAACCCTGTATAATGAAAAGAAATTTATGTGAGTTTTTCGACGTTAGGCTAATTTAGAAAGCAAATGCTTGTGTTGGGAATGGGTAGCTAGTAATTAGACGAAAAAGAGTTTTTGTTTTGAAGTTTGAGAGTATCAATAATTAATATTTTAGAAAATGTTCAAATGTATTTTATTTGGAAATATTTTTTACTGCCGTTCTTCAGCATATAGAAAACAACTTTGAAATTGATGAAACGTGCCGTACTACGTTTACCATCATATTACTGCCAAAGTAATCTGATTTAGTATTGGAAAGCAAAGTTTAAATGAAGTTACACCTGAGGGCTGCAATAAATGTTGTCTCTCTCTCTCTCTCTCTCTCTCTCTATCTCTCTCTCTATCTCTCTCTCTCTCTCTCTCTCTCTGTCTCTATATATATATATATATATATATACAGTGCCGCTGAGACAGCAATAATGTTTCTATCAAATTTAATTTAGAATTATAAGTTCATCATTGGTACAATTTAATTTATGAAAAATTTGTACAGTTTTTTGTGAATATAAATAAACTCTTTTAAAATTTTTAAATGTGTGCCTCTTCTTGATTATTAATGTAATTAAGTAAAACCAATTCCTAATAAAACGATCAAAACTAACTAGAATAATAGAATAAACTACGAAACGAGCCACGCTCTACTAACATCTTGCTTCGGTGTCAAAAATGCAGCCGCCTCCCGATAATTAGCGCATGTCGTGTTTAGGCAAATTAAAGATACACCCTGATTCTTTCGAGCTACTATCGGCATTCTTATTGCATTCCTCGATAGCGGAGCTACTCTAGGCCGATACTTACGCCTAAACTGGATAGACTGCTTCTATTGTGATGTATTGCAACGAGCCTGTCAATATCTTCCTCGTTGCTGTGCCACTCCTGGCTGGATATTGAGCTAGTGTCCCTGCGGGATCCGTGCGCCACCGGACTGGGGGTTGCGCTCTTGCTGATGTTCCTGGACACCAGCATCGGCGAAGAGTTGGTTTCCGACATGCTGGCGTCATCTAAAACAAAATTGGACGTGAGTACGACGTACAAGATAAATAAGTTGCGAAGTTTTCGAAAAATGGTTTGAAAATTCAAATGTCAAGTCCTAATAAAGAGCATCCTACTCAATTGGCTAAAAACTGGAAATACACATTTTCCTAGTTATAAATAATCCTTGTATGTAGAATTTAATTTTTGACATTTCATTGCATCACTCCTAAGAGATGATATTTCCAAAAATTCTTTTAGCATGGTTTATAAAATTTATATAAAACTTAGTGTCGTTTTAGTTAGTTAGATAAACAAATGGGTACAATTCAAGCATTCAAGATTGTCAAATCGAAAATGATTGATAACATTCATGATGTGGTTTTACTAGATCATCAAATTAGAATATCCCAGATTGAAGACGTCGTGGATACATGTTATAACAAATTTAAATATAAAAATTGTGTATTTATATACCGTTATATTTACTTAATGATTTGAAGATTACTTTAAAGTAACTTAAGGAATTTTAAGCAAGAATGTACAAAGTAAGCGAGATACAACCGGAATTTTTTATATTGTGTTGTGAGAAAGCGAAAAGGCCGTCTTATGCGTATATGCATGTGCAAGCCCCTATTAGGTAAAAAGTTAACTTCACATAATCAACAAACTACGATTCGCGACAAAAAGCCGGGAATATGATCGCAGAGCTGCTATATTCGAATTATTTCGCGCCGAAAAATCGCAGGTAGAAGTTATCTCGTGGTTTGGCTACAAAACACCTAAGTTGACGTACATAGCCAAAAAGGACAGGGAATCTGACCACCTGGAGGAAGTAACTGCCGACAGGGCAACTCACCGCAGGCGGTCTGATCGCATGATGAGTCACGAACTCGTCCGCGAATTAAAAGAGAAGATCGGTCAGGATCCTAGGCGGAGCATAAGTGACTTGACAAAAGAAATGGGCGTGGTGAGGTCGACGGTCCGTCTAGCATTGTTTAAAAATTTTGTACTACAAGTATTTCGTTTTTAAGAACCCTCAATTGTTGACTGAGGAAAACAAGATGGACAAGAAGTTAAAGGCCCAAGCACTGATGAACGACATCGAGTACGACAACGTTTACTCTTGAAATTCTTTTCGGATGAAAAGAACTTTATCCAGAACAGGAAAGTGGAGCGCCTAAATGACCGGTGAATCTGCCAAGATGCCTCTGAAATGTCTAGCGTCATGTATACAAATGTATATACCGCCTCTGTGATGGTGGTGGGGCTTGTGAGCAGCGAAGGGGATGTCACAGCGCCCCACTTCTTTGAAGAAGGTCTGAAGATGACCGTCGATAGCTACATCAACGTGCTGGAGATAGTTATAAAGTCTTGGATAGGGGAGGCGGTCGCTGAGCGGGAGTACGTGTTCCAGAAAAATTATCCCCCAACTCTCAAGGTAAGTAGGATTCAGGAATGGCTCCACAACAATTTGTATTATCACTGATCCCCTACTTGCAGCCACCCCTCAGCCCCGACTGCAATATCCTTGACTACTACGTGTGAGGCGTGGTCGAGGTTTAGGTTTCGGGTCGAGAAGGCCATGGCCGATGCTGGGGGCTACTTTGAATATGATTTTCAATAAAATTTACATTAGTTGTGCTAAGTTTT
Organism: Sinelater perroti; assembly: GCA_036346155.1. Taxonomy (NCBI): domain Eukaryota; kingdom Metazoa; phylum Arthropoda; class Insecta; order Coleoptera; family Elateridae; genus Sinelater; species Sinelater perroti. The sequence continues at coordinate 22,623,298 of JARFIY010000001.1, forward strand.
ATGTAAATAAATTTAATTTTTCTTGTATTTTAATGTTATTTTTATTGATTATTGATTTTCTGGATTTACCTCGACTACCTTATATTAGCATTAACGAGATGTAGATTCACCAGGAAAACCAAGAATATGAGCGATGATAATCAAAACAAAGAAAAGATTTTTGTTGATAACAAATGAAAAAAATATTGTTCAATATAATATACGTTAAAACACATTATTTCATAAGGGCAATGCATAAAGCAATTATTAGCTAAACTTTTGTTCTTTAATCTCGAAGTATTTTTAAGTGAAAATATTCGAAGAATAAAGAAGCTATCAATGGCATAAACGTTTTAAGATCTCAAAAAAGTTACTTCCAAAAGATTTAGGAAAATGACGAAAGGTTGCACCAAGTGCATAAGATATATTGAGTTAAATCCGAATAAACTTTTCATTTCATTGGGAAACTTAGGCGATTAGTTATAATTATTTTTGGTTAATTTCATTGATGACTGTAAAATAAAATATAGAAGCATCTATTAAGTTGAGGTTTCTATATTTTGTTGATGTTAAAATTTAAGTGACTGCTTTTCTACCTGTTGCACTTTTCGGAACCACAAATGTAGCGTTAACTGTCTATTGCCGAAAGCAAATTTGCTGGTGTTCGAGAGCGGCTGCTAATTCCTAATGCAAACACCAATCGAATTAGTAAGCCTCCAGATTATTCACCACGATAACGGCGCAATAACGAGTTTGGAAAATTCTCAGCCAAGAGAAAGTGCGATGTACTTATCCAATTACTGTCCACAGCCAGGTGCAATTTAACGTTCAAACTAAGAAGTGGAATAAACAAATATTTTACGAATAATAGAAGTGGGTTTATATATACGGTAACTTGATAAAAATTACGTTTCTGCACCAAAAATAAGTGTAATTATGATATTACATATTTTCTTCTGATGACTGATTATTTGAAAGAATTTATATATAGAAGCAAGCAGCAGCGGACTAATACAAAAAATCGGGACGTAATTGCAAATTTTTATTAAAACAGTAAAAAAAAGGCAATATTTGAAAATTATATTGGGCTCCCATCTCCCAGATACTGCTCTTCGCTTCAAAACTCTTCGAATTCATTTAAATTTGCATTAAACTAATAACAGGTATGCAGCACAGAAATTAGTATTATCAGTAAAATACTTAGTTCATGTGGTTATGTAAAAAATAATTTCATATACATTAATTTGTCCTTCTTCGTGCCACAAAAAGGAGTTCTTTGGATAGGTTGCGAATTTCATGATTTTGTCTTTCAAATCTTTTTGTGTGCTCCTTTAAGGAATTTATGGAGGAAATTTGAAAAAATATGAATTTCTTGCAAACCATTTTGGCTAGTCGACCAATGTGGTATGTAGTTCATTTTGTTATGTATATGTTTTAGGTGCTGCTAGTAACAACTTTTCTTGTAATATTAAAACGTAATTGTCACCATCCACTGCTCATTTTCTTCACTACCATTTATGTATTCGTTCACCATGGTAGGACACGATTATTTTTAAGATATTCAGTAGCTGCAGTCAGACAATCCTACTATATTATATTATCTTATAATATAATTGTCTTATCTCCCTAATTTTCTTTCTTTCTTTCTTTTTTTCTAAACTTGTAATTCTATCTCCTCCTAGATGCTTCAACCGATTTCCTTGAAACTTGCATACCACATTCACAACTATATTTGCTAATTCGGCGCAAAAATCAGCCTTCTAATTTTAACCGTTTTTGAATTATTTAAATATTTTGATTATTGTCGCAGAAACATGTGGAATGTTCTACACGACTGCCTGGCGTCTAGATCAGGCTTCGTCGACGAAGTCTGCGGGGTCCCAGCTGTTGTAGAATAAAAACAAACATTCTGTTACTGTTACCAACATTAATCTAGAGAAAAATTAAAAATTACTACAAATGAACGTAAAACCTAAAAATTACGGGAGTGCATTATGAACGAGCGCATAAGCTTTGCATTAATTCAACTTTACGTATTACGTATTTCCTATGGGCGGCTTATGCTTACGTCCATGGGCGTTAAATTGTTCCATGTTTCTGATCCAGAGAAAAAGCCGGACTAATTAAAAATTTATACGTTCGCAAGCAAATATGTGAGGAAAGGCGGGTGAAAAATTGTCAGTATAGGACGCAAAAAATATGTTTTGACGGGCAACTCCTACTACTTTTAATATTTACATAAACTTTTGGCATTTTTGCTACTTGCACTGCACTTTTTTACTTTCCTTATATGTTACTATAATAAGGAAAGTAATGTAATCGGCGAAAATTTGACCTACCCAGTTTTTCATATTTCTGGACGAATTATAGCCTCAGGACACCAAAAAAGTTGTTTTGAGCCATTTGTTCGTGTGTGTGTGTGTGTGTCTGTCGGTCTGTCAGTAAACAGGATATCTTGAGAACCGTAAGAGCTAGAGATTTGAAATTTGGTATGCAAGTTACTTGTAGGTAGGGGACGCAGTTCAAAGCTTTTGGTAAAAATCGGCCGAGCCGTTTGGTCGCAGGGTCGCAAAATCGGTCGCAAAGCGGTCGCGAATCTAAACGGTTGAAGATACAAAAAATTTATGAGAATAAAAATGATTTGTTATCATGAAATAAACATGAATTTAAAATGTAAGTTGGTAAAATAGGAACTCGAAAAAAAATTGAAGTTCAGGATTTTTAATATACCGGGTGTTTATAAAATGTTTCGGGAAATTTATATTACCGGATAGATCAAACCGAGACGAACAAAAAATTACAATGAAATTTTTGATCCAAGGTCAAATAAATAAGTTATAGCCGATTAAAAATTAATTAAACGGACCAATCACAGCGCGCTCGGAGAGTTACCAGGCCGACTGCGGAGGACGGGGAGCGCTTGGCCTAGGAGGAGCACGCAGGCAATAATGGCGAAGGCTGTGCGACCGAGCTCGCACGGTTACCTTCAGTGACGTAGCAAAATTTTAAGTACGAGTCAATTATTATCTTGTACTGTTTCTTTTAATCAGCTTTCGAGTGTTGGACTATATATATATATATATATATATATATATATATATATATATATATATAGGAAAGTCGTGATGTTCACACCAGATTTCTTAATTAATACTGTCATCTTAAGCAGGGGATTACCAACACCACATTTCAATAAACAAATGCGATAAATACACATTCAAAAATAGTATCTTTTTTATTCACTTGAGATCAACGCTATATACCAGGTATACAAGTATGAAGTGAGGATTTGAGACAGATGGTGAGCCAATGCAGTGTGAAGTATAAAAAATTGACGTATATGCCATTTTGTTGTATCACCAACAAGAGTTAACGCGCACAAGTGATAAGTTGAAAAAGCGTTTGAATAGTATTATTTTGCTATATATACATCGAATTTTGTGCCAAACAAAGAGGATTCGCGGACAGCATTAATTTATTGTTTTCATTTGAAGAAAATTGCTGCTGAATCATACCGATTACTTTGAGAAGCTTATGGTGAACTTGCTCCATCGCAAGATACGTGTCAACGATAACTTGCTCCATCGCAAGATACGTGTCAACGATGGTTTCGGCGTTTTAAAAGTGGCGATTTCGATTTTGCAGACAAGGAACACGAAAAACCGCCAAAAAGCACGAAAATGTGTAATTGCAAGCATGGTTGGATGAAGACGATTCACAAACACAAAAACAATTCGCAGAGCAATTGAACGTTAGTCAACAAGCTGTTTCCAATCGCCTACGAAAGATAGGAAAAATTTAGAAGGTCGGCAAATGGATACCACATCAGTTGAACGAGGGGCAGATGGAAAGGCGCAAAAACACATCTGAAATTTTGCTCGAACGATACAACAGCAAGTCATTTTGCATCGCATCGTTACTGGAGATGAAAAGTGGATATATTTTGAGAATCCAAGCGCAAAAAATCATGGATAAACCGAGGCACACCGTCTACGTCAACCGCAAGACAGAATCGCTTTGGCAGGAAAACGATGCCCTGTGCTTTGTGGGACATTATTATGAGCTGTTAAAGCCTGGTGAAACGGTTAATACCAAACGCTACCAACAACAATTGATCGATTTGAATCGTTCAAACAAGATCATTTTCCTCCATGACAATGCTCCATCACATACGGCAACACCGGATCGTGACACGTTGGACGCACTCAACTGGAAAGTGCTACCCCATGCGGCTTACTCACCAGACTTGGCTCCTTCCAATTATCACTTGTTTGCATCGATGGGCGCACTTGCTGAACAGTGCTTTGGTTCGTTCAAAGATATGAAAAAATGGATCGATGAATGGTTCGCGGTAAAAGGGGAAGACTTTTACTGGCGAAAAATGTGTAACTAGCAATGGAGCATATTTTGAATATACCACTTTTACCATTCTTCCGAATTTAACGTTTTTTTTTTTTGGAAAAAATCCGCATTTCAAACTGTACACCTGGTACAGTCTGTAAGACAAGAAAGTGACCGTCGTCATTTGATAAAGAGTGCACAGAGCGCTATCTATGTTAATCCGTTTATACCTTTATTTCGTCTTGTTTTCGCAGTATATATTTAGTTTGCTGGCAAGCTATGTTATTGATGTCAGTTCGTTATCTTTACAATGTGAGCAAAATTCCTGAAGCAATACGATGCAGTGTTTTTAGTGAATCAAGCGAAATAACCAACATTGGCATGTAAAGCGGCTGCAAAATATATGCGGAAGTCGAAAGCATTCGTTAAGTGAATAAAGCGATATTTGAAAGTTAAAAAATGCAGAAGATTTGCCGGAACGAAGAAGGATAAAGCGATATTGCGTTTCTTTGAAGATAAGCCAGGCCTTGAAATAAAACTCCGCAAGAAAACAACTCCCGTCTTTTTAAATACGATATGAAGTCTTCTGCATAAAAACTTTGAAGAAACTTTTATTACTAGAAAAGCACGTGGGAAAACTACTGGCGTGGGCAAAGTAAAATTTAGATCGAGATTGAGACAATGTTATCTTCAAGGATGAGTTTTCTTTCTGGTTCGGTTTATGAACAATTTAAACGCCTTTGGCATTGACAGAACAAGTGGGTGCAGCAAGAAACCAATGATTCTAAACATTGTAGGAAACTGCGCAGTGTATGAAAACAAAATAACGACACTAGGATGGAATGGCCCGTAATGCCCCAGATGTTAATTCCATTGAAAATGTATGATCGCACATGATAATGAAGTCCAAGGGGAACCCATTGTACATGGTAAAGCAACAATCACTTCAAATTAAGAAGATATGGCGATTTTGCCAGATAACTACGCAGAAAACGTTGTCGAAAGCATAGAAAAAAGGTGTGGAGCTATAATCAGTGATGGGGGTAATTGGACCAGATATGAGGTAATCGCGCCATAGCATATAGTTCAACAAAAGAAAAATCTACATTTTCATTTTTAAATATTACAACGGTCACTTTATTATTGAACAGACTGTAATACAAGACCGAAAAGTTCTGGGTCAAACTTATTTAACGTTTGGTTTAAGATGAAATATTCAATGCACATAGAGTAGCTTAAGTGGTTAACTTGATTTTTTAAAGTTGAAAATAGTTTGTTGAACTTCTTTCTAGTAACTTAAAACATCGATCTATGGAGGCGTTTTATTCGATGAAACTAGATTGATGTATATTAACTATCTCTGTAAGTTATAAAGAAGGTGTGAAGGTTATTTTAGTATCAATTGAAATGAATAAGTTTATAAAACTTAAAAGCAGATTTTCTTGGTATACAATAAAATTATGCTTCGTAAGGTGTATATGCTGAAGTCCCAAACAAAGAATCAAAAGCACACTTCTTATAAAGCGAATGAATAAAATTGAGCCCCCCATGCACACAAAGAAAGGTATTACGACGTGCAGATTACAAACAATGTGAACTGGTAAAATTTTCAAATAATTGCATCGATACAAAATATTTACTCAATTCCTTACTGACAAGATTTGTTTTCTTATCAACAATAATAAATAAATCACTTGGCTTTATTCACTTACCCTGAAAAATACACTTAAAATAAAAATTTCAATATTTTTTCTTTTTAAGTTATTAAATTAAACTATAAAAAATAATTAAAAATTTTTAATAACGAGTCTAGTTAAAAATCAATAGACTGTACGATTTGCTTTATTTTTTATTAATATAAAACCAACTTTAACTAATTCTAATTCTAAAAAAGTTGTATACTTGCCAAATGTAACTAAATATAAATAAGTAGCACTAAAAGCTGAATAGTCTACATAAATACTGCACAATTAACAATAATTGAACCAGTTAAAACTGAAAATATAAAACCCCTTTACTTAAGGCATATTAGGATCATGCATATGCATCTCAAGTTTTGGAAACCATACGAACGTGTTGATTATTTTAAAAAAAGTAAGTCTTATACAATGGGACAGCTAAATGCAGAATTCATTTTAGAAGAGCCAGCCAAGAACAATGCTGGGTAGAAACTCATAATGCAGCCAAGTTGCACAATGCACATCTATTTCAAGACTACTGTTTGTTGTGAAAGTAAACATTAATCAGAAGCAGAAATATGTACGGACGCTCTAGCAAAAAAACAAACAATTATTAATATGAGTGTATCAAGAATTTCTCTGTAATTATTGCTCGACGGCGCTCACAGTCGTCGCAGTAATTGCAGTATCGCGCACTTATCAAGCATTTCCAACCGTCAAGCAAGTTAGCATCACTCATTCATGATTCGGAACGAGACTTTCTCCGGTAATGAGAACATAGCACAACGGACAACTTAACTGTAACACCACCATGAATTACTGGGGGAAGAGAACGTTCCGGGCGGCAACGATGGCTTATTTAAGGTTTTGCCCGGGCATTCCATTATTTGTTAAACTGGAAAAAAGCCGCGAATTAGCAATAATGGGAAATTCCTTAAGCGCTGCTATTAATTTCTTGCCGCTACCTGAAGCAAAGTGAACAGTAATGTCCGGAATGTTTGTGCTCAGTCGATTCTGGCTAATTGGCTCATTTTCCTCATCTGGGTCAATTGTTTGCGTTCCCATTCTGTTGCTGCACTTCAGAGTTACGTGCTTGCATTCCTCGTCTACCGCTTCGCTCTTGCATCTGCTCGCAAGATCCACCGATGAGGGCAAGGCATGCTGCGAAGGTTACCCCTTAATCTAAATTTACATGTGACCTAAAGCAGATACGACTACCTGGTTTCCATATTTAAAAAAGGAAAATTCGATATCGTCGGATATGGTTTCGCTCGAGCCGTAAGAAAAGCAATATTGACAGCAACAGCAGCAGTTCTTTTTCAGCAGGCCGAAAGTCTTCGAGATCTTCTCGCCTGCGCCGACATCATCTGCACTTTCTGGGCTCGTGTTTTGGAAAGTCGAGTAACCCGAATCGCTTTTCGTTTTGTAGCTAACTAAGCGAGCCATGCTGCGTTTATTGCAGCGATGGATCCGTGACTGTTTAATTACCATGATTAGCCATAGTAGCAGCCGCATTGCTCCACAAAGATTGCCAATTCCGGTCGAATTTCCGCTTCAGGTTGTGATAATGGGCTGCTGCTGTTGGCGACACACCAATCTTTATCGCTTGGAACAAAAAAGGCGGTTGTATTTATAGATTACATATACTTTCCAGTACTAATGGCCTAAGCAATTTTCATCATCATCCGACTTTCAACTTTTGGAACTTTTAACAATCATTGTTTCCTATTTTTATTTATATTTTTCTTTTTGTACTATTGTAGATACATAACATTTTGCTGTTTTATTATATAATATTTTAGCTAGGAATCCTTTTAGCATTTCTAATGTATGATATTATTATCACAAACTCCCATTTTGCACTCTATACATTTCAATTTAATTAATTTCAATTAAATTAATAATTTTCTTCTTCTTTAACCTTCTTGCCCCCAATTTTCAGCATAGGCCCTCTATATCTAAAGGGAGTACAAGTAAGTCTCCGCCGTTTTTTATCAAAAATTGGGCATTTATTGTGAAAGAACCAAACCTTATGTTTTATTCAAAGTATTGTCAATCGCGAGTCACTACTTTTCCCCATCTTCCTGACAGCATACGGATACCGCGTCGGAAGAACGTTTCATCTTTTGAGGCTATCCATGAATCGACCCAATTGTTGGTATCTTCATATGATGTGAATTGCTGCTCAGACAGGCCATGTGCTATCAATCGAAACAAGTGATAATCGGAAGGGGCAATGTCTGGTGAATACGGCGGGTGGGGTACGACTTCCTAATTGAGTGTTTTCAAGTAGGTTTTGACCGGCGCCGCAACATGTGGACGAGCATTATCATGCAGGAGAATAATTTTGTCGTGTCTGGAGTAGTAGTGGGCGCATTTTTTCTTGCTAGGCTCAATCTCATCAATTGTGTTTGGTAGGGAGCCCCAGTAATGGTTTCGTTCGTTTTGGGCAACTCATAATACACGACACCAAGCTGTCGATGTTGAAGCATGGCCACGTGGTCCCAATATTTCCTCTTCTTTGGATTATCATAGTGGATTCATTTTTCATCACCAGTGACTGTACAATGCAAAAAACCATTTCGTTTATGCTTGGAAACCAGCATTTTACATGTGCAAAATCGGCGTTCAACGTTTCTCGGTTTCAGTTCATACGGAACCCAATTTCCTTGCTTTTGAATCGTTCCCAACGATTTTAAACGATGCGAAATTGCTTGTTGAGTTACTCCTAATATAAGTACAAGTTGTTCTTGCGTTTGCCAGGAATCTTCTTCCAATAATGCTTCCAATTCCGCGTCTTCGTACACTTTTAGCCTTTCGCTACGTTCTTTGTCTTCGACGTCAAACTCACCGTTCTTAAACTGATGAAACCGCTCACGACAACTTCTTTACTTATAGTAGCCTCACCATATGCTTCTACAAGCAATCGATGCGCCTCAGCTGCAGATTTCTTAAAATTAAAGAAGTAAATCAAAAGTTCCCGCAAAATTTCAACCATAACTTACTGATGGGGTCATCTTTTGTCAAACGGCGGAGACTTATTTGTACTCCCTTTATTTTCTGCTACTTTAAACCACTGTGGAACAGCGACTCTCTTGTTGTCATCACCTCATTTTGCTAATGGTCTTTCTGTTTCTTCTTTCTTACAACATGACCGGCGAAGTCCCATCTCAACTGTGTCATTTTTGTTTCATTGCGAATCCATTCGTTTCTCTTTTTGTATCTTATTGTAATTTCTAACATAAATCATTCCACAGATCGTTGTGTAACTTGCAGTCTTTTTGGTATTTGTTTTGTGATTGTCCATACTTGTGCGTCATAGGTCATGATAGGGAGGACACACATTGTTCTAAGATACCGGGCGATGTTTTGTTTTTCACTATTTACTTTAATTTTGTGAACGCTGCCTAGGCCAACCTTCTCTCTACTTTTTATTTCTTGTTTTCTTCATCCATTGATATGGTTTGTCCTAGGTATGTATACCTATGTTGTGATATTTTCTATACTAGATTCCCTTATTGTGGTTGCTGATCCTTCGGGGCGCATTATCTTCGTGTTGTTCAAGTTAACTTTCCGGCCTACCGTTCTCGATGCAGATTCCAGTTTGGTTAACATTATTTTTTAAATCTTCTTCCACGTCAGCAAATATGACAAATTATCATTTATATGGTTTAGACGCTCTCCATTTATGTTGATTCCTTTTTTGTTCAATCTGCATGCTTAAAGACTCTTTTCAAGGTCAGTGGAAACAATCTCGAAGATATTATATTCCCTTGTCTTATACCTCTTTCCACTGATGTTGTTTGTATATATTTACTAAACTGAAACGGCCCAACGTGCCAAACATTGCGGAATTACATTGTTAACCTCTTGTTCAAATTGGAAGAAGTCAATTATTTTTAATGACTGAGTAGACTACTTGCTGAGTATTTGGAAAACCCAGAATCGAACCCAAGTCCGTGCGCACCGAAGTTAAGCGCCCAAACTTCTTGACCATGAACTCTAGATTTCACTGATATTTAATTTCATAAAATAAGCTTCATTTTTGACGTAATGTAAAAAATACAAGTAAAAAATAAATAAGCACACATTTAAGTCATAATGGAACAAGCTCAAAAATTTAACAAAATATTTCAACTTTTTGTATTGAACAAAGTAATAAGAAAATGTTTTATATGTCAATCAGTTCAGATTGTCAATATAATCAAATATATTTAAAAAATAAATCGGAAAAAATAAAAAGTCCTTTAGCGACCTCCTTACATTACGATAATTTTAGTTAAACCCCTATAAATAAATAAACAAGTTTGCAACCCCTTTATGTTAAATTATAATGCAAAACTGTAGTATTTCGTTCAAAATTTTATTATCTTTTCTTAAGAAGAAAAACACTTGTGTTAAACATAAAATAGTTTAATAAAAACAATTACAAAAGTATTAAATGTTGCTGCAGCTGTCTTATGATAAAATTCAATCGGAATGCATGTGTGGCAATGTGTAGACCTTGCAGTAGTTTAGCTATTATGGTTGTTTATTAGGTTTTCTCGGCTTACTTTAAAATTTAAAATTGAATAGCAATTATTGATTTTCTAGGATCATTGTAATAAATTAGAACAGAACCCAGTAAGGAAGATTTACATACAGTAGTAGATTGCTCAAAGATGATGGTCATTTACATGATCTCCAAATTATATGTGTACACAAAAAGGTTCTACAGCGTATTAGAAATTAAGCGGTTTGATTACATTAATATCTAGAGTTTTCACTAATCAATTTATTAAATCATAGCCGTAGCATAAAAATAAAAAACCTAAGAATTTGATCATGCATAATGCGTCAGTCCATGTCGCTTTGCGTGCGTTTCTGTTGCTCAGTTCTCTTGTATTTAATTGCTATGCAATACTTTTTCATTATGTCAAGCTTGATTTTAACTGGAACTGGGAAGGTCTTATACTTTTTATGTGAATTGGTACCATACTTCTAATTAATTCTTAGCAAGCAACATCAATATATTTTAATGTGAAGTTAAATAAACAAAGAACTTTCTTTCAATTTAAATTCCAATTGGCTCATACTAAGATTTCGATGGAAGACGTTCCCTTCTAATGAATATGTCTTAATAATTCTGCTATGCCAGAAACATTTCTGCTATTTTTCGTAATAAAAAATCTTTAGTTATAGTGCAGTTGCAATGACTATTCAAATTACTAAAAAATACTTGTACGTTAAGTTGTTTTTTAGCACGCTGTTCTCTAATCATATCAGGCAAACAAAAGTTTTTGGGAACCTTCGAAAATTATTACTAAGGAAGATTATATACTTTAGACAAAGTTCACTTTAGTGCAATAGTTCTCAAACTTTTTTTGCCATGCTCTCACAATGGAAACCACGGGTCTAGCATTGACAAAAATAATAGATGTGACATCTCAAACACGACAAGTAACATTAAATTCGATAAAAAAAGTTTTCGGATATTCAACTATATTACAAAACAGACACGGCTTAAAAACTATTAATCATTTAGTCTGTCTAGTTGCGTCAACCGGTTTTCCATATCAAAGCTTATTCAAAAAGACATAAAGGGTTTTTGGAAATAACAGGTTTCAAAAATACATGGATAATTAAATAAATTGGCATAAATAAAACAGGAAAAAAGTGGTCATTATTTATTTAACAAAAGTTCATAATTTGAATAAGAGCGTGCATTATTGGTTGCAGTATTTGCCTATCTTTTATTAGTACTGCTTTCCTTTTTCTATGCATAGGGTGTATAACTCTTTATCCTGATAATTCTTTCATAAAACTGCAATTTCACTATCATGCCACCAATTCAGCTTTTTGCCGGTCTACCTTTTCATCTTTTCCTTATTGATCTATACTAAGATGCTGTTATAATTTGAACAGTACTGTATATTTGCTCCTTGTAGAAAGGAAGAGTCTGAGTATTTCTAGTCATACTACAGAAATAAAAATATTGTACTTAGCTTTCTTCATACGACCCGACACTTTCATAAGTAGAGTTAACGGGTAATATTTTTAAAATCCCTCATAAATCGAAAAGGTTTTCAAAGGTTACGTGTAAACCTTTATTTAAAAAGTCATTTAGAAGACTAAAAATTTGAAACGGAAACGTAACGTCTGTCTATAATGGTACTAATGCATATATTTAGAAATTCATTATGAAAACAATTACAAAGCACCCCAGAACTGAATTCGCATATTCATTACAAATTAATTAAAAACTGAAAATTTGCTTCACAAAACTAAATAAGAATTAAAAACACTCAATAACTCTTTTCACAGGCAGAAAGACGTCTATTGTGAAGGGGACTTCAAACTCAAAACAACAGAATTCAGAAAGCAAGGTCATAAAATATTAAAGAAAAATTCAAAGAGCTGAAAGAAGTTATCATGTTTCAAGTATGATGTGATGGTGAAATATCTTCTTTAAAAAAAAAAGAATAAATGTCGAATATAATATACCAATACATAGTTTCAGAGATAATAGTTAAATTTTTCAATGTCTGAATATCTCAAGTCAGAATTGAAGCTTTGAAGCTTACAACAGTTTATAATGCATGTACAGAGTTGTTAAAGTAAAACTAAGGCTTTTAAGGCTGTATTGTGAGAAAGCCCAAAGGGGTCTTATGAGCATGTGTAATCTCCTATTAGGTAACACAAGTTAGCTTGACATAATCACCAATCTTGACTGATACTCGAATCCCTTCGTGCAAAAAAAAACACCTCGATTTGGCTACAAAAATACCCAAGTATAGGAAATTTGACCACCAAGAAGCAGTAACTGTTGGCAAGGCAATTCACAGTAAGCAATCTGATCGCAAGAGAAGTGATAAATTCATCAGAAAATTAAAAAAAGAAGGGTCCTGGCAAAATTAAAGGACGTGGCGAGGTCTACGGTCAGTCTAGCAGTGCACTAGGACCTATACAAGTCTTTCGTTTTTAAGAACCGCCAACTGTTGATGAGAAAAACAAGATGCCAAGAAGTTAAACGTCTAAGCACTGCTGCACGACATCAAGTACGATAGCGTTAGCTTCCTGAGAATCTTTTCGGGCGAAAAGAGCTCTATTCAGATCAGGAAGGTAAATCGGCAAAATGAACGTTGGATCTGCGCAGGGGCCTCTGAAGTATCCTCCGTCATGCATACAAAGTTTTCCGTTTCTGTGATGGTGCCGAAGCTTTCAAGCAACGAAGGGGATGTCATGGTGCCCCAGTTATTTGAAGAAGGCCTGAATGTAAGCGCGTACAGCTATGTCAACGTGCTGGAAACAGTTGTCAAGCCCTAGGCAAAGAAGGTGGCCGCTAGGTGGGAGTACGTATACAAGACAAAGATGACCTAGGTATGGCTATACAACAATTTATATCACTGGTCCCCCGACACTAAAGACAACTTAAGGGCCTCCATCATAAAAGTAATGACACATATGGATAAAGAGGAAGTCATGTTGGACTGTAGTAGGTTTAGGTCCCGTTTTTTTTATTATTTATTAATTTTCCGGATTTATCTCGACGATTTTGTACTAGATTGTGTTTGACCACTTGATAGTGCTAACACTATCACACGAAAGTCTCTGAACTACAAATTTTGGCTTGCGTTTAAATATACTCCTGTATTACCATTCTGGATAGTTCTTTCGTAAACACAATAAATGACAAACTTTTTTCAGATGCGTAGAATATGTATTTCAATTAATAAAAACCACAGAATATTCTAAAAGTTATTGTTTTGCAATAATTGATCTTACATAATGAAGCAACTTTTTAGTAATCCATATAATTTTTTAAATTATACATTTTACTTTTACTACCAGTTTGTTTATACAAAGAGGATTTTTTAGAACTGTTTTTATATCATGTTAATATTAAGATTTTGTTAAGGAATAATAAAATTAACTACCATACTCTTACAAACGTTGAAGTTCGATGCTTCTAAGAATTAATTGCATTCGATAGACTACAATTGTGGTTTTGTCCAGTGCTTGCATCATTTCCAAATCACTTCACATAATTTTTGTAGTAGTCGGATTGAATATTCGCATTTTGTTTGGTTTTGGCATTGAAATCATGTTTCAGGAAACTCGTTTCCAAGAATGCCACAACCATAATATTACCAGCTGTTCAATAAAGATGTAGCTTTAATATTAATGAAACATAACATACGGGTCTACGATCAACAAAAGAGTTATATTCATTTGTTGTTAAAAAAGCCAAAGTAGTTGGATAAAAATTCCGTTCCTATTATTTTCTTAATGCTACTAAATCGCTTTCGTTGGCAAACAGCTTAATGCAACTGTATTTCAATTTGCACTATTCTGCTAACAACTATAAACCAGAATAGGAGCAGGAACAGCAAAGCAGTAAAAGCGGAGCTGTTTCCTGACCTTTCAAACTGTTGGGCAATTAATTAACCATTGTTGATTTACTGCTACACCGTTTTTCCGTTTACGAATCGAACTTCGTTTAAACCGCTTTGCTGTAATTAGCGATAGCGTAGTCGCCGCTCCAATATAACAACCGGCGTTTATTAGCAATTATTGTGTCGTAACCGTAATGCTGCATGAAAGATGCATTAGCTAATTATTGCGTTTAATAATAAAGTAATATGTGGCGAGAACTGTAATTAACTATTTCAGGTCTGCGGGGGGCATTGCTAATCTGTCTGTAGTATATTGATTGTTATATAAATGTTTCGGCTTCACTTTAAAGGCTTCTTTGCTGCACACATTTGCAGAGAACTATAACGTCGTCTAAGGGATGTAACTAAATCATCAGAGAAAATTTAATATACAGAACAATTTTGCTGCAGAGCTTTCATTAATTTGCGTCGACGGAGCATATGAAAACATTCAGATTCTTATCAATGGGAATGTTTGCTTTAGTACTTTTACTTCCATTACGGATTAAATGATGTTCTTTCAAGAATTTTTCCTCAGAATTTCCTTTTCGGTTCCTAATTGGACCTTATAAAAATGTTCTGCATTACAAATCTTTTGATTAATATACTCTAGCGAGTTTTAACATTAATGTTCTCTTTAATTTTACCTAACCTTACTGCAAAATGCTGTGTTAATGGAGTTGCACAAAGAATTTCAAATAATTTGTTTTGCTCTATGTTTTGCTGATAATATACTCTTACGAAAAATAAATTGATTAGATAAAATTGTTGTATTTAAATCTCAATAAAGGGGCTATTTATTTTTTAATTTCAAAAATCAAAGTAAAAACTGAAAGTCTGCAAATAATTCCTTCTAAATGGAAGTTTGGGATAGATGCTCAGCCTTTATTTTCAGACAATACATTGCTCATGCAAGTCAATTACATTTCAGGAAAATTGACTAGATGATAAATGCGAAGGTTTTCACAGAGGGTGTTTTGATGCATCGTGATGTTGACGTTTCGTGCACAGCTATGTCGAACATCTTCAGAAGGAAATTTAAAAATAAAGTTGCTGTCGCTTTTATTATCGTGCGAATGTGATAGCGATGATAATGGGGGCTATTGTTGGCGTCAGCAGGTTAGTTACGGACGTACATCGGGTCATTGAAGGTAACATCTCACCATTTGCCGACATCTACTTGGTTTTCACTGCACGGCGCCCTGTTTTTGCCCCTTAAGAGCGGCGAATCAATATTTAGGTAAATTTAGATAAATTTCCACCGCCTCTCTATATAACCTCCGGTTATAGTTCCTACAATTAGACAAAATTTGTGTTTATCTTGTGGTTAAGATTTTCTAAGGTATGTGCAGCAATAGCTGACTTTTCGCGTTGGTTGAGGTGTCGATGGTGTTTTTTTTTGTTCTTTCGGCAGTTATCGTACAGCCCGTAGTCCCAATGTAAACATGCTCACACGAATATGGTATGCAATACACTCCTGGTGTATTCTATGGGTTTCTAGTGTTCCTAGGTGATCGAAGCAAGCCCCGTATTTTGGTGGTGGTGGTAGTAGTATAGAAGGTTTCTACCTTGTGTTTGTTCAAAATTATCTCTATCCGGTCCGTAACCCTGTTAATATAAGGTAAAAAGTTTTACCTACCATAGTCCATTTCGATTGTGTTTTACGTGCGCACCTGTTAGGTTTCATTGCTCTTTATATCTCCACCTTCGAGTGGCCATTCCCTTCTCAGATTTGTTTCAGTTGTTTTGATTCCTTATCCAAAATTGAGATTGACATATTCGCCATATTTTACCAATGTTTCCACAACCGCTCTTTTTTGGCTTGGGTAGTGATTCGACTGCTTGTGAAAATATCGGTCGGTGTGTATAGGTTTTCTGTATGCAGCGTGTTGTAAATGTCCACTGCCTGATCTCAATACCTGTACGCCTAAGAAAGCATCTTGTTGTTCGATTTCAGTTCCGTGATAAACTGTATCGAATTCAGGTGTTTAAGAAAATGCATATTACAAACGTGTCTTCGACAAATATTAGCTATATTGGGGATTTTCACAGCGATGTATTTAAAAATTCTTCAAATTTCTTCATGTAGTAGTTGGTTATTACAGGGGGTTCCTGTGTTTACTCCGTCTTTTTGTTTGTAATACACACCTTGCCAACCAAAGTAACTAGACATAAAACACCATCGAATGAACTACAAGATGCCATTGGGGAAAACTTGCTTCAGGTAATCCAGAACATTTTGGATCGAAACTTTGATAAATAGAGACGTTACATCAAAATTGTTCATTAGGCCCCCCTCCTGCAGCTGGAAGTAGTTTGTAGGTAGGGTGCTGATGTACTAACAATGGATCGCAGTGGTACACTGTCCTTGTAGATTTTGGGAAGCCCGTATATTCTTGGGGGCAGCGCCTCTGATGTTATACTTTTCTTAATGATATCATATAGAAACGAACTTTTTATCAGTTTGCTCGTATCACATAGGAGCCGTGCTGTAAAATCGCATTTGAGCACGGTGCAAGTGTGTTAATCAAGCAATTCGGTAGTCTTTTGTGTAGTCCTCTTGCGACCGTATAACTGAGGCATTAAATTTATCTACGGGTAAAATGATGGTGTTGTCATTCTTGAGTTTGCAAAGAGCACTTAATTCTATCCTGGATAGGTTCTCTTTAGGCGGCTTAGAACGGTGCAAAATACGTGCAGTCTCGACTCATGCAAAATCAAGTGACGTCAGCAAATTCCGATAAGTTATCTACAACGATCCGATTTACAACTAACTCGGTTACGTCAACAATAAATCCCCACCATCACAACCCGCGCACACGGGATGGTAAATTAATGTTTAGAAGATTTTCTTCTGAAGATATCTGCTGCAGTTGTGGACGAAACATCAAAACTTTCTAAATTCCGACCTCGGTCTAACAACTCGAGAACAACACGATGAGTAGATGATATTTATTTAGATCGATGTTAATATGAAAAAATTGTAAAATAATCTTTAGTAATCTGTAGAGTATGAAGATAGTTCTTCGAAAGAACTCATATAAAATTGAGTTGTATTTAATGCACTAAACATAATTTCAATTATCATCACCCTTCATTTATTATTTCTTTTTTCATTTTTTTCATGAATAATTGTTATCATACACCACATTACATTTAGTAAAACTACAAATTATTCTAATAAAAACAAATTAAAAATAGCTATATGGTAAAATATTCTTCACTTATTTTAGATTGTTAATAATAAATTTGTTACTTCGTAAATCTGGTTACATAATAAAACCGATATTTAATTTGAAAACAACTCGTAAAGCATTAATTAAATGATTTCCAATTTTGTTGCCATTACAATTAAAAACTAACCATTGGTAATTACGTGTAAATTTATTAAAAAATGAAAATCAAATTAAATAATTGGTGTCTTGCTATTGTCCCATTACCAATAATAGTACCAATTAATTAATTTAAGTTTACTAGGGCTATAAATAAGAAACAATGATTCACTTTATAGTTACGGTTAATCCGATTTTTATTGACTTTACTTTTTATGTGGGTAATAGTATCAATCAGTAGGTGAATACGTCGAATGCCAGTAATATTCAAGTAAAAATCCAAATCTCTCAAATATTGAAGTGCGTTGTATACTTTTAGAATTTTTGGTGCAAGATTTCAGTTTTTAGAGGTGTGGGGGTGCGAAGGGTGAATTATCAGAAAATTACTGAAAATTTTTAAACAAACTTACAAACTTGTAGTTACGTTTTTATCTAGGAAAATATATGTCTGTCTTTTAAGCGGAGATATTTGCTATACTCGGTGCACCAGGTATAAAAATTCGAGGGCTTGGTTGAAATAGGCGAATCAATATATTCACGGACAGTCAAGCACCTTTCAAGATGTTAAGAAGTCGAATATTATATTCAGGACTGATATGGAAATGCTACGAAGAACTCAGGCAGACCACAAGAAGTTACAGTAAGTAAAGTAAGAGTCTGTTTGGCATAATTAGCAGTTAATAAAAGTTTTTGCTCTAATTATTTTTGTCCTCGATGGTTTGTCACAAAATATTCAGTTACCATTAACTTCTTGTTACAGAAACGCATAAATCACCATGAGTGACGCATACGAGGCTGTGTTCTCTGTACCCACCAGAAAGGTCCTAAAATGTCTCATGCAACTGCTGCTAAGTACATGAACAAGTCGAAAACATTTGTTAGCAAGTTGATGCAGCGATATAAAAAGACAAAAACAGTCGATGACTTGCCGGAACGTAGCGATAGAAAAAGTGTCCCCTGAAATCTAAAAACAGATCGTAAACTTGTTTTCACGGAACCCTGATTTAACATTGCGTCAAGGGCAGCAAAATTGAATCAGAAAGGTGTAGGTGTATCGTATGTAGCTATCCGAACCCATCTTCTTGCGCATAATATCAAATGACTTATGATCAGTGAAGAAATCTTTGTTAGGCGAAAATCATGTGACGAAATGACTCGCTTGAACAAAGGACAATATCGACCGAGATTGGAGCATTGTGATTTTTACGGACGAAGCTTCTATTTAGGATGTGTTGTCGTCCCACGAACCTGATCAGGTAAACCTAACAACTAAGCGTATCTTTGGGGCTGCTTCCCAAAAATTGGTTTCAGAACGTTGTATCTGTTTTTGTACAACCAAATGCTCCAAAAATGCTCGAGATTTATAAGAAATATTTGTTACCAATTACCGAACGTTTGTGCATCAAGAATAACGATCCCAAACACCACAGTAAGCTTTGCTCTGGAATCGTTACACTTAATTAGCCGTCGCAGTCGCCTGATGCAAATCCAATTGAAAATGTGTGGGCATATATTAAGCACAAGTTTCGTGAAACAAAAGTGTTCACTTTGAAGCAGTTTAACACGAAAATTCGTCGCATATGGAGGTCCTTGCCGGTTGAGTACGTCATCAATTTGGTCGAAGCATGCCTTGAAGATGTCCAAGCAGTTATCGACGCCGGTGGCAACTCGACACACTATTGATATAATAGCATTTTTGTTCTGATAGAGTATTTGAAAATGTTTTTCAATTATTTTTTTTCCATATTAATCCGAACATGCTCTTACTTAACTGACTGTAACAACTCTATTGTGGGTACCATGGCATTGCGGAATTCCAGGCAATGAGAAAGCTGATGAGCCAGCGCAAGAAGGGTTATCAAATCCCGCCGTCTCAGAATACCTAAAGTCACAACACGAAGTCGAACGAATATGTTTTTATAAAATATATTGAGAAAATGTACCTGGGCCAAGATATAATCCTTTATAAAAAAACTGAAGAACAGTACAAGGCGGGAATCGGCTACGAACAATTACAGGGTATTGATTTTTTAGCATACACATTAACAAAATAGGGTTGTATAATGCAGCAGGAAACCAGGTACATCCATCAACGTATTGTTCATCTCACAGGAGGCAAGCTATTTACGGAAAACCAATAATGGGTCCAGAAGAATACAGCAACTATCCAGTAAGGGATTTATATAGACTGATACACGGGACGAGGGTACTGGAAAAGTGCGGTAAAGAAAATGAAAGAAGCATACGTTGAGGCTGTAGTGCTACCAAAAGCTCAAGTCAAATGACCCCCATATGTTAATTAGTTAATTTTGATAAATGGAATAACTCGTACACCACGTACCTAATTTATTGATGTAAATAACTGTGGAACTATCAGATTCGCGTGTTCTACAGGTGCTGTACAGCAGCACTTTTAATTATCAGCTATATCGAATTACTTTACTGCAGGATGAACTCATTTCATTTAAAAGTATCAACATTATTCAAAACTATATGGTTAACGATATAAGAATAAATTTTATTATTTTATAAATAAACATTTCACTGAAATATACTACTCTAATATGAAGTATTATGCAAGTATGTAAGCCTTCGTTATCTCTTTTCGTTTAAATACTTTAAATCTGATAATTGGTTATTTCACGTTCGGCGATGAATAATGCATTGTGCAACACCTGTAACAATTTTATGGACGTTTAATATGCAGCAAATACTGAAATTGCATCAATTTGTATAAGAAATGGTATTATCCCCAAATAGTAATTAATAAACGACATAAGATATCAGTAACTATATGAAATTTCTTATGTTAATACTTTAATGTATAAAAATAAATAGAACCTGTAAACATTAAAAAAATAATTTAGATAGCATTACGCAAACAATCTGTAATTTATAGTTCTTTATTTAGTAATTAATGCCTAGTTTATACGTTCCACATAAAGTTCTTTAGCACAGTTTTACATATTGATAGAAGAGTTAACGATGGGTTAAAAATATGTATGTTAATTTAATTTTCCATCGTATAAGACAACAACCTTTTGTTGACTCACTACTGTACAATCCATAGAATAATAACAAGTTAAACGAATGCCAAATTTAGTTCGATGACTAAAGCATCATGATGAATCTCAATTGATGATTGCTGGTTTGAATCTAAATTTGAACCAATATTAATTAGTTAAATATGACAATGGGGTTCTTTATTTTTCAATGTAGATAATAAAAATGATAAAAGTGTCAATTATGATAAGAATAAAAAAATTATTACCAAATTCAATACAAAATACTATAAACCAAAGATAACATATGAAAAGCAAAATAATCCTGTTTCTGTATGAAAAATGCTGGATGTGTCAAGAGTATTTACTAAAATTTTAAGTAGTCAATAACAAAAAATACATATAAAATTATTGAGATAACAGAATGAATATGCCAAGTAAATTTGAAAAAGAAAAACAAAATAACTGGTAAAAATGAGAACAACAAAAATGAAAAATATTGATGATACAACTAAAGTCGCAGTCAAAAATTGTTCTACACGGAAAGCACAAGTTGATATTAAATTAATTTAATTTACACAAAACAAGAAAAATAGAAAAAAATCTAGAAATGAAAGTTAGGAATATCAACATTCTAAATAACGAAAAAACTCAATTGCTCTCATTTTTTTGGAAAATTTGCAATTTTAAAGATTTTAAGAAAACAGACCCCAGGGAACATTTTCAAAGTCAATGAAATCTAGATCTAAAAAAAAACCGCTTGTGGAAACACTAGCAAGAAGTAGGTAGCAATTTGATATACATTCTGTCAAAAAGTGCCGGAAATTTGTAATTTAAAAAACCCCAGCTAACGACTAAAAAACTTTTTGCGCAAGTTGGTAGCACTCTCCTTAATTACTGCGAAAATTCTCATAAATCAAGTTTAAATCTCAACCGAAAGAAGAAAAAAAATCAGGAAAAGAGAAATTGTATTGGCAACATGGAATGTTAAAGATGGAACACCAAAGGTAAAGAAGTGGTGATTGAAACTAGATGTTGTAGTAAGCAGTGAAACAAGGGAATGATACAGAAAGTATAGAGGACATAATACATTGCTGGAGCGCGATAAAGAAAGAACAAAGAGCTCAAGCAGGAGTGGCTATATTACTGAAGAAATCATATGGTAGGATGATTAAAAACTGGGAGCCAATAAATAAAAGAATATGCAAACTAAACATCAAGATCTACGGAAGAGACATAGTTATCCTAGGAATATATAAACCAAATTACGGAAAGAGAAGTTCATGGATACTTTAAAGAATGAGTTGGAGAAGATTAAAACTCAAGAAATTACAATTTGTTGGGGACTTGAACTGAAAAACGGGAAGGAGGAAAAACGATGCGACAGTAGACCAGTTCGGAAAAGAAGTTCTCAATGATAACGGACACAGAATAATAGAGATATGTGAAATAATAGGCCTCAAGATAATGAATAGGTTTTACCAACACGAAGTTGTCCATAAATACACCTGGGTACAATCAAAGAGAAATATCCGCTCCATTATTGATTACGTCATTGTCAGAAGAAATACTATTTTGGCAATAACTGACGTCCGAGTTCAGCACAGACTGCTGATAGACAAAATAAAGTGTGAATGGGACAAACAAAAAACAAAGACAGTTTAAAATAAAAACAAAACACGCCCAAGAATCAAAAACTACTAACAATGAAATGAAGTTTAAAATATACCTTCTTCTAGATGAATCTATAAGGCAGTTGTATTAAAACAGACTGGGCAAGAAATTAATTAAATTTGGGTTTACAAACGTAAAGGATACATGCTTACACATAAAGGAAAGCATTAAACAGGCAACATTTGAAGTATTTGGGAAAATGAAGTGCAAATGCAATTTCTCAGAAAATACCACAGAAGGCATAAAGGAAAAAAATCAGAATCTGACTAAAAAGAGAGAAGTTAAAAAGCTCACAATCAAAGAGAAAAACGATCAATGGCAGAAAGCGTGCCAAAACGTAGACCAACATATAGAAGAAGCACAAATTCAGAGGCATTATCAAATCAACAAAGACAAATAAGAAAGAAAAAGTTGCATGCCGTACATAGAAGAAAGTAAATAGCTCAAATACTATCAAAAACTATCGACAGAGAACAAAGAAAAGTTCCAAGAAAAAGACGAATATGAGGAGAACGTCGCAAACCTGGAAGACGATCAAGGAAGGTAGCGGAATCTGGAGGAATAGTACCGGAACTAATTAGATATGGATCAGAAAAAAAGCGCATAATCTAAAGAATGTTTCAAACCATAATAAACGGAGAGGATATACCCTCAGAATGGAAAACGGCATACGTAACTGCAATCTTTAAGAAGGGTAATCGACAAGTCTGTGAAAATTACAGAAGTATAAGTGTAATAGCCAACAATGGGAGAATTTATGGAAGGGTAGTAAAGAACAAAATTCAAGATCAAATACTAGGAAAGCTAAGAGAAGACTAAGCCGGAATACGACTGGAAGATCCATGGTGTACAAAGGATAAAGCAGTCCACTTGTTTTTTATGAATTTTAAAAAGGCATACGACATGGTCATAAGGAATCAATTACGGAAGGCAATCCAGGAGATAAGAGTACATCAGAAAGTAATAGCGACAGTGAGAAATATGGGCAATATGGTGTCCGTAAGAGTAGGAAAAAACCTAACCGATAGCTATGAAACATCCAAAGGTCTAGTACAAAGATGCTCTACGTTACTTACTAAAGAACTGGAAGAAAAAATGCGAAGGAATGATCCCGATTACAAATGAACATCTTTATATATTCAGTTTTGCTAATCTCCTCGTGATGTTAGCATGGGATGAAGAAAACTTAAGTTATTTTGTCGGAAAGCTAAGAGAAACATATACGAAGGTAGGATTGGAAATAAATTTCAGCAAAACGGAATAGCTAACAATGGAAGATCAATTGAATAATTTGGAAGTAGAAGAGAACTTAGATATAGCTGGAGTTAGCAAATTCAAGTAGCTTGGATCGTTCATCACGAAAAACGCAAAGACAGAAGACGATATAAAAAGTAAGTTAGGACAAACACGAATGTGCATAAAACATCTGCATCCAATTATCTGGAATACACACATCATCAAGAAGACCAAAACAATTATTTACAACACAATGGTTTAAAGCATTTTGACATATGGCGCCAAAAATAGGCCATAAATAAGAACAAGAGAAAAATAACAGCAGTAGAGATGTAGTACTGGCGGATGTGTTGCGAAGTGACAAGACTAGATCGACTAACAAATTACAAGATACGGAGAAGAATGAAAGTATATCAAAATATAATCACATATATAGAAAAGCAAAAACTATCATGGTATAGACATGTAAGAAGAGCATCAGATATATGGATAAAGCGAGCCATCGACTGGAGCCTTAGAGAGCCTTAGAGAGAAGAAAAAAGGGAAGGCCTAGGTAATTGTGGCGGAACGAAGTGGATGAAGTGATGGAGAAAAGAAACCTAGAGGAGGGAAAGGAAGGGTAGAAAGAAGACGACGTCATTTGTAAATAAAGGAAATAAAAAAGTCCTGAAGATACAAAAATAAAAATCAACTGTGATCAAATGTTAAAAAAGGAACATATTGTAATCAAATGGACGGAAATGACAGGCATGTAATACAGAGTAAATACCGAAAGATTAAAGAGGAACGTTACAGTACCCATACACAGAAAAGGCAATATTACAAAAGAGACAACTACAGTCCAATATGCCTACCATCAGGGCACTAAAAATATATACCATAATAATAGCAAATAGAAATATACAGGAAAAATTATAATTCACCTACTGCATGTGTAATATAATATAAAAGAACTGCAATGGTACGACCACCTAATTCTAATAAATGGTAATCGATACCGGAAAAAGATATTTGAAATGAGATGTAAAGAAAAAAGAGTTAGAGGAATCCATAATTTGTTTTTATAAAATTAGTAAAAATTACAATGCCTACTTGTTGCAAGAAGTGCAAAACTACCATTTATATTTACAAAACTAATTGCTTTTACAAATTACTAAGCCAAGGCATACACTAGACATACCAGAAGTTTTGTCATCAGTCCAATGTCAAAAAATGATTTCAATAACTTTAAAAGTGTTACATATCACTAACACTTTTTTTGCTGCCTCCCGGTCTATAACGATTATCAAAAATGCCCAAAGTATTTAATAGATTTGTCTATATAAGCCTTAATAATTTATATAAGAAACGAATGCATACATACAATTACACATATAAATTTATAATCATCGACTTTACTTTTAAACCTCATTCTAAGTAAGTGAAAAGTTGATATCGTTAAAACATCAAGATTAAAAGTCCTATACATAAATTACACTTAATGTTATTTATTATTTAAAACATCATACTTTATATTTACTATTCCATGTGTATAAAACATTTGAAAATAAATGCAGTTTCACTGCTACAATTTCTTACCGTCGTACTTTCTCCGATTTTGATTTTATAGCTGCAATAAGACAATAAGTGCTTCCGATCGTCGTATTTCATTAAAATGAGAAACGTTAGCAACTTTCTAATTGGAATTCTATCGCAACAACAAATCTTGATCAATAAAACAAATTCCCTATATTTCAAAAGAAATTGTCAAGATTTTTTCTAGATCTTATTGCTTTATAATATTTTTATGGAATTTGTTTCTATTCCATCTTTAATTAGTTAGTCATAAAAGTCATCGGATCCATTAGCATACTCAGGCCAAAGCAAACATTAAAGTAACAAGCTTCTACACATGTGGTGGTAAAGCAGAGAAAATTTCTAAGATAAGGCCTATCAGACGAAACTTTATGTACATTTAATGCAGATAATATAATAAAAAACGAAAATTATTTTTAGCTCTCGCTGTGTTTGCACAGGAATACAAACACAACAAATTGAATAGATTAAAATGCGCCTTGAACCACGCAATGTTTGAAAAAAGAAACAACGCAGCGAGTTGTAGAAACCACCAGAAAGATGGTTAATTATCTAAATTTTGCAAGCAACAATGACCGTTTCGATCGAGCCGTGAGAGCAAGCGAATGAGCGGTGGCGTACAACGGTACAGGTAGGTTTACCGTGCACGTCTACGCCTCACGAAATACACACCTAGATTCATAAAATAATAGATTTTATTCGCCTGTGTGCTCGCCGCTCAGCAGAGGTGCATTGTATACAAAGAGCGGGTATGCCTGGTATTTCGGAACGAAGAATGGGGCGACGCATGAATATGTAAATAATTACGCCGTTCCGTTTTGTTGCGCCAATACCGCGGATGCTTTTAAATACAATATATTCTGTTGCTGCTTAAGAAAATTTACTTCCAAGTGTTCTACGTGGTAATCAGCTGCTTAATTATAATCATAATGGCTTCTTCCTGCTCCTTCTGCCGTACATGATGTAAACTTATGTAAGCCTTCGTATATTATTAATTATAACCATAATAAAACCATAGAATAGTTTGAAGTTATAAACTTAATAACGAAAAGAAAAACAATATCTAATTATACAAGACAAAAAATATATTCGAAAACTACCAATATTTTCGTTATGTTGGAAGCTATAAATGTAAAAAACTCACAATTTAAAACAATACAAAATTACAAGTTACTATAAAACTAGATAAAAGATTCTCAAAAAATTCGAGCCTCATGTACGAAGACAAAAAAAGTACAACGATCATAAAACAGGTACGGATAATTATAACTCTTAGAAAATAAGTGAAAGTGAAAATAGCAGACAAAATTAAATTCTATACACATATAAGCAATACGAGAATGTAAGCCATTAGTAATGAGTGAGCTTTTTGAACTCCTTCGTTTGTTTTCTATTAGGAATTACTTCCTAAAGTTTGTGTCTATAGTCAACGTTCATCTCTCTCGTCTTATTATGCTATTTTATCCTTATTAACAAATAATATATAAACATTTTTTTGACCTTTTGTTATATCCTTACCTTTAAACTTTAAACTTATTAACACTAGATGGTTAGCTATAAAATTCGTAGTAGTATTGGGCATTGGTGTTAAAATTCTAACGACCCGCGAGGGAGGACGGCCTGCGAACAGAGAAGTTAAGGTTCTCATATGTCCGCCACTGTGCCCAGTCGTCACCTATCATCTCTGATGCGAAGCGATGTGGCAAGCACTGTACCTTAAAAGACCGCCATTATTACCCCCTGTTCCGAGTGAATGCAGGTAATCATAGTAGAGTACGCCACCCGCCAGGCGTCAAAGAGCTCCGGGAAGGGAACCCGGGTCC
Source organism: Sinelater perroti (assembly GCA_036346155.1). Classification (NCBI taxonomy): domain Eukaryota; kingdom Metazoa; phylum Arthropoda; class Insecta; order Coleoptera; family Elateridae; genus Sinelater; species Sinelater perroti. The sequence goes on from JARFIY010000001.1 coordinate 22,650,353, forward strand.
GGCCGCAGTCCAGCCTCAACCACGGGACCACGCTGGCTCCATTGGGCACTGGTTGATTTTTTTTTATTGTTTTATTTAGTTAAAACGAAATCTCTTTTGATCTCAACAGTTTTGAGGGCCTTTTCCTCAGGCAGCTTCCTTCTAATTTCGATCTAAATGATATATTCAACTTTTAAAGTATGTCATATAAAAATAAATCTTTACTATTAAAAGCTCTATTGTGCAAAGTACTGGTTGTTCAGTCAATGCGACTGTAATCGATGAACGTATATTTAAGATCGACCACCTACTTCAAACTGGACATTGTTGCCATATCGGTAAAAGAACAAAAAGTTTCGTTTCAATTTAACTCAACTATAAGATTTCATTTAAGCTAGTATTTACTCTTTATACATAAAGGGTGATACAAATTGAACATGCGGTCGTTCTTTCAGTGAAATTTCCATAACGCTTCTCATAGTTGTGGCTCTATTTCAGCAATTACATGTCTAATATTCTCTTTTAGCCCAAAAATTGTAGCAGGTTTATTTTATCAAAGAGCTCCGGAGGAAAAACTCTAATGGGGTTACATGGCAAGACCGCGGTGGCTAACCGATGTCAACCCTCTGCGAAAATTCGGTTTGAAATTAAGTGAGTTTTTCACGTGTGATATATGGCTCAGTCTTGTTGAAACTATGCCATTCAAGTTCAAATCGTTGGTTTCATTGAAAAGAAAAATAGTTGTTTAGCATTTTGTGATGCGTATACCATTTAGGGTAACAGCGTTGCCAGTTTCGCCGTCAAAAAACTAAAGGCTAATGATTCTGCCAGGCGACAACACACACCGAACAGTGCATTTTGTAGATGTAGATGTAGTGAATGGCACGTGAATTTTCGCTACCAACGATGCAAAAATTTTGACCATTCACAAAGCCACTTAAAGAAAAATGAGCTTCATCGCTTAAAAAGAGTTTTTTTTTGTAATAATCGCACTAACTTCTATGTTATCTAAAACCTAGTTCACAAATATACAGCGTTTGTGGTAATCTTTGGTGGACTTTACCATGTGTTTAGATATCAACTGTACAAATGCAAATTTCTACTATAGAATGCAATTCAAATTTTAAAGTTTAATTTGGGCCATCCTGTATAAATACCGAATGGTAGCAGCTTTTGTTTTTGTTGTTTACTACTTTTGTACACTTTATTTCCATTTTTCTTTCCAATGTAATTATTGTTTTTCAATTAGCCTTTATATAATTTATTAGTTTCTAAAGTAACATATTGTTTACTTTTATTTTTTGTTATTAATTAATGATTAATCATGAATTTTTGTAAAATATTGATTTAGTAATGATGGTATTATTAAGTGACGAAGCCATGTTGTCCGTTCGTCCGTCCGTCCGTCCAAGCAATAACTCGAGAACGGCTGGAAATTTCCAAATTCTGTTTTCACCAATCGACAGGTGACCAAAAAGGCTTATTAGCGTTAGTGACCTTTATGATTTCAAATTTTCAAAATAGCAACATAAGACATGTAGCATATCATTCAACTCGTCTTTGAACATTGATTAATTTAAACATAAAACTTTGAAATACTATATGACCTTTAACTTGGAAACGCGATTTCTCAAATTTGGGAAACTGCTTTGCCACTTCGCTATGCGTTGCAAGCTTTGCAACTTTTGCTTTAGACACGTTTCTCAAAATGTCAAAAAAACAGTTGTGTAGAATTTTATGATTGTCGTAATATAAAGTTAATTGAATTATCAACGAACCTAAAAAGTTCGTTACTGAATTCTATATGTCTGTCGGTCTGTCTGTCGCTGTCACAAAATTATGGATTTTTTAAAATTTTAAAATGGATTCTTATAGGAAATTTTACGCTGATTTCAAAATCGGAATCAAAAAGTTTCTATCTCGAATAGTTTTCGAGATATTCGACTTCGAATTTCGGGAAAATTTTCGACATTACGATTTTAAATGTGATTCTTATGGGAAATTTTACGCTGAATTCGAAAATGAAGAAAAAATTCTATGTCGAATAATTTTCCAGGTATTCGATTTAGAATTTTCCCGAAATTCGAAATCGAAATCGAAAGGTTTTTTTTAAGTTCGTTCTGAGATTGCTTACAGAGCAATCTCTTCGCCGGCCCCATGTTTTATTTTTGAATTTTTATTTTAATAATACATTTTTCACGATCTTTCTAGTTTTAGGCTTTTATACATTAAAATGAGAAGCCTTACGTAGAGAGCAATGTCGTCTGTCTGTCCGTTCTTTTATTTTTCAACTTTTGATCAAGGCAGCTTTCAAGCTGGAGACAAGTTTATATTTCTGTCATTTCTGACATTTGTCAAGCCTTATAATTTTTGATCTGTAATAGATAGAGAAATAACGTTTTCAGTATTCAACTAAGGGCTATAAGTCAAGTCAAATCTCGAGACCGGTTTGACCGTTTGCCGTGGCCGCAAATTTTTGTTTATGTATAGAACCCCCGGACATATGTGGAACCGAAGTTCCACGTCCGTACTTGTTTCCTTTTTCTCTATGGTTTATTATTATACTGGTTTCTTCATATACGCCGATACTGTTTTTATTGGGAGATTTTCTATTTTACAAATGATTATGTCGCTGATCGAATTTCAATTGCTTTGCTCTTTTTTCTCGTATTTTTTTCTTTCGTAGCTGTATTCTCATAAATAAAATTATAAAGCATGAATGTGCATAATGAAAATATTTAATTGATTATGTATTAGGAGAACGGCGGGTAATATGGACCAATTAGTAGGTAGCAGCACTATACACGGTCTAGCCTATTCAACCCGCGCAATTGTGCAATGCGCAGAGAGTTTGTTTACTTTACTAAGCCGTGTCGTTTATGAGTGATCAATCTTTATTTGTGAGCTTTCAGGTTTTTTCCTCGAATAATTTTTACCATCACCCTGAGTCATTACAGGTTAGAACAGATTTATGAAACTAGAGTTATTATTTACTCTATTAACATAAGACACTGACCGTTTCGTTCGGTTTGCTCTAACCTCTTACACTATCCGCCATGTTTTCATATTAATGTGGATCGGGTAGTCTGGGCCATGTCTGTTTCGGGTGGTATGGACCCCGTAACCAATTTGTCTTTTTTATGTTTTTAGGACACTATCCCAAGATTTAAGAAGAACCCGAAAAGAGAAGGTCGAGAAGAGTGGCCAGGGGTGATGTTCTAGAAAATATACTTTCTGAATGGGCTGCGTCCGACCAACAAGCACTTTGCAAAGGAAGTTAAAAGCTATTTCAAATAAGAAGTCGACTGAAATGAAACCACAGATGGGGTGTTTTAAGGCAACCTTTGAGGAAAGATGTGAAGCTCAGTTAGTAGGTCATATAAAGGATTTAGATGCGAGACTAATGTCCTTATCCAAATCAGAGTTGTTGAAGCTGGCCTTTGACCTGGCCGAAAAATTAAATGTTAATCACAGATTTCATAAAGGAAAAAATGGCTGGTAAAGATTTTTATGCCAGTTTTATGAAGAGGCATGCGCTACAGAAAACCAGAATCAACTAGTGTGATGCGGTGTGTAGGGTTTAATAAGCCACAGAGAAAAGCCACTCTTAGAAAAACATTCCTTTCGACCGTCCAGAATCTTTAACGCAGACGAGACGGGCGTTTCATATGTGCACGAAAATGACAAGGTTATTACACTGAAAGTAAAACGTCAAGTTGGGAAAATGACTTCAGGAGAGAAAAGGCGCAATGTTACATTTATACTCTGCATGAGTGCAACCGGGCAAAAAAGAATGACCGTCTCATGATTGGTGCTCCAACCGAAAACATTAGTTTTCCAACTCCTACTGGATGGATGACAGCTGAGGCTTTTCTCAAGTGGCTTGAGCACTTTGTTTCCTTCATAAAACCCTCCGCAGAAAATCCTGTCTTGCTGATCGTAGATGTGTAATCATGTTTGCTCGTGAAAACCATGTCCACATGTTAAGTTTTTCTGCTCATACTACGCACAAGTTACAGACTCTAGACAGATCGATCATAAAGCCATTTAAAAACTGCTACAACACTGCTTGCAGTTTATAGATGAGGGTTAATCCAGGCTCAAGAATCAATGATTATGACATTGTAAAATTAGTAGATTTCACTGATTTGGACTTTACGGACAGTGAGATCTCAAATATTCCACAAGTACCGCTTCCTGAGACGACTTCTAAAGGAACTGCTGTTGCTACATCTAAGGTTTCTTCTTCGAGCTCACCAGCAGCCTTGCCAGCCTCTCCTTAATCTGCTCCCAAGGCAAATTCTAGAATCTCTTCTAGGGAGACCATAACTTCCTCCGAAACAGTAACCTCACGACAACTTTCTGATTTTGAAAATGTATTAAAAGAAATATTGACATCAACGTCAGTGAAAAATATGTTGACTAAGAAAAAATTTGGAAAACCAAAAAGGTGAACAGATAAGGTTAAATAAACAAATAAAATTTTCAAAACAAAAACAAAAGCTGACTAACAAAAAAAAGGAACGAAGCAAAATGTTTGGTTTTGATAATCCTACACCAGCCACTTCTCAAAATAACGTGAATGCGGAGAAACTCATGAAGAAAACTGGATCTAGTGTAAAGCATGTAAAGGCTGGGTACACGAGCTCTGTGCGAACATTGATGACCAGGATTTTTACTTTTGTGATTTTTGTAAGATAAAGAAAGGAGTTGTAATACATTATATATTAATTTGAACAAAAAAAATTTTTTTTTACTTGTATAAACCTAATTATTTTGATATTGCCCATACTACCCGACAATTTTTAAAATGTTTAAAATGTAAAGTTACAACCAATTGCATTTTATGTTATATTCACTTCATATATTGCTAAATATATTCTTAGTACTTCTGGTAAACTAGTTCAAAGTTAATTTTTATCACTCATAACCGATTTGGACCATAAATATTTTTTTATTTTCCTTTTTCCTTAAGGGGCCCTTACTAGCCGCCGTTCCCCTATAAGTAGACGAGCTTTTTAATTTTTTTTTCTAAATTAACATCAGATATGTGAAATTTCTAATAATACCTTTCTGAGAATGTGAAAGTGTGTTCATTTTTACTACAAAATTACAACTAAGTGCACACAAATTTTTTTATATATGTTATACAAAGCTTTCAATGAAAGCACGCAAATATTTATGATTCCTAATTTTCTGTTTGTGCTTACAATATGCTATAGGTTATTTGTAGTAAACAAGACTCGGATTTATGTGATAAATACCTAATGAATTACAAAATATGGAGTGTGATATGTTATCAAATTGTGAGCAAATAATAAATATATTATAATTATAATTGAAAAGTAAAACCAAATTTATAAAATGAAGGATAATTCACTAGTTATTAGCTGATTCTAAATAGTAACACACAATACTGGTTTGTTAAATATATCCATATTATGCACAAAAATTTTTAACATTAATGTCCTGTACAAAAAAGAACTAGCGTAACGGGTTTTCTGTCAGCTTGAAGTACAATTACTTTGATTAATGTAAGACATTCCCCAAAATAGTTTAGTGAGCTTATTTTGGTATACATACTCCATAATAAGAAGAAGTTACACTTCGTTAAATTTGGACGGAGTAAATTTTCAAATTTTCTGAACGGCAAAGAAGGAAACTCACAGCCATAGAAATGAGATAATTACGAAAAATTGCGGGTAAAACCAAAATGGATAAGATCAGAAATGTCAGGACTTGGATCGAAGACCTGAGTTGTGCAGTGGTAAAAACGGGCATCCCCTGAGAGCAAGCAAAAAGGTAACAAAACACATTTAGCACTTAAAAATAAGTATGGAAAAACTGATCAATACAGAGAATACACTCAAAGGATAAATACGCTAAGAACTACATATGTGACTATATAAATTTAGAGACGGTGTTGGAAATGGACTATATCTCTCAATGTTTTTTAGTATTAGTTACGAAAAAAACAGAAGCGACAACTCTCTTCGCTGTTATTTCGCGTTAAATTATACAATAGCAACAATATTCATTTATGACCTTTGAATCATAAATGTTTCAAACTCTGCAATTTTATATATTGAGCAAATCATCTAAGTAAAAAAAGCATAACAGTCCACAATCAAGCAATTCATGACATCAATGTAATAGTTTGACGATTTTAAAACAGTTATTTTATAGAAATGATTTTAAAGTGAGCTTTTCCTACCTTTTCTAACATCCCCCTTGCAACAGTCATTTAAGTGTTGCACGATTTACAACATATTTTTGCACACGAAAATCCGGCAACGCGGCTAGGAAGTCTCCGCAAACTAATTGTGGCATGTTAAAATATGTTACAAAACGTGCAACACTAAAGGTTTGTAAAAAGGAAGTTAGCAGGGTTGTAAACGAGGCTTATAATCAAATTAGGGCGCACTCCACAAATTTACACCAGAATCCTTGTTATAAAATAACTCGCGGAACCACAGAAACATGACGAGGCGCACTTAAAAGGGTTAGAACAAGGGGTGCAAAATCTAACGACGAGCTATAAAAGCTAGAATGTGTTTCCTACTTTATATAGTTTCTACAACATAATTCTTTCAAAGTACTAAACAATTACCTCGTTTTCTCTTGTCCTTGTTAAAATCATATTAAATAATATAGTTGACATTTGTGATCTAATCGGTGTAAATTTAGAACTTCACTGTATATCTGGATCTTATAAGATACAAAAAATTAAAATTCGTCAGGATAATGTTTAACAATAAGGAAATTCTAGTTGAATAAATTGTAGCGTGTCTAAGTTTCCGTTTCTCCTCCACTGATTTATGTGCATTGGAGATTCACATTTGTGAAAACAGAAAAAAGACAAAAAAACTGAAAAATAATTTAAGATAATCTGATTTACCTTTGAAATATTGACAAAAATATGCATACGTATACAAATAAAAAAACGTTGCTTATAACAATTGTATATAAAATTTTCTCGCTGCATATAAATTTTACTAATTCGAAAACTGTTAGTGTTAGTCAACTGTTTATGTTGTTTTTTAAAGTAATCTCATTGAGTTCTATCGAATTCCCTAATTTGTATATGGGTGAAGTAGAAGTACTGTTTCGAATGTTTTGTACAAAAAAATCAAGTTTTCATATTTTTCTCAATTTCAAAATTCGATCGCTTTGCAAAATCTTCGGTACGATTACACAGGGTGATACAAATTGAATTTTAGGGTTTGAATTGGGAGGCGTTTGGGTTTCGTGAACTGTAGAAGTTTGTATTTGTACAGTTGGTATCTATTCACATGCCACTAAAGACCACCAGAAACAAAGTACATTTGTAATCTGAATTTTAAAAATTCGGATATTTACAAAATATTCATTATTGAACAACGCGGCTCATTTTTCTTGAAATGGCTTTGTGAACTATCAGAATTGTCGCATATGGGGTAGTGAAAATCCACATGCTATTTACGAAAAAGCAATACATTCACAAAAATTAACTATTTGGCGTGCATAGTGGGCTGGAAAAATTATTGGTCCGTATTTTTGTGAGGACGAAGCCAATCACCGATGTAGACTTGAATGACATGTGGTTTCAACAAGATGGAGGTTACACAGCACGTGAAACACACATTTTATTAGGTGTATAAATAAGTTCTCAGCTTTTTTCTGCAAAATTAAAGTTTTATTTAAAAACAAAAAAAAAAAGCTCAAGTATCAAAGTATTCTCCGTTGGCATCGATGACCTTTTGCCATCTTTCGGGTAGCTTGCGAATTCCCTGGTGATAGAAGTTCACCGGCTTCGAGACGATAAAGTTATCGATGCATTTTCGGGCTTCTTCTTCTGTTTTGAAGTGCGTATCAGCCAAGTGATGCTGTAACGACCGGAATAAATGATAATCGCAAGGGGCCATGTCTGGGCTATACGCTGCATGTGGGAGAAGTTCCCAGCCTAACGCGAAGATGTGTTCTTGCGTCGCCTTCGCAACATGTGGTCGGGCATTATCATGGAGCAGGATGACTTTGCGACTTCCTTGTCCAGTAAATGGCCTCTTTTCTTCGATTGCGTCGCTCAAATTGATGAGCTGCTGTTGGTAGCGATCCACCGTACCTGTTTCACCTGCTTTCAAGAGTTCATAGTACAGCACAACTTTCCAATCCCACCAGATACAGAGCAAATTCTTTTTGGCGTGGACATTGGGAATTGGAGTCGATGTCGAAGGTTTGCCAGGGTCTACCCATGATTTTTTGCACTTGGGATTGTCGTACAAGATTCATTTTTCATCGCCCGTAATAATTTTATGCAGAAAATCCTTTTTTCGGTTCCTTGAAGGCAAATGGTGTGCGGTGTCATGCCATCGATTTTTGTTGTCTTCGGACAGTTTATGCGGAACCCATCTGCCTTCCTTTTGTATCTTACCCATTGTATGCAAACGTCTGCAGCTCATCCGTGTCAAATGTTTGAGGGCGTCCAGCACGTGGTTGATCTTCAAGACTAAACTCTCCTCCGAGAAATCTTTGGTGCCACTTTTTGCACGTTGCATGACTTACAGCATTCTCATCATATGCAGCACAAATCATTTCGGTGGCTTCAGCAGCGTTTTTCTTAAGATGAAACGCGAAGTGGATAGAAAATCGAATTTGCTCTTTTGTGATTGCCATTGTGAACACAGCTGATTATTGAGGTTATGTGCATCAAACGCCAAATCGCATGATGTTTCGAAAGACCAAATGTCATTGCTTTAAAACCGCAAGAGGGCGGACTAATACGTTACATGTAAACGGTGATTTGCGTCCTGTGAAATCTAAAGCTGAGAACTTATTTATACACCTAATACTACAAATTAAATTGTCTGGTGGTGTTATTTCGCAGAGGGGTGACATCTATTGGCCATCGCAGTTTTGCGATTTAACCCCATTAGAATTTTCCCCCTGGGGCTACTTAAACAAAAGGGTTTATATCAACAAATCTGTTACGATTCTGGGGCTAAAGAGAACATCAGAACATCAGTCGAATTTATGCGAAAGTATTGTGAAAAACTTTGCTTTTGGCCGAAATCATAGTTCATACAAAACTATCAAGCCTGTACCTTACACTGATAGCAATAAAATTCGGATTATTACAGTATTTTCACCCTGAAGTCTAATTTGGATCAGCTTGCAGTTTAAACAGTGTTTTTTTTTTATTTAAAAGATGATCACGTCGTGCAATATGAAGCTACAAAAGAAAATATACAAATAGAACAGTTTCTTTCATGATGATGACCTTTTCTAATATGACCGCATATTAAAATTGAATTTCTATTGAAAAGAAGAAATGTAGGATGAACAATAAATAGCGCAGTATTATTTCAGGTTTCAAAATACAGCTTGAAAAAAATCTATAAAATTTGCCTAGAGATATTGCGAAAAAAACACCCTTTGCATCTGAAGCATTTTAAAATGAAAAATAAATTTATCAAAATTCAAAATAACTTTGGAAAGTTTTCGTTGTAAATTTCGCGTAATTCATTGATCATTTCATATTTAGAATAAATTACACGTACACGCAAGTTAATAACACCACCCGCGTATGTTTACATCAAGAGAGCCCACATGGGGAATGGCCAAACGTGCATTTTACCACAAACTTCACACTTCATCGCCTTACAACAGGGAAGAGCGGAAGGAAAATGCGCTGCGTAATGTGGCATTCAACGCTACTCCATGCAGTTTAACTTCAAGGCGCTTGGCTAATTAATGTCGTTTGCGTTTTTATCGAAATCAGAGAGCAGGTTTGCACTGAATTTCTCGAACACACGGATCTGGAAAGCGCCTCCGGCCCGAGAGGAAAGAAGTGAAAGTTCGCTGCTTAACAGTAAAATCCAGCCAAAGGTACAAATCAAGGTCGAGGTAAAATTTTAGAAACTGAATTGGCGTGCGAAGTACGTAAGCATGCAGATGAAATGGTTTTACGGCCAAACTTCAGTGCACATTTGACTTTACCGTTAGAAAAAAGCTAAGACTAGGAGTTGGTAATGTTGATATACAGGTGTTTACCGTTTTGAAACTGCGGAAGGTTACTTTAACAGGCGTAATTAGCTAAGTACGTCAAACTATGGCTGCTTGAAATAACAGTAACCTTCAAATTTGATTAATTACATTTAATTAAAGCAAACTTGGAATTTTATATGTTAACGTACCCAGGATCATAGTTATTATTAAATAATAGTTTTTTAAACTACTCAAGTTACTTCAAAAATGCACTAAATATTGATTGATGCACAGTTAAGTAGTAATAAAATTGCAACTTTTGAACGGCGGATCTACTAATTAATTAATCAGAATTGATCAGAATACTTTGTAATGATTAGTTTTAATACGAGAAACATTTATAATTTGAAAATACATAAATACATCAATATTCCAAACAATAAGATAAATGAGGTTTTAGTACAACTTATAAATTTATTTCTCTCAGGTTAGTTTCAGTAAAAAAATCATCGAACCTTTTAGAAAGCTATTTTTTTATCAACTTTCGTGGTTAACTGCGCCATGACAATTACGAGTTACTTAAGAACAATAAATAGAAAGGTTTACAACGTTTCATTTTTAGGCGTTAAGGTTACTGGCGGATTTTTAACTTCATTGAGCAACTGCAAAACCAGACAAGCGTGGGTGAAATAGCTAGAGGGCGGAATATCATTTGTTGGTTTTTAAGCAACAGAACAACTTATTTGCATAAGGCAACATTTCATCATCAGTATTTACTAGCAATACGGCACTGCCGTTTCGGGCAAACGTCCATGCTACCGTGTATTTCTCCACCACCATAAAGAAAATCTGAAACTCACCACTAGGAACCACGAGTGATTGCTGAGATCTCCTACCGCGCCGCTGATGCGAAGGCTGCAGCCCAGGGGCAGAAACAGCCCGTTTCGGTGCGGAAGTCGAAAACTTGCTGAAGCCCGGGGGGCGGTAACGAGCACTTTTCACGTTTTGTTGCAAGAAGTGGTACATGCTATGCGCTTTGTACATGGTCGTCGTGGGTGCTGTGGTAGTTGGAAGGCGAGGGAGAGAATTGGTGGTGGCAGTGCTTGTTTGAAGGCTTCTCGGCAGTGTGGCTCGGTTTTCTAAATCTTCATCTTCGTCGTCATCTTCGCCATCTGCGGAGCCGCCGGAGCCAGATGCTGCATCTGGCACGCTGGATCTTCTTCTTGTCGGCCGGATCGCAGATGACACCCATAACTTGTCTTCACTGCTTCCACCCCCGATGCTGCCGCAACTGCGAACTCGATCTAGTTGTTCTCTACTCAGACTTTTATGGCTGAACATTAAATCGCCCGCAGAACGCCTCTTTGCTGCAACAGCTAGCGCCGATGCAGATGCAGAACCTTCAGAACCTAAGATCGACAGCTTGTTCCTTGAATCAGTTGCCATCAGAGCAGACTCAAAACTTCCACGCCAGCTAAAGCGTTCGTAATCGCTGGTCTCCCGTTCTTCAGCAATATCGGATACCCCGCTGCTCGATTGATGTAAATTTCGGGTTTCTCCAAGAAGTAGATCGTGAGAGCGACTCCTGGGCAGTAAATTATAGGAAGTAATTGTTTCATCTAAATTATTCAATCTGTCCGATAAATTATCGGCTGCACTGTCGTCGTCTTCCGTGGTTGTACTAGACGCGTTTGATAGCTTTTGATGCAATCTTCTGTGATAATGCCTGGTTTTTGGACTATTACTAGTGTGACTTTCCCCACTTGATACCTCATGCATTAACGCAACCAATCGGCTCCCAATATGATGCATAACTTTGGCAATTAACGGGGGAGAACTGTGGGGCGTGTGCGGAGCTTTCACGCCGACAATATCACCAGTAGCCATTTTTTCGAACGATGCCACTAACTTTTGGTACACAAACGCGGTCTCTTTGTTTAAACCGCACGACTCGTCAACACCTTCCGCTTTAATTTCGCCCTTTTCGTAATCCTCGGTGACCGTATCAAACTTATTTATAATTTCTTGGCAACTATCAGATATTTGTTGTTGTAAAAGTGATTTATTGCACGCGGTCGTACCCTCAAGATCGGAGCTTGTGTAATCCGATGAGTCATACGAATCACTCCACGTGTCTTCGCTACTAAGGTATTCGACAATTTCACGCACTTGGTCATCGCGTATGCCGGGAACGGTTTTCATTAATCTCGTTAGCTCGTTTTCAAAATACACCAACTGTGGGGGCTTATAACGATTTTTAAAACGTGGACTGGGAATTAATTTCGGCGACCCGTGGCTTCCGAGTACAGGAGTCGTTGGTTTAGATGCTGGTCCGTTTTGAGTGCTGCTATTGGCAATCATCGTCTTGAAGAATTGCCTCATTTTACACATCATTAAATTCGTTTCTTCGTCTGAACTCCAATTGTTAAAGCTGTCCTTTCTAGTTAACGAGGTTGCAGGTGGCGTCGAAAGCGGCGTCGATTTGTCATCTGCTTTTTTTTCTTCCATGATCCTCTCTAGTTCTAATTTTAAATCACTCTTCGAATTAGTTAATAATTCAGCAGTGGATTCGCGCTGTTCTTTTATTAAATCGTCACAACTTCCAATAAAACCGCTGTCGCGACTTTGTTGTTTTCTATTATTTAAATGATCTGCAGTAATCGTAGTAGACAAGTCCGGCTGCGGTGTTTTGTGGCCGTCTTCTTCTGATCGGCATTCATTTTCATTAACTTCCTGAGTGCTTTCTAATATTTTCGATTCCTCAGAAGAATTAGATCCATTACCAGCATTTCTAGGTTTTTTGCTTTTTTTGCGTTTCACTGTATCAAATTGCCCTTCGAGTTTCTCGAAATTATTGCTATCTTCGTTAGTATCAGTATCAGAGCTAGATAAATCTTCAGAATTTACCTGATTATCGCCTTGATGTTGTTCCGTTCCGGAAAGTTCGCTGTTGGCTAGCAGATTATCTAAAGAGGATGAATGGGACCTCCCGGTACCTCGAGCCCTAACGAGTCGCTTTCTTCTTTGTTCGGGACTGGGGCGCCCTTCACTATCACTACCCACACTTCCATCAGAATCCCTCCGTTCGGCCGTAAATCCCATGAAACCACTAAGAAAATATTTCTCTAACCTAGATGATGCTAATTCGGCTGGATCTATGCTGTCGTTTGAAACAACCTCTTCTGGAGCACCCAATGAATCCATTCCTTCGCTGCAGATACTACTGGTTTCGGATAAGCCATCGTCGCGAGCCGAATTAATAGACGTAACATTACCATCACCAAGGCCAAAGAAAAAATATTTCTCCAAATCGGTAGCAGATGCTGGTCTAGTTTTCTTATTAACAGAAACCTGTTCTACTTCGCTCTCTTCGCAGCTTTCTTCGACAATTGTGTGCAAAGTAAAGTCGATAGCTGAACGGTGATATCCACGGAGTTCATCTTCTTGGTCAATTGCGGCAGTGCACGTGAGAGTAACTTCATCTCCGGAAGAAGATTCGTCGCTGGGAGTGCTGTGCGCGATGTCGCCATCGTTGCTCAAGTTTTCCACCCACGAGTCGTCATCTGCTAGGCCATCTTCGAGGCACACCACCGCCGATAACGTATCTCCACCCGTTACAACAGTCACGCTCTCCCCGCATTGCTGCTCCTGATTGTCTGTGTGCATCGGGGCGTCTGAACTGGCAACTACCGTGACATCGTAATTGTCTTTAGGCTGCGCTACAACGTGCGCCGGACTTGTAGCAACACCGGTTGGTTGAAGCGGCGAGGAAGCACGCGCCGGTGAATTTTCCAAAGTTAGCGTAAAATAACCAGACAGTGGCTGTTCGCCATCTGGGTCTGCGTTAACATTTTTGTCTTTTTGATCCTGCCAGTTCGTATGGCGTACTACTACGTCGTTATCAGGTACTAGGGTGGTTGTGTCACTCGTCACAACACTAACTTGTGGGTAGGGGGAGGCGGGTTCCTGCGTAATCATGACGAGACTAGTGTAGCGGGCGGCATGACGAGGCACACTATCATCCGGTTCGCTCGCGACTGACACACCTGCCCGCTCACCTCGCGTGCTCTCCCCGTTCCCCACCGCTGCAATAAGTTCGTCGGACCGGATACCTGAGCTCGTGCTCATATTGTGTTCTGCGTTAATAAGCGAAGAATCGCTCGCCAATAACTGCACTTCCTCTTCCTTCTTGGCGTCACTGTAGTAAGCGTTATCTAGATCGGCACGAATTTTGTACGCGCTAATCGGATCACTAAACTCTTGGGGTAACTCAGCATCACTGGAATGGTGCGACTCGGCACTTACGTCCGATAAACCCGGGCTCGCAGATAAACAATCACTATTTTCTTTAAAATCAGCTACGTTCGATGCCTCTAAATCTTCACCGCTTGGTAAGTTGTCATCAATGAAACTTGAACGTAATAATGCACTGCACCCATCACCAGTAGAAATAGGCGAAACATTCGTTTTATTTTCATCAATATTACCATCTAACACGGGTTTTGAATCTGATTCAACTGATGTTTTTGTTTCATCCCGATTGTTAATGCCAATAGCTTGCAAATTAATTTTTGTGGCTTCAAAGTTGCCCTTATTTAGTTCAGTCTTGTTATCACAGGTTGTTACTGCGTTCTGAGTAGATGGTTCAGATGAATCTGTAAAAACTCTTTCTATTATGTCATTTTCTGATAACATTTTCATGTGTGTTAAAACAACGGTGCAATCCTTTTCTGTGTCGGTATCATTATCAGAGGAGTCTGTATCGCTGTTATCGCTATCATCAACAACTGACGATGCGGACGACGTCGACGATGACGAAACATTGGTATTTACAACTAAAACTCTAGAGAAACGCTTTGGTTTTTGATCAGCCACGGTACCGGTGTCGTTACTATCTGTGTCAGCAGAACCCGATGATGACATGTCATCTTCCCTTACGGAGCTTTGAGACATTCTGCTATCTTCTTCGTCACAATCACTGCTTACTTCACTGCTAGGCAGAGCGTCGTCGCTTTCCCTCGTGTCTCCGCCGTTCACGTTGTAGGTGCGATGCACTTTTGGTTTTTCATTATCGTCGGCTTCGTCTGAACTACATTCTGATGATTCTGAAGAAGACATGTTCGCATTTTCGCACGCTAAATGGCCGCATAAGCTTTCCGAAAGTTGGTTAACAAAGTCATATTCCACTCTTTCAAAATTATGCTGTTTATCGGTCCTGGGGTCGTTTATATCGTCGTTGTTAGAGCGAGGTCCTTCGTTCAGTTCATTATCGTTTACATTAACTAAACTATTTGCTACCGATGACGTGCTTTCCTCCTCGGACGCAGCGCCGAGCGGTGGTTTATCGGAGTCTTCTGTCAAGTCCACCTTCATTTCGCGGTTTGCGCTGCTTGCACACGTGCCCGAGTCCGAACTATGACTAATAAACTTTTGATCAGCTGCAGCTGGCGGTGTGTTACGCTCCGATGCCACTAACATGCTAGCGTTTGTATCCGTTGCGCACTCGCCCACGAGACTGTTTTGTGCGGTAGAAAACGGCGAACTCGATTCACCTGTTGTTATCAGAGGCCAGATAAGAGCGGCTTGATTAACGTACGGCCATAGGGATCGCGGGAGCGCACGCACACGTGATCTGAACGGCTGATCGTAAAAATCTGTCCCGTACCGAAGCAACGGACCATGAGGCGACCAGAGTCCAGGAACCGGCACGGGAATCGGTACCGGTACGGGAATAGGAACGTATTGGGTTGGCGACCCACAACTCTGGCATAAGCCGCGCCGAGGTGGATCGACAACACCTTCCGGTTGATGTACGCACTGAAGAGCTATGTCTTCCATCGTGGGCTCGCTTCGCAGTAAGTCTGTTTGATCTTCAGGCTCTCGAGATCTTATAAGAAAGCTTGTGCTATCTGATGAAGCTGGCGAACCAGTATCCAATCTTGCAATGTCTTCGTCCGTTCCGGTGTCGGATTCTTTCGCTCTACGGTACACCAGAGGAGAACCGAAAGGTGATTCGAGACCGCTGCGCCTATACACACGGGGCGACCCAAACGGGGAGCTCCAGTTTAACAGAGGCCTAGTTCCAGAGCTCGGCTCGAAGTAGTCCCAGTCGCAGTCGTCGATGAGGAAGCTGGAGGTGGTGGAAGAGCTGTCGTTGTCGTCGACATCCTCTTCTTTGCTCGAGCTGTCGGAACTTATGAACACCAACTTGTAGTCGTCACCCTCGGGTAGCAAAAGGTCGAGAATTTCGGAATCGGGACCTCTACGCCAGCCTGTTCACGATACATAATGTCAGAACATTTCTACGATCTACAACAGCGACTGCCCTCCACCACAAGCGGCTATAGACTGTGCGCCCACATCGAGCATGGGCGCTTGTTATGGGCATATGCAGATAGCCAGAACATGTACACCTCCATGTTACACGTTACATTTTTATAAGCTCAAACGAATGCATTATCCAATCTTTAGCATATGCCCAGGTATCTAAGGTAGCATGCAGTTAAACTAGTCACGTTAGCAGTTTGATTAATTTGCTGTTTTTTTCAGATTGCATGTATAATTTGTAGAAGATTACTAATGGTGAAACAAAGAATGGATATGATGTATACAAAATCTAAACAGCAAAGTTACGAGATTAATGTAAAATTAGATGTTTATTCCAATTATTGGCCTTCCCAACAACAGTTTGGCGTGGGTTTCGGCAAACCTTTTGGTTAATTGCTTGAAAGTAACAATTTACACGATCGTTTAGTACAACAAATGCAGCAGTTCCCACTGACTGCCTGTTTTTGTTAGCAGTGCAGCGTCTATGTACGTTATCAAGAAGTAAAACGGTCGAGCCACGTCGCATTGCGGGCGAGTAACTCATAAGGAAGAACTGGGTTACTTCAATAAATTGGAAAGTTGGAACAAACATTATTTTGCATAATACAAGGTTAGTTACAGTAAAGCTTTTGTTAAAAGGCTCTGCATGAGTCAACATCTAAAATTAAAACAGGTAATATTAGCTTCGCACAAAGGGCGGACTTTCGTGCTTGACCCTTGACATCTCCATAATATAGCGTCTCGACTCGCTGTTGCAATAGACTCATGATTTTGTATTGCCGATTATGGGTAATAAGAGATCAGAATGCAAACAGCAATTTCACGTTCAGTGATTCTGCCTGGACTGAAATATCCGATAAACCGCTGTAGCTCCTAGCACGTAAAAATCATTTATCTTTTTCCTGGTAAAAGCACGTTGTTAGAAAAAACTTGAGTATGATAAAAAGGCAAGTGAAATTAATATGTACAGAGTATGTAAATTTTTTTAATATGATAGCAAGACAAATATCACTTCAGATACAAAAGTAGCAGACCTTACCTTTATAACTACCACTATTTTTTTATTATTAAAAGGTGTGGTGAATGTTATAAAACGCAGTCAATGCACAGAAAAACGAAATGATCCCTATAAAATATTTATTTGCCTCGGTAGATAGTTGTATTTTATGAAATTCTAATGTCATTTACAAGGTGCTTATAAAGAAAACGTCATATGACAAATTTAATTGTGTTTTTCGGTAAATAAATAAAATTTCGCCTGCGCTATTCAGGTTTTATTGTAAGAAAAGGAATTTTTTGTTATTGGAATATAAAACATTTCGGCCGTTTGACTTCAGCTTTCGTTCGATTGGGATGGCACAAAGAAACTTTTATAATCCACCCGGGGCGATTTCCAAAAACACATTGTTATGCTAAAAGGTATAGACAAGGAAAAGCCTGAGTTGCAACGTTATATTTTACAGCACTCGAAATGATTGTCATAGACTCTTCAGTTTCAATGCAAAATGAAATTGCCGTGGCATTATTTGATAACAAAGTCTCCGTGTTTAAGTAGGATTAGGAAGATTTGTCTGCGTTTTGGGCTGTAGCATACATTAATTGTTATATTAGTTTCTATTTTTTGAATATTCGGAAAACTATTTTTTGAAATATTGAAAAATTCTCCAACGTAATTACAGAATTTGTTTGTTACTACAATAGATCTGCAGCAAAAATGAGTATGAGTGTGATTGAGGTAGTTGTATTAACTTACTTTTTATAATAAATAATTTCTTTTAATTGTTCTGTGCTAAAACCTTCATTTTCTAATTTTGAAGTAACGTAATTAAAGCATTACATTTAAATTTTTTTTAATTTTATTTTTATTCTAATATTGGTTCCAGTACTAGTGAACACTACTGTTTGTGTTAAATAATGCTTATAAAAGATGATAAACAGAAAAAGGTTTCAAATATAGGAAATACAATAATTAAATATAATTTCCAATATGTAAATATTATGATGATTTTCGTGCCTCCAGGAGATCTTTATTATAATAAGAAGTGAAAATTAAAAATATTTAATTATGACATACTTGAAAATTCTTAATTCAAGCATACTCACCTATACTATGACGCAGTGATAACAAAATTTTATTTTGTTTTCACCATCAAAAGTTTCTCTATAAATTTTCAGCAGTAGCATATTGCTAATAAAGCAATTTAAAATACTAAATGTATATTGAGAACGCTCAATATTGCTATAAATCTAACAAACAAAAAACTATTAGACTGCAATGTTTCTATAAGTTGAACTAAAAATATTTTAAACAAAAAATGGCGCACTCATTCAAGTATCGTTATAAAAATTGGTGGAATTAGGGGGTTATTTAAATAATTAAAACTTTATATATAAAATACAATAATAATTGCTTAAGAGATCTATAAATAAAATTTCGTTTAATGTTTTCACTTTATAAGGTCCTAGTTATGATAATGAAAGTGTTTTTCAAATTCAAGTGCCGTCAGGATTTTACGCTTTACTTAGCTGAGTCGATTTCTGCGTTTGACAAGAAAATCTTCTACTTTTTATAGGAAGGTTATTCAAATTTCGCAGATTTTCAACTATTCGTGATTTCGCTTGAAATACAAATTAAATCCTATTTCATACATTCTGAATTAGTGCGCATTTTTGTTTCTAACTTCGTCTAGGTAGTTTATTCTTGTCATGGAAGAATTTTCGGTTTTTGCCGTCCAACTATCGTAAACAATCCATGTTCAAGTATTCATAATTAATTTTCAGGAAATTTTGGGTTTGTTAGTGTCTATTTTTTTTAACAGTCAAATTTTGCGAGTTATCGGGTAGCATAAAATTTGTATTTTTGTATTTAGTACAAATAAAGCACGAAATAATGGCGTTTTTGATATTTTAATTTTTCTAAAATGTACTGTTTAAGAATCTTTTCAATATTACAGTGGTTTAAAAAGGTTGTTCTGGAGTAATATTTATATTTAAGAAATTAAGAATCTGAAACTCCAATAATCTTGGCAAAACATTGTCGCTTTCGTTAAAAAATTTAATGTATATTTTAGTATAGCGTCAGTGTAGCCAAACAGTTGACTGCAGTGCAGATGGACTCAACTTCAATCCTGGGCTCAGATGCCTGGCGGGTGGTCTACTCAGTCAGTAAAAATAATCGAGTGCCTGGATTCATTTCGGACAAGGTGTAATATACAATAATGATGAGACCTTAGCGCTCCGCGCAAACTGTGGGGTTAGGGCATTACATTTGCTCTCACTGCATGGCCATCAAGCATCATGTCTGATTCAGAATAATGTGGACAAGTACCACGCCTTAAAGATCTTATTGTTACTCCTTGTTCGAAGCGAATTGTAATCATTTTTAGTGTCTCAGTAGACCACCTATTTAGGCATCTGGGCCCAGGATTGAACCTGAAAGTGCTTTAATTGCTGGGCGACACTTTCTATATTAAATTATACCACCTTAAATTCTTTATAGAAAATTCGACAATTTTATAAAATATAAATATTATTTCAGAGTAACCTTTTAAACTGGTGAATATTTCCAAGACACTCTAAACTGAGCATCTATAATTTGTGGCAACATCTGATTGTACAATAATTGTTGTGTAAACCAATTCATGTACTACCTAACAACTTTACAAAGATATAGTTATTATTTAACTTGTCTAAACTTAAAAGTGTCTAACACACATGTCATAAACAAGCAAAAGTGAAGTATTTTCAATTTTTCCAACATAGATTTCGAATCAGTTGATATTTTGGGTGCAATTTTTCTGCACTAAGTTAAGGCTATTCTATAATTTAGTAAGATAATTTACTATGTCTGCCTGGAACATTTATAAATATAATTACAAAAATTTCTTCATGGTCCAGTTTAAGCTAATCTTATTTTTTGCATTGTTGTTAAATAAAAACTTATAACTGAAGAAAGGTTTCAATAGTGCTAATAGTATACAATAGTCGCACGGTACATAGCTGGATGCCAAAATCATTATTTAAAATTAAAAATAGGTCGTTGAGTTAAGAAAAAGTTTAATACAGGATACAGAAATGAGATTCCCGCATTTCATTACATAGATTTCATATTTATAAATAAAAATATAAAAATACAAATTTGAAATTTTGTAGTTATTTGTTAATGACAAATGTAATAAAAATTTACTAATTCAAGGGTAATACAAAATCAACGTTATTTTGATGAACTGAAACATTCAAACTCCTAATATGTTGCTATCTAAAATCTATTTTTAATTGTCATCCGATTTGGACTTAGTACCTATCATTTGCCTCAGTTTATTTTTATTAGGACAAAACTTAAAATCATAAAATTCGCTGTTTAACTTTTTTAATTTCCCATAGAAAAAGGTTACAGCAGCTAAATCTCTATCGCGAAATGTAAAAAGCAATATTGCAGCAAACATTTTTAAACCAATCTCCCATCTCACCTCCCTGGTGTCGGCCTACTTGCGCCCGGCTCATTTGCGCCCACCGCCATTTTCGGCTCACTTGCGCCTCAGAAAAATGTCAACAAAAATAATAGTCTCATTTGCGCCCATCGTTGCAGCTCCTAAATCATTACACAAAATTTTATAATTTTCCGCTGGGTTCCCCTAGCTTCAATGTGTTCTTATAGTACTTTGATTTTTGTATTTATTGGGGATTGTGTTTTATTGAGGTTCATTTTATGATTCTTGTCATATTTTTTTATTTTTTTAATATTTTGTTTTTGGCATTTTAGATTAGAATTCACAATATATACATATATGTATAGTCGAGTAATATATAGTTAATAAAGTTTTTCTATAGGATAAAGTGCGCAAACATTTCCCTAAATCGCCTGTATTTTCAATTCCGTAAGCGTGTTCTCTATTCTTTCGTCCAATCTTACGTGCTTTTTTTCTTCTTTTGTCTTTCAAGTTTAAGTATTGCCTATCGCACATAAAAACACATTGAAGCTAGGGGAACCCAGCGGAAAATTATAAAATTTTGTATAATTAGTCGTAATAATTAATGAGCTACAACGTTGGGCGCAAATGAGACTATTATTTTTGTTGGCATTTTTCTGAGGCGCAAGCGAGCCGAAGATGGCAGTGGGCGCATCCATCTCCTTAGTTCTAACGCATGAAAAAATTATAATTAACTGCAATATTTTTACTATATCCTACATAAAATTGTTAAAATCAGTAAATTTACTTAGCCATTAAGGAAAATGTAATGATTGCAAAAAATGTTTAAATAACACGCACCTTGCTGTAACATTACTACTTGATGACTAAATGTATGAAAGCGTTTTACCAGAACAAAGACTTTAAAGGTATTTTACCTTATATGAAAATTCCTATTTCGATATGATTCTGTCAGCAATAAAATCAAAGTTGATAGAACAATGCCCAAGCGATTTTACGCCGTTTAAATACAAACAGCATTAATTCCTAAAAAATAGTGTTGCATTATAAAGGTATTTTCCATTGCATTGATCTGTGCAGATTATGGGAGCAATTATTCTTTGCGTTTATATTACAGATATATACGAAGTCTAAATTCCCACTGTCATTAGTTTGTTAGTTTGCATTCCAACTTCACAGGCAGCAAGGCGTCAACTACTCCGGAGCGAGATAAAAATCAGGAAAGGCTTGCCGGGGCGCTTTAGAAACTCACCGTTATCAATGGCAGGAACCTTCCTCATATCTTGGCGGCGTCTCCGCACCGTCACTTTGCGGAAAACGGTCCCACTCAAAGGTTCGATGTCGCACTGTTCGCCGGGAACGTCTTCTTCTCGGGCGTATCGCACTTCCGCCGATGCTATCCCGCTTTCCTTAGACAAGTTAACAACGCTGCCTTCTTCCGGTAACGAGTGGGTTGCGTGAATGGGAACCCTGCGCTCTTTGCCCTTGCCGTCATCTAGCGATTTCGAAAGGGGCTTTAAAATGCTTTTATCCCTTGGCCTTGCTTTCAAAGCGGCCACGTCGGCGCTTTCTGCGACGTCGCCCTTGCCGGCTTTTTTGGCAGTGTTCTCCTCAAAGCTGACTCGCTTTTCTTCGATTCTCCTCTCTGCCACGCTCTCCGCCGACCTGGCGGAATCTTCCCTCCCCGACTGGCTGTCGCAGAGTTCAGTTTTGGAGTGATGCAGCATGTGACGCGGCGACGTTTTGGGAGATTTACCGTCCAAGCTTTCGGTTTTTATTGCATGGTCCGGCCTGTGGGTCGGCACTTCGAATGCTACTGCTGGATTGAGCTTCCCTTCGGCTGCCGCTTTTGTTAACGGATTCACTCTCGAAGAAGGCAGTTTTGCTGTTTCGTCCGCGGGGCCGGGGCAGTAGCTTGCGAAGGGACGTTATCGTTATCGCTAATCGTTGTTTTGTGCGCCCGAGGCGGGTCTTCCCTTTCCGAATACACATCCTCAGAATGCGATCTAAGAGCCGGAGAATGCCTTCGAGCTTGCGGCGACATTTCCACAGGTTGTTTAATGCTGCTTTTGTACGAAGCGAGCGAAGGGTAATTGCCGATGTCTTGTCCTCTGGGCAGACTGCTATAAGGGCGTATTAAGGGAGATCCTCTAGGTGTATTCCATCGTGGTGTAGGATCTACAACATGTTGTAGTAACATTAGATGAAAAACAACTTATAGAAATACGAACTAGAAATCGTCCAGGAGCGACGTATAGTGCGTTTAATAATATCAGCTGCAGGAACATAAACTCGGTTATCCCTTCTTCTGCTTGGCCTTCTTACAAACTCGTTCATCCATTCACCGGATGCAGCTTGGATTTCCCTAAAAATAAATAGTATTATGAAAATCAAGAGTAATTAATAATCCATTATCTCCCACGTCTCAAATATAATTAGCAACGAATTAACAGAAACATAGTTTGAAGTGCAGGGGTATTAAAGATCCACAATCATAAGTTTTTCAATTTATGCGATTATTATTCAAGAGGAAAATCGACTGATTGCATCAGAGTGGCAAAAAAGCTAATGTATAATTTACAACGCTTAATGAAAACCCCGAACTCAAACCAAACACGTACATCTCCAGAGGCAGACTGAAAATACCAGTGAAAATCAATAAGCACGTAACGTTGATCTGAGAAAGACCAACGTTTCGTCATAATATAGTTTTTTGTTAGTAGTGATTTAAAGAACATACAAAAATATCGTTTGTTCAAGAAAAGATTTACAGATTATTTTTACCCTTTTATATGTTAAATTGTAAGGCAACATACAAACGAATTTGCAATTAATCAACAGCTTTTCGCAAAATAGCGCTTTATTAAAAATCAGTCTGTGGATTAAACTCGGGATTATTTTTCATGAATATTTAAACCATCAAAGCAAGCGTCAATTTTTGAGAGACTAACGAATTTCGATGAAAAGGGACATGTTTATTTATAGTCTAAAGGAAACGTTTGTATGCATACGTTTGAAGAATGGTTCAGAGAAGGCTAATTTAATGAGTAATAAATAGTGCATTCAAAGTTTGAAGAGAAATCTCTAAAACTTGCATGATATTCCGCATTTTCATTATTTTAATATCCAAAATATTCAAAAAACTAAAGGCAGTCATAAAACTCTATATAAATTCGAATAAAGATAAAAATAGCATTTGTAAAATAAATCGGTAGATGTTAAAACTTTTAATACGGGGAAACCAGAGCAATTATTCTTGCAATATTTTAAAACTAAATTGCGACTTTTTGTATTTATTTATAATTATCCTACTGCTATTGATTATGATTTAATTTACAATAGTTCCAAATAGCACACAACTGACGTAAAAAAACATAATTTTAAATTAAAAATAGTAAGATTAGTTAATACAGAATGCGAAAGGAAAATCTGATTGAATATGTTTGTAATTTGTTTTTATTCAGATTTCTCTCTTACACATAAATATTTAATACAGTCAGTTTATGTTTGTAATTGTCAGATGACAGTGTATATATCCTACTTCTCTCTTAATCTTTATTTTAGTCCATGTTATTACTTTCTCATTGTTTTCGATTAACTACTTCATTTATGATTTCTCATCATATTTTTTAGTCATGCATTTCTCGACTTTGCTTTGACTTTGAATGTTTAGGGATTTTAAAAGTTTTTTCTTTTATTTATCTTATTTGTTATAATGTATATGGATAAAAAGAAAAACAAATCACATTCGAGGATGAGTAGAGAGAGAGAGAGAAGCATGAACTATTTTTTTTATATACAGATCGTTCAATTAAATTTATTTTCTACTTTGATGCTTTTCAAAAATCTATAGAGAGGTATATTTCTTTTAATACATGACGTAGATATGTTTGATTCGCATTATTAATTCAAAACAATTGAATACTTTAACATTTAATTTTCGAGGAAGACATCTAGAACAGAACAGCTTGGTTTGGTAGAGGTTTGTTTGAATATAGCGACGAAAGAAAGGGACAAATGAATGATAACGAAAAGAGACGCATTTCGAGCCTAGGAATGTTAAACAAATATTAATTAAAAAAAACTAAGCCACAGCAAGCTCCTAATCCAGAATCAACTTTGGACGTGGAAGGAAATGACAAAAGAGATGTTCTTCGCACTCAGAAGAAGAAAAGTTTTCTCAAAAAGTAAAAAAGAACACCTACTAAACAAACGGGTAAAGGACACCATAACAAAAAAATACCTAAAACAAAAAGGAGAAAGGCAAGAAGATATAAATATGAATAAAAACGTGAAAGAATTATTATTATTATTATTAAAATCAGTAATCTTATTTACCCAGTGGATGTTAAGATATTACACTTTAGTCAACGTATAATCTATGTAATATGTTCCTCCTCATTATTTATTTTGTCCGTTCTAATAACTCCTCTCACGGCTTTCAGATATTTCATTTCTATGGCTTGTATTCTGCTCTTCGTCTGGTTATTTAGACTCCAACTTTCGCATTCGTTAAGTTAATATTGGTTTGTACACTGTATTAAACACTATCATTTCTGTTTAAATGTAAATTTGTTATTTAATGTATAATACAGCTTAGTCTACTGCTTATTTACCTTCTTTTTTATCTTTGTGTATGTTTACTCCTAAATACTTAAATGTCTATTTGATCTATGTTTTTCCCTCTATTTCAATTTTTATTTTTGGATCATTTTTTTTATTGGTATCACTTTTGTTTTGACAACGCTTATTTTCAAAATTCTCTTTTTTAGTGCTTAATTTCAAACATCTATGTTTACACGTGCCTTTTTCGTTCTTTGCATAATTATCAAGTCGTCAAGGAAGGTATTCTCTACCATTTCCACCATTTTCATGTTCCTATATCCTACTTGTAGTTTCTTTGTTAATATTTTAATACTACTCCTTGTTTTAATTATTTTTTAGTTATTATTACTCGTCTGGCTTCATATTTATTGTTCTCGCGTAGTTTCTAGTTTTCTGGTATATAGCTGTTATGGTTTTTCTCAATTTTTCACTTACACCTTTTTTTTCTAAGGTTACTGCACACTTCTGCTTTCGGTATGCTGTCGAAGGCTTTTTCTAAATTTTTTTCATTTTTTCTCCAAATTCCCCCCAGGTCTGTTATTTCGCCTCTTTCACTATATCTTTAATTTTTAATCTTTGTTCTTTGTATTTGTTATAATTTTCGTTGTTCATTTCACTAAGAACTTTTTCCATTTTTCTTTTTCAACTTCACTTCCTATTTAATTTCTTCATTCCACCATTTTGTTTGTTTTTTAGTTTTGTCTGTTTTGGTACATCCGCATGTTTCCTTGCTAGTTTTATTATTGAATCTTTAATTGTTCTCCACATTTCTTCTACTGTGATGTTGTTTAAGCTTTCTCTAATCTTCTTCGTTTTTGTCTCTACTTTTCTCTTCGACTCTGATTTTATACAGGGTCTGTCCGGAAAGTAATGCAATTTATCGGAACGCGCCGCTCCTTCTGATCGCAGCCGGTTGGGATAGGTGGGACTCTTAGCTTCACAACGCTTCCAAGATCGGTCTGCTATGAGGTCTAGGAGCGACAAAATTGTTGTTTCCGTGAACTTGCTGCTAGTACCTGTCGCAACGCGCAATGGAGAAAAGTATCGAACAACCTTACGTGATCAAGTTCTGTGCTAAACTGAACAAAAGTCTCGCCGAAACCCACCAAATAATTCAGGCAGCCTACAGGGACTCTGCCTTCTCGTATTCTCCAGCTGGTTGAAGTTGTTTAAAAATGGCCGAGACGAGGTGGAGTATGATCTCCCCCTCTCTGGGCAGCCGTCAACCAGCAAAAGTGATAAAAATGTGTCTGGTGTTCGTGATCTAAATACCGATCGTCAAGTAAGTGTTCGAATGATAGCAGAGACTCTCAGTATTTCGAAAACCACTGCACGAAATTGTTACCGACTATTTGTACATGTGGAAAGTCTGTGCCACGTTAGTTGGTCCCCAAATTGTCGACCGACGACCACAAAAACACTTGATGTGTACATAGGAAACCTGATTTTTTGGACAATGTTACTGGAGACGAAAACTTGGACCTTCGAGTACGACCCGGACTCGAAGCACCAAAGTTGCAAATGGCACACCTCGGAGTCCCCTCGTCCCATAAAGGCAAGAATGAGCAAATCGAAAGTGAAAATCATAGTCATTATTTTCTTCGACGCCAAGAGGATGTACAAAGAATTTGCATCCCAAGGGCAGACGGTCAACGCTACCTACTTTTGTGCAAGTGCTCGGCATATTAAGAAACAGGGTCGTGCGTACTCGAAATGAGATCACCGCAACTTGGCAGCTGCACCACGACAACGCTCCCAGCCACACCGTTCTGCGCGTCCAGGATTTTCTGGCCAAGCACAGTTTGGCAACGTTGCCCCAGTCCCCCTATAGTCCTGATCTGGCTCCGCACTGAAAAAAAACCCTTTTTGGAAGCGATCTAAATCGTTGTGACAAAGGTTCTAAACAAGATCCCCATCGACGCTTTCCAGGATGCGTACCGTGCATCGCTGGCAAAAGTGTGTGGATGCCCAAGGGGAGTACGTTGAAGAATTTTAAACGTTTGTAACGATATCTTTTTTACGAACTTAATTGCACTGCTTTTCGGACAAACTCTGTATGTTCTGATTACTTTTTTTCTAGCTTACTTTTATATTTAATATTTGTCCTAATTTTTTCTTTTTGTGTCTTGTTTTTTATTTCTATTTTTGTTAATACTAGGTAGTGATCGGAATGTATTTCACATCCTCTTCGTGCTCTCGTGTCCTTTATTTCTCTTCTATAATTCTTATTAACTATAATGTAATCTCTTATTGATCTTACATTTCTACTTATTACTTCTCTGGTATATTTATTTGCGTCTTTGTGTTTATAGAGGGTGTTTGTTACTATTAAATTGTTCACTATATAAAAGTCTATTACTTTTCGGCCACTACTGCTTCTGGTTGTTTCCGTATTGCATGCCTATTTCATGATATTTTGTGCCTACTCTTCCGTTTAGATCTATCAGTATTAATAATTTTCCTTCACTTTCTTCTGCCACTTCTGTTAGTTGTTCACAAAACCCATCCCTTTATGTTAGCTTTTTCATTCTCATTTGTTTTTACTTCGTCATCTATTTCCATTTCTATTTACAAGATCTTTTCGATACTTCGGTTCATTTTTTAATGTGGCCTACTATAACTTCAGTGGTTCTATTTACATTTTTTGCTCCATTATACATAAATAGGTGTCCTCCCTTTAATAGTTTTTCTCCTTCACCTTTTTTTCCGTTTCGGCAAAGGCAACAATATCTGCATTTATTTTTTCCTCTGTTAGTTCCTCTTCGTTACTTGTTAAGCTTTTGACATTCTATGTTCTTATTTTCCATAGTTGTCCGTTCTTCTCTATTTTGTTTTCTTTTAAATATTTTTTTCTTATTTCTTGTACTGTCTTGCTCTGTCTAGTAAGTTAACTTTTTCTGTTGATCCGGTCTTTCCTAATTTTATGTATTTGCTTTATTTCTGTCTGTTTGCGTTATCATTTTTTCCATTATCACATCCATTTTCCATTGTCAGTCGCTTTTTGTTTTTCCATCCTGTTCAGTCTTCCCTAGTTTTTTGCTGGAAAAGTTAAAAGTACTAACAACTGGTTTAAGTGTTAAAATGGATAAAGGTTTTGAATATCTGAAAACAGAGTTGAACAAGAAAAAAAAAAGAAATGGGAAAAAGAGAAACAGGCAATGGAAAAGGAAATAGAATAGCTAGTGGACAAAATGGAGATACTAGAAAAACAATTCAGCAGAAACTACGGTAATTATAGGAATAAAAGTAGAAGCGTGTAAAAATTTTCTGCAACGGGAACTACAAGTAGAACCAAAAGTAAAAATTGCATATAAAATTGGGAAGAGAAAAAGAAAGTAATGAACAAAAAAAATAAGCTGGAGAATTCTGGAATATATGTATATCAAAAGCGATTTAAGGTAGAAAGAGACATGACTGAAGTGCGTAAAAAATAAAAATAGAGAAAAATAAAAATAACCATGTAAAAGTAAGCATTGCATATCAAAAGCTAACCGTGGATAAGATTACATACATTTGTAACAAAGAAAAACAAAACAAAACAGGGCAGCAAAAGGAGAGGGTGCTGTTAAAAAACAAGTGAAGGAAGCTAAACAGAGAATGAACCAGAAAAGTTAGAAAACAACAGAAGCAAAGAACACGAAAGGAATAAATAAAAAAGTATATAAAAATACAGAAGAATCGCGACTTAGAATAACATAAAGATCTGAATAGAGATGGGAAGAGAAGCAAGAAGATATAAAATCGATATATTAGAAATATAAAAAAAAACAATGTTAAAAAAGAAGTAAATATGTAAATTCAAGAGTTTATATGGATTAATGGAGGCGAGGACCTGCTTTTTTCTCTGCTTCTATGGGATGGTAAAAGTAAAATAATAATTTGAGATAAAGTAAACGATATAGTAAGCGTAATGAGAGTAAGTAGTCAATACAGTATCATCAACACATATGCCCCAACAGAGACAGCAGAGTAAGAACAAAATACAAATTTTACGTAGATTTAGAGAACACAATTAGTAAAACTCTAACATGACAGAAAAATAATTATAGGCGAAAGTTTACACAAAAAGAAACACACAATAATGAGGACCGATTAATCAATTTTGCGGCAAGAAATAATCTCGTAATAAAAAGTATAATGCTTAAAGAGAAGGCATATATATGCGTAAAATCTTAATAATAATTTTCAAATGTTGTTGGTGTCACAAACACATATAGACATAATTCTGAGCCTTTCTACAGTAAAGTGTAAGGCTTGGTGTCGGTTGGATTGTCACTCTTCATTGGTTTTTTTGGCATCATTTTTCCCTTTATTTTCTGTCTTGGCTTTTTGTATCGTTCTGCCCAATTCTAACCTCCTCTGATGCGCTATCTTTCTCACCCCTTCTGTCCACATCCTCCTCGGTCTTCCCACTATGTTATTTCCCCCTGGTCTTGCTTCGAATGTCTGTTTCACCAGTCGGTCTTCATATATATATATATATATATATATATACATGTCCTAGCTATCCTAATTGTCTTTCTTGTATCACTTCTTTCACTGCCTTTACACATAACTGCTTATTGTATGTTATGTTCCTAAAAACTGCCTTCTCTTCTTTTTCCTTCTATCTGTCTCCAAAACCTCATTTCTGTGCTTGTCAGTCTACTTTGTTGCTTATCTGAGATCGCCCACGATTCACTTCCGTAAATTAGAGCTGGGTACACTACTTTTTTACTACTTCCACTTTAGTTTCTTTAAGTATTTGTGCTTTTCCTAGAAATGAAATTTTTATAGCGTTGTAAGTTCTTCCTACGACGGCTCTACGTTAGTTTATTTCATCATATATATTCCCATTATTAGTAATATATGTCTCTAGCTATTTGAATTTGTTCACTTGCTCTATTTCTTTCCCTTCTATTGTAATGTTGTGCCTTGTTTCTTCTGCTGCTACAACCATCGCCTTTGTCTTTTCTGTATTAATTTTCATGTCTGCTTTATGCATTTCCCTTATTCAGATTATCCTGTAATTCTTTCTCTGTCCCTACTAAAATAACCATATTGTCTACATGTAGTAATTCGGACATTTGCTCCTTTTCAGTTCTCAACCTTCTTCCGTTATATTTCTTTGTTTCCTTCTTAAACTCTTTAACTACTTCGTCAAAGGCCTAATCAAGATCCATAAAGCATAGATGAACTTTTTTCTCCTTTCTCATTGTCTGTTCTCTGACTTGTCGCAGTATAAATACGTTATCTTGTACTCCTATTCCCTTTGTAAAGGCGCATTGACTGTTTTCTGAGTTTTCGAGTTTTTCTCTTGATCCTGTTTCCCATATTCTCGCCCATATCTTGCCGACTATGCTTAGGAAAGTTATTCTCCTATAATTGTCATATTCTCTTATATCACCTTTCTTGTACAGTGGCACTATTACACCCCTCTGCCAATCTTTTGGGGCTCTCTTTGCTCTTACCATGCTCATTATGTCTCCCCTATGTATTTTACCATTTCCGGTGACATCCCATCTATTTCTGCTGTCTTTCCTAATTTTAACTTTTGTATTGTTTTCTATAATTCCTTTTCAGGTAAAAATCGATGCTTACACCTTCGCTCGTCGTTGTGGTGCATTCTTCACTATTGTCTTACCCTTTCTTCTTCTTTGTCGCTAGCTTTAACATTTCCTTGAAATGTTGCATCTATCTTTTCATTACATCCTCTTCTTTTGTGAGTAGTTCTTCTTGTTTATCTCGAATGTTTTTTAATGTGTCGGTCCGCTTTTTCCTTAGTCGTTTTAGTGTACTGATAAATAATTTTTGATTTTCATTGAAGTTGTTTGATTCTGTTTCCGAATTTCCCCTAGTCTTTTTGTTTTGCCCTTTTACCTAATCTTTTACTTCCTTTCTTTTATTTTTGTACTTTTCGCAGTCTTTTCTGGTCTTAGTCTGTAGGTAAAATCTTCCAACTATTTTTCTTTTGTTTTACCTTTTTTTTTATTTCCTCTGTCTGCGCAGCTATTTTCTATTAACTGTTTTTGTTAGTCTGCAGCTTCTAGTATACTTTGTTTTAGATAACTCCATTCTTCCTCTACTTCTCTTTCTCTTCCGTATTTAGTTTAATTTGTATCATTTTCTGATGCTCTTTTACAGTTTTTTTTTAGTTTATAACTTCTGATACTTTTCTTTATGACTTTTCTTTTTTTGTGCTTCTATTTCTATTTTCACGTCTATCTTTACTAGGTAATGCTCCCAATTTCCGGTCCTCTTTTCACGATTACAGATGATGGTTTCACAAAAAAGCTATTTCTTCAGTAGACATTCATCATATTCTTTTTTCATTTCTTAAATTGTTTAAACTTATTTATTTGTTGAAATGGTTGGATACTAAGTGATATGTTAGAGAAATATGTATTTAAGTAGAAAATTTTATTTATTAGTATTACATACTACGTTTCAAAAAGCGTTAATAAATTATACAAAAATATAAATTAATGGTAAAAGTACTACATAATCTCAATTTTCTCGTTGCAACATTTTTATTATTGATCGTTAATTGGACAAAGATTGGTAATATGCGCATGTGTATAAAATTACCTAAATTTATTGATACGTGGTTTTCTGTTACTTCAATGATTTATTTCTGGTATATTTTTCTGTTTTAGTATTTTATTTGGCACTTGGCTACTGCCTTACTTGTTCATCTAAGACATTTAAATATTCATAACGCATTGCAAGTGATCACCTAAAGTGGAGCTACAATTTCAAAAGTAAATCCAAATGAAAGTGAAAGAACTAGAAATCACTAAGACTGCATTATTTGAAGGTACGAAATTATTCACAATTTTTTTTATATTTAGTTGCCTGTTCCTTTAAGTAGACGTAATTTCCGTTTATTAGGAAATCCATTTTATATAGAAAATAAACATACTACGTTTGAGCATTAGTTTGCTTCATTTATTATCGCCAGTTCTAGAGAAACTTCGACAAGTTTAATGAATACTTAGTGTTTTAGTGCCTCCAAGAGAAGTTCCACTGTAATGGATTGAATAAGAAAATCTATAAGGTTTGAACAATCAGGAGCGATTTTAAGTTATTAATAATTAAAACATTAATATATACAGTAGCGCCACCTTTGAGAAATTCTATTATAATGATGTTTTGATATAACAAAGCAGACTATTGACTGCTGTTGAACTCGCGCAGCGTTAATCAAACGATACGCAACATTGCTTTTAGAAGCTATTAGAATGAGGAGCTGGTAAGCCACATAGAGCGATTTTATCGTACATTTAACGTTTTTATAGAACTTTCGATTATGTTATTATTATTACTGCAAACAAAGCTTTTTATAACAAATTTATTGGAAGTCACCTTTTTTGCTAAGTAAAATATTGCAATGTTTACAGGCACATATTTACTAACAGAATGTACTCAGTCCGATGAAATAGATATTTTTATGCATCATGTGTAGAAATATTTGTAGAATTGGAGGTTTCATATACGTTTACTAGGATTACCAATAATGTAAACGTCAAATTTTGTATAAACTATGTGTAATACACGGACATTTAAAAATAATGTATACTAATGAGCGTTTTTGTACACGTTTTGATGTGTAACAAAAATATGCAATATAACATCACTTCATAAAAATGCAAAGTAGAGTAATTGAAAACATTTTGCTCGAGGGCAATAGAGAAGCAAAAAGGAACAGACTAAGAAAATAATAATTTATATAATTAATTATAACCAAACAGATAAAGAAAAACAATCTTGCGGCGAATGGTTGAAAGTTATTAAAAGCTATTAAAACAAAATTTAACAAACTTGTAGTTTATGTAAAAGAAATATATAACTGAAATTTATATTTGCAGTGAAAAGTGTTTGGATTGTTATAATTTGGTTGTTGTAATATCTGGATCAGGTGAGTAGTTAAAATGTTTTTTATAGCTGAGACAATAAATATTACTTCTAATAAATAACATTAACAAAATAGAAAGACATCAATAAATGAATTTTTTTGGAACCAATTTCCTCGTTTTAGTGCCAAAACAAGACTAGACGAATAAGTATGCGTAGAATTAAAAAATATATTTTCCAAAAGGAAATGGAAAGCTTACAACTCTATAAAAAAATCCAATAAGAACGAAGAATAGACGCAATAAAAGTAATTTACAATTACTAGGCTATACGGCTAGAGTTGTATATTAGAAAGAGAAGCAAGAAAATGTAAATTAAACGAAATAGAACATTAAAGGAACAATAAAAATAAATCTAAAATCTAAAATTAATAAATGTGGTGCAGTTGTTAAGGGTTTCAGGCGTGTATTTAATAAATCTTTGATTCGAATTCTGGGAATCACGATTTAAAGTTAGATGTGTACCAAAAATTGTGAAATTAGAAAGAATGCACGTACATACACACCGCTCATTAAATTGGCACTTAAGCAAGCACTTAGACAACAGAGAAAGAATAATGAAAACGATATAATTTATAAGATCTTGTAAAAGAGGAACATTAATAAAAACTTTTGTGTAATAAAAATTAGAAGAAAGAACATTAGTCGTAAAAGTAAAAAAAATCAAATTTCATGCCTGTGATAACTAAATTATAATATATAGGAAAAGTCACGTTGATTTGATATGTCAAAAATATTTATTCCTGACTAGAGCTTATCAAAGAAACAAAGGTTTATTAGTGTTTTAAAGAAAATATTTTGCCAACGAAACGAGTAAATAAGAATAAAACAACATGTTCAATTACAGGGTTTAATGGGGGATGCAAACGCGTAAATATTAAGACGTAAAGAAGTAAATCGTAAAATCATATAAAATGTAGGAATATGTAAAAACACTGCGCAAAAAATACTGACATTAAAAAGAACAAGGCGCCCTGCGCGGCTTGATTTGCGGAGTTGTCCATTCGCCCTGTAATAATTTACCAAAATAATTCTTGATGCAGCTTGGGAAGCAACACCGAAAATTTCAAGCAAGAGGGAGCAAGAACTTTATCCAACAGCTGTCAAAAGAAAAATTGCTAAAAAAGGCGACTTAGGAGAGTCTGGCAAAATACACGGTATCCTTCGGACAAGCGACGCTATAATCAAGCATCGATGGAACCGAAAGAGCTGATCAAGAAGCTAAAAAAC
This sequence comes from Sinelater perroti, assembly GCA_036346155.1. NCBI lineage: Eukaryota > Metazoa > Arthropoda > Insecta > Coleoptera > Elateridae > Sinelater > Sinelater perroti. The sequence goes on from JARFIY010000001.1 coordinate 22,684,779, forward strand.
GAGAGCTTCAATGAATATCTTGCAAGCATGTGTGCAACAGAAGGCACAAACTTCGCTTTATGGAAAGCGACTAAAAATATAAAATGTCAAAATCAACCAATACCTCCACCGAAGAAAGATAACGGTTTGTGGGCGCGTATAGAAATAGAAAAAGGCAACCTCTTTGCACAACATCTAGAGGACGTTCTTCAATCAATTCCATCCCAGATTACTAATGACGAAGAAGGAGAAATACAGAGCTCCTTGGAAGTACCTCACCAGCTCACTGCGTATATGGAACTTTTCACTGTACCAGAAGTTAAAAACATGATAAGATACAATGTAAACCCCAAAAAAAGCTCCTGGCTGTGACCAAATTACAGGTCAATTAATTAAGGAACTGCCGCGTAAAGGTTTTGTAATGATAACCGTGCTATATAATGCTGCTCTGAGACTGGGATACTTTCCAGCACAGTGGAAGATTGCCCAGGTGAATATGATTCCCAAGCCTAGTAAACCTACACATGAACTAAATTCCTACCAATTAGTTTACTATCTATATTAGGAAAACACTGGAAAAACTGTTAATAAAAGACTAACTCCAATAATAGAGGAAATGCCATCATCCCAGATTACCAGTTTGGTTTTAGAAAAAGTCATTCTACCACTCAACAAGTACATAGAGTTGTAGATGCTATTAATCAAGCTTTTGAGGAAGAAAAGTATTGTACAGCTGTATTTCTCGATGACAGCCAGGCGTTTGACAAGGTGTGGCATGCAGGCCTACTCTTTAAGTTAAAGAAATGCCTCTCGTACTCTGCATTTGTTACTTGTCAGAAAGATACTTCCAAGTAAAATTTGGACAATACTTAACCTCTCTTCATTCAATAAAATCGGGAGTACCCCAGGGTAGCGTCCTTGGACCAATATTATATCTGATCCATACAACAGACATTTCTGTAAATTAACATTCTCTTACTGCAACTTTTGCTGACGACAAAGTTATTATGGTAGAGCACAATGATCCAGTAGCAGCTGCAAATAGCCTACCACATAGTTTAGATGAAGTTGTCCAGTGGACCAAAAAATGACGTGAAAGTTAAACGAAGCAAAATCATTTCACATTACCTTTATAAAACGAAAGGGTATTACAACGCCGGTATACATCAATAATATACCGCTAACACAAGTGATGGAAATAAAATATCTCGGTATGCATCTGGATAAGGGCCTGACGTGGAGAACTCACATTTGGAAGAAGCGTAAACAACTCGGAGGTAAGTTCAGAAAACACTATTGGCTACTTCGAAGAAGATCCAAACTATCCCTCTCAAACAAGCTTCTTGTCTACAATGCAGCGTTCAAATCTGTATGGTCATATGGTATCCAACTGTGGGGAGTAACAGCAAACTCCAATATCCAAATAATGGAAAGGTTTCAATCTAAAGTTTTGCGCGCTTTGTGCATAATGTGGATATTCCAAGTGACTTAAAAGTGGACTCGGTCAAAAACGTGATTGTTAAATGCAGTGAAAAGTAGTTAAGTAATTTGGATTCTCATTCAAGTCCATTGGTCCTAAATTTATTAGATAATAGTTCTCACATGCAAAGACTAAATGGATATAAACCTTTGGATTTGCCATATAGATTTTAATCTAAAATACATATATGTGTTATAAAGCAAACATTAGTCTATAAAAGTTACTACTGTGTTATAAATCATTGGATTTCAACCTCATGTCATTGTTATCCTGTCACTTTTAGTCTCTTACCTATGTTTTGCTTATTGTAAATTTACAGAATGGAAATAGAAAATATACATTTAAAAAAATTCGCCCTGTAAATCATCTCGTATTAATAAGGATGGGAAATTTCATTGCTATGAACACAATTGCTTTAATATACAAAGAAAATCAGCTTTTCTTTCATTTTTTTAAAGAGCATCTGGTCGACAAAAATTTTCGCAATAATGCTATACAATCTGCCGTTTCTCATTTGTCTTTTGACCTTTGAGGACCGAGGAAAGTAACTTCAATTTCGGGTTTTGTGCGGCTGTTACTTTATCGTAAAACAATGTCTCAAATGGGATTAGCATTTCTGTATTTTCATGGGTAGATAAACAAAATGGGTTATGTTATTTGAGAATGTGCGTGTTATTTTTTCTGCACTATTAAATTGTTTTGCATTCAGTCATTTTGTTTTTACTAAGTCCAAGATGCATTTGAAATACTTTTAATTTTTAGTTTGTGTCTGTTCATTTTATGATATATAATTTTTTCTATTTCTTGAACTGGTTTCTTGTATCTTCACGGCCGTCTGTCGTTCCAGTAATTTTCAGCTACATTTTATTATTTCAACTAGTTCTCTGGTAGTTATAATAAAATCTTCTTTTAATATTCATTTAGCAGTTTTAATATTTCTATTGGATACATGTGCAACATTTATGAGTCCAAAAAACTAGAGAAACAAATATTTAATAAATAGAATTAATAAGGTAATTCTTTACATATAAAATTAAAACATTTAATAGCTATTTATTGTAAATTGTAGTTTAAAATCTTTTCATCAGATATAATAATGGTAAGGCTCCAACGCCCCGCGTGGGAGCACAGCCTGCAAACTGATAGGTTAAGGCTCTAATATGTACGTCCTCACTGCCCGGTCGTCGCGTACCATCTCTGATACGGGGCGATGCGGGGAGCACCGCGCTATTATTACCCCTTGTTCGAAGTGAATGCAGGTACTCAATTATTTTTAGTGACTGAGTAGGCCACACTTCAGGCATTAGAGAACTCCGGAAATGGAATCCGGGTCCGTTCACACAGCAGCCCGCTAGATATAAGATATAAACTATTTTTTAAAAGCACTTTATGCAACCAGCAATTTAAAAAGCTATAACCTTTACACAGGTTAATAATGCCTAGAACAGCTACGCTACCCGTACTAATTACATAAATTAAGCTAACACATTAAAATGGTTGTTGTAATATCATATACAGTAAGGTGCCAGCTCTAAAGTAAACTCACATTCGTTTATGACAGACCGTGCAGACCCAGTCTGTGGTTCTGAAGGAGTACTCCCTACAGCCCTTGCACACTTTCAGCCTGCACGATCGACAGTAAGCCCCTCTGTTAATGACACGTCCCAACTCGACCCTGCATCGTCCGCAGGATCTGTCCGGGTCGGGGGTTGTGCTGTCCCAATCTGCAGATGGCTTCAAGGCCCCTTTTCGCCGAAGGCTTTGCAGTTCAGCCTTCAAGCGCCTGAAATAAAATTGAGTTATCTTATTAAACATTCAGGGATTGTAATTTCAATGGCTGTAAGCCGTTATTATCAATTATTGACACTAGATGTATGCTAATTGATAGTAAGCGTGCCTGCAGTCCACAGAGCCGTATTACCGGTTTTTCTAATATTGCATTAGGAGCTTAAAATCGGCATGCTTACAATTATATATATATAAGACTTAAAAAGTCCAGAATTTCCATTACTATTATGACAGTTAAATACATCTTAGCTAAGTGTTTATTAGGATTTATGACACTTCAACTACAATCAGCGTTTAAACAAGCCGAGAGATAAAGTAATTTTCTTCTAGTTGGGCACATTACTAAAATATGTTTTTAATTGAAAGAAAAAATGTCTACAAATAATAATTATTTTATCATAAAAATTAAATATTGTCCTTTATATCTAATTACACATAAGTTTATAATTTCAACTATTACAAATGCGCCTTTAAGGTGTGGTAATTCAAAAGTATTAGATAATTTGCTGATAAAAAAATCTTATCTGCTTATATCGTTTTTTTTTAGGAAATACGATATCAGTAACACAGTCGATAATGAAAGAAAGCAAAATTACCTATCAACGAACCACGTAAGTATCTACACGCCCTATTTATACAAGCCTACAAGCAAACAGTTAATTGTAATTTTAGCCCATGGAAGCAACTACCCCGAGTAAGGTGTTTGTAGAGATAGAGCCAACCCAGCCTCTTGACGATAAACGCCGGTTGCGAGTCAAGAGTGTGGGCAGACCCCCGAGTCAGTTGTTTATGAAAGAGAACATCCTGCAAAGAAGCGAGTCCATGGACAATTTGAGTGCCACGAGCGAAGGAGAAGATGAGGCGAATGTTAGTCCGGTAAAGATTACTAGCATGTCGCACTTGATGCAAGAGGTGCAGAAACGGACGAGCTCCAACAGCGCTGATTATGGGAAGCAACCGACAGTTTCCTTGCAGAAACCCCCTGTCCTGAAGAGAGTGCCTCTTCCTCTACCAGCAAAAAAAAGCAAACAGATTGTTGCGCCCTGGATGCAAGAAGTGCAAAAAAAGCGAGAACACAAGCGATCGCTACGGGGCGATGAAACCGTCCAAATAGAAGAGAATCAATTCAGGTATGTTTTAGGAGTGGATCATAATTATAAAGAAGCAATTACTCGCGAAAAGCACAGTAATCAAACTGCATCAACTACACAGATGAAAGTTGATGTAGATTCTAACAACGCCAGCTTGTCGACAACTAAAATTGTAAAAAGCCGTACAATTTCCGAAAATAATATTAAATCTACTGCTACTGCGAATATTGTAGAAAAAACTACTAAGCAAGTGTTAAACAAAACGGAACCCCAAATAGAAGCATGTAATACTATACCACACAATCAAAATACCACAAAAGAAAATGTTGACGAACAGCATCTGGAGGTAAATAAGACTACAGTGCCAATACAGAAGGAACGCCTACCTGTTGATAACAAAAGTGAAAGACAAGTCGATGTAAAAGAAGTCGAACATTTTCAAATTGATTGTAAGCAGGCAGTTCCGCCTCAATCCGAAACTGTGGCTTCCAAAACTGAGAAACAACGAGAAACAGAAGTAGTTACGACGCCTGCGAATGTAACTTCACGATCTGTGGAGATAAGAGAAGACAAGGAAGTGCAACTTAAAAAAGAACTTTTGTTAGAACAACCAAAACAAAACGCACCCACATGCATAGAAATAAGAGATGATAAAGCCATAAATAAAGATGATGAGACAATAAATTCTCCTACTAAGAAAACAGGAACCGTTCAAACAGATTCACAAAAAAACGCAAAGGATAAGGCATTGCAATTGATGCTGGATGAAGTTGAGGATTTTAACAAAAAACACAGAACGTGGTTGAAAGAAATACGAAAACATATGGAAAAAGTGCAAACAGATGTTGATCAACAACGAAAAGAAGTGAAGATGTTTGTGGAGTCTATAAAAGCTAAGATTTCTGTTCTAGCTCCGGATGCTCGTAATTCTTAGTAGTAGTTCGTTATAAATTCGCCAATTTACTTTTATGTATTATTAGATTCGAATGTTGCAAAAATTATTAAAAATTGCTTGCAGAAATGTTGATTTATTTAATTTTAATAGAATAAAAATTAAGCAGATACATACCTGACAGGTTTTATTCAGTGTTTCGGCTATGATGCATTTTTTATTTAGTTAATGTAATGTCTGCTGAAAATTATTTCAATTTTACACATGAGGAGATATTCTTTAATATTTTTGCTAAACAAAAAATTTATTTTTTTTAATATGATATAAAATAAAACGTTAATTCACGTGCGCTTATTAAGAGATGTTTTTGCAACTTCATTCAAAGACATGAATAATAAACTTTACGATACGCACGGAGCAGCTCTGAAATTAACTAACCTAAACAAGAGTGAACAAAATTTATAATTGGACATACATATTAAATAATGTTTGGAATATGAATACAAATCAATTTATTTTCATTGTATGCTATAATTAAGTAAAAAATAAGATCAATCTAATATGATATACTTAATGTTAGCTCGAAACCGCTTCCATTTTATTTGATGCGAGCCAGAACGTGCAGAGTGAGAGTAAGTGCACTAGAACTATTATTACAATCAAATACCAGAACGCAATGAAAGTTGAAAGCTGCAAACAAAAGCAATACGCAGCAGCTAAATAAACATTTATGCTCGTGCTTTATCGGAGTGCTTGTAATCGAAACTTTTACTAATTGTTAGTTACTATTGCATCCCAACCATCTTGCTTTACACTACAGTGCTGTTTAATAACGACTGAAAGTGCACATCGTGGGATTTAAAAAAAGCGCATAGTAAGCTCGGCATAACTATTCCTTGCTCAGAATTTTCCGCACGTTCAGGTCAACCAATTCTGTCACTTCAAGAAGAGATCGTATTAAACCAGCTCCAGTTTTACGCGGAACATTAAAATTTAAGACCTACACCCTTCGTAGCTCATAAACAATAATTATAGTGGGAGCAATGTCTTGCAGAAAATCCTATACCTCCATTTATTTCATGCGCCGTAGCTAACGTAATTAATTTAATATGATCCTGATTACGACTGTCTTAATTTATGGTTTGCGACCCGATATCCAATTATTTCGGTCATTGCCTTTACAAGCAAAATATCCTAGTTATTCTGAGAATTTTACGGACAAGTGAAATAAGCAATGTTTTACTTAATTTAATTGTAACATTTACTTCAATCCAATGTTTTAATGTATTATTTTAATACGATTTTATTACTAAACGCAGGTCTTCAAAGGAAGATTAAGCTACATATTAGCAAATTATAGTCACATCTAAAGGACGTCGGATAATGTTTAACTACTTAGCAGATTTGGAGAAATTTCCAAATTATACCGAAACACGAGCATAACATCTAAATGTCGTGTAATTACATCGCAAACTGGAATTAATTTGTATATGAGGCGAAATTTATATTACTGTCGTGAAATCCACACCACAAATTCTTGGGTTTGTTAACAGAAAAGTGGATGCTTAACGAAAACAAAGAATATTTTGTATCTGTAGCTTACATTTCCGAAATATATCCGTCTTTAAAAAAAGACAATTTTCGAATACAGAAAGTTTGTTCATTAAGGGGCTTAACTATCACAAAAATGTGAACTTATAATCAGAAAATACCAAAAATTTTCTATTCATTTACATAGCAATAATTTTCAACTATTACAATTAAATATATATTTTTTATTTGTTATTTGCATAAAATATTGCTGTCACTTTTTATGCTTATATTTTATGAACAATTACATGATATATGTACATGCAGGGTTGTCGAGGTAAATTCGGACCTTTTTTAAGGTTGTCTTGCAAGAAAGTCGAAAGGCCGTCTTACGCGGATGAACAATCCTCTATTAGGTAGCTTCATATAATCAACAACCTACGATTATCGACAAAATGAGCCGAGAACGCGACCGCAGAGTTGCGTCCTCGAATCCCTTCACGACGGAATATCGCCGATAGAAATTATTGCGTGGTTTAGCTAATAAAGGCTCAAGTTTACGACACAGCCAAGAAGTACAGGAAATCTGACCATCAGGGCAACTTACAGTAAGCGATCTGATCGCAAGAGAAGTGTTGAATTTGTCCGCGAATTGAAAGGGAAGATCAATTTGAATCCTGGGCGAAGCTTGACTGACTTGGCAAAAGAAATGGGCGTGGTAAAGTCGGTGGTCACTCTAGTAGTGTATCAGGATATGCACAAGACTTCCATCCTGAGGACCGCCAACTGTTGGGTGAGGAAAAAAACGCCAAAACACTGCTGGATGACATCAAGCACGACAGTGCTGGATTCCTCAGATTCTTTTCGGAAGAAAAATTTTATTCAGAACCATTGGATCGGCCAAGGTGCCTTTGAAGTATCTACCGTCAAATGTACACAGTTACCCGTATCTGTGATGGACTGGCGCTTGTGAACAGCAAAGAGAATGTCATGGTGCCCCATTTTTTTGAGGAAAGCTTGAAGGTGAGCGCTGACATGCACATCACCGTGCTAGAGACAGTTGCCCAACCCTGAACAGAGGAGGTGGTCGCTAGGCCGGAGTGTATATTTCAAGATCCACAAGACAAGATCAGGTATGGTTATAAATCCTCCAGTCCTCCAATCCTGCAATCCCTCAATTACTACATGTAGGGCATGGTTGAGGCGAAGATCAATGAAAAGCATCATAACACTAACTATGCGATATATTCAGTTGCCCTCCTTGTATTTAAAATATTAATTTTAAAAGTTAATTATAATGCTAAAATAAACCATCTGTGAAAGGTTTTTTTGCCAACGCGAGGCTAAGGGGGTTAAATTGGGGTCAAATATTGAAGATTATAAGTTTAGTTTGTGTTGCATTAAAGAGAGGACTTTCGTCAAGTAGTCAGTGGCTCAGGGGTAGAATGCAGGGCTCATAACATAATGAGTTCGATACTGCTTGCAGTATTTATTTTTATTTTTTATATTTTCATTGTTTATTCATTTTTTGGATTTACTCAACAACCCTGGTGTAAATATAAAAAATGTAAAGTTATTGAAAAAAAAAACGGTTCACAGAATTTATGAGTAGTTTATAAATTTTTTATGTTATTGTAATGTGCATTTTAAAGGATAGACAACTACGGTTTTTACTTCGAATAAATTTGATGTCCTAACGGAACGAAACACGGGATATAAAACAAGGGGAAAGTAGTGCAACAAGTAGTAGGCATTCTTTTTCTTCCGTCGTAGGTTTCCTGTCAGAAGCGTCGTGACCCAAGAACTACTTGTTCTGCATGTTTATTTTTACGATATCTCGCCATCGATTTCTGTTTCGGGCTGTTCTTGTGGCCTGTTTGACAGTATGGCCGGTGACCGCTTTGATCTGGTCCGTCCACCTTTTTAGTGTTTGTCCCCGCGGTCTTGATCTCTGAGTTCTGCCCTGTACAACTAATCTTTCGAGATTGTCTGAATTTCTTCGTTAAACATGGCCAAAATTCTTCCGTATACGAGTTTGGATAATCTTGTAGGTTTTTGGATTTCTTCAATTATGGACCTATTAGTTCTTCTCTCTCATGACATTCTGAGTAATCTTCGCCAGTACCATAGGTTGAAGGAGTCGATTCGTCTGGAGTCCATTTTTCGTATTATCCACGTTTCTGAAGCATAGAGTAGTATGGGAAATACTAGCGTTTTCATAAGTGTTTTCTTAGTATTAATAGTAATATTACGATCACCCTAAATTTTATTTAGTTTTGTAACAGTGCTTCTAGCTATTTCTATGCGTTTTCTAATTTCAGAGGTATAATACCCGTCATTAGTAATCAGGGATCCCAGATATATGTAATGATTCACTACTTACACTTATGGATACATCTAATCTCGGGTCGATTTTATTCCTCTTCTGTCAATTGCCATCACTTTGCTTTTTTCATAGTTAATCTTCAATCTAAATTTACCATTTTCTATTTCTAATTTTCCGATTGGTTGTGTTAGTTCTTCAATATCGTTAGCAAATATAGCCGGCATAACTTAAATTATTTATTTTAACTCCGTTGATTGTGAATCCCCCATTCCAACCTTCTAAGACCTTTCTCATTATGAATTTGCTGTAAATATTGCTTTTATATTTCGCACGGATTTGATATATAGTTATCAAATTTTATTGCTGCATTATTTTGCTCTTATTAAACATATCAAGTGTTTGGGAACACCAATTTTTGATAATATTCGCCATAGTTTCTGCCAGTTAATGCTGTCAAAGGCTTTGGTGTAGTCGACAAAGCAAATTACACAGAGGTATTAAATTCTCTTGTCTTTCCTATAATTAATCGTAAGTTAAAAATCTGTTCTCTCGTACCTCTTCCTTTTCTGAGGTCAGCTTCCTCTGCAGCTATTTGGCAGTTTAAGTGGGCATTAGGAACTGTGAAAGTCGTAAAAATCATTAACTAGATATTTGAAATACAAAATCCAAACAACGGAACCAAATTTCAAAAATTTAAGATTCAAAAGTATATAATAATTTTTTACATTCTTTTAGCAATTTAAATATTTCCTTAATTATGAAATGGGGGGGTTGTAATAAAAAATATGCGGCTAAAATGATAATTTAATATCTTTCAGAATAATTGATAATAAAAAGTTAAATAATGGAGTTAACTATATTAGAAGCACATAAAAATATTGGGCGAACGTGAAATTAAAAATTTATGGCGATGTGGGGTTGAAATACTTGCGAGGTTAATTAGGACGTAACAACCGTTGTTAGATTTTTCCCTGTTGTGGTTTTGATAATTTTTTTATTACAGTACCATATATTACCTCGTCTCTTAATTATTTTCTTCCCATTGCTGTAGTGCTTTCAGCTACAATTGTAATCAATGTTTATAATTTAAATACATTGTAGAACCTATGAGCTTTCATTTATTTGTAGTGTAAGTAGGATGGATCCCTTCATTTTGTTTTTTATTTGGACAAGATGTTAAAGCTTACAAATTTTATTTAACTGTTTTAGTAACTGCGTTGTCTTCATTTTATTATTATGAACCACATATATGCATGTAGTAATTAAGTTCCATTGTGACTTAAAGATTAAGAACCATGATTTGGTTCACTACACTTACTTTTGAATTTGCTTACTATAAAAAAGCAATCGGATATCGTTTACTGCCAGATCAGCACCTCAATACTTATCAACATTACTTCAGTCATATAATTTTTTATAGAAATATTTTTATTATTTAGTTTTCTTTAATTTTTTAGATTTTTTCTGCTTAAGTTCATGTAATCTTTATCACACTAAATTTTTCTTTTTATTTTTTTTTAATATTGCACTAGTAATTTTGTTCTGAAATACCTTCTGTGTCTATAATTTTATTTTATTGTTATTTATTACTTCTTATTTCTGTCTTGTATGCCTTTTGTCCTTTGGTTTTTTAAATAAATTTTTTCATTTCAAAGCTTTTCAACCGAAGTTTCCATTCTTTATGTGTTAGGAAAAGCGTGCAAACTGGCTAAATTTTGGCGTGCCTGTCCATGCTTACGGTCTTAAGGAGCCCTTCTATCAAACCAAAATAATAACTCCGTATATATATATATATATATGAAGAACCATAAGATACATATAGTAGTTAAAATTCGTAAAAGAAAGCTATTAGGGCTTTCTCTCAGCTTGAGATACAACCAAATTCAAATATACAATGCACATTATCTACAACTGTCAGATAATTCCCTTATGCAATCACAACCAATGCCACATTCTCAACCTTATCAACAAACCCATTAAGTGTGTTTAATACCCTATATATTCAAAATCTTAAGACTGGATCGAATCCACACATAAAGGAAGTCTAAACAATAGCTACACATAGAGAAGTAAACGAATACTGGTTCAATCCTCCTTCGCCAAACAAGACATCGAAAAAAACTCAAATCCTTCTATAATTTTTACAAAAAGGGTTAAAAATAGTACATTTCTCGTACAGTTATTAGATGAGATAGCTAAGCAGCAATTGAAGCTCCCACAGAGAAACAGCTAGAGGATCTACCCAAATAGTTGAATATTATGAAATAATCATAAAAGCCTTGAATGACAAACAGTGAATTTCACACGTATAACTTGAAAGAGGAAAGAAGTTCAAAATTTTAATAAAAACAGTAAATATTTACAACAATGCAAAATAATTTTGTACACGGTACAAGATGTCATACTGAAAAAGGTCTGCTACCGCTGGTGATTATACTACATATTAGTGCTAAATATCAAAATCTCTCCTTGTTCACTGTGTTTTATGTGGAGTAAATAATCCTGCAAGTAATAAAGGCTGTGCGGTCTCTAAAGGATTACAGAAAAGAACAATTCCATCGCTTCGTTCAAAACAATGCATCTCAGCAAATCAAAAGTTTACCCATCAATAACCCAGAAGGAAAAGCAACAATTTTACCATCATATTACAAATACAAAACCCAAATTAACCTCACCAGCAATCCAGCGGCATATAAGACCAAATTACTACTGTGCTAAATTTCCTTAAAAACGTGATCGCTCAACTTAAATAATGGATAACTACAAATCACCATGTCAAAATACGTAGGATAATTAAAAACATTTATCTTAAATCGTAATATTGCCATCATGCTGTTATCTATAATGTACTTACAGTAAGAATTCTCAACTATTTATTTTATTTTACTAATCGTTCAGATGGCACTGCTTTAGGTGGTCCTGCTATTATTATTAAAAACTCAATAAAGAACATCAAATAAACAGTTACTGTCCAAACTACTTATAAGCCATCAGTGTGGTACGATTCCGGCAGTCCCTTAGGTTTCACAAGATTTCACTGTTACTACCGGCTTTGATTTCATTTCTAATCATTCGCCAACCAGTAAACATACAAGCTGGGTACATTTAGACGACCAATAAATGAAAAACTAATACTAAGTGTTGTCCTTAAATCTGAAGAAGAAATAGATTCAAAGTTTTTCAATGGTACACTACAGTGGGTAGGCTGGCATGTAATGCCAGAAACAAGCGGATTTTCAGAACTTATAATTGAAATTATATCTATTACTGCAAAAAATTTGGAAAAAATAAAAAATCTGAAAATAATCACTTATATAATTTAACAACGCAAGAAATTAAAGAACTTCTCAAAACGCATAAGTGTAAACATTCCTGTAAAGTCTTACATCTACCAAAGTTATCGACTATTTTTTTGTAGAACGAGTAATAAATTAAAATAGTTCATAGAAGCTTGTTCACCTATTAGAATATTCCAAGATACTAGCGTAAGAAGCAAATAAGAAAAAGAAAATTCGACAGATTTACTGTGTCGTTCAAAAATTAATGAAAGTTATAAAAACAAGTAATACTGCTTTGCGTTTCTGGACATTTTGTGGACAAAACGTAGGATATTTGGCTCTTATTTAAATTACACAATCATCTTCACATAAACTATTTTATTTCCTGGTCAAGCATGAAACCGAGTACACAGAATTCTACCTCACATATGCGGGAGTACCCCATGACAGTGTCCTTGGACCACTGGTATATCCATTATACATTTCCTATAACACTAAATATTGTAACAATAACATCCATAGATAATACCGCAATCTCAGCCTTCAATGTATTGCAACTACTACAAACCTACCTAACTAAAATTCAAAAATTATAAAAAATGAAGAATAAAAACTAACTAAACAAAGTTTATCAATGTAATGTCTTCTACACACAGAGAAATATAATCTCCTGTCCATACATACAATCAAGCTGCTTCAGCAGAATTAAGTTAAATATTTTGAGATATACCTTCATAAGATATTTACCTAGCGAAAATACATCTTTACTAAAAGTAAACAGCTTGGACTAATTCTCCCTAAAATTTACAGGCTGCTTGGACGGTAACTCAAAATTCACCGCCGAAAACAAACTCCTGGTTTACAAAGCAAAGTCAAACTACTTTTCTCCTATGGTATCCAGCTCTTGGGTACAGCATCTTTCTAATATTGAATTTCTCGAGTGTTTCCGAGCAAATATACCGCTTACGATAGTGCCGACACGATTTTCCGAAAGGACCTCAAAATCCAACAGCATAGTTTACAGTACTTGCCTCAATCCCAACGATTTAGCAGTCCATAATTATCTGCCTACTAGACTTCTATGTGACTATCTTAAATTAGTTTTAGCTTAAAGTTTTAGTACTATTACCCTAAATTACAAAACAGATAGGAGCCTATGCTTCAAAAGCTTGCTAGAAAGCACTTTTTTCCTGTATGTTACATAACTCATCATAACATTTGCTGTATATACGTTGTATAGATTAGAAATAGAGTAGGACATTTGAGAAAAGTATATAAAGTAAAATTAAAGAAAAACCGCACCGAATGCAACAGATAGAAATGACTTTTCTACGTAGGACTTTTGGAGTTTTTATTTATTTCTGAGTGACACTCACTCAATTGCTAACATTTCCATTCTCTATAGTAGCCAAGTTTTCTGAATATATATTATATTATACTATATATCTTATTACGAGCAAATAAAAAAAATAACAAATTTTGGAACGTTAACAAATTATTATTTAAGGAAATGAGAGCAAAACCATTGAGCTTACTGTCGCAAAACTTTTAACAAGAAATTATAATAAATAAAATTTATTTGTAGTAAATTAGATATGGAGGAAATTAATTTTTTTAGTATTCCCGTCTCTTCCCAACAAATATGCATGAACAAACTAGAAGTATAATTTAAAAAGTGATTCCAATTAATACTTTGTCATTGATAAAATTATATTACATTGAAAATTTTATATTAAGTTAAGAATACTATAAGCAAAAAATGATTGTTTCAAAACCATATGTTTATTTATGTTTCTTCGATATTTGCTTATATCATTTCAGAGACATGAGGTTTAGGGGGAAATACAGGTAGTAACATCACGTGTAAAATAAGCATATAAATGTTTTTAGCTATTCAGATTTGGCACATATAACTTTCACGTTGTAAAATTATCACGTCGCCGACAAAGGCAATACCAAGTTAACGAATTTGAAAGAGGATGTGTTGTTGGTCTATCTGAAGACGTTTTCTTTCGAGAAATAGGCCGAAGAATCAGCGGCCATGGTATAACAAGGTATTCATTCAAGATGATCGGGGTCTAGAGCAGTACGCAGGAAATCTTATCATTATAATCGTTATCTTCCGAGGCTTACGATTATAGTCAGTAGCGCGATTTCAAGTGATCTAGCGCAATGGTGGCCCATTCTCGATTTTTTAACTCTTTTGTCGATTATTCGCAATCGGACTAACAGCACTACGTCCTTTCTAACGACTATCACTGACTTCTCTGCGCCGGCTACGAAGGTTATGGTGAACAACGGAAAGGCGTAGAATCGTATTTTCTAATAAATCCAGATTTTATTTAAATCAAAACGATGCTCTAACATTAATAGGTCGCAGATGTGGAGAAATACTGTATTCAAGACATACCTACAACCGCAACTATTGTTACTACGGTATGAGGAGTTATCAGTTACGCTAGCAAATCACCTCTAGATAGAGTTAGAGGGCATTACCAATCAAACCTACAGTATGTTCGATAATAAAGTGTAGATAATATTTTTCTTTTATTAAAATATACATTATGAGCTAGTGCAAAATTACCTAATATTCGGGCCAATCACATCCATTATTGATTATAGCCTTACATTGTTTTTCCATGCGTTCAACAAGGTTTACTGCATAATTACTTGGTAAATGATTTCGTTCTATTTAAAAAGATGTGAACTCCTTTCTTGGGGAGTTTCATTTGGGCACAGCTCAGCGAAAGTCCTGGCTTGTCTCAAAAGAGACTCAAGATCGCTTTACCCTTTTCGTTGTTGTGACCTTTTCGCCAAATCTTCATTTTTCACCCTCCAAATATAGCTTTACCCACTTCTTAATGAATGTCCCCAACTTCGCATTATTTTGCAGCCTCTTTATGCGTCAGTTTCGATTATTTCGCATGATTCACTAAAAACACTGCATCGTGTCGCCTCGGGAATTTTGCACTTATTGTAACAAATTCACTGACATCAATTCAACAAATTATATACTGTGCAAAAGAGCACGAAATAAAGATTCAAACGAATTCACATAGATGGCGCTGTGGCGCCTCTTTACTAAGTGACAATGGTCACTTTCTCGTCACACAGACTACACATCAATGCGGTCTTATAGACCGTGGTACTTCCTTCCCTTCATAGGGTGCCTCAAGCGATATTTCAATAAAATAACGCTCGATTCATGTGGTACGTAAGACATTAAAATTTTTTCAACAAAACAGAGTGAAAATTCTCTTAAGTTCGACCCGATTACCTGACGTTTCACCGATCAAAAATTCTTCTAATAACATTGAATGAATAGTACAGTGGTATCCACAACCTCCAAGGAATTTGGCTGAATTATGGGAGTGTGTTAATAATGAATGGAATGCACTCCATCAAGACACCATCTGTTTACTGGTTGACTCGATGCCAAAAAGAATAGAAGTGTTCACGCAACCCGAGGTGGGGCCATATATTATTAAATAAATGTAATATTTTGTAAATTTAATCATTTGTTTGTGTTGTACTTTAAATAAATCTCCAAACCTTCAGTTCGTACCATGAATTTTTTCTCAGTGCTGCAATTTTAATAAATTTTCGATGATGTAGTATTTCTGTTTTTTCTTTAAAATTCAAAACAATTTTTATTTTGTTTTTATTAGTCCGACATTGTGCATCTTATTCATTTAAATAATTAATGTGTAATGTTACCGGCGTTTTTCTAAAATTATGATTTGAATATGAATTATATAAATTGTTATTGCGACAATTAAGTAGTAGAACAGCCTTTACCTTTCTTATATATACATTGAGCATATTCCATTAGTGCGATATGTACTGGCGAATCGCAAACCGTGACGCACACCAAAATTATAATTTCGTGTTTTACAAATATGTATGGGTAGTGTGAAAACTGTCAACAGCGTTCATTACAAGTTGGCTAACTATTTGCGGCTCCGCAGTCACGTTAAATCAGTGGCGAGGAAATTAATTTGTGAACTCGCCGAACGGGGAATATCGACATCAAATAAACTACCGCTTGATGTAGAGGTTTGCTCACGACACACGGTGAAATTGCTTAGGCGTTGAGTTATACATAGGGAGACGTATAATTTTTCAATTTAACAGTAAAATTATTCCATTTTACGTATGGAAATCACAACTACATATCAACTTTAAAAATCCACAAATATTTCTAAAAGGTTGAATAACTGATAAAAGGTACAACACATAAATATTAAAATTTTGTTTATTTTTCCCTGTAGTTATTGTAATTAGTAATTCCAATTGTTAGTGTTTGTTTGTGTATTAAAATTACCAGACTGTTTCTATTCTTTTATGTCCAAAAAATGTAAAAGTAGGAACAAATTTGCGTTATCAAGCTTACGTAGACTTTTATTAATCAAAGATAGAGTTAATGAGCTTCATAAATTTTGTTTGAAAAATACAATGCATATCGGTCTTTTGTAACTAATAGAAAATCCAATTGAAAAATTCCGGTTTAATTACTTGTAAAAGCTCTTGAAGGCAAATATTCTCACACTTTTATTTGCTTCAATGTCGCACTAGTTTTTTCTCGTCATACACTAACATCATATTTAGTATCCACGTTGCAATTTGCAATATCCAATATTTATTATTCTACAAGTTTCTATGTACTAAAATATTAATTAAAAATTGTTTATTTATAACATCCGTTTAAAAACATTATGACATAATAAATATATTTACATGTATTACTGTCTTCCTTTTCCTTTATTAGAATGCACGTCGCAGTTTTAAAACTTGAATTTCAACTTTAACCATAGAATCTACTAAAATTCGGAAAGAAACCTCTGTGCATCGCGAGAAATAGGTGAGAACGACGCCCGTCCTATAGTGCTGTACGTGGTAGTTCAGTAGACAGTGCGGGGTAGAAAAAGATCATTTGAAAATGAACGCTGCCATAGAAAATTCCGCGTGCATTAATACAATTTCTGTGTATAAAAAAAAACGCAGCTGTAATCCATCGCGAATTGTAACGTGATGAATGAAGGCGTCGCATGTTTAAAGATGGGCGCACTAACGTACACAATGGGGCAAGAAGTGGTCGCCCATCTGAAATCAGCCATGAACTTGAGGAGAAAATTGACAGAAGGTCCGTTGTGCACAAGAAACAGTAGCTTGCGTCGCACCGTTTTGACAATAATACTGCGCTTCAAGATGCTGTGTCAGGGTAGTTTCATTCCCAGGCGGGAGAATTTTTTGTAGAAGGGATTTCAAACCTCTCAAGACGTTATGATAAGTGCCTCAATTTGAGTGGCGATTATGTCAAAAAGTAATGTACCGTTGCAGGTTACTAATGCGTACAATAAAGATTGTGCATCTCTGCGTATCTTTTTTTTTCTTTCCAAATTTCCCGCATAAATACTTAATATATACATATGTATTAATTTTCTTATTTATCTAATTTCTATTGATGTATTCTATGGTAAAAAAAACTTTTTTAATGTGTCTTTAAGGTTGCTTTTTTAAATTATACAATAAGCGATTAGACATTTAGGAGAAAAGTCAATGCTATATCAAAAATTGTTTAAGGTTCAACGAAGAAAATTAAATATAATCATTACACACACTTTGAAATTTGTATATAATAAATTAATAAGACGCAAATGTAAAAATCATCTAATTGTGTTAATTTGACTATAATTTGATTATTAGCAGTTAAATGATGTTAGTTTAATTTATGGAAAATAAACTTTTAAGTTGCATAAAGTAATAAATAAACAACTAACGGATTTAAAGAATAATTTTACTACTTACTTAACTTAAGAGTTAAAATAATCCGTGCTTAATTTGTCATTGTAACTCTAGTATCGTGAATAATTAAAATCAGAGCAATAGTCAAAAGACACCATCCTTCTAAAAAATAGTATATTTTTTGTAATTTATAAAACTAGTAAACAGAGAAATCTGAAAAAAGTCAACCCCGTTTGTTTTGAAAAAGCAAATATGTGCACTAGCCAAGCAAGATAAAACGTCTTCGCTTATAATCAAACTGAAATTATAGTCAGTCAGTCCCATTCCAGGTAAGAAACGGCAGTCCCGTCTTCCGGTCATTATTAATGAAGCTAATCACCATCAATTGGCATTAGTTTACTATGCTCCCAACAGTAAAATATTGTCTAATTTAAATTAAAATTCTACAAGCTGCGTAACGGAGATTTAATCTGGTACATCTCTTGAACAGACGAGAAACAAGGGAAAAAGAGGTACTTATTGTAGAAGGAACTTTAATATTGCAAAGATTTATTATTATTTCATTTTTGGGGAATCTATAATTTAGAAGTATCTGTTATGAAACAGTGAGCATCAAAATAGCAATTACTCATTTCATTTTCTCGAATTATAATGGCTATTTCAAATATAACACGCACCTTAATGTTAAACAAACCATACGAGTTGTGTAGTTTCTATGTAAATAAGCTTTGTTTTAATCGCAGAATTACATGCCGTATCTTCTCAACATAAATAAACAAATTTTTATGGGTATGATTGCTTACGTAAACATTAATTTGTTGTTAGATAACACTTAAAAAATACTTCACATTAAAGTAGGATTTTAAAAGTTTTGTGTACTTTTCTATAAAATACCGTCTCGATTTCGCAGATTCTACGACGCACGATCTCAATTTGGTGGACTAATGCGTGTCTTGCAAAACTATCCATTGTTATTTGCAGCACTTAGCAATTAATGGTTTAGCCCAATATTTAAATAATGGGCGTTTATGCAAAATGCGTGGGATAAAACATTATGCGATTCTGACTCAACTACCTAACTATCCTTTCAACAAAGGCTTGAATTAAAAAGTTAAGTAACTAAATCGTGGGAGCTTCGACTTGAACAACATTAATTGGGGACAATGGCTCGCTGTGAATTGTCAGGAATGACAATATAAATAAATATAAAATTTTCAAATAACTTTTTGTGCGGTAAAACAAATTTTTTTATAATTTAATAGGTAGAAAGGACTATTCCTCAAAAATAAAGTTTCCGAAAATAAAAGTTTTGAAAATACATGTATAATTAAGTAAACTGACATAAACTAAACAGAAAAAAATCAGTATTATTTATTTAAAGTTTACAATAATCAAAACGTGTATTATTGGTTGCAGCCGTTTGCCTACCTTTTTATTGCTAGTTTCCTTTTTTCACTTATGGTACGGATAAATCTTAATACTATTACGTCACTTTGCGCGGGTAAAAAAATATTCTTAGAAAACTGATTGCAGCACTAGATATATTTTCAAAATTAACTTTTGATATATTCTCTGAAGAGTAAATTTTGGAATTATGATGAAATGTTAAAAAAGTAGATGTAGTGAAATAACTAAACAGTTAAATTAATAATATTAGATTATGAATGGTAAAAGAAGAAAAAAAATAATAAAGCATATAATATAATTATGTTGGAAAAAAATAATAAAGAAAAAAGTATCATAAATAGTCAGAAGATATTATAAACAAGCATGTGAACAAATAAAAACATGCAATTAAAAAATAATATTATGAGTTATTCGGAAAGTACATGGTGATCTTGACTAGATGGCACAGTTATAGAAAACACAGTGACCGTACACATATTTTTAAAGCCCACATTTTAACGTATCTTCAGAAAAAAAGTTCCTTGCAATAAAGTTATTTGTGTCATTCTTGTACTCTTTTAAAGATAGGAAAAAACAAGGTGCATTTTTGACAATGTATTTCTATTACCGGAAAGCAACACAAGCAACAAAAAAAAAGAGTTTTAGCTGAAAGGACTGTTCGAAAGTGGTTCACTAAGTTTAGACCTGACGATTTCGACCTTAAAGACCAACAACGCTCGGGTAGGACATCCATTATTGACGACAAACCATTGAAGACATTGATCGAGAATAACCCGCGATTACTGAAAATAACAAAAACTAGTCCCCAAGATTAATTATTACATTGATTACATAAATCGTTACGATGTTTAAGTTTCGCATAATTTGACCAAGAAAAATTTAATGAATGGAATTTTCATTTGTGACGCGCTGCATAAACGCAACGAAAACGGATCGTTTTCTAAGCAACTAGTGTCGAGCGATGAACATGGATCATTTACAACAATTATTCTGGGTTAGGCAAAATGAATCACCATTAGCTACCCCCAAAGCTGGTGGTCTCCATTCAAAAAAAGTTATAATTTGTATCTGATACGATTAGAAACGAATCCTACCAAACGACGAGCACTGATCGGAACTGGGCAAATTAAAGATAGTGATTCAGGAAAAACGTTCAGAATTGGCTAATAGAAAGGACGACATGTTCCATCAGAACAATGTTAGACTTCATGTTTCTTTGGCTGCTTGACAAAAATTCTTGAGAGTTTGAATAGCCGTATTCACCAGACATTATACCTTCATATTTGCGATTATTCAGGTCTTTGCAAAATTCTCTTAACGGCAAGAACTTCAACTCTTTGGAAGCCATAAAAAAACACATCAAGAAGTTTTCCGCCCAAAAACCTAAATATTTCTGGAAGGATGGAATCTTCAAGCCGCACGAAAAATGGAGAACGGTTACTGAACAAAATGGTAAATATATAATTAAATAAAGAAATTCGGAAACATAAAGTAATCGGTACAAGCTTTCCGGGCAAAACAATGGTAAAAAAAGTATTCATGTAGCACACAAATAAAAGCAAATAAAAATAAATATAAGGCTATTGTGTCAAAACGAAGGAACATAGAACAACAGAGACAAAATCAATGTACATATGAGAAGAAAAGTTCTTTAGACAAAGATGGAAAGACAAAAACAAATAAAAACCTCATCACAGTTCTACTATTATTAAAATAGAAAGTCTATCCATTTGCTTTTTCTTTTGTTAAAAATGTATTTATTAGCAAATTCAAACGAACTTAGTATTCGGAAATTTGCAAATTAAAAGTTAATGGATGCGTCTGGTATTTGCTTCTATGTTTAAATTGATTGAGTGTAAGGAGTGAAAAAAGATGTTCAAAAATGGGCAATTTAATCGGGTAATTTTTCTACGTGAGGCCATTAAGCCGGCAACAAAAGAACTGGTCCTCCATGACATCAGTTTCCCATAGAAGCGAGTATGCATAAACAATTTGACTTTACGGTTAGAGCACTGTGCAAGAGCAAAGTAATGTTATTCACCATTACTTCGATCGCCGCAGATGTTGCAAAAAATGGCCATTTTCGCCAATTGGACGTCCAGCTTACCGGCGCCACGGTGGAATTACCGAGTGACAAAGTGCAACGATGTGCAAGACATCGCAACTGTACTTTCGATGTTGCGGTCGTTTATTTAATTTCCGAGAAACGTGAGCAAGTAAAAGGTTACCATCGACCACTACTAATCTTGCCGAAAAGTTTAGGCGAATATAAAGCGGCGGTTATGGGTAGACTTCCTGTTCTCATAAGACTATTAACGAGCTTTTTGTTAGTATGAATAGCTAGTGCTGGTGTGTTGTACCAGTTCTTAATTAATGTCTGCGGAATAATATTATGAAGCTTGTTTTGCTTGATGTAATGTGCTATAAGCTTTTCTGGCTTGATAACTTACATGTTTTTAACGAAAAACAGAAACGTTGTACTACAAAAAATGAAAGAAATGTAATAAAACTATAAGAAGTTTAAATATATTTACCCAGCTTCGTCGCTGTTGAGAAACGCAGCAATAGTTGCCATTTCTCTGTTTTCGCACGTTCACGATACGGCCTTCCTTATCATCTTGTTCTCTCCTGCAGCAGGCGTTGTGCTTTTTGCAGTTTATTTAGAAGTCGTGCGATAACGGGCCTGTGTTATGTACTTTGTTTGCGTACGGCTCTAAGAGATAAAATTAACATCGGTAAGTAAATCCACATCTGTACGTGTTGGTGGCGACACACTTTCCAATTTTGCACGCTCGCTACTGAAATTACGTAAACAAGTTTATAAGCGGCAATTAAGTATTATTTTACTCTAATGAAATTAATAAAGCGCCAGCCGGCGCCAAGTGGTACGAAGGTCGAAAAATCGCGGTAGGAAAAACATTGGCGGCGCGACTGCAAAGAGCCCGCCAGCAACATTTGCTGCGGCTGCGGCTGCGGCAGGAACCGGTCGATTTTCTTTCTAAAAACTGTCCGGCTGGGACACGTGCAAGTCACCTGTCCGAGGATTTTGCAATTGCAGAAATGCGATTGTGCTTTGTGCCGGGCGGTCTTCGTACCGGAACCAAAGCCTTACTCTCTGTGCACGGAATACATGAAGGTTATTGACCGTTGTTGCCGTATAAGTTAGAGCAGCCAGCAGACAGAAGTGGAGAAGTGGAGGCCGCTTTCTGCCTCTGCACTTCGGCAGGCCTTGAGTTTATAAATATCCTGCACCAAACGTTTCTAATCTACTGTCCATTTCAGTGCGGCAAAACCCTACCAGTAATTACTTAACAAGAGGGGACTCGTACTTCTGCTAATCCCTCGGCGGATTCGGACCACGGAAGAGCGGCACCTCGGGACGACGCACTGCAGCCCACTTTATCCTCACGAGGTTCCTGGAGATAGCACTAGCCGATTAAGACACAAACGCACAGTAGTAAATTCGTTTTACGGTTTCGTTGTGAGCGGAACGGCGCGTCTGGCTGTCGTTGATAAATCGTAGGTATACAAACATGGTGCTGTGCACCTACATATTCGACTCGAATTGATGCGTGTCCTCGCACCACAACGTCAACGGCAGTAAGATTTCACTTTTGAAGTTCTTGGGAGATTGTAGTCTGCTCTCAAGGTATATAACACTGCGCATGAGCTACTCAACAGTTATTCAACTCTGAGACAGGTTTACAAAGTACCTTGCAGGTGATATAGGTAGGCGACGCGCAGGTACACGCGATGTCTTAGTAAACGTAAATATCGTCGGAAGCAAATTGAAATATTTTAAAATTATCCCGATAGATGAATTAAATTATTAAAATAAAACGCAAGTAAAAGTAAAATAAATACACAATTAAAAATTATTATATAGAAAACAAACTTGCAATATTATTTATTAGATATAAGACATCCCTTTTGCATTCGTTAAATATGCAGCTTTTCTAGAAAATGGCGAATTAGCCTAATTTCAATTTCAATTTCATTTCAACAATACAATTTAGAAATGTTTCTTAATTATATTGTAAGATTTATGCAATGTAAAGCTGACTTTCCAAGAACACTTGACATTGGCAACATCATGGTGCATTGTTACACCCACTCCAGGCAGAAACCACTGCAGACCATAAACCAGCCGACGAGAAACGGGCCGCCTTCACGAACGATCAGAAAATGCCTATTTTAGTAATTCAGGTTTCGACGCCTACCGTCGCTCCGAAGATATATGAGGATCGCCCGAAAAATCGGCGAACGCCAAACGCGAAGTCTTTTATCACCGCAGCCAATCGCCGACCCGTTCGTAGGTGTTCGGCGATATCTTGATGATTCAGCACTGAACGTTATGAAATCGACCAGCGAAGCCCCTAAGTGCGAGCTGTCCTTTTCCTTTTGCCCTACTTCTCACTTAATGTCGAGGTATTAATTTCGATTCGGAAACTGTTATCTACAGAAACACATACACAGAACAGCCTGTTTTGAGCACTATTTGTCAATATTTGTGGCCGCACTGCCGGCTCTGAAAGGTAGCAGCCCATAAATTATTTATGGCACGTCTGTAAAGTTATAATTACATACGCCTAATGAATAAGATAATCAAGTATACCGAGCAAGGGAAATTTGCGCTACTTGTACTTTTCACTCAGAACTACCGGCATTTGTTATGGATGTGGATCTCCATCGATTTGCATGCCCTGCTAAACAACAAATATATTTTGTTTGGTTAAGCATGACCGAATAACAATTTCCCAAAGAATTGCTAATTTATTGCTAACCATTTAATTATAATTACATTTCTTGCTTAAAAAGGAAATAATTAGGCATGTAAAAATAACAAATAAAATGGATTAATATAGAAAAATAAAATTATTTTGTGGAATTATAATTTCCAATTTTATGTAAACAGAGATATAGGATAACCATATTTTTTTAATAAATAAGAATTAGAAAAAATATCTCATGGCAAAGCCCCCCAAAGGCAAACAAATTTCATAACGTAGTGATTTGATCATCCAATCAGAATTAATATTAACTCAAGTACAGGAATAAAAAGTATATATAGTCTCCCTACTCCTGCATCTAGTTGTTCCTTTTTTGGACTGTACAGTGGGTAATCGTTTAATGGGGGTTCTCCGTAGCCTCGCGGTTAAGAGTTTGCTTCTCGTTCGAGTCTCGTTTAACCTATGGATGTATGTGACGTTCAAGTATAAGTTCATGTTAGTTGGCACAATAAGCCCTTGAGATTTCAGTACCGGTAAGTGCACCCAAGTAGAAAAAAAAAAAGTTAATGAACAGTTCAAACTGCAAACACTTTCGCGAAAAATTTTTATGGTCAAACAACAAATACATGTTTGGATAATAAATCCCTCACAGTAAATTTGTAGAATTGTATTTTATTGTTATCTGTGAAAGGTTTCCTGAAGAAGACCTTGACAGTTGTATACATAACATTTTTTGCTAGTTCATTTCTGTCCTCTGAATTTTTGTGTTTTTTTTATAAAAAAACTGATATGATGGGGCTTAAAAAGAGTGGAGTGCCAAGAACTGTGCTCACCATAGAAACCAAGCAAGAGATAATAGCCAAGGTAGAGAGTAGGCAGTATGGTTTAAAATGAAAAGACATGTAACTAGTATGTCTATCATTCAAAAGAAAGCTAGAGAAATTTTTGAATAACTGAAGAAACAAACTTCATATTTGTCATATGAGGGAGGTAGAATTCATGGTCTTTAGAAGGAGATTTGGCATTAAACATGTGATAATGATCGGCGAGTCTGTTAGTGTAGATAAAGAAGAAGCTCAGAAATTCTGCCTTAATTTCATGAAAGTCGATAAAAATATTGTTGGCCACAAACTCATGAAAGATCGATTGACATTGGTGATATAAAACTTAAACCGTTTCTTGTCTGTGATTTTAAGAATCCTAGATTAAAATTAAAGAATACTGCCAGTAATGTGGAGATCGAATCAAAGGACACGAGTCACACAAGTTTTTTTTAAAGAATTTATTGACATTGGAAGCATTGCTGCTATTGGACAATGGGGTGCCCTAAAGATATTAAAGATAATTTGCTGAAAGACATTATCTGCTTCCACATATCACTTCGTTGATTCAGCCAATGGACCAAGAGATTATTGCAGGTTTTAAGAAAATGTGCCCTAGCGCGCTGTTTTGTTTACGTTTTGAAGCATGGTAGTTCTCCTCAATGATGACATTAAAATTTGATAATTTTAGTTATTCGGCTCATTCAAAAGGCGTGCTTAAAAGTCACTTAAAGGCAGTTAAATTCTGCCTGATGAAAGCTGTGTTCATCCTGCATTCAGGGAGATGGAGATTATGACCCTAAAATTATAGATAAAATTGTGTAAAGTGCTAGAGATCTGCAATTGAAGGTAAATGAAGTTTACATTGAAGAGCTTGCGATGAAACATGGAAATGATATGATTACAAAACTCCAAAAACCCTTGAATGAAGAACCCAAAAACTCAGCGATATGAGTTTTCTGAAAAAGAAGAAAACGAAATAAGTAGCATTTCTATCTCATATATTTATATGCTAATTGTTAGAAACTTTAAAAACCTTGCCCCACAGTTAATTATTAGATTGTTACAGGATATAAAATTGAAACTTCCTATTTTTATCCTTAAGCATTTGAAATTTAATAAAACTATATTCTAGTTTTTTTAAGTTTCGTGTCTTTTTACTTACCACGATGCAATTTTTGATCTCTATGTTTATTAAGCTCTGAATTAGTACAATTAATTTCAAGCATGTTCCGTTTTTAATTTTCTTCACTTTCTTTTACTGGTTATACAAATTTTTTCTTTTTAGCTTTGTGTTATTTTCATTTCAGCAATACATATTTTTGTTGCTTTTTGAAGTTCAGTTTTTGTTTCAATTTACCTCTTAATGTGTTCATTCATTTGTATCTTCTTCTTTGCTTACCTTTTTATTTAATTTTTTATTTAAATTTTTATCTCATAATAATGTTCTTTATTTATTTTAAATGTTTCAATCAAAATATAGCGCCGTTTTAATTTTTTTTAATTTCTATTGTTTTCTTTAGTTTCTGTATCTTAATTATTTCGTATTTTATAAATGGTTCTATTCCTGTTCTTTGTTAGTAGCATTTCTGTTATTAAAAATTACAACTTTTGTTACCCCCTCATAATACATCTTCTATAAATATTCGTTGTTAATAATGATTGTTGCTATTTTATGTGGTCTTTTCTTTCATCATTTTTGCGCTACTACTGTATCTTTTATATTTTTATATTCTACCGCTCTATTCAATTATTCGCTTGTTTATCGTATATATTCCTACATCTGTTCTTACCGAAAAGACATAATATATTTTTTCATAATATATTTTGCTATCTACATACCCGATTTTCTTTGTTTTTACTCTTATTTTGATTTACATATTTGCTTACTTGGATGCGGATACTTCTCAATATTGTTTACTTCATTTTATCAATTTTTTCTTCTGGTTTATTCTGTATTCAGTTTATTAAATTCGTGCTTCACTTTTTGTCTTTGTAAATTGTTTATTGTACTAAAGCTGCTTTGACATTCTGTTATTAGAATTGTTTTTAAATATAAATTCCTAAGAATAAGTTTATATATATATATAATATATATATATATAATTATTTACACTTAATTTTATGATATATTTTTTTAAGAAATAAAGCTCAGTTCCTTCTGTTATTTACTTTGGATTTGCAAATGTTTTTACACAATTACATAAATCTGACAACGAGTGAAAGGTGCTATCAAATTCTAGTCAAATTTAAAATGCACACGTATTGTTTATATTTTGAATTAGTAATATGTAATGGCTTTAATTATCATATAAATTTTGTAATACTTAAAATCCTCAGGGAATTTCAACCATGTAAAAACTACGTGTAATAAAACGTTAAATAAAATATAATTTTTAAGATGTGCATATATATGTGAAATTTACGAGCCATGAAGTCTCAAGGTTTCTTTAATTATTTTCTTCCGCTCATTTCTACTTCTAGCTAAGTGTTGCCAATTTCCATTTAATATACAGGGTGACCTAAAGTAAACTTTAGGATTTGATTTGCGTGTCGTTTGCATTTTGTGAATGTTGAAAGTTTGCATTTGTATAGTTAATATCTAAATACACGGAAAAATCCAATAAAGACCACCAGAAACACTACATTTGTGTACTGGGTTTTAGAGAACATATAAATTGATGACAATTTTTGCAAAACGCTCATATGGAGCGATAAAGCTCAATTTTCTTTAAATGGCTTTGTGAATCGTAAAAATTGTCACATCCAAGTGTTGTTCACAAGAAAGCAATACATTGTTTAATGAGTATTGTGAATTGGCAGAATTATTAACCCCTACTTTTTTGAGGGCGAAGCTAGTAACACCATTATTGTCAATGGTGTACGTTACTGGGAGATGCTAAACAACTTTTTTTCTTAATGAAACCAAGGATATGAACTTAAATTACATGTGGTTTCAACAAGATGGAGTTATATGTCACGTAAAACACTCACGTTACTCAAACCAATTTTTCTTACAATTTAATCCCATCAAATTTTTTTTCTGGAGCTATTTGAAGGAAAATATTTATACAAGAAACTTGCTACGATTTCAGGCTTGAAAAAGAACATCAGATTGAAATAGAGACGCATTTATGGGAAAGCATTACAAAAAACAATTAAAATAATGGTTGCATGTTAGCGAAGTTGGGAAAGACATTTGGATGCCATCGTATTTCATACGTAACTTCTAAGACTACTTTACACTGCGAGCAATAAAATTCGGATTGCCTCAATATTATTTGTTGTATTCAGGGAAAATATCCTGAAGCCCAGTTTGAACCACCTTATAGTTTTTAGATCTTGTTTTTGTTAACCTTGTCACCTTGCAAAGTTCGCGGCTAATACCGGGGTCGCAGCCGAGCCGTCGTGGTCGAGTGGCGAACGTAATACTTTAATGTGCGGACAGTTGCTGTTGAGACCCTCGAGGTGTTTATACACGTGTGAAGATTGCAACAGATCGGAAATTTTCAGATTATACCAGATAGTTCCAGTGATACTGGAGGTATAAAGTATAGTTTTATATTAGTAAATGTTCGTGCAGTGTACATAAATATTACAAGATTGTTGTAAATAAATTAAATAAGTGGTTTAAATAAATTTAGGCGTTTTATTCACAATTTTAAGAGCAAAAACGTTACCATACAAATTATTATTCGTGAAACAATTTTTCTAGATTCTTGTTTTTCGTGATTTTATTTATTTGTTTGCGTTAGTGGTACTAGTAAAAGTTATTTTGTGATAATGTGTATATTGTACCATATTAAAGTCGTAACTTTAGCCTTATTCATTTTGTATTTTTAATTGGTCTTGTGTTTTGAAAAACTAAGTACGGTTTGTAAACAAAGTAAATGCCATATAATTTGTGGGTTTATTATAAAATCAAAAAACATGAAACTAATTGTAATTTTATTTAGAAGCGTAATTAGGAAGTAACAAAATAAATATAATAATAATAAGTTAATGCATAATTATTTCGTGTTTTTTTTTATTGAAAAACAAAATATGTTGTAATTGATGTTATGAGGTGTTATCACTGTGAAGGTCAATTACTACTGCCCATTTGCATGACAGATGGCTAATTTAACGGGGAACAAAATATCCTTCAAGGTAATCTGTGCACTGATGTTGGCCACCTATTAATCTAAATCGACATAGACTTAGTCCACTTGATGGTTTTTAGTGATCAATTGACGTAGTAGTCTATGAGGGCCTTGATAGCAGAGTAGAATAGATATAAGAGCAGACCCCATCTCTTGTTGGTAATAGATTCGACCATAAGGTGTTTGATATAGAGGCCGGGGTTGTCATGGTGGAATGTGACGTCGTTCTTTTTGGCTTGAACATCAATATAAAGGCGAGCAAGCTAGGCCAGATAAAGGTTGTTGTTGATAAACTGCTTTGTGATATTGTCTTTAAAAAACTCTAGATAATTATGCATCAACCTAGAAAATTTAATGAGCGCCTCTACTTAAATTAGTTTTAATTTTTCAAAATTCTAATTATTTTGCAGAAAATTTCTGTGTTTAATTGTAGTTTGAAATTTTGACATTTGCAGTCGCTCAACTTTAGGTTTATTTATTATTAGTATAACTACAATTTTTCTCGTGTAGTAGATTGGACTGTAGAATATTTTTAATTATCTTGTAAGTTTATCACGTTTTAACTAATTTCCTTGTTTATTGTTCTAAATGTATCTGGGTTTTATGCTTTGTGATTCAATCCTTTTTTATTACAATGATTTTCCAGATAGTAAATATACGATTTTCTCTTGAAATTTTTGAATAAAACTCACATTAAAGTAATTATTGTGTGATTTAATTTGATATATAAAAAAGTTGGAATACAGCATTCTGAAGTATATCTTTTTGGGTTCATATTAGAATAAAGTTTATGTGACGGAAATGTTTTAATTATTTGTCTTAAGAAGCAGTTGTATATAAGTTAGATTCATATACAATTACTTTAATCAAAATAAACTTAAGAATAATTTAATTATTGTAACTATTTATTATAAATAATGTATTTTGCATATAAAAAGCAATTTAATTTGTTTAAAGCCTGTTAACAAAGATAAAATGGTAAGTTAATTTTATTCTCAGACTTACTGATTCTACTGAAGATTAAACAACCTAAATTACAATTAAAGCGCTGCCTTTGAGATTGTTCTGGTTAAATAAGGCATTTCAACAAAGTAAGTTCATTAATATTTAAAAAGCGTCAAGTTGTGAGCAACAAGCGGCATTATAATACCTTAATATTCTCGTGTTTACTATTATACAATCAACATTACTTTTTAAATGCTGTTCTGAAACAAACGCCACTAAAATAAATCACCCAATAGTCGAGGGCAATTTAAATAATCAATAAAACAACAAATAGTGTAGTCGTACCGAATCGAAGATCAGTATATCATTTTGAGCCAGTATCTTATATGTAGGACTAAAGAAAGTGATGATTCAACGGAAACTATAAAAGTAAATGGACGTCGATAGAAACTTTTTAATTTACGACTGACACCAAATCATTAGTAAAATCGTGACTGCAAATGAAATTTATAATACATTACTGCAACCCCCTAACTTTTTAAGAAGTGAAGGTTTTGGTAGGTTAAAAACGAGAGCCGCATCCAAAAAATTTCAATCGATGGAAATACATGGCGAATTTCAAGTTGCAGGTAAAATAAAATAAACACAGCAACCTTGCGCTGCAGCAATGGCTCACACCTTCAAATGTATTATTGAAGAATGTTTTACAAAGTAATGATGTTAAAAAATCAGAACTTTTTAGAATAAATTTTGTAGACTTTTTAATTGTTAATTTTTTATATATTTGTTTGTGCACATAAGGTACACTTTTAAACCATCGCGAATAGCTGCTTCAAAAAGCAATATAATTAACGAGTAACGAAGAATGATTTATTTATGTGTTGAATTTAATAGGTCAAAGTACGATTTTATTATTTTAATTATAAAAACATTTCATTATAAATTTTAGTACCAGAAAATTGGAAAACTCGTAGATTGTTCGGGAAAAACAAACCTATGTCACACAATATATAAGGAATGTTTACTTGCATCTGTGATTAAAAGTATTTTAAGAATATAGTTATTCTACGTAAATATGGCAAGGCATATTTTAAAATTAAAATGAACTAATTTATTTATCAATCTTTAAATCAATATAATTCAAAGCTGATTAACTCAAATGCGAAATTTCGTAACCTATTTATAGATAATTACAATACTTCTTTTTGAGATTTTTCTTGAGCAGAATTAAACAAGCATTTAAGATGTGTAACAATTATCATTCCTTTCTATTCGCTCTGGGATATGTTACATTCTTTTGAAAATATGATTGTAGTTGTCTCAATATATGACTATTCTTTGGAAAATCAATTTCCTTTGGGTAATATTATGCACTTTATAAATTTAAAACCTTGCATCTGTTGTAGTTGTAAAAGTTATTTAAATCAGTCATTCAAAAAGCATAATTGAGAAATTGTATTTAAATCACGAGGTAAGCGCCAAAAGTTTTGGCCCGAATACATTCTAAAGGTTATAGGAATAAAACAACAGGGTTATTTTTCATTATAGTGTCTATGTATTTCAACATACATATTTATTGCATCTCGCAATTAGCATTTCAGTTTTATTGGAAAAATCTGTAAAATGCTGCAGATCAGGTTTTTGCAGCTCTTCGTCATTGTTAAATTTTTCCAGCTTGAAGGTTTTTCTTTAGTTTTAAAAATAAAGAGGTCAGGTTTAAGCTGTAGGATAGGTGAAAGGCTTCATAGTCTTTTGTACCAATCCGGGCAATTGCAACCTGATAGATAGGGCGCTATAATGCATGTTACTTCTCTTTTCCTTGATACACAATTTACGCCGGAAGCTCTAATACTCTCCGTTTAACGCTGTAAACTAGCAAATTTCCTTTAAGTTCCAAAAGATCTTTACCATTATTTTTTTTCGTCGATTGAGCCACCTTTGCCTTCCTTATTCTTTGTTGTCTAGACTACGCCACTACATTAATTGTTTTTGCAATAAGATTATAGTAGAGGATTATGCTTTTAACACCTAAATCAATGAACTGAAGAACTTCTTTGTTGTTGCGACAGAGGTTCAAAAATTGTTTACAACAGATCACATGTTGCTATATTGAATAGCTGACAAAAGTCCTCATCTAGCACTAAACTTGTTTATATGAAGATGCTGATGGAGAAGGCGTCGGAAAACCCTAACCTTGCAGATAATTCTTTTATTGTTAAACGGGTATCTTGCAGCAAGTCTCGCTTGACAAGAAAAAGATATGTTTACATTTGCTGCTTTTTCTTGTAATTTAATAAATAAAAATTGCTTTATTTCAACAATTATGTGTAACACTTTTAGAATATATACAACAGAACGAATGCATAAATTACGTATGTATATTAGCAACTGTTTTTCTTTCTATTCTTGATTTAGTGATGTAAATTTAAAAAATACTTCAAAAACATTTTGGCAAGCAAGGAAAAATAATTATATTGTTACTGTTTCTAGTATTTACGTTCTTATAAGTCAAAGCGATAATATATTTGAATTGGTTTGTATGTTAAGTAAAATTTTCATTTAACAAATACTTCTATTTGACTAATAGGTTAATAATTTTAATATAGTTTATGTAAAAATGTTGTTTAATTAAGTGATTTTACAAATGAAATCTCATATGATGCATTTTTGTAATGTAAAATCTTAAACAAAATGCGATATGTTTTAGTTTATGGCACATTCGTATACGAAAATTTGTTAAAGTTATGAGTTCTTCATAAAATTGAGACATAAAAATATTTGGTAATTACTTTTACTGAAAAAGTAATAATAAAAGTAATATTCTTTTTTCATAACTATTCATCCAATTTCCCCGACAAAAAGCCATTTTAACAATTAAAAAGAGCAGAAAAAATATTAAACAAAAACTAAAATTTGAATTAAATATGAAGGCTTTCACGGGCTGTAGCATTTTGTTCTCGTGTTCAGAGTATGCAAACTCTCGACGTTTTGTTGCGATAAATTTCAAAATTATAGATTATATTTATTCTTGTTATGTCTGCCGCAGCTGTGAAAGAAATGTCAGGACCTTCCAAACCTAAACACCACTTAATAACTTGTCAATAGACAACATGATGCATCATAAAATTTCAATTATAAATAATCTGTGCTAATTCTTGATATTTTGGCATCTATTTTAATGCTTTAATAAAGAGAAATTGAATTTAGTTATTTACTTGGAGCGTCTACCTACCTACTTCTTAAGTCTTTAGTCCGAAGTAAAATTGCAGAATAATTTTTTGATAGAAAGTTTGCTGGAATAGAAGGGTTACATAATTGAAGATGTTGGCTATCGTTTTGAGTATTGAGGTAATGAGGACATTTTTGCATTTCAATTGCCTGATGAGTGGTTCTGATAGCGGGCTGGCAAATATGAATTGACATTCGTGAATCAAACTGTTCATTTATTTTGAAACGTAAAAATATCCTCGAACACTTTTCACGCCTTACAGGGAGGAGACCTTTAATCTACTCAAAGTTTATTCTGTGAAAGAATATACTTTTGGGTGATCTTTGGTTTTTAAAATTGTGCAGAGACAAACAAGTCATCGTTATGGGATTATGACTAAGATATCTTTAAAATATTTTTTTATGTCCCAAATCCTTAAAAATGGAAGGCTTCACTCAGGCATCTACTCAACTCGAAGAAACTTTAATAAATCTAGTTCCCAACTGTATGACGTTTTAGATTTCTCCATATTAATCTTCTCATTTGTGAATTATTTTACTAGGATAGTTTAGGGTAGTCAAGGTAAATCCGAAACATTTTAGGTTGCATTGCGCACATGAGCAATCTGCTATTAGGTAAGGCAACAAGTTAAGTGTGATAATCTGACAATACGATCGCAGAGCAGCTAAACTCGGAGTCCATTCTCCGACAGAAATTATTGCGTAGTTAATTAAAAAAAGACCTAAGTTTACAGCCTAACCAAGATGTAACTACTTACAAAGCAAATTACAACAATGTGGGGAGTATAACTAACCTGGCAAAAGGTTAATGGTCAGTCTAACAGTACACTGCAAGCTTTTCGCCTTGAAGATCTGTCAACTGTTTATTGAGGAAACCAAGACGAACAGGAAGTTAAAGGTTCAAGCACTGCCGAATAATGTTAAACACTACAACGCTGACTTCCTAAGATTGTTTTCGGACGAAAAAACCTTCATCTAGGACAGAAAG
Organism: Sinelater perroti; assembly: GCA_036346155.1. Classification (NCBI taxonomy): domain Eukaryota; kingdom Metazoa; phylum Arthropoda; class Insecta; order Coleoptera; family Elateridae; genus Sinelater; species Sinelater perroti. The sequence goes on from JARFIY010000001.1 coordinate 22,719,149, forward strand.
GTGAATCAACAAAATGACGGTTAGATCTGCTAAGATGCCTCTGAAGTGTCTACCGTCATGCACACAAACTTTTACGACTTTGCGACTTGTGATTGCCGGCGGTTATAGCAACGTGCTAGAGACAGTTGTCAAGACCTCGATGGAGGAGGTGGTCTTTGGATGAGAGTACCTGTCCCAGCAAAACCTCGTTTCAACCCACAAGGCACGAAAGTCCCAGGCAATAAGTTGTAATTACCATTACTGCCCTTCTCCCTCAACTTGTGGTCACTCTCCAACTCCGACTGCAATCCCTTTGACTATTACGTGTGAGGCGTAGTCGAGGCGAAGGTCAATAAGAGGCATCATAACACCAAAGACAATTTAATTAATTCCATCATAAGCGCAAAAAGAAAGGTGTTTTTCGTGTATTTTAATTGTCGTTCTTCTTGTTATTTCTGATTATTCTTTATTCGAACGGGTTATCCAAGCTGTTATCTAAGGTTTTAATTTTACCGTCACCAAAAACTCCAAATGGTGTTTTCATTGATAACACAAAGAGGATCCTCTATTACTAGTTTCATCGAAAACATGTAGCCAAAGTGCCACGAACAGCCATGTCACCAAAAGCAAATATTAACCTAAATTACAAACTCTAAGAACTATAAGACAAGATAAAAAAAAATGTAATTTTACCGGCAGATAAGGCTAATCATGTAGTGATTTTCAATACATTAGATTATATCCACATAAGAAGAGGAATCTATTCAACAGTCCCAAAACCTATCCTGACAAGAAAATAAAAAACCTTCATTACTAACTACAATTTATCTGCCGATGTCAGAAAACTCCTCATTATCAAGAATCCCAGGATTGTATGCCTTTTTCTTCTACTTCTACTTCTTTATAAGCTTAAAGCTTGTTTTATTACAGCGCGTCCCTCCATCGCTTTCTTGGTTTACCCGGTGGTCTTCTCCCTCTAGGCAACAGGTCTCTAACTTCTTTTACTATTCTGGTGTCTTCCGTTCTAGATATATGGATATTCCATTCTGATCTTCTTTTGGCCCGCTCGCCGATCTTTTAAATTTCACAGCTTCGTCTTATTTCTTCGCTTCTTATGTGGTCAAGTTTAGTTATGCCCTTAATTTTTTTTAGTGTCCTCAACTCCGTTGTTTGGTCTTTACCGTGTTTGACCTTGTCTCGATTGTGTAGGTCTTAATTTGGCTTCTCTTTTTAGATGTCTGTTATTCCATATGGTATTATTTAGACATGCAGATATTTTTGATGCTTTCTGTGCCTAATATTCAACCTCTCTTGTCAATATTCTGTTACTTGTAATTTTAATGCCTGAATATTCCATTGACATCACTTGCTCTATTACAGATCCAGATAGTTCGAGTTTGCAACATATGGCTGATGCGAAAACTTCTTTAGGGGTACGTTTTACTCACTGGAAAGTCACTGATGCAACAGCGGCTCTATTGGAAAATGAACGGCCACGGAGAGTGTCCTTTATGGACGGAAATTCACGGCGGCATCAAGTGTCAACATTTCCTGAGATATTGGCACCCGCCCAGTCTTGTGTTCGTTGATAAGCATTCGTGGGATCAACCTTGAAGTAACTTTCCTCATTTTTAGGGCATCATGCAAAATTGACTCTACAAATCTTACGGAAATGACAAGTTTAGAGGCAGTATCACGCACACCTAATCGGCGGTTTTCTATAAGGACTTGCTCCACTTATGCAATCATTGTGTCGATCAGGCAAGTTCGTGACCGAGGCTACTTCGGTTCATTTAGACACAACTCGTGATTTTTAAACTTTAATACTCACGAACGCACATTTTTAACACCCCTAACGCCTTCATCGCATGCCTCACTCAGTTGGCGATGAATTTCGATGGGAATTTCACCACGAAAGAGGAGAAACAAATGGTTACACGTTGTTTTTGAACACCAAACGTCGTCATTTGAAGTATACAAAACAACGTTTTGTTTGGAGCTGCCATCTATATCATATTACCATCAGAATTATTCGAGAAATCAATAAAAAGGAAAAACGTTATCAATGCCTCAATACTGATTATTTGTAATTCCTTCATTAGACTAGCTTATTAGTTGCGTAATTCTTTCAAAGAAACAGTGCCATGTAATTCCATGCCACGTAGTGTCCCACTGGCAAATTTAAGAAGTAGAAATATTGAAGTCACCAGGCAAGAGCTAACTCCAACAATTATTAATAATGGTTAAAAAGGTTTCCGTGCTTAAAAAACAAATAAATAATTAGATTTGCGGGTTGAACCATATCGATAGTTCGGCACTGATTTTGATGTCCTTTTCAAAAGAGATTAGAGTTAATCATAGAAGGAGACTTATTCTATGACCCACAGTTCTTTTTAGGGAGTAAGTAGATTGAGATCCCAAGTAAGTATTAACTCCAATCTTGTGATATCAAATCAAGGTAGATATAGAAATATCGGGAATTTTCCAAAAATCGACAAATTTCAGTTCGTAAACCTAATTAGTGTTATACATACGTGTATGATGCTAAAAATAATCAAAAATCGATGAGAAATTATAAAAAGTAATGAGCAAATTTATATTTTATAAAAACATTACACTTACTACATCGAGTGAAAATTAAATTATGATTAGTACCCTTCAATTAAATTTCTTTTTAAAATATTTTCATTGGTGTACCAAGTTCCTTTACTGAATGTCAAATTACAGACATTATTGTTAGGGAATATTATGATTTTAATCAATCACTTTGTATATTGAGAATGTGCAAAGAATTCAAGCCGTGTGCAACATGTAATTACAGCTATAATTGTAAGAAATATGGATTTAGCAAATTTCTAAATTTTGTGAGGTCTGTAAAAATATATTAATGATTTATATGGGATACAGATCCGACCGTAGTTAATGATAGATTTGTACTTACGAACGAAGACAAATCATTCACTTTTATATTTTAAAATATTACAACAAGCTGCTTGGATTCTTAAAATACATAGGGCACTACGAAAGTCTAGTGCGTAAAGGTGAGTGCAAACTTGCACTGCAGCCAACATAACGACTTTTTATTATTTGCTCCTAGAGTGTAACAGTCAAAAGAGCTCGCAAAGTGATCTTGTTTAATGTCGGGTAACATTGTGCTACAACACTCGGTTTCCATTTTTGGAAGAAAATATTCAAGTGCTAAGAGATGCTTGTCCTAATCGTATGGCCATATTCAAGTGGTACAGGCTCTAAAGTCAAGACCCTCATCTTCGTTTAACACCGAAGAGAATATCGTTGATGCTAGAGTCCGACAGATATGTGATCTATCGCCAGGTAGAATCGCCATAGGTAGAACATACCATTCAACATCACTTTCAAGTTACCTTCACGTATCTTAGGCCTTAACTACTGCTACAGTGCGTCGTGTTGCAGATGATTTTTAATTTAATTATTACACTAATTGTAGTTTTTTACATTAATTTAATTTAACAACTTGTTGTTTTATTTTTGGTATTTTTAGAACATTTGTTATGGAATTTGGCACTACAGGTACATGTGCTTCAGAGCTGCTAGTTCAATTAAATTTCTTGAATACATAATTAGTAAAAATGTATTTATTTTAAAAATGAATTTTAATGTTTAATTGTTTGATAAACTACAGTGATGTAAAAAATCGGTTATTACTATGAAAATTAAGGAAAGTGAACATATAATGCACCACTATTAATTATTTGTTGTCCACTTGTTCTCTATATTGCACAGGTATTAACAATAACTTTATAAAGACAGCACATTAATTTTGATGAAAAAGGAAATACAATCGGAAAGCCAATTTAGTACAATTACGAGATTACACAGATTAAATGGTAGAATAGACAAGAAATAGCAAATCCAATGTATTCTTTAAAATTAAAGTAAAATTAATATTTTATTGACCAGCTTTTGTTCTTGATAACCAATTCACACCGTTTTGGAATGAAATCTATCAGTTACTGTAAATGTTTCTTTGAAATATAATGATACTAAGATCGAATTAGGTTTTCCATTTAATTCCGTTTTTACTGTGGGTTTATTTTTAGATAATAATTGCTATACTTCGCCAAATTTTCTATTGGGTCGAGGTCAGGCGATTGCGCTAGTCAATTCATTAATTTTGTAGGTGGACATCTAGGATTAAATTAGTTTTTCCCTAAAACATAGTACATTATCGTTCTGATAAATAAAATCTGCGGTAGTTCAAGGTACTTTGTAGCATTTATGGTAGACCATACCCTTAGGTTACATTCTTATACCGTAACAGTAATTGCTGTTTAGTTATAGAGTACACTTTTTGATAAATATTTTTCTCTAAAAAAATCTTTCAACATACTATTCGCCCCTAAATAGCATCTTCTGTTATTGTTATGTACTCAAACATCCCTACCCTAGTTGGAAACAAATGATGACTTTTGTGGCGTACATTTTCTTAAATCACAAGCAAGTAATCTTCACGTTATAGTGGATGTACATACATTGGTTGTTTTGCATCATAATTTAGCCACAGCAGTAAAAACAAGTTACCTATCTGCAAAACTTGTACTTCTTAGGGCACTATCATTTCGATCCAAGATGTTTCCTATTCGTCTACCATGCGATTTTTCAGCTACATTTTTTTAAATGGGCACTGATGTTACTAACGTAATAATAATTGCCACATATTTAAAGATAATTAAGAAATATGCGTGCAAAGTATCTAACATAAATAAAAGGAATGCGTGAGAGTGATGCAGGACTTTTTCACACCACTGTAGTTTTATATGGCATACAAATGTAACTTTCACAAAAGTTATTTTATTATAGTAAATATAAAATATACAAAAGATCTACAACAATTAATATTCCCAGAAACAGTTTTGGGGTAACCGTGTTTCTTTATTTTTAAATTTTTTATTGCTAAATAATTACAACGAACGGAAAACCGTCAAAACTCTTTTATGTTTAAAAAATCCTTGATTATCAAATGTAGTTTTGCGGGTCTACTGTTTTTTATTTATTAGCCATCTAGAAACTGGAGATGGGACATGCCTTGTAAAGCACAAACAAGTAGATAAAAAGTATTACTTATATTTTGAAAGAAATAATAAAATTATTACAGAATAACGCAAATAAACTGTTTTTCGTTAAATCTCTAGGCTAATTAATTATTTTTATATTAAACAGATGTTTTTTAATAATCGCAGATCAAAATATATTCAAATACTAAAACTAGAATACCGTTTGGTTCTTAATTTGATTTAATTAGTTTGGCTTGAGGAGTCTTCGATCGTATCTCTCTAATACAGATTTGCATATTTTAAACAGTACATTCCAAGATTATTTTCGCAATTTGTTTTTGCTTTTAATTTTTTCGGATTTTGTACGGTTGATTGGTTTTTATATAGTTTTTAGGATCCTGTACTAGCTGAAATGCTACAAATTAATCCAAATGGACATTGGCAGCAGTAAATTATGCACGAAGAATAAGAAAAATAAGAATATTTTTCATATAAACACAATTTTAAGTTATGCAAACATGAATAATTTATATTTAGGTAAAGTCATTTTTTGAAATGCCCAAGAAATAAATAGGATAAGGTTTAACTTCCAAATAATATGAAATGAAAAATAAAAATAATTGCGTCTTACTAATGCTCAAGGTAAAATTTAGATTAGTCTGAATGTACAAGAAATTGGGAATGAACAGGTAACCTTGAAACTCGCAGGAAATTAATCGTTCGCAAAATAAATTGCTCCGCATAAAGAGGTATTTAACAAAAACTACAAAGGACTGTGGTTATGAAATAAAAAGCAGTTGGCTCTCGGCGATAACGATGAGCCAGAAAATGTTGTGTCGTCAAGCAAATTATTATAAGTTAGCAACAGCATGTTTAGCGGGAGTTGGATAGGTGGGTAAAGAACAATTATAACACAGTATAACGATGGATATTTTAAGCATTTACATGTTGTAAGTAGGTAGAAGATAGATAAACTATAAGTGTTTTGAATATTAAGTGTAATGTTCAAATGCATAGTTTTTAAGATTATGACTTTGACACATACTAGGATATAAAAGGCATTTCCTTATGTTTAATAGTTTGTTATACAGAGAATTTGAATGTTAATTATAAATTGCTAATAGGAATTCACCATCATTAAGTACCATTTAGTTGTATATTATATAGTTCAAACACTTCCTTGTAATAATTGCTACAATCAACATTCTGGTATGAAAAATTGGAGTAATAAAATGTACAAGCATTAAACTTAGAAATTGCTCATACCAGTGCATGAATACTGCAAAGCTTGCAACGCATAGCGAAGTGGCGAAGCAGTCTCCCTGTAGTTTGTAGGTTTAAAAGAAAATTCATGGGTTGACCAATCAGTTTCAAAATCACTAGCAAACAAGCCTTTTTGGTCACCTGTCGATTGGTGAAACAAAATTTGGAAATTCCCAGCCGTTCTCGAGTTCTTGCTTGAACGGACGGCCGGACGGACGGACAGACGGACAACATTAGTTAGTACGTGACTCCGCTTCGCTTCGCCACTTAATAATGGGGAGGCTCTAACGCCCTATCTGGGAGCACGGCCTGAAAACTAAGAGGTTAAAACTCTCGAATGTTCGCCCTTACTGTCCGGTGTCCGCGCGCAATGTAGCAAGCACCGCGTCTTAGATAACCGCATTATTACTCCTTGTTCGATATGAACACAGGGTACACAATTATTTTTAGTGACTAAGAATGCCACCCGCTAGACTTTTAAGGCCCAAGAATGAACCCGGGCCCGTCACACCGTAGTCACGCGCATCAACCGCGCGGCCACACTGGCGCAAACTAAGTTTCCTAAAAATCTTAATTTGTGAAGTTCTTAAATAATATATAACCTTTCAAAAATTGATATTCTCAAGGTATCGAGAGTAGTTGATTACTTGTGCGATTCGCACTTAATTGCAAGGAAAGGGTGTAATTAATTTAGTTATTTGATCAAGATTATATTTTTTGTAGCTTGAGTCTAGTATTGTCGTAATATTGAAATCTTTTGTGAATTCCGTAAACAAAATTCGTTTACTGTCTCAAAGGGTTGCAGACACTACTTTTCTCTGTAAAGCGTTTGTCCATTTTTCTTGAATTTGTTTGTTAATTCTTTTATCTCTATGTTTATGATTTAAATCCGTGTCCTGCTTTCAGTTGCAATTTCTGGTAGCGTTGCACAAACATAAAAGCTGAACTCATTGTTTTTCCTCTGTAAATATCACTATCAGTACAAATAAGATATATATTTCCTCTAAGCCTGCAATATCTTTTGTCAAGCGTCATTACTTTCCTACGAAATTGCAATCTCTATCCACACACGCACACCAATGCTGAAGAAGGAAAACAGAACAAAAGTATTCTTCTGCTTTAGGCGATGATTAGCACAAATCAGTTTGTCTACAAGCATTTGCTGCTGTTTATTTGTAGTTGTCAAGGGTCGATCACACTGAGCCCGATCATGCAGGTTTGTTGTGGTTCGACTTTTTCCATTTACACTTCTTGGTCACCGCCTAACAGTGCTGACGCCAATAAAGTTGTGGCTGTAAACACCACCTATTCGTCGACGAATGCTATTGGGAATGTCGTTAGAAACTCAATAACAGCAAATTGTTTTAAACAAATCTCCATGTTACTTGTCGTTTTGGACATTTTAGTAATGCTACCTAATAATCCAGAGAAACGCTACTAAATATTATAATAATCAATTAGTTAGATAGTATTTTGATACCTATTTCATGTTCCTTGAAACAATATTAGATGATCCGTCGGCCGAAGCAAGAACTTTCTAAATACCCTCGTAATATGAGGGTAATCTCAAAAATAAGGTCTCTTAGGTTTTAAAATAGAAAAAAAGTTAATTTTTAATAATTATATCATTTGAAAGCATGAATCTTTCTCTATTTTTCTACATATTCTCCATTTTGATCGATGCATTTTTGTAAGCGTTGTGGTAGTTTTTGTATACCTATGTCATACTAGCTTGCCAACATGTCGTTGAGGAAGCCTTTGGACCGCTTCTTTCACCTCGTCATTGTCGCTGAAGCGCATTCCGGCCAAATGTTCTTTCAACTTAGGATCAAGTGGTAGTCACTAGGTGCCAAGTTCGGACTATAGGCTAGGTGGGTGATCGTCTGCTTAGCGTCGAAGAAATTTATGGGAAGAGTCAACGCGTTGCTGTTGGTGGTCTTCTGTAAGCACTCGCGGGACCCAACTTGTGCACACCTTCCGATATTTCAATTTTTCAGTCTAAATGCTATGAATGGTACTTCAAAAAACGTTAGGAACCAAAATTCAGAGATCGTCGAAAGTGATCCTTCGATCTCTAAGTATGATTTGTTCAACCTTCGCAACTGTGTCGTCGGGAATAGACGCTATCCCACTTTTTTCTTCGTCGTGAATTTTTATGAGACCACCTGAACACTCCCTATACCGCTTGCGGACGTTTTTGACATCCATGCACGACTCTCCATACACTTCCGTCAATTGGCGATGAATTTCGATTGGTTTAACATCTTTTGCGTTCAAAAACCGAGTAACTGCGCGAACGGCTGCCGAGCCAAAACTGAGCGTCTCCGCAGGCTAAACGATGGTTTTCTTGACAGTCAGGGAAGCAACAATACGGCAATGTGGTCATTAGCCGCGCAAATAGTTTCCCTGCGGCCCCAACGCTTTGGACGCATTATTTTTGGGATTACCCTCATATAAATAATAAAATATCGTGGATAAAAATTTAAGGTAGTGTGTCATTCTGCTTGCCAAAAAAAACAACTACGTAACAGATCTTCTAGATAACGAGAGTAGAGGTAACAGGGTTTATTTTATGCGGTTACGTGTAGGAAAAAATTACTATGTGTTAATATTTAACGAGATGATATTCAACCGTTCTGTTGTAGAAAATCGCTATGGAAATCATTTTATTTTCAGCAACCGACAGAGGCTGATTTTAAAGTCACCTTTATCATTGATTTGCTAACATATTGTCAAGTTACATTCAAATGAAATTTAGATTTGGCACAAAATGAATTGATGGTACACGCTCATTATTTCAAATTAAAAAAATTAATTGGGCATCATTTTCTCTAAAAGAAAATATTTTATTTGTTTGGATAGTTGAATAAAGAGAAGTGAAAGTTTCATCACAAACAAACAGTCTTATTATTATCCTAACGAGCAAATTAAGGTGTATGAAAGTAACAATAGAATTCTGCAAAACAGAGCATGTATTTTTCAATGCAATGATAAAAGTATGTTGTAATTACTTCATTAAAGATGATCAATGTTAAAATTTATAATTTTAACATTTTTCATGATGTAAGGTATTTATGTTGATCAATAAAAAATGTGACAATGATATTCACTTAACAAGGCTGCTTTAAGTGAAAGAAGTGGTCGTGAGTGGTTTCATAAGTTTAAGAACGGTGAGTTTGATGTCGAAGACAAAAGGCCGAAAGTGTATGAAGACACAAAATTGGAAGCATTATTAGAGGAAAACTCCTGCTAAACGCAAGAATAACTTGCACTTACATTAGAAGTGACTCAACAAGCAATTTCAAATTGTTTAAAATTGTTGGGAATCACTCAAAAGCAAGGAAATTGGGTTTCATATGAACTAAAGCCTAGAAATGTTGAACGCCGATTTTGCACATGTGAAATGCTGCTTGCCAAGCGTAAACGAAAGGTTTTTTTTGCATCGTATAGTCACTGGTGATGAAAAATGGATCCATTACGATGATCCAAAGGAGAGGACTACGTGGCCATGCTTCAACATCAACAGCCAAGCCACATATTCATGGAAAAAAAACTCATATTGTGTATTTGGTGGGATCAGCTTAGTGTTGTGTATTATGAGTTACTCAAACCGAACAAAATTGTTATTGGGGCTTTCTATCGAAGACAGTTAATGTGATTGACCGAGTACTCAAGGTACTACTCCAGACACGACAAAATTATTCTTCTAGTGCATGATAATGCTCGTCCACATATTGTGGCGCCGGTCAAAATCTATTTGGAAACACTCAATTGGGAAGTCCTACCCCAGCCGCCATATTCACCAGACAGTGGCCCTTTCGATTATCACTTGTTCCGATCGATGGCACATGGCTTGTCTGAGCAGCACTTCACAATATATGAAGATACCAAAACTTAAGTCGATTCGTGGATACCCTCAAAAGATGAAGCGTTCTACCGACGCGGTATCCGTATGCTGTCAGAAAGATGGGAAAAAGTGGTGGCTAGCGATGGAAAATACTTTGAATAAAACATAAAGTTTCGTTCTTTTACAATAAATGCCCAATTTTTGATAAAAAACGGCGGAGACTTATTTGTACTCCCTTTACATTAGAAACCTACAACGCATATCGCTAGCGTAGTCCCGTGGCGTAGTCCGTAGTCAGTGGCGGGCTACGGTGCTGATGGTCCAGGTTCATTCCAGGAGCTCTCTGATGTCTGACAGGTGGCCTACTTAGTCACTAAAAATGTAGTAAAAAATAAGTATTTGCATTCATTTCAAACAAGGGGTAACAAATGCGACCGTCTAAGACGCGGTTCTTGTCACATCGCGCCGTATCAGAGATGGTGCGCGACGAGCGGGCAAAGTGGCGGATTACAGACTTAACTTCTCAATTTGCAAACCGTGCTCCCACGCGGCCCTTTAGAGACTTACCATTATTATTATTAATAGTCATGCAAATTGGTACTGGTCATAATGTGTTACAAGGTATAGAATTCTTTCTACAAAAGTTCTCCCGCTTGGGAATAAAGTCACTCTATAATAGCATCTTGTATGACACCCAAGTCACAATTTTGTTCAGAAGTTTATCTTTGTGGCTCACGTTAGTGCGTTCATCTTTAAACATGAGACACTATTTATTACGACACATTTACATATCGCATTTGATCCGTAAATATTGCACAATTCATGATAAATTGCAGTTGACAAAAGTTTTTCGCAACAGAAATTGTATTACTGGACGTAATTCACGCTTGGTGTAATTTTCTACGGCAGTGTACATTCTAAATTGATTTAGCGGACGAGTAAACTGTAACATACACCCGCTTCCACCTAGCACTGTTTTCTGAACTACAGCGTCAGAGGACAGGTGTCGCTATCTCCGCCTATTTCACACGCAGGCGCAATCGGAGGTTTCTTTTCTAATTTCCCTCGTAAAACAGTTTTGTAAAAATATATAAAAGTATTGGTTATAATATTGAAGATTACTTTAAAATATTACGTAAATTAGTCAAATTTATTACTTTTACAGAGTTTTACAAAATAGTTAGATAAAAAATAATATATACTTTGCTATTTTTGAAAACTAAGATCTGTTTTCATGAGAATGGCTACGGCCCACTAACTACTACTAAAGCTACAAAATTAAGTAAACTCTTCAATTAAGAACTAAAGAAAGCCATAAAGACTGAAATTTATGGAGAAACTAAATACATAAGAATTTTTATTATCGATTTATAATAGTACCATCTAGTATATAGATTAAGACTTTTAATCAATATCTTTTATTATCTATACTAAACTATTAGTTTGTATCTGTTCAACAATTAGAAAAATAACGTGGAATATATATATATATATATATATATATATATATATATATATATATATATATATATATATATATATATATAAACCAAACATTGATAATCCAATGTTTTCATTAATTTTAAGTTTCCAGTTGTTCCTGTCAAATAAGTATTGTATTACAATGCAAAATGTTGCGATAAATCGAAGAGAGGATTTGATCGGAACATTTGGGCTTTTAATCACAATTAGTAAACTCTTAGAAAACCAAAAGTTTTAGCTAAGTTTTATTGTTATTTAGGATACGTAATAAGCAATAAATTTGTGGGTGAGTAGCGAATTACAATACAAGCGATTCAAAGAGGGAATTATTGCTTTTTGTAACACATCTGGGTTAAAATTAAATGTTGGTCTATTTTTAGAAAGTCATAAACTTTTAGGCGGGTCGATTTCATATTTATTGAAGGCGTTTAAATGATTTGTTGTTGAAGAACATTATAAAATTACTGCTCTTTCTTTGATTCTGGTTATAAATATATATATATATATATATATATATATATATATAGGCAGTTTTCGGCAAATTTATTGAAATATATTAATTAAGGTAAAAAATGTGTAAAAAATACATAAAGTAAAATTTTACATTAGAAAAAAATGCATATTTATTTGATCCCTTATTCATTTGCACAATATTTGTTAATTCTTAAAAGCTTAATGTGCTGCTATTACTTTATATCCATTAAAAAATTGATGTTCTTGCTAAACATATTTTTTCAAGTAACCTTCATTTGAAAAGTTAAACTGTAAAATATTTTACCGTATAAAATAAATAAAAGCCTTTCAAAAGGCGTGCCACATTTTAGCATTGTTTTATGTGCATTTTACAAACAAGCTTAATGGCATCCATATCTTTGTTGAAATTTTTTTGTCCATTTCAAGGTATGTGTGCTTTTATTTGCTGATAGATTTCTATGTTATAGGTTTATTTATGGTTATTCTTAATATATGGACTCGTTTACTTTCTCAAAAATATTTTTATACGAATTATGTCGGGGTACAGTGTAAAATATTCAGACAGAGATAGATATGAGATTCACATACAAATGAAACTAAAAATTGCTAAAATAAATCGGTAATAGAAAGTTAATTGTACCGGTACAAACATACACTGTTATTATAGTAATATAATTTTAATAAAAGTGCAAAAACTTGACTAAGGTAATGTTTAAAAAAAATTAAGGCCGTATGATGCTCTTTATGAAATGTTAGAATGGGACGGGTAACTCACTTCTCTTATGTGGTAATTTTGACATAAATATAAAACATTAGTATAAAACTAAATTTAATTATATACGCTAATAACATAGTCATAATTAAAATCTCAATTGATTTAATCAGCTATTTGCAGAAAAATATAGATAAATAGCAAATACAAATAAAAAAAATTGGAAGGTATACAAAATATGTATTGACGGAACAGGCAAAGGATAAATAATATAAATTAGCAACTTTTAAAAAACTCCGTAAGAAACCTAAACTGGTTCAAGCATCATAGCAACTACAAATATGTTGAAAATACTTTTTTAGAAATCTTAGAATAAATAAAACAAAAATTGGAGAAGCTATAAAATTATAAAAATAACAATAACTTTTAAGAGCAAGAACGTAAGGAATAGAAAAATTACGAAGAAATACTTATATTAGTGGAAATATCGAAAAAACCTAGGAGAATTTTATATAAAGAAATTAAATGTTCCGTAGTAATAAAATTTGAATGTTTCGATTTATTCTAACTGGTACACCAAAATGTTAATTTCATTATTGGTATTGTAAAATGTAAAAAATGCTACATTTATGCTGTCATAGAAACACAAAAATTTTTGTATCAGAACTATTGAACAAAAATTTGAAGACTTTATAGAGAAGTACTAGAAAAGACAAACACATAAAGTATGATCACAAAAATATATCTAATAGTAGAAAGAATATAATAAAATTTCAAATATTTATGTTCGATAACATAATTAAAAAAAAGTGAAAATGTGAGTAAAACAATTGTAGGATATTTAATAGCATATAATATTATAAGTAAAAATACGCGTTTTAAATAATTACTTTTATTTATCTGTGTTACATATTATACAAAAATGTTATAAACGGATTTTTAATGGAAAAAAACAACTATAACAATTTTTAATAAACATGAAAACATGATTAAGCTAAAAATTGATTATACATTTTTACACTGGAACTTGTTAAATAGTTTTCTAAATTGTCAATAGTTACACATTGTCTTCGATCGTTTAACAGGCGTTTGTTACTTGAAAATTAGCGTTCAGCTTCGTAAGAACTAACAGGTGCATATTTAAATGCACTCATTGTAATTGGATCCAAATCTAGATCATCTCTGCACACCGTTTAATATGTCCTTAATTTTTTTTAACATTAAGTAGTTTTCAATCTTTTGTCAAAATACAGTTTCGTTTTGTTTCAACTTTTTTTAAAGTTTTATCATCACTTTCACTAATTGCAAGCTTTCAATAATGCTTAAACTTTTATGTAGTGAAAGTCTCAGTTCTTTAATATTTCAATGGCAGTTGCAATGCAAACAAAATTAGATTTAATGTAAGCTGACTGCTGTTTAATTGTTGGAACTCTAAAATGCTTAATATAATTTTTAACTATAGTTGAATTCTGAAAATCAGATTGATATACAACATCTTTGATTTTATTGTAATTCGTTGCAAGAAAATACACACATTTTAACCTGGTACCCCATCTTGTTAAGATCGGCTCTATACACTTAAACTCTAAAAGGTGCTTTAATAAAAATCTTTGTAACATTTTAAACTGAACTATTAACTAAATTATATTCGAGTCTAACAGTTTCAGCAATGCGATTTAAACTAAGTTGCTAAACAAGTACAATGAATTAAATTAGGAAAAAAATCTTTACATAGTGTTATTCTTTTGTCACATACGGTGCAGCTTCTGTAACCATTAACAGTATTTTATCCATTTGCATTTGTTTCGGCAAACAAAAATTATTTAGCGATTCACAGGCAAATCTAGCTATTGTTACATTATTATTTTTTTAAAGCTTTTACACTGATCAAATAATCTTTCTCAGGTTTATTTTAATTCAAGGTACCCAACACAAAATTAGCTATATACTGACCTTTATCATGTACTGTACCATACAAATCAACGGGAAATATACTTTTTAAGTTGTCACTGCGTCGTGATAATTAATGTCGACATATTTTCTTCCCTTAATATTGAAGTACTAGGCCCATTAACATTGTGCTCAGAAATGTAGTTTTTTTAAGAAAATCTTGAAGTAAGGAATGATTTACTTTATAAAGTAGAATATTGCAACCTACAAGTAAACCACACAACTCTTTGGAAAATTTCATCTGTTTCTGCATATGAAATTGTTAACATTTGATGTAAATACTGCTGTACCATATTTATTTGTATACGCACAGTTTTTCATAGATGATGCTTTATTTGATTTTTTCATCGCACGTTATCTATAACAAAATTTAATTATGAATCCAATCTACTTTTTAATTTTAAAACTTCTTGTATATTAAATTAAAAACACTATAAAAATATATTTTAAATTTAAAACCTCTACTATTATAATTTTAACTTCAAGTATTAATAAAAAACTTACCCTTTTATCACAAACTGTGTAAAAGACATGAGAGGAGTAAATAATTTTCAAGTTCATATTATTTTGACACCATTTTTTAAATAAAACACTTCTTGGGGTTGGTAAATATATTCTAACAAACACAATAGATAAAAAAGCTGTTATATAGTTCCCGCATTTCTATAAGTTGTAAAGTTGAGCTCCTAAATTGCTTTTAAATAAGATTAAACAGGATTACCTTAAGATATTAGTAATCCCCAAATAATAGAGCCAAAAATAGAACTGATTAAAGCATCCCAGAAACTTAAGAATCCAGAATAAGGATCTTAACTATTTTTTGTAAATAAAATCAAGAAAATTAATAAAATGAACATGAGCGACATTAAAAATGCAAAACAATATTTTGCATATCTATTTATAAAGGAACTGTCAAAATATGCATGCATACAAAAATAAACTAAATCGAAAAACAAGAAAATAAAGCAGCATCCAAAATAAAAAATATAAAGGGGCAATTTATTAATTCTACTAATTTTTTTAAATCACATCCGTAAGAGTAGAGAGGTATCCAAATTAAAAAAGAAAATTCTAATTCAATTTTTCAAGATTGTGTAGTATAAAAGAAAATCCATGTGATACGTTCCATTTATTTTCATAAAAACTGTAACAGAAGTACAAAAATAATGTTTAGATATAAACTTTTCAGGCAACGTCGACTGCTTATACACAACATTTTTCTGAACGATAAACAAAGATCTAGGTCTTTCGTATGTAAACATTTATATAAACAGAGATGAGCTAATTTTCTACAGCTGCGATAACCTCATTGTCCGAAGTAATTCTAAAAATAATCTATCTTCTAAATAGGTAGGCCAAAATGTTTTTTTTTCCAATCTGATTTAATATTCGAAACTAACACCTAGTTAATGTTGTAAAATATCCTTCAGTTGTTTTTAGCTAGTTAAAATTGCGTGTTAGTTACATTATTACACGTACATATGTATTTGTCAATAGTAGCTGCACCTTTGTTTTTTTCTTGGTGGAAAATTTCAGTGTAGCTCTGATTTGTTGTTGTAATACGTCATCAGTACTGATAATATAATCTAGAGAATAGTCACCTTGAGATAAACCGAGTCAGCGGATATTCATAAATTTACATTCAATCATTTTAGCGTTTTTGTGTAAACAACCATAAAATTCATCTAAAATTTATGTCTTAAAGGCATTAGTGTGGTCTTCCAGAATCGTAACCGATATTTAGATATATTCACTCGAAAGGTTGCCCACAAAAACGTATTTTTGGCGTTCTAAACTAACAATTTTTCACCTGCCTTCCCTCACATTTTTGCAAGGCGGAACGTGAAACAATTTATTTACAAATGATAACGGTGGCATAAGTCACCTTACAAAAGTAAAATATGCAAAACGATTCTGAAGATAGGCAACCAAACGTACGATCAGAGCTCAGCCACGCCACGTTTTATATCAGCTGTCTTTGTTTACTTTATGTTCAAATTTATAGTAGATTTGTCGCAGACAATCAATTTAAGCGGATAAGTTAATTCTGATATCCTTCATTTGTTGTCACTACTGAAACAGGTTCATTCAAATATAATTGGAAGGCTAAGAATGGTCAGTAATTACTCCAACTAGTTTTTCTAGTTTTAACCATTATTGGTTATTTGATTTATTTAGATTAAGATATTAAGAATTAAAAATTAAATTAAAATTAAATTTAATTAAAATAAAAATTAAAAATTAAAGTAGAAATCAGAACGGTTCGTGGAGGATAAAGAAATTTTAAAGAACATATGAAAATAGTCTGTTAATAAGAATAACAAAATACGATACTTGTAAAAGCGAGGTTGGCAGAATAAGATTTTACTACAACAGCGTTATTACTATGCCTAACTTCTTAGCCTCAAAAATACAGAGATAAAATTTATGACAGAAAACAAAAATAATTAAAGAAGACAAAAAGCATAGTGTCCCAAATACAAAAGATTCTATAAAAATGAATGAACCGACAGACAATCTTTTGGAAATTGAGAAGTGCGAATTGGAAAAATTATCAATGAAAAAGGCCTAAGATACTATACATTTCTGCAAGTAGTAAATGACATAGAAAGAACATCAGTCAAGAGAACTAGCAAGAAGGAATAATAATAATGGTAAGACTCTAAGGCCTCGCGTGGCAAACTGAGAGGTTAAGGCTCTTATATGTTCATTTTCTCTACCTAGTCGTTACGCACCATCTCTGATGCGGGGCGATGTGCCAAGCGCCGCGCCTTAGACGACCGCCATTATTACTCCTTTCTCGAGTAAACGCAGGTGCTCAATTATTTTTAGTGACTGAGTAGGCCACCCGCCAGGCGGTTGTAAGTAGGAATTTTATGCGAAAAATGGTAACTATTGTAAAAAATAGCTGAACTTAAGAATAAACCAAAAATAAAATTTAATAAAAAAAAAAACAATTGAAAAAAATTTAGAAAAGTGCAAGAAGAGTTGAACGAAAAAGAGAATAATAAATGAAATTGATATAACGTTAAATAAAATGGAAATTAAAGATAAAATAAGAAAATTTGCAGATCAAAAATAACTGGCTGGAGTTTCGCATAATAGAAAATAAATTCAGGAGCATTTTCTAAATAACTACGTATATGTATAGGACAAAAAACCTGAGAAATTAGAACTTATACATCAACAAAATATGATAGCAACAAACTTTAAATTCAAAACCAACCAGACTGTCACATAGTAATGAACTTTACAATAGAAACAATTAATCAAAGAATAAATAATTATAACAGGATGTCAAATGAAATAAAGCCGACCAAAAGAGCAAATAAAACGGAAGAAACACAAAGGAGATGAAAAAAAAGGTGAAACGTCACGAGATTAAATTTGAAGAAACAGAAATAAAAAAATACAGCGATTGGAAGGACACTATAAACAATATAGTATTAATTTTCTAACAATCTAGAAAATTAATTTGAAATGAAAGAGAGATATAATTAAAACATTATTTTCATGAGTGGAACATGATGGCACAGATTAGGGACAGGTTTATTAGCGAAATCAATATTTTTCCAATTTAATACATCTGGTACATATAAGAATAAAAGGAATTAAAACAAGAACAGTGTAATACCGTAAAGGAAACTTTCTACAGCGGCGCGAAATCGTAACGGTCACTTTCGGTTGCCGTTAACCGATTGGCTGAAAATCACTGCCATGAAAGGTACTGACCTAAGATGTGTGTATGCCAAGTTTGAAGTGAATCTGTTAAATAGAACGGAAGGTATCTTGTCTCCAGACACACAGACAGACAGACATGATAATCTCATTAACTTTCTACTATAAGCTCCGCTGTAGAAAGTTGATAAATTTCAGCATAATAAATCCTAATTCCCCTACAAAACAGGGGGAGGATGAGGTTAAGAACATTTTTACGAAGAAATAGAGCAAATCTACGAGGAAGAATCATAGCATGATGTCAAAATTTTAATTGGGGATTTTAATGCTAAAATTGGCCAGATCAGTTGTAGGACGCCATAGCAAGCACCAGACAACAAATAATAAAGAATAAAGATTAATTAATTTGGGACCATAAGGATATCTAAAGATAACGTCTAAAAACAAAATAAAGAGATATATAAAGATACGGTAGCGTCTCAAGAGCAGAACAATCAATCAGATTGGTCACCTCTTAATAGAGGTAAAGCACAAAAATATAGTAATGGACGCATAGGTGCCGAAATAATTTTTTAATAAAAGCGTGGATAGAACATTGAAAAAAAAAGAAAGGCGAAAATTACAAATATGATTTTTAAGAAACGAGCAAGTAGGGAATACATATGAAGAGTATTTAGACAAAAAATTAACAAAAATAAATGTAGCATCAATTAGAACATTAGTAAAGCAGTCAGCCATAGCACATAACAAAAAGACAGAAATCCCTGGTTTGATAAGTAATGTGAGGGTTTCTTACAAGAGGTGATAAGAAAAAACAATAAATGTCAAATCACAACTTGGTGTCGCCAACAAACGAAAAACTGAATCAAATAGTAGACAAAGAAATCGGTCTATATAAAGCTGATTTTAAAGATCAAAAATCTATAACCATTAATCGATTCTCTTTGAAAATAATACAAGAAAAAACAAGAATAAAAAGAGTACAGATTCGTCCTTTGTTCATTTCAAACAAGCGTACGATAGCGTTATTAGGACTCAATTAGTAAAGACACTAAAAGAAATGCGAGTTCCAAAAAGTTTGGATACATTAGTAAGAATGAATATTAATAGCAAGGTCAGGGTCAATGGAATAACATTCGAAAAATTTTAAACACACAGGATTTCGACAATCCCAATGGGGACATGGGATCTGCTGGGAATAGGAAAGAGTAAAACAAAATAAAAAATATATTTAACAGTCAAAATCAAGTTTTAGCACGTGCAGATGACTTTCCCAATATAACAAGAATTAAACAAAAATTAAAAAACATTTTCAAAAGATTGAAAGGAAACAAAGAATTTTTGGACTAGAGATAAATGATAAAAAGACCAAATATATAATTTTCAACACTAAAAATTCAAATAGTGGCTCACTGATTGTCAAGGGCAAAGAACAGAAATAATATGAGTTCGAATGAGTTTCAACCTTCTCCTATTTAAAAGCAGAAACGACAGGTGTACGAATATATGCGATTTAAGTTCTAGACAAAAAATAGTGCCAAAAGCAGTGAAAGACTTTAGCAAAGGCAACTAGGAACAAGCTACCTAGGTAGAGGCAAATAAAATTCGAAAAATTTATGAAGATGTAAAAGAAGAAAACGAATGGAGAGGAAGAACAAATGAGGAAATTTATGCAATTTAGAAAAATGCACCCATTATTGAGCCCACCAAACAAGAAATACTTCAGTGGTTACATCGCATGTCAAAGGTGGAGCAGAACAGTGTTTCCAAGATTATTCTTTAAAGCAGAACACGAGGAGACAACTAGAAGTCAGTTACATATGATCTAGCAGAAATGGGTATCGCAGATAGATTGGAAACATTAGCAAGGGACAAACATGGAGGGAGTAAGGTTATAGCCAAAGGCTTTTTAGGCCTCTTGTGCTTTATTATTATTATTAATATTATTATTTACTGAAACACATCATTTGCCTCTACACCTGCTATTTGGTCTTTGTAAAGGATAAGCGAGAACGAATGGATCATGCCATGTATTTTTGCTTTTGCTGTATCAAAATCTTTGAGATCCCGGGTAAAAACAAAACGCTTGCTTTCTACTTCTTAGTCGGTATCTTATTCAGAAACTCTGTTCGTTCCAAGATATTCAGCTGATTTAACAAAAACACAAGGCAGTATGGAAAAGGAAGAATCAATTGCAATATAATCTGGTAGTGATGAGGAATTTTATAGAAATTATTAAGAAGATAAATCTCGTCTAATAACTCAATTGGAATTAGAGATTGCAAGGATAGAAGTTGTTAGCTCTAGGCTCAAAAAAAGCTATTATAATATTTCTCAACTGAAGAACGATACCATTAAGTACTTGATGTTTA
Organism: Sinelater perroti; assembly: GCA_036346155.1. Lineage (NCBI taxonomy): Eukaryota > Metazoa > Arthropoda > Insecta > Coleoptera > Elateridae > Sinelater > Sinelater perroti. The sequence goes on from JARFIY010000001.1 coordinate 22,739,939, forward strand.
AGTTATAAACACAATGTAGAAGAACGGCATCTTTTCAATAATTCTTTGAAACTGAACCTAAAAGCTGTTCTTTCACACATAAGAAATATGTACCTTCAGTATTTGTTGGATATGTTGTTCATATGAAACAAAAATATATCAGTGCAGATTTAAAAGTTATAGCAATTTTTTTTGGTTTGGAATTTGGATGCAAAGTATTGGTGCCAAATTTTTGACTGAAATAGCCAGAAAAAAGTTTTCATTGCGCTGTTAAACGATTGTTAACAAGAAAACAGCATATTCTTAGCCAAAAATAGCTTTTGTTGAATATGAAATTTTTTTACCGCCGTTGCATATAAAATTGGACTTGATAAAAAAAAATTTCGGCAAGGTAATGAATGAAGAATGACATGGATTTCAATATTTTAATAAAAAAATTCTCAGTTTAAGTGATGCAAAACTCGAGCACCGCATTTTGTACGACCCCAAATGAATCTTCCAATGCGATATGCAAGTATCTGAAGAGGTCCTAAGCGATTGCTTGGAACGCATTCAAGGTAGTAAAACATATCTTCTTAGTAAATAAAAAATCTAAAAATTAAAAGGCATTGGGTTGTACAATGAGCCCGAAGATACATTTTTTAGATTCTCATTTAGTCTTTTTTCTCCGAATCTTGGCGATATTAGTGATAAACATGGAGAACGGTCCATCAAGATATTGCTACTATTAAGAGTAGTTACCAAAGGAGGTAGAACAGCGAAAATGCAGAGATAAACATTTTAGTTGCAATAAATTAATTATTATGCATAACATTTTTGATTAATCCTTTGAGTTTTCAAAACGTGACGCCCTAGAAGTAAATTTTGTTTACAATTACAATGAGGATTATAATACAAAAGAAAATTGTGTGAAAAAAGCTAAAAATTTGTTGTCTTCTCATAATAGACGCATAAAAAATAAATCGTAAAAGCCATACAAAATGCAAATTATTAAGTGGCGAAGCAAAGTGGAGTCACTTACTAACTTCATGTTGTCCGTCCGTCTGTCCGTCTGTTCGTCCGTTCGTCCGTCCGTCCGAGCAATAACTCGAGAATGGCCGGGAATTTTCGAATTTTGTTTTCACCAATCGACAGGTGACCAAAAAGGCTTGTTTGCTAGTGATTTTGAAACTGATTGGTCAAAGGTCAGCTAGATTAGAGAGTTCTCAAATTTGGGAGACTGCTTCGCCACTTCGCTATGCGTTGCAAGCTTTGCAGGCTTCTTTATTCGCCAAATTATGAATTATATTTTCGATGTCGACAAATACTTTTAAGGACAGACATTTTTATAATTTCTGATTCTAATATTTGCAAGACATTGGAATAAATTATAGCATTATATTAGTAGCACATAGCTACAGCGTAATAAAAATAAAACTAAGCGACCGACCGTGTCGTATTTGTTATTGATTACATTCAAAATCGTCTTGATTAGGCAACGGCTTGTTTTAATCGTAAAAAGTCGTACTTTGAGAAACTAACCAAGCCAGCAGTTTTGCATATGTCATTTCGCTTTGCAAGCACAACTCTGACCCAATTGCATCTCAAAAGAAACAAAGAAATTCTTGGCAGTGTTTGCCGTTATGCAACATCATTGTGTACATTTGAACTTTTCAATTGGGGCAAGCCAAAATTGAAATTCACCTCCACGTAACATTTTAGGCCGATCCTCCCGGAAAGTAACAGCTGAAGCCAACCGTCAACAGCGAAGAATTAAAAAGCACAGTAGAAAGTTGCAAAGTTACTTACAGGACGCGCTGTTCTTCTCCCCTTCTGAGCTGCTCATCGCGTCGGAGCACTCCAAGGATAATTTCTCGCTCCTTGTGCGACAGCCGGGCGGCTTCCTTCTTTGCGGCAGCGAACAGAGCGTGAGAGCAGGCAGGGTCCGGGCAGCACTCAGACATCACGGCGGTACTATCTCTTTTCATAGTTCATTTTGAAAGTCCGCTCACTATCACTTGCCGTTACGAATGTAGCGCGTTTGCATCTGAGCGAATGGCCCCGTATCGACGTCAGGAGATCCACGGCGAGTAATTTGCCCTCATAGCTCTACGTAGTTAGAATTTCTAGGATTCTACTTAAATTTATTTTTGAAGTTAAACAGCTGAGACGGGAACTAAAAAGAGAGCAGCGTGTTAGCCAGCTTGACTTTTACTGGCGAGTTTGTTCGCCCGCCACTTTTGTGGCGAAGTCGATACAACACGCCGCATTGCCTAAAGGGATTTGTTATCTTGTTGGATGATTGTATTGCAACGATCCAGTTAACTTTATAACGGCAACCACTCAGGTGCGTCAAATTCAAAGCAGCCCTGCAATAGCTGAAAGCACAGTTCGCTCGCTGAAATCTCTTTGTTTTATTTTAGTCGTTTTTACGAGTTTTCCTCTCAAAGTGTACAATTTAATTTTAATAATGTACAAGGACTGCCTTGAAAAAAGCCAGTTTATTATAATAAAGGATAAAAATAAAAGTTTCAAATACGTACAAAATCCGTCGTGCATTAACAATTATAATGGAAATCTTTATAAAAAGGTATCAAAATAACTAACTAATATGGCATTCAAATAATAATATAAGAATTATTTAAATTATTTTTATATATTGTGTATATAATCTCACGGCTGTTGGAAAAATAGAGATAACGATTAATAAACATACAATATATAAAAAATACAGCATTGCTGGTCCCAAGGTAGAATGAGAAAGGAATAAAGACCACCTTTGCTAAACTGCCAACTATGGAACAAATATTGCTCAAAAAACTACAAGATAAGTGCCACGTAACCAGAATAGAAATTAAATTTATCGAACAAGTGAAAAAAGAATAATAAAAGTAGAAAACTCAAAATTAATACGTGTTTCATTTAAAAACAAACGTTATCAAAAATCTGACGGAGAAACATACCGAATTTCAGTCGACTTAAAAGAACTCACCAAAGAAATTAGTAATTATGGGCACAAAGTAATCAACATATACAATATTAGATATAGGGTCAATAAAACACCATCACCTATGTTTGTAAAATTATATTAGAACAAAATTAAAACAAAGATATATACGACATAGAATTTCTATTTCTATCAAGAATGATTTTCGTACTTTCACAGGTTAAGCGTGAAGGCATAGATTATCAAAACTGCCAAAGATTTGCTTACTCCAAAAACTATTGCCACAGGGTGCCAAGATGCGTCAATGCTGGAGAACATCCTACAAAAAACAACACTATGAAAGAAAAGAAGGAAGTAAAAAAAGGTTAATATCGTGAATTGCCAGAGAAATCATCCCGCTACTACAAAGAGTCCCACAACTGCAAGAGGTGAACAGTCAACAGCAAGTTCAAACATAAAATCAGCATCAGACAAACAACAAAATGGAAACAATAATGGATAATATTAATAGAAAGAATGGATACTATGCGCAACCTGCTCACTACCATGATCTCTAAATTACCATAATGGGTCAATTCCTAAACATTGCTCTGTGGCACAGCTAGAGAGGAAGTTAAAACACTTATAACAAATAATGACATTGCTATTATGCTGATCTCAGAAACTCATTTTACCTAACAATCATACATAAAAATACCCAAATATTTCATTTATACCGTAAACCACCCAGACGGCACAGTTTATGGAGGCACAGCAGCTATAGTGAAGAACTCAGTAAGGCATTATGTAAGCCACGAATATCAACATCAACAGCTGCAATCTATAAATACTGTAGTTGCAGAAGTCAGTAGAGACATAATATTCGCAGCAGTATCCTGACCACCAAAACATACAATTAAAAAAAATATTTTTATCGCTTTTTCAATACAATTGGATCACGGATGGAGACTATAATGCAAAAATAAACAATGGGAATCAAGATTAATTTTACCTCGAGGTAGGGAGCTATTCAAAACCCTGAATGAAAATCACTTAATCTACATATATATACTGGACAGCCTATCTACTGGCCATTAAATCTTAACAAAATTCCTGACCTGCTTGATTTCTGCATTACAATAGGAATATCAATGAGCAGTATTAACGCTATATCATGTCTCGATCTATTCTCGAATCGTTTGCTCGTAATTATCAAATACAGTAGCAAAGCGTAGAAAATTTCAAAACCTGCTTTACTTCACAATAAAAGCCACTAACTGATAACTAAACTAAACAGGGAGCTAATTGATACTAATGTTTATCTAAAAATAACTTTAAAAACAGAAAAGACGTACACAATGCTGTAGAACACATCACTCATATCATATAATCTTCTGCTCGGGTTGCAACTATTAACCATAAAAAACAAGAAGACATAGACAGGAATTGAAATCTTTCCTGAACAATTTCAAAAGCCAGGCAATACAACAATATCTGACTAAGCCAACCGCTACCGAAGATACAAATTACTCCTTATGGAAAGCCACTAAAAAGTTAAAACGGCCACGGGAAACAATTTCACCTATCAGACTAGCAAATGGAACTTGGGCGAGAAATGCCAGTGAAAAGACAATAGCATTTGCAGGTCACTTAGCAAAAGTATGTCAATCGTTTTCTCAGACGTGCACTCCAATTCAATTAACGAATTTGTCGAAAGAAATGTCACAACGACACAGATCATCAAATTGTTTAAAGTCAAAGAATTTAAGAAACTTATAAAAAGGCCACGGGTACAATTTAATTACTGCCAAAACACTGCAAGAACTACTAGAAAAGGACGTGAAAATTATAACATAAGTATTTCACGCCATTCTAAGGCTAAATTGCTTTCTACAATAATGGAAATTAGCGCGTTATTCTAATCTCAAAACCAGGAAAGAAGCCGAAGGAAACTACATCGTATAGGCCTATCAGTCTTTTTTCGGTCATAGCCAAAGTACTAGATAAACTAATTTTAAAAAGAATGAAATCAACCCTCGAGAATAAAAACCTTATGCCAGATCACCAGTTTGGTTTTAGAGAAAAACCTGTTAACGTAGAACAAGTACACAGAATAACCACAACAATTAATCATGACCTACAACTCTGCGGTCTTTCTAGACGTTAGCCAAGCGTTCGATAAGGTGTATCATACAGATCTTGCAAATTCAAAAAGGAACTTCCTGATTACCATAAAATCTTAAAATCACACCTTGCAGAATGATCCTTTTAAGTCAAAATCAAGCACCACTGTCCTCGATTTACCCAACACAATCAAGAGTTCCGCAAGGCAGTATACTGGGATACGCAGACCTGCCATCCATAAAGCAAACAATGGTAGTCACTTACGCTAACGATACCGCAGTGTTAGCTTTGCATGACTACCCAAACACAGTTTCTCAAATACTTCAAAGAACCTAGAGGAGATAAAAGATTGGCTGAAGATCCGGCACATAAAAGTAAACGAAAGTAAATCAGTTCATGTCACATTTACGTTACAAAAAGAAACGTGTACCCCATTCATATTAAACGGCAAAGAAATTTCCCAATAGGATAGCGTTAAATGCATCGAGATGCATTTAGATCGATGACTTACCTGGAAAACCCAAATTAGAATTTAAATTCCGACAATTATAGTGGTTAATCGGCAGAAACTCTCAGTTAACGAGAAAATAAACTATTACTCTACAAATGCATAATTAAACCTATTTGAACGTAGGGCATCGAGTTATAGGGGTCAGATTTCAAGGTCACCCCAACAAGTTGGTAACAAATTTACTACGGATGACAAACACCCAAAAATTAAAAAGATCTGTTATATTAGACTTACCAGTTAGATTTAATTAGTTATATGTATGCTTGTGTGTTTTGTATTTATATTTTGATATTACTGTATTTGTAATTATTAATTATGTTTACAGGTTATAAAATATTATTTAAATTTAGTTATCTTAGGAAAAAGTCTTGCATGTCATATTTCATCGCTTTCTATTTACTCAATGTTCTTAATGTAACAGATTGTAAATTTTTATGGAAATAAAAAAATAATTAAAAGAAAAGAAAAAGAAACAGAATAGTAGAGTGTCGGAACTACGTATTAATACATGGTGGTAAATACAAATAAGAGAAAGGCTTTTGGGAATAGGTTTGCTAATAAACAAATATTTCTCCGATAGAATACTAATCATAACAATTTAGGCCAGAAATAAATTAACATATGTCACATCGATAGTTAATACACCAGACATAAGTAAGAAAAGAGAAGAACGAATACAGTTTTACAATTAATTGTAAACAGAAACAGACATCCTTAACATCAATAATAAACAAATAATTAATTGTAGGGGGATTGCAACAGAAAAGTTGGCAAAGATATAGTAGAGAACATAAATCGACGTTTCAATGAAAAAGCACAGTATGAAATTTGGGAAGAACTTACTAAATTCTGCACAAATAACTATTTAAGAATAAATCACAAAATATGTATATGTGCAGATCAAAAGTACAAAATGCCGATGACTAATTATATTATAACAAATAAGACCATTAAGCTAGAAAAAATAATAAATATAAGAAAATATTAATCATTAAACATAAGAACTCATCACAAGTTAGTTTAATATAAAAAATGGTAAAACAAAGCCTATAAACAAATATTACAATTATGTGAAGAAAAAAAAGTATAGAAGCATTACAAGATAACAAAATGAAATAAGAAAAACGGTTAAGTAAAAAAAATAATCATACATTATTAAGAATAAGGAAAAAGAAACGTAATAAAATAAATATCAACATAGGTATTAGAGGCTTTCACTCTAAGACGAAGAAATATCAAAACTGGACATAAAATCCTATGCTTTATTAAAGAAGCGCAAAAAAGCAATGTTATATACGAATAAGAAATAAAATAACGAGTTAAAAAAATAATATACAAAATTTATATATAAACCTAAACAAATATGCAGTCTACTGTTTAAGAAGAAAATAAATATTAGTGAATAAATATCAATTACTAACATAATAACTAATAAATGACTAGTACTTTACAAAACTATATAAAAGTTTGAGCACTGATTGAAACAAATTATATATAATAAATCACAGCCATATAAAAACTTTAAAATAAAACAAACGAATGGCACACAAACCCTTACGCTGAAAATGTGACAGAAGAAAATCTTTCCACAAAAATTCAAAAGTATTACAATACCTAGTGTTACAAATAACAAACATTGACATCTCAAATTATAAAGATATAAAAGCTTTTACAAGGGTTATGAAACTATTAGAAACATTTTAACAACTAATATCGAAAAAATAAACAAATAAGATTTCCACCAAAACAAATTAACTATAGAGGCGTCGCAACAGATAAGAAAAAAGAGTAATAAAAAATCATTTAACGGAGTCAATCCAAAAGATTCAAATTCGTTCTGCACCAAAAATCACAATGAATAAACAATTGGAAAAATAAAATTAAAAAGTTATAATGCATTAGCAAGATAAAGATATGTGCATTGAACTAAACACCAATGATGCCATAGACACGCGTAAATAGATATTATAAAAATTAAACAGTTGTTACTAACCAACAAAAAGGAAATAATTTGTACAATAAGTAAAATATTATTATAGAAGATGCAAATACAAAAGATAAAATAATTGAAACCAACAAAATAATATAAATGTGCATAAATAAAAAACCTTACAAGGAAACAAAATTGCTCTACAAGGAGTAAAGGTATATCAAAAAAACTTAAGAAACGTAATGAGCAACTTTTTAAAACAAGGACGAAATAAAATGTTGGTCAAAAATGCATTAAAATTGGAAAAAGTGTTTAATTTTATTTACAAACCAACTCAAAAAGAAGAAAGTAATGCAGACTAAAAGCAAATTAACAATAAAAATAGGAAAAAGTTTATTCATTCAAAAAACATAGTATTCAAAAGAAAATTAAACTTAAAGAGCCAATAAAAAATAAAAAATAGAAAAGGATATTATAGAAGAATAGAAAAGTAAAGATAGGTAAAAGAAACCGGTGAAGATAAATAAAATTGTAATTTTGCAAAATAATTATAATTAATTAATAATGGAAACGATAATACCACACGATTACTAATGAAAACGTATAAGAATTTATAGAAGAAGAAAATGTAGAAATAGCGACCATAAAATGTGAATGCAGATGTAATGATTGATACACTTTTAAAAAACCAATAAATAATATAGTAAAACAAGTTTTTTGAATATAGTGTAGCAGATGGGAGGGTAAGGGGTGACGCCAACATCTAGTCACCCAAATGTCAACCTCACCTGCACGCAGTACCCTCCTCTGGATAACTAACGAGGCTCTGGCGACCCAGTATCCAGGGGTATAACTGGATTCCAGTTGTCCCGAGGTAACGGGGCCCTCGTCGTTGGGCCAATCACCCACACGAGGTATAATCGATTCAGAGAAAAAACGAGCGCCTCGGAACAGGACTGCTTAATAGGAGACGACCGGCAAGACAACGGATACGAATAGGTACATGGAATATAAAAACACTAACTGGGAAAGAGATAGAAGTAGTAGAGGAGATGGAAAAGTATAAGTTACAGATACTGGGAATAAGTGAAGTGAAGAAGAAGGGTCAAGGACTCAAGACACTGGACAAGGGATACACAATGAGATATATAGGAAAGCCCCCCGGAGAAAGAGCGAAAGAAGGAGTGGGGATCATAACAAGTGAAGCACTAGAAACAAAATTAATTGACTGGGAGCCCATAAACTCAAGGATCATAACAGTTAGCCTTGAGCTAGAAGAAAAGGTCGGTATAATACAAATATATGCACCAACGGAAGATGCGGATGTAAGAGACAAGGATCAATTCTACGATGATCTTCAAAGAGTACTAGAGAAAATGCAAAACAAAAATAGACACGTAATGATAATCGGTGATTGGAATGCCCGCATAGGAAAAGACAAAGATCAAGGATACGAAACTATGGGAGAACATGGAGGAGAAGAAACTCTAAACAACAATGGAGAAAGAATGCTGCATTTCTGCATAAACAATAAATTACTAATAGGAAATACGTGGTTCAAACATAAAACAATCCACAAGATTACGTACGAAGCAGAAGAAAGAGGACAAAAAAGCATAATAGATTATATAACATACTCTAGAACTATGAGATATGCAATCCAAGACGTAAAAGTAATAAGAGGAGCAGAACTCAGCACCGACCACCGACTACTGATAACCGATACCATTCTGAAAACACCCCCCAAAGAAACACCAATAGTATACGAAAGATTAAAACTAGAAGAACTGGAAAACCAAGAAAAAAGGGGGGAATATGAAAGAGAACTTAACAGGAAATTAAATAGATTAGAAGAGCAAGAAGCAGAGACAGAAGAACATTGGAATCTCAACGATAGATGGAAAAAGTTCAAAGAAACAATAAGCCTGACAGCAAACGAGATATGCGGTAAAATAAGAGTGAAAACAGGCCAGAACCAAAGAAGAACCAAATGGTGGAACGAAACGGTTAAGAATAAGATCAAACAGGAAAAAGAAGCCTGGTGCAGGTTCAAAAGAACAAATAGTGCCGTCGATCAAGAAACATACCGAAGGAAAAGACAAGAGGCAAAGGAAGCCGTAAAAGAGCAAAACAGGACTCCTGGGAAGAATTCGGAAATAAGTTAAACGAGAATTATATGGAAAACCAAAAACAATTTTGGAATGTAGTCAAGAAGCTAAAAGGAAACAGTGCAAAACAAGTACGAAACATAAGGAACCAAAACGGAGATTTGCAAACCACCAGTGAAAACATCCTGAAAACATGGAAGGACCACTATGCAGCAAAATTTAAAACGAGAGAAGATGAGGAAGATATAGAAAGACCGTTAGAAAACCAAACAAGCCGAAAAGACAGCGAGGAAAATGCAGAGGAAGAAATAAGTGTAGAAGAAGTAAGAAGAGCCCTGAGAGAAACCCGAAATGGAAAGGCAGGAGGTGAAGATAACATACCACCGGAATTATTAAAAAAGGGGGGATTCGTAGTAGAAAGATGGCTACAGGAAATATTCAAACAAGCATGGACAACAGAATCAATACCCCAAGAATGGGAAAGTAATGTAATCATACCAATTCATAAGAAAGGAGATACAACTAACTGCGATAACTACAGGGCGATCTGCTTAGCACCTGTCGCGCTCAAAGTATACTCAAAAATTTTAGAAAAGCGTCTAAGAGCTCAGATTGAAAATAAACTCGAAGAAGAGCAAACGGCTTTCCGACCAAACAGACAAACGCAAGATCACATATACACTCTTAGATCTATAATAGAGAAATCACTAGACAGGAACAAGAACATATACTTAGCTTTCCTGGACCTAAAAGCAGCGTTTGATCAAGTACCAAGAAAACACATATGGAACGCATTAGAGGAACTAGGAACAAATCCAAAATTACAAAGAGTAATTCGAAGCATATACAATAATGTGACGGGAACAGTTAGACTAAACGGAAAGACATCAGAAGAGTTTAGAATAAAAAGGAGTTAAACAAGGCGACAGCTTAAGTCCACTTCTTTTCGTAGCCTACATGGATACAATAATAAAAGAACCAAGAATCAAACTAAACCGACAAGATTAGGGTACCACAACCTAATTCCAGTTTACACACAAGACCTGATTTACGCAGACGATATTGTTCTAATATCCGACAAGGTAAATGTGTTACAAAGAAACATCCAAATATGGAATGCCTGCCTGCAAGAAAAAGGAATGGAAATAAACAAGAGTAAGATTCTACACATCACAAAAGAAGAAAGAGAAGAAAACATAGACGTAAGAATAGATGGACAACAACTAGAGATAGTAGAAACATACGAATATTTAGGAACAATGATAAATAAAGACGGGAAGATCGACCAAGAAATACGAAACAGAATAGCCAAAGCAAGTAGAGTCTACTACCAAATAAACAACACTCTAGTAGGAAAGAAGGAATTAAGCACTAAAACAAAGCTACACTTATACAAAACCATTTATACACCGACACTCAATTATGGATCAGAAACGTGGACGATGCTGGACAAACATAAATCCAGAATAACAGCTGCAGAAATGAGGTACCTCCGGAAGATAATAGGCAAAACCAGAAGAGATAGGGTACGTAACAGAAGCGTAAGGGACGAACTAGAAGTAAAACCTCTAGTAGAAGAAATAGAGGAAAAACAACTAAGCTGGTATGGACACCTGGTTCGTATGGGGGAGGAAAGGATACCCAAGAAAATGTTAAATATGAGACCCGAGGAAGAAGAAAAAGCGGAAGACCAAGGATCCAGTGGGAAGAATCAATAGAGGAAATGGCAAGGAAAAGAGAAAAAACATCACTGAAATACGGAGAATGGCAAGAGAAAGGAACACCTTCAAGAGATGGATAAAAGACCCAACACCGTGAGGTATAAATGGGGACAAAGAGAGAAAGAAGAAGTGTAGCAGATGGTATTAGAAAACCAAAACAAATGTTACATGAAAAAAAATAATATTAAACTATAAATTGGAGTAATCTAGACTGGATCAAAAAGAATTGTCAAAAATAGGAAAGAATAAAAGACACACATATACCTACAAGCACACGCACGTGCGCCAAAACTTTTCAGTGCGACTATATTTCAAGGGCAATAGGAATAAACAATAGGGTCTTTTGTATAGTCGTTATGCATTTCAAAGCATGTAGCTTTTCAATGCCATTGAAAAAATACTCTACAGTTTTATCTGCAAAATGCTCCAAGTGCCTGTAACTTTTCATCCTTGTTAAATCTTCTACCTCGAACATCTTTTTGAGTTTTGAAAATGGATAGTAATCACTGCGGGATAGGTTTGGGTTGTAGGGTGGGAATAAAGTTCTTCAAAATCACAGTCCCTTGCCGCAACCTGAAAATTGGCCTTGTGGACAGGGGTGCTATCGTACGTTGTTTACATTACGTTCCGTCCCTAGAAATCAATTATCTGAATTCTTTTTGTACTGTAAAAAATCATTGCTACGCTTTTTTCGAGATTTGAGTCACATCTGAATTATTTGGCAGTTTTAACCCCATCTGGTCTATTCCAGTGATTCTTTTTTTAATAGGTACATGATCATGATATCGTAGTAACAATAAATTGAAAAATTTCTTTTTCTTGTTGAGACAGGGGTTAAGTAAGTGTTCATAACCCACATTTATATAAAGGTGTTCATGAAAAATGCGTCGTACGACAGAAAGCCCTATTTGCGATACTTCATGTTTGACGAAAACGACGTTTCCTTCTGAAAGTACTTCAATTGGTTTTCTTATTTTTGGTAGTAGTGAAGTAATATCAAGATAAAACTGTCAATTTGGCAATTAATAGTTACAAATGGTAAACACTTAATATTCTTTATAACAATGTAAAAACTACAATCTTTTATGATTGTTATTCAACCTATTTTAAAAGCAATATACTTTGTTAAATATTTACATTTCAGTTAAAGCTAAATACTTTAAGGGCCTTCAAAAAAGTAAACGAATTAGTATTCCAAGGAGAAAGCAAATAACAAGGACACTAAGTGCTTGTCAATGCTGACAGAAAAAGCCCTTTAACCAAATTTGCACGATTACTTTCTATGTAGCTGTTCTCGTTGTATTCCCTGAAGTTAGACGTGTTAAATATAAAACTTCATTAAACAATTTCAACTAAAAAGAGTGCTTCATAAATTTGTTGTATTTGATGATCAATTAAAAAATGGAAAAATAATTTTGCTATTAATACTGAATAATAAAGACAAAGCCAGTTCTTTCGTATTTTAAGGTATGAAGGACTCGACATTTTAACGAATTACTTGTAGTATTAACTAATCAGCTGCTCTGTGGTTTTTATCGGTTGCTATATTTCCGTTTCAGATTGTAAAATATTTTGTTTAAAAACTAATATTTCAGCTATAAACAGCTTACGAAAGCACCACAGGTACAAGATAAAGTTTTTCTACGTTGTGGGTCTGTAGTAGTATCTTACATGGCGTCCGGAATGAGTTTTCCGAAAGTTTATTATTTTACTACTTACAGACATCCTGTCGGACGGTCACAATAAATGGCCGGTAGGTTTCAAGAGAGTGTTGAGCAAAACATAAAAGGGTCGGCAAAAACGCTTTGACCCTAATTCGGCCCCACCTTCCCCATAGTGAGCGCTACCAAGTTAGTAATCTTTCTGAAAGCTACGTTAGCATTCTACTAAAAGACGCAATTCAATAAACTAGGTAAAAGTGTGTGCTTGTAAGCACCAGTAGGCTATAAACGTTACATAATAAAAAACAGTTTAATTCTGGTCTGATTTATCTACAGAAAGTTAAAATAAACTAGCAAAGTTAAAATATCTTACACGAGAAAAATATTAAATATTTTTTATTTTCAAAACATATTCCATCTTAGTGTATTTCTCTTATTACATATTTTTACTGTTTTAAGATAAATGAAAAGAAATTAAAAAAGCTGCTTCTACCGTTTAAACATATATTGTAAAAATCTTTCTGGTTATACGAAAAATTGATACCAATTTCGTTATTTTAAATAAAACACGCTGTATATTATTGTTCAATTTAAGAAAGATTTTTATAACCATGAGGGGGTTTGAGATACAAATGACGTTTGAAAGGAGATATTAACATTAATAGAACCAAAAATAAAACGATATTTCCAATAAATTAAGTGCAAATGAATCAACTTCTACGACGCTGCATTCTATAGCAATCAAATAAATAAAAATAACCAGATGTTTTTTGAAGCCTTTACGTTTTGTGTAGCAGTGCCAGTTTATGCAAATAATTTGTTCAAATTGCCCGCAATCAAAAATTATATTGTTTGTGACTTTCTAATATCTTCATTAGTGAACCAGTTTATTCGTCATACTTTTGGTCAAAGGTGCATAATAACAGGCGTGAACTACCTACATTGTCCTATTTTAAGCACATCCGCTTGTGTAACAAATGTCAAACGCTAAAATGTCACAAGAGCGGACGTAAATGATGCAAAGTGTAATTGCAAGTAAACGTTTATGTGGTAATGATGATTTAATTGTTTGCCCCAGTGCAATAAAACGTATTTAGACTAGAAAGCAATTTGCACGAAACAATTACATTATACGTCAGTGTTTTACGTTTGGATAATTAAAAAACACTAAAATAAAATAATTAATTTTGTTTTTAATAATATAAATTGATATTCTTAAAACAATGCTTATGTAATTATAAAGGGTATCCTAAAAAGGCAGAATTCAATTATGAGCCTCTTTTTACAAGGTTGGAGCTATTCTGCTTGTTGACATTTTGTAGTAAACTCATTGCGTTATTCAACAGAAGAGCTAGTGACGATTATTAAAATTCATTACAAACTCGTAGAATATTTTACCGAGCTGGTGCGCAAACTAATTAGAAAATTTGAAGAAACAAGTTCGGTTGTAGAGAAAAAACAAGCCGACCTCGTACCGGCCGTTTAGCTGAAAACATTGCCTCTGCGAACTATAGTGTGACGAGTGTTATATAGTGTCAAGAAAGATCAGTGCTCTACCGGCCTCTGCAAGTGATCATTTCAGAAAGCACCATGCAGCAGATTTTAACAAAAGATTTGCATCTGTACACATTCAAGATTTAGCTAACCCAGAAACTAATGTAAAATGACCATTTGAAACGGAGCATATTTGCCGATTGGCAAGAAGTTGTCGGCAAGTTTGCCAAGAAATCAGCGTTGGCGACGAGGTATGTCAATAAGTAAAATTGTCACATTTTGGGCATACAAAATCCTCGGGCCATTGAACCCAAAGATTAACAGTTTTGTGTAAATTTTACCCTGGTGAAGTGATTGGGTTGTTCTTTTTTGCAAACGAGGCCGAAAACGCATGGTGAACGTTATTTTGATATGGTAGTGGATTTCTTATGGCCTCATTTGAATAGCAAGGACTTGGACGACCCGTGATTCCAACAGAACGGCGCCACCTGTCATACGACGCATAAACTAATCTAATTGCTGGCGCAAAAATTTAATGGGCGACTTATTTCCCAAAACAGCGAAGTGAACCGGCCACCAAGATCTTGCAACCTCACAACGTACAATTATTTTTCTCTAAGGATTCATGAAGACGAAAGCTGATGCTACGATAATAAAAACAATTCCTGAATTAAAATCAGAAATTCGAAGAGTTATTGATGAAATTGAGCCACGGTTATGCAAAAAAGTGAGAATCTTATCAGAAGTCGAATGGTAAGTGAGCCATGGAAGACATTTGTCAAATATTCTATTTCACATTTAATAGCAATATGTACCCTTTAAAATAATGTCATAACTTTGCTAACTAATAAATAAAGAAAATTTACTGCCTTAAAAAGACACAACAAAATAAAACGTTATAATAAAGGCTACCCAACAGAAATTTCCTTTAACAATAATTAATATGCTTACTAATACATCGTACAAATTTACATAGCAAACATTTTTCTATAATTTCTAGCAGATATTTTTTATTGGACTAACTAACTATGGCAACTACTTATCACCAAATTGATCAGATTTCAGAAACATTATTTACTATAACCATAGCCTTTGACCAATAACCATCAGCTTTATTTCCAGTAACTGAATAATAACAAACAAAGTCCAGCTTTGATAAATCAAGTTAACGTTTAAATTCCGAGTTATCTAATGAATTTATATTATTGCATTTAATTAATTTTCATTTAAATTTGAAATACGAAAATATTAAATGGGAGAAAATAAAATCTTTTAATTCAAAGATGCTTGCTTGCGATAGAAAATTAAGTTCCCATAATTTTAGAAAGCTTGCAACAGTAAAATTATGCTACTACTTTAAATAAAGCGAAAAAAGTGGCACTGAACCCTAATTATAAAACGGAAAGAATTACATGTTAAAACTTGGATTTAGCTAAAAATACTTTAATTATTTCTTAAGTATAGTGGCATGATATATTTATTTTTAAGTTTTTCATAAGGCTTAGTAGTCCTTAATCTCACTGCCAACAGACGCATCACTTGTTTATTATATTTATATTTTCCCATTGTTGCTACTAATAAATATTTGGTTATTTATTGAAAAATATACAAAGTCACATTTTTATTGTTATTTTTAAACTTTTTTGACATATTAATCTTAAATATTATTTGTTGGAATCATATGTTTAAATTAATGTTTTCTCGCCATTTTTATGGAAACAACAATCGCTTTAACGACCGTGTATGATGACCGTAATGACCTTACCGTACGTTGCCGTATTTATTCATTCTATTACCGATTCAGTGATCTATTTAATTTGACTATAAAGTTGCTTCAATTATTTATTAATAATTAAAGAGTAGTCAATCTCTTAGGAAAAAGTTATTTGACTTTAAGAAACCTCAACCGAGGACAACAATGTAAAAATGTAACTATGTGTGTTTGTTTGATTGTAACTAATATTGCGACTCCTCCTACTGTTATGAACCGATTTCAAAGGTCAACACCTCATTCGAACCGGTTTGTTGCTAAACCTCGAATAAAGGTTTTGGTTTTTCGATTTAGGTTACTATTGACCTGTTATAGGTCAGAATATAAATTATCATAAAGTAATTAGATAGTTTGTGCTACCTATTTGTGTTTTATGCACTACGTGGCCAATCCATGCCGTTAGTAGGCGCATGTGGCACAACTTTGGTTTATGTGAAACCAAATAATTGTTGGCTCACTTTGTTTTCTATTGTTGACAACAATCTGAACTAAATATAAGGCACGATCAAAAAGTTTCCCGTTTGAGGACGTTGCTGCTGCGTATATGCAAAGTAGCACGACTCCGATGCGGGTATACAAGCACTGACATCAAGGCAAGGGATTAGTATGGCATTCGTGTGTTTCCGACGTGCGTGCATTAAATGCGGAAATGTGAACTATGGCGACGTTATTACCAAATGCTTCCAAACAAGACCAACGTGCTGTTATTCTTTTCTTGGCTGCCGAAGGACAAACACCGGTAGACATCCATCGGAGAATGAAGAATGTATATGGGACAGCATGTTTGTCGAAAA
This sequence comes from Sinelater perroti, assembly GCA_036346155.1. Taxonomy (NCBI): domain Eukaryota; kingdom Metazoa; phylum Arthropoda; class Insecta; order Coleoptera; family Elateridae; genus Sinelater; species Sinelater perroti. The sequence continues at coordinate 22,756,937 of JARFIY010000001.1, forward strand.
CCACCGTGGAATGGTGGTCAAAGTTCCGTGCTGGTCGCGATTCGACACAAGACGCTGGTCGAACTGGGAAGCCAACCTCATCCACTACGGACAACAAGCGGTTGATGATGCAATTAGGGCAGAACGTCGCACAACCATTCGTGCGCTAGCAAAGGATCTCGACATCAGCTTCGACATCGGCATGAGTTAGGCTACCGTAAGACCTGCACTTAGTGGAATCCGGCGTTGAATGCCGAACAAAAAGCAAACCGGATGGTCGTTTGCCCGAAGCACCTGATGCGTTTCAATGTTGAAGACAACACGTTCCTTGAGCGCATTGTTGCAGGCGATGAAAGCTGGTGCCACCACTGGGAACCGGAGTCGAAAGCGTCGACAATGCAGTGGTGTCGTCCATCGTCCCCTCGTTCCAAAAAGTTCAAGAGCCAGCCATCTGATGGAAACGTGATGTGACCTTGTTCTTTGATTACCGGGGCCCATTGCTTATTGATTTCAAGGATCCTGGTGTCTCCATCACCAGAGTACGGTACTGCAAAACGCTGGAGAAATTACGGTGTGCAATTAAGGCGAAACGTCCGAGAAAACTGCGACAAAAAGTGCTGCTGCTTCATCATAACGCACGTCCCACATACCACAAATGTCGTAACGCAGCTGGTACGTCAACTCAAGTGGGAGACACTCGAGCAACCGCCTTGTATTCCTGGTCTCCCCCCGCGCGATTATCACGCCTTCGGACTCTTAAAAAGGCCTTTAAGAGTCGACGAATCCTGTCGGATGTGGATGTGCAACAGGCAGTTACGGACTTCTTCACGCAGCAGAACACGGTGTTTTACCAAACGGGGTATCTCCGACCTGGGTCGTCTCTGGGATGATTGCCTCAATGCTCACTGCGAATATGTCTGATTAACATACCCATTCTGGACTGTACGGGCTTCGAACGGAAATTTTTGATTGCTCCTTATATTTAGCTTAGATGGCCCGTCTTTGGGACGGGCTTTGTACTAGTAAAAATTAAAAATGTAAAGAAAATATAGTAGAAGTAGACCAAAATTATCCTAATACTGATAAAATATTAAATTAAAAAAATCACTAGTACAGAGATATATTGTAACGAGAAAGTGAATGTTTAAATATTAATACTGTAAATTTAACATATTCTCCGTCAGTAAGGATTTCAAAAAGTAGAAACTGTTGAAAATGTTGCCTATTTTAACTAGTGCGCAAGTTATGTATAGGCGAATCAAACAATATTTTCAAACAGTGGTGAATAAGAATGGAAATTTGTGCAAAAATAGATAATTTTATAAAACGTAAAGGTATGCTCATATAATTGTAAATATTTTGTAAGTAGTTAATGAGTAAAGGGCGAAAAATAAAGTAAAGGTGTAAAAATAAACTAAAAATTATCAAAATAATCTTACAGGTAACAATCAAATTGTTAAAGCAAGTATAACATACAAGTTATTAAACACAAACATAAAAAACATATTTTTATACTTTTACATACAATCTAAAATATGTAAAAGTAATTTTATATTAACATTTTTAAATACTGTTTCCAAATTTCATGTTGTTAGAAAATATGCATAAGCACAGGGATAATTTTCTTTTTTAAAAGTGTATGTATATTTCTTTTAATTACAATTAAATCATGAAATAAAAATATACGTACGAAAATAGATTCATATAAATTATTTAAGAACAGAGACTATTATAAGTAAATCCAATAAAAAGACGGCACATAATAAAACAAAACATACTTAAAAAGCTATTGCAGAAATGATATACAATTTTAATGAACAAATGATGTAGAAAGATGAAATGAAATATTAAACAGTAAAAATTAAAAACGCAAAATAAAAATTCTGGAAAGAATTTGGTCAAAAATTTATTAAAACGTAAACTATTGAAAATATTTTAAAATATGACAAATACTAAAAGAAAAGCATAAAGAAATTAAAGAACACTATCAATAGTTTATCTTTTCTATTCAATTTTACTCAGCCGCAATAGGATTAAATATCATGACATCCTTTCTTGTGGCGGATAATGGAAAATGATTGTGGTCATACAATAGACGTAGAATCATATTTTATAATACCAACCAGACGATGATCAGATTTTACATAATACGTTATAGAAGCAGAGAAACAAGCTAGAAGACCGCGAGAATTCTGCTATGGGGGACTATAAATTATTATAAATAGATTAGCTATTTTCAGGCAGCCATATATTAACAAGATCTTACATCCCTACTATTTCTGTCCTTAAGAGGCTGTTCTAAATAAAAGTAGCAAAAATAAATTTCGAACACAAGTGTTATGAAATACATTAAATAAAAAATCTCTTGTGGCAAGGCCTTCAACAGACAGATAGGTAGATTTTATTTTAATATAAATCAAACCAGAATTTATTATGTATTTTTATATTCACGTCTCACCTCCCCTTTGTCCAATCCATTCAATTTTTAAATTATGAAGGGTATCCCAAAAGAAACGTAGAATTATGATATTATTTTAAAGGGCAAACATTGCCATTAATGTAGCACTTGATGCGGGCCATCTGACACTCGAATTTTCGTGACAAAATTTTCGATCGCTTTTTCGCATAACTGTGGTTCAATTTAGTTGATAACTCTGAATTTTTGCTTTTAATTCAGGAATCGCTTTTATTATCTTAGCATAAACTTTGGCCTTGACGAATCCTTAGAGGAAAACTTGCGCGATGGTTAATTGATTTGCTGTTTTAGGAGATACATTTTGAATACCCAGAGTTTCAAATGGTCATCTGCCTTTAGTCCCTGGGTTAACTGAATTTTGAATGGGTGCAGATGCAGATCCTTTTTTACAATTAGGTGGACACTGCTTTTTGAAATGTTCAGTTGCAGTGACCGACGGCGTACTGAAGTTTCTGGATGCTCCGTCATATTGTTCGCAGCGCCAATGTTTCCAACTGAACGGCTGGTCTGTTTTTTTTTGTTGTTTGTAGCCTAACCTGTTTGGTTAAAATTTTTTATTTAGTCTTTTTGTTTTGGTGCATTTCTGCCTTACTCCTGTCGGGCTTATAAGAAATTTTAGCAATTGTCACTAGTTCTCCGCCGAGTAGTGCTCCATATTGACTAAACGCAACTGGTTTACTATAAAATGACACCAAGCAGAACGCCACTAACGCTGCAGAAAAAAATGGTGCGTTATTTAAATCTTGTATTTTTTGGAACACGCTATATTTAGGTATGTGTTCAAAATTCAGTCTAAATCTGGTGAGAAGTTACAAAAAAGCTCAAAAACATTTAAAGGTGGTTTGACTCCATTCATTTAACCGGCTTTATCACATGGCTTTGCGACAAGTCGAATCACATATTGAAAAATTTAAAAGTTTATAAGCAAATGCTTTTTAGTTAAATCATTTACTTATATATATATATATATATATATATATATATATATATATATATATATATATATATATATATATATATATATATATATATGTCCAAACGAATAAAGAAGAATTTCACGAGCTAAACAGGAAAACTAAAAATAACTAAAATATAAGAAGTAGTACTTAAAAAACAGTAATTAGAACAAAAATTAGTTATGACGCATACGTATGTCATAGTTATATATTATATAAAACAAAAAAAAATATATTAAAAATTAAACAATCATGATTTATAGTGAAGTACCAAAGAAAACAAGAGCAAAGAAGGGAGTAGCAATACTAACACACAAAAAATAAAATTTGGAAAAAAAACTATACAAATAAAAATTAGAACAAGAAAGAATTAGAACAAAATAAGCATATATAATCATTTATCAAGTAGAAAGAGAAGAAGAAAGACAAAGTGAAAATTATATATTTTATAAGAAACTAAAAAATAACTTTCATTAAAATAATAATAATGATCAATTGATTCTGCGGAGGAGATTTCAGGAACATAGTTGGCAACACAATTGTAAATAATGCAGTGGGGTTGTAAGGGAAAAACGATGAACATGAATGGATAACATTTATTAAAAACAACAAATAGTTTCTTTGAAATATTAGATAAATAAATATTTGTGAAGCGAAAGAAGAAGAAGCTTTTTTATTGACTCTATAATAATTAACGATAAACTGGCGAACTGCATTTAAGATAAGCAAAATTTAGAACAGATCACTATCTAGTTAATCAACAAATCAACAAGAATACCAGTATAAAGTGGATATCCTAAAAGACGAAAGCATTCGACAATTATATGAAAATTAATAAAAATATCACTTACTTCAATAAAAACTAAATAAAGAAATAGAATTGGAAGCCAAAAATATAAAGAACCTAGAAAAATGACAGAAAAAGCTATAGTTAAAAAATAAATAACGACGAAGGAAAAGGACTCAAGAATGTGAAATGACGAGTTAGAAATAGTAATAAGGAAAAAGAAAGACGCATACCTAAAACAGATCCAAGGTAGAACAAAATAAATATTAGACATAAAATAAAAGGTCATAGTACGATCATGTATATAAATAAAAAAAATTATAAGTTATTTAGAACATAATTTATATCATCAATATTAATCTGTATAGATGAAGTAACACAAAAGAAAACAAGAGCAAAGATAGGAGTATCAATATAACACACAAACCATATAATTTGGAAAAAAACTATGGACAAATCAAATAATAGAATTCTATTGATCTAGCAAAATATGAGATATAAACAAAAATAAGCGTTTTTAAAGAATACAAATTATATCAAGTAAAATAGCTAGAAGATCATAGAAAAGTGAAAATTATATATTTTATAATGATACATTAAAAGATTAACTTAGTACCAAAAGAATAAATATCGATAACTGATTCAATTAGACTTCCGCAGAGGAGATTTCAGGAACATAGTTGGCAATCACAATTTAAATCATGCATTGTTGTAAGGATAAATACGATGAACATTTAGAAGAATAACATATTAAAGCAAAATATACAAAATAATTTGCTAGAACAATGAAGCATTATTAGATGAACAATAATATCAATTGTGAAAGCAAAATTTGCAAATATCAGTCAGCATGTATATTCTATAGCACTCTATAATAATGAACGATTTCTTCTTCTTATGGTCCTTCTCCTTCACGGAGGTTGAGATATATCATCATTCTTTAAGAACGGATAATGTGTTCGACGGCTGATCGAAATAGTTCAATGCTGCGAACTCTCATAAGTTTGCTGTCTGCCCGGTCGTCGCGCACTATCTCTGATGCGGGGCTACGTGGCAAGCACTGCGCCTTAGACGACCGCCATTATTACTTTTTTCGAAGTGAATGCAGGTACTCAGTTATTTTTAGTGACTGAGTAAACCACTCTCCAAGCATTAGACAGCTCGGGAAATAAATCCGAGTCCGTCCACATCGCACCGCAAATCACGCTTGGCGATTTTTAAGAAGGATAAAGAAAAAATAAGGAAAGGCACAATACAAAAATTAGTTGCAAGTAAAACCGTTAGAAAATATATCAGAAAAGAACATTTCGATGGAATGGACAAAACCGAAATTTAAAAGATAATAAGATATAACCTTAAAGGTTGTTGAAATGTGGAACGACCTATAAAGTGCATTAAGATGGAACCTAAACTTTAGAAAGGATACGACGACAATTCATTTATAATGTTCAGCCGTCAAGTTGATTATGTAATTTGAAATTCGATGTTCTTTAATTTGAAGCAAAATGACCTTTTTGTAAAATTTTGTGTTTTTTTCATATTTACTAAAAGTTTGAAAATTAAAAAGTTGTAGTCAATATTTTTAAACACTAATGAAGGTTAAGGCATTTAAAAATTTCGTAGTTTTTACGACATTTTATATTTTCCTGCAATTTTTGTTATATAACAATTATATCAAATTTTAAAACTACGTTTGACTAAGAAAAACATCATAGTAAATACAAGAAAAAATATTATATAAACTTGTAGTGTTATTTTTATAAATAGAATGGTTTTACTGCATAAAGGTTAAATACAAAAATTAAAGAGAGAAAGCAATAAATGATTGCATAACTCAAACTAATAACGCATTTCTTTGTAGTTGTACTCGCAATTTTGTATGGCAAAATAATCATAGTTAATTAAAAAATTAAATATATTAAATTATTATTAAATATTAAAAAAGTAAATGTAGCAGAAATAATATTTAGAAATGTGGAAATAAAATGTCATAAAATAAGAGCTAATATTGATAAAACTTGGTAAAAGACAATTAAGTTGCTATGATCATACTAATAAAACAGAACTAGGAAGTTTATTGATTTAAGAAAAAAAAAAGGAGAGACAACATACAAAATTTAAAAAAGCAATGGTGCTGGTAGATTAAACAAAAAATAACACTAAAAATTTAGTAACATTTTTTGTTTTTCTTTTAAATCATGTAAATATATAATATATATATATATATATATATATATATATATATATATATATATATATATATATATATATATATATTAAGAATATTTAATTGTTAGACATTTTTTTAATACTGTAAGAATAAGTTTTCTTTTATTTGTACACGTTATATTATCTTTAATTGTAGGTAAGAACGATTGGCTACAACTAATGTCAGTTAAAGGTGATTATAATTTACATTACTATTTATTGAAATCTCGCTACCAATAAAAACTGCAAATTAATGGATTTATTCAAAGGCAAGCACATGATTAATTTTATGAAACATTTTCCATAAATATTTAGATTTATTCAATAATGTGGCCCCACCTCTAGTTCTCGAGACCGCCTTTATAGTCTTGGCATTCCGTGGATTATTTTGTATCACTCACGCAATAATATTTCAAATGTTGTCAATCAGATGAGCTAAAAGGCTGCAAGAAGGTTTTCTTTGTTTCGTTTTAGAGAGTTTAAGATATTTCGTAAACCGTGTAGTTCCGCTTGGTACACACTTTAAAGAAGAAAATTAATATATGTGGTGCTGGCCAGAAATGCTACCTTTACTTTTTGGTAGAAGTAAGCTTTCTCATCGCTCATATGTTAACACTCCTTATACTTGGTGTTGATGTAAGTTTTAAACTCCATTTGTTTTCATCTATGGGTTATTGATGTCCGACCTTCCTTTAGTTAAAACAAAATCTAGATTCATTTAAAAAATATGCGTGTCTCTCATGTCCTCGCAATCGCTTTTCCATTTTTCACTGTTATTTTTTTAGCGGTTCAGATGAGCCTTATGTTATTAGCGCTATTGCAAATAAGTGACATTAAACAGAAGAGAAAAAACTTTTTACTGTTAATGGTACATTGTGGTTGGAGTAATGAGTAGCGAGTAATTCTTCGACTTATTTCTTGTAGGCCTACAGTACGCCCTCTTTCAAATTTGACGACGATTAAACATTGTTAAACTAATAAATATTCACAATTAACAATGAGTTTAAACTTGCATATTCGGTTTAAATATAACCTTATTTCTAAGAAACAATAAAATCTCTTTTTAACGCCACCTGTAATGTCTAATAGCTCATAGGTACTGCTGAAGAAATAGCCACATTAGCTATACATCACATCAAAAACTATAAATAAAAGATAACAACTGATAACAACAAAAGAAGTATCAGTTATGGACAAAAAACGATAATAACTAAAAGTCAACAAATAAAGAATAAATGAATGGAGAGTAAATATATTATAATAGGAACAAGAAATATCGTACAATAAGGACCGCGAAATTTAATGGAAATTTCTTAAAAAGAAACAGATATATGCGGTATCTTTAACATAAGAAAAAAGAAAAAGACACAATTTATGGAAAATTATATTTCGGTTTAAAGCGGAAAACAAAAAAAATGAACATGTGAGTGTGGAAGTGGGGATATTTTTGCATATAAAGTCTGAAAGATGTATCCAAGATGTAATTTGCGTTGACTAAAGGTCATTGATAATAAAGTTGAACATAAATAAGAAATGTTTTCATACAATCACCTTGTATGCATCTGATATGACTAAATCATAGAATGTAAGATGGAGGTTTTATGAAAAACTATAGAATATCATGGGTAAGATACCTTGAAACCACGAATTTACGATAATTAGCAGCCTTAATGTACATATAGTCAGTATACGCAACTTTTGCAAATCGTTAAACACCACTTTAATGAGCAAGCGATCAACAACAACGGAGATTTATTAACCAATTTCTATGCACAAAACGGTATACGTATAAATAATACCTTATACGATCATAACATAAAATACAAATATACATAATACGAGTAACAAAATATACCAGTCTGTAATAAACTATGTAAAAAGCATACGTTTTTTGCCAACTAAGGTTTTAGACACAAGAACACTAAATTCGACCAATCTAGACAGCGATTATTTACTTCTCTTATGCAAGATTTAAATAAGATATGTCATATAGCAACAAATCAGTCTAAAACAGTTAGAAAAGTTTAATATAAAGTCAGATAGCTTTGTGCTAAACGTTGAAAAATAAAAATAAAAGATGATTTAATAATTAATGAAGATAGTGCAGAAGAAGCATAGAAAAAAGTGGAAACTAACGTCGTAAAAGTAGCAGAGGAATTAATAGGTAAAAAACTGAGCACATAAATAATAATATATATATTAAATCGTAAATAAAAAGAAAGAAGCCTTTGTAAGATAAGAGACAACTGGAAAACAGGTAAATAGGCAATTATACGTACAAAAAAAGTCGGTAAATTTAAGAATACGATAACTAAAAGAAGAATACTGGGAAAGTTATAAAGAAGATATGGAGAAAAATCTATACGGATTGCAAATAAATATATGGCGTATATTAAGGAATAGGAAAGTTGAAGTTAGCGATATCGCGAAAATAAATGCTATAGATGCAAAACAATAGATATATACTTCAGGGATTTGTATAATTGGAATTGGTATAACATTAAATAAAAAATGTTGATATATCAGTGAGAAAGATTGAAAAAATCATCAAAACTCTAAAAAACTGGAAAGCAACAAGTCGGGGTGGAATAAGGAACCAGTTGTTGAAATATGAAAGACGGAAAATAAACGAACAGATCTAAAAGTTATTTGATACAATAACTAAAGAAGGAAAAGTAAGAACAGAGTGGAAATTAAGCACAAATATCCCTATATTTAAAAAGGGGAGAAGACTAACCCGAAAAACTATCACGATCACGCTTTTAAATACAACAAAGAAACTACTGACTAAACTAATATCGGACAAAATGCGGTTACACCAGCATATAAATAAAGAACAGCAGGGCTTCCGCCCTGATTGATCCACCGCGGATGCTAGATTTATAGTAAGACACGTGGTTGAAAAGAAATGTACCAGACTTTATATGTTTTGTGAATGTAAGAAAGGCATTCAGTCGGACCAAGCTCCAAAATATACTATTAATTTTACAAGAAGAAAACATTCCTACGGCTTTAATAGTAATTGTAAAAGACTTACATGACTTACATTGACGAAGATTCAGACAACAAGGAGACAGAGTGAACGGTGCTTAATTGTGGAATCTCAGGGCAATTTATAGCTACGACATAAACACAAAATAAAAATCTCTAGGCTAATAAAACCAAATTGGCATTAATATACACAGAATCCACTTGATGTAAGCTTAAAATAGAGAGAAAAATAATAGAACAGGCTATAAACTTCCAGTATCAGGGAGTAGATGTATTCAGCCATGGCTATATGTACGACGAAGTAAAACAACAAATTATTAAAGGCTCCAGTTATTTGAAAAATGTAAACTGGAAAAACAAGTACTTAAATATTAATAGTAAAATAAAAAACTATAAGACTAAGGCCAGGGCAGTTATATTTGCGGAAATTTGCGCCGGTTCTAACAGAGTGAACCAGATGCTGAGTGCTACTGAAATAAATGCGTTACGAACGATAGTGAGGAAAACGTAACATGTATGTAGCCCGATTTTAAAGAAGAAGAAAGCAATAAAATGAACACATAAACAGAAACTATAATAAAAGACTCATTAAAATAGCACGAGATAATAAACCACATGGAAAAAGGCGGCAAAGCAGACCATAAAAGATATGAGATAAAAGCTGGATTTTAATATACGAGGAAACCATAATCAATGCGTAAAGAAAAACAAGGTTTAAGCCTATATAAGGAAAGAGACAAATATAAGAATTTCTTAAATAGATATAAACATATACCATAGCTCTCACATTTTAATTTTTTAGTTACAACATTCTTAATATAACTTACAAGTTTCAGTTGTAATATATATAATTTATTCTTAAAAAAGCTGCAATTTCAATGAACAGTACTATAATGGTTGACTGAGAAATAATGTATCGGTCTATTAATATACCAACATTTAAAAATAAAAGAAATGTTGGCAAACAATTGCGTCTCTAAAGCAACACATACATACTTATAAAAACCAAAACATTCCAGATAATCTGCAATTATTTACATTCCTTAAATTGAAAACAGGAGAGCTTTACTTTTTTGGTGATTGATGCAGAAACAAACATCTGTTCAGTAATTTATTTGTTTAGAAGGCAATGTGGATTACATTTTGCAAATATTCTGAGTATCCTAAAAGGTGGCCTTTTTCAGCACAAAAGCTGAAGTTAAGTGCAAAAATATAAAGCAGGCGGCATATAAATAGAAATACCAGAATAAAACGAAAATAAACCTTGGAAAACTATGAAACGTTATGTATTTTAAGTTTACTCTCACTCACATTTTAACTGTGGCGTATAAAATGTAATTTAATAAATGATAATTAAAAGAGAGTTGGATTAATTAATTAAAATTAAATAGCCGCCACAATACCGGCGCTGGCAACTAGTTGTTCTCCTGCAAATGTAAGCTTATATAATGCAGAACGAATGTTTGAATTATGATGTAGACATTGAACCTGAGACTAAAACAGAGATGAAATGATGGTGGCAATTAACACGGAGATGGATGCCTTTGTAATCAAGCGGCAGTTCTCAGGAAACGTGTAGACCACAAGCAGTCGATAATGCGTTGCGGCTTCAGCACACCGTCGTTTGCGCCGACGATTCATTTCAGTAGCTTGTTATAATGCGCTTTAAGGCTAGCGTAACAAGTTAAAAATAACTAAGAAACACCACCGTCCAGCGATCAGAAGAACATAATTTATTTGTTGCTTTTACTAATACATCTTTGCCGATAACATGTTTCTAAAGATTTAAATTTAATTACTACGAGTAACCTAAAATGCTAAAAAGCTGCGAGGATAAAAAGTTTTTTGCGTGAGGCTGCTTTAAAGGGTTTTTATCGGTTTCCTTTTACGTGCAAAGGCAACATTTAGGGATACGAATGAGTTTCTTTTATGTTGCAGCATAAAAATGAAGGTGACACGGTATATAAAATTGCAAGACGAATAGTAAAACACGTTGGGACTATGTTTTAAAAGTATTAAAGTCGGCCGCTTTACTATAATGCAATTTTTTTACTTCTGAAAGCAGTAGGTAAGTAATATAATAATTTTAAGTGTTTAATCATCAATTAATAATAAATTGTGACGTAATACTATAAACTTAATTATTAAAGTGTTGCAACAGATAAAAAGTAAGGGAAACTAATGACAAACAGAAAAAAACTGGCGTGGAAATTGTGATAAAACTATATAGGTGCGCAACTAAGTTTCTGGGTTTCACACATGGATGGCGTTAACGACACATGTAGTCGACGTACATGTCTAAAGTTGTTTTTTTTATAGCTTGGACACCTGTTAACAATAACTAGTCGTAACACCAACACATATCGTAACACAAAAATATTTTTTCTAACAACGAAGATGTCGAGTTCTGTGCCAAATAAACAGCATTTGCAAGAAGCTTTGCTTTTCTGTTTTAACTTGAAAAAAAATGTAGCTGAAGCACGTCGTTTGCTTGAAGAGGCATACGGCGAACATACGCCATCGAAAACTACCTGTGAAGATTGGTTTCAACGCATCAGAAGTGGCGATTTTGACACTGCGGACAGGGAGCGTTCTGGAAGACCAAAAACAATTGAGAACGCCGATCTGCAGGCGTTATTGGATGAAGATGATACACAAATACAAGATCAACTTGCGGAGAAATTAAACATAATTGTCTAAGGTATTTCCAAACATTTACATGCCATGGGAAAAATTCAAAAGGAAGGAAAATGGATGCCGAATGAGTTGACTGAGAGACAGATGGAAAATTGAAGAGCCACTTCCGAAATTTTGCTTTTGCGCCATGAAAGAAAGAGTTTTCTTCATCGAATTGTTACTGACCAGTGCTCTGCGTATGGTGGAACCAGAAAGGAATTATGTATTATGAGCTGCAAAACCGGGCGAAACTGTCATTGGATATCGCTACCGACAACAACTGATAAATTTGAACTATGCATTGATCGAACAACGGCCAAAATGGGACACGAGGCACGAACGAATGATATTGTAGCACAACAACACTCTGTGCCATTGCATTTCCATCGCCCAGGACACCATCAAAACGCTAAAATGGGATCTGCTACCGCACCTGCCGTATTCGTCAGACCTGGTCCCTTCCGATTATCACTTGTTCCGGTCCATAGCGCATGGCTTGATTGGGTTACACTTGGCCAATTTCAAATTGGTTGAATGAATGGTTTGGTCCAAAGACGCGTCGTGTTATCGTCGCGATATTTATGTATTGCCATAGAGATAGCAAAAATATGTAGCTAGGGAGGGACGATACTTTGAATAAACCATATTTTATATTTCAATTAAAATTTTTCATTTTTCATTTATCGAAAAAAACCGGAAACTTAGTTGCACACCTAGTAAATTTAGGGTGATTCAAATTAGAATTTAGAAGATAAAATCATCATAGAATCTTATCATTGAACCATGGTTTGGAGACAATAGTTAGTCTGCAATTCGTGATCGACTGTAAAAATTTGAAACAAGTGATATGGTTATTGACAAAGCAAGGGTTAGCTAGGAACGCAACAATCGTTTAGGTGATAATATTGCTCGTATAAGTGAAGAAAGTGTGCATAAAGAATCAAGCATTTCAATTCATCGCCGTTCACAGCAATTGTTGCAGCACTACGCAACATATTTTAATAAATTGCCTGCATTTAAAGACGCATGAAATTCATACAGATCAAAAACTTAAAGAAACTGACTACTACAAACGTCGTACACTTGTTAACTAGATTTTAGAGAATATATCAGTTAATTGTACACTCATATTAAGTGATAAAGTCCATTTCTTAAATAGTTTTCTGAATCGTCAAAATCTGTGTTTACTTAAGTTTAAATAAGGTATAAATTATTGCCATATTAATAAAAAATAAGTTAAAGAATGCAAACAATTATTGTGCAATAATAAATAACCTAAAGCAACATTAAAAAGAAAATTAATAAACCCCAATAGAGGTTTTGCTTTTATTAATGAAAAAAAATACAATCTCAGAATTATATCGCTACTATATTATATAATACTATAAATCACAATAGATCTAAACTTTCAAAATAACCAACTGCATTTGGTATTAAAGTAAATCCACAGTCAAATTAAGACACCCCCAGATAAAAATAAGATCAATATATTTCACATTGTGTTGACTATGGTTTTAAAAATGTACATTTCATGCTTAATTATAGAATGATTGAATATTAGTGAGGTATTATGTACATTATCAAAAATTAGATTGCTGTCTGTATACAAATTGATGTATAAAACAAAAACATTTATATAGTTCATCGAAAAATTATCCTCGTACAGCTTACATCTCCTGCATCAAAACTTTAAATTTAGTATGGAACGAAAGGAAAAGTGATCCTCCGAACTTTCAATGTTTTTTGAAAAGAGAGGTGTTTTGCATTCGTTTGCCAAACTTTTAACGATGAGTGATCGGAACTCTTGCCTTTACGCAGACTTAAAATAACAAATGTTAAAACTTCATGAAATTTACTGATGTAAACTTTTTAGATTTTCGAAGCTTTTAAAAACAGTGATATGTGATCATGACGCAATAACAAATTTAAAAATTTAAATACTTGGTACTTAAAATGTGTGGATTATAATGCTATAAAATAAGAAACATTTAAGAAAATTATTTAATGTAGGCGTTTCTATTTGGAAGAAAGTTTTTCACAAACGCCAAGAATTTCACCCATCATCAGAAATATGTGATGAAGCATCCAAAAATTAGAAAACTTTGCGCCACTAAAGTCATTAAAGTTTAGTATACCAAGAATTGAAAGAAACTAACTTTTACCAACTTTCTAAAGGCTCAAAAAGAAAAATTCTTGTGCTAAAATTTACAAAATTACTAACAGCATGGCATACTATTATAGATATTCAAATTTCTTCAATTGACGTTACAACTGTAATTTCGGATTTCGAATATTATTGGTGTTAGCATTCCAGTATTTGCTACCACTATTTGCTCATCTTTAGACGTACATCATCTCATACTTAAGGCATTTTCTAAAAAAAAAAAAAATTAAAATGCGCTACAATTGTAGCCCATGCTACATACTATATGATTCTTGCATATTTTGATTTTAGTTTTAAAAAACATTTTGTAATAATTTTTTTTTATTTTTAGTTTATCTCTAGGAGAAATAAACAAAATAATTTTTTTTGAGTTTTAATCTATTTTTTTAAACCATAAAAAGAAGTACTGTGAGATAGCAAGAGTTTGTTAAAATCTTTTTCTTTAGCGCACGGAAATTATATCCATCATAATTATTTAAAATAAGTGTCAATTTTAAGCCATATTCCTACATTTTACAAAAAGTAAATTAGTTTTATTAAATTTTTAAATTTCTATAAAAAAGCTAACTATCACAATTGATAATATTTTAAACCTCTGTGGTCTTTTTAGTTTTGTTTTAAAAAATTGCAATAGCTATTTTAACTTTGTTAAACAACATTTTTAATTTGGTTTTCCCCTCTTTTAAAATGGAATTCGTTACTGTATGGAAACAATCAAGTATATAAAATCCAATAAAATAAACGATCAAAAATGTCCACGTTTCGAATGTTAACATATGACGTAAGTTTACAATTTTATAATTGACGTAAGGGTTCTGTCTTCCAGCAAAGCTAGCACATTAAAAAGTGATCGATAAAATCACAAAGTCTGCTAAAGTTATGTAAAAACCCTGCACAAAAAGGAGTCTGTTGCAAGCGAGGAAAGAGCCATATAATTCATTATTCTATTTTTGACCATGATGCATTGAAGAGTAAATTGTGTAATGTGAAACAATAATAAAAATATTAGTGAGAATATACCAGAAACAATCCTGCAAAAATAATTAGGTATCCTTGCAACTTTTAGTAAAATTGAACATTGGTTTGTATAGTCTCAATCAACCCAGTAGTAGGATAAAATTGATAAAAACATTTTATGCTGATCGTAATCTGCATTTTATAAAACATTGCTTATAAAAACTATGCTAGTTTAAAAAATTCTCTTGTGAACCGGAGTGGCAAACCATATTGATGTGATATCAAGGGTTTCCTACGAGGGCGTTCCAAAATTTTGGGTATTTGGTTCTTTCAAACATTTTAAGCAGAACCGTTTTAATAAACTTGGGTCGAAATCTCAAACGTTTTTGAGATATCGATGAAGCAAGTTAAGAGTTTTTGGGGGTGCTCGAAGTTCTAAAATTTTATCCTTTCTCTAAGTACTATCATTGTAACTTTTGTTGCTTCATTGATATTTCAAAAACGATTGAGAATTCAAACCTATTTGATAGTTGTCAATTTTAAAGAAGTAGCGGATAGACACTTTTTTAGTCTTGATAAAAATAATAGGTCTACTACAAGGAAGCGACCCTGTCCACGCAAGCAAGTGATTCTTTTCACTCCAAACATAAAAGAGATTCATGCCCTAACCTTAAAATCCAGACTCATCTTATACTTGATCTAACAAAAGATTCCCGACCAGATATGATCGAAAAATGCCCATTTCCAGTAACTGTGTCCAAAAAAAGTGACCACTGCATCTTTTTGAAGGGTCCCGAATTCAAAGCTGAAAGAATTTTTGACCTAACTCTTACCGTTTGGCCTGTACAAACCTTACATACAGTGTAAATGCTATAAACCCCACCCTCCCCTAACAAGATTTTCAATCTTAGATACGGGTTGGCTAATAAAGTGGACAGTAATAGGTATATCTGAAGTCCAGAGAAAAGGAGAAAAGCGTGTAAAACTAAAAAACGGACAGATACTGTTCACTAAAGGACACAAAGACAAGTAGGTCTTTTAATCAACAAAACAATAGTAGAAAAGATTAGCCAATATAAGGCCATATCAGAAATGGCAATTTCAATAATTATTGACATAAATAAAAGGTACAAATGTAAGATTGTTCAAGTATATGCACTCACATCTGACCACGAAGACGAAGAAGTAGACAAATTCTATAAAGAAGTCACTGAAACGATAGAAGCCCTGGCTAAACAAAATATGCAATAATAATGGGCAAGGAAACCCAAATGAACAAGGGATCGGCCCATTTGGTTTAGAAAAAAGGAATCCCAGGGAAGAAGTACTAATCAACTATATTCAGGGAAATAACCTATACTTGATTAATGTATTTTAGAAAACAAAAACAAAAAAAGATAGACCTGGCAAAGCCCGAATGGAAACAAAAAATAAAATCGAGTATTTTATATGTAATGACAAAAACTTCATCATGGACACGACTTTTTTATTTATTGTTATTAACGTAGAAAGCGACCATCGGATGGCAAGAGTAAATGTGTTCATTAACACTCAGAAAAAAGAAATAAATTAGTGTCAAAACGGAAAGACAAATATGAAAAGAAATAAGAAGAGAAAAAGCTAAATAGAACATATAGAAGACGAGCAAGATTTGGAAACTCAAAATACAAATAATAAATACTCTGATGCAGGCAACCGAAAAAATAAAAGAACATAAAAAAGATATAAACGACAAAATAAGTGACGAAATACAAAAACGAATTGAAAAAAGAAGTTTACTATCAAAAGAAAGAACACCCAACAAAATCGAACTAGCAGAAATTAATAAAACTATCAAAAAAAAGTAAGAGACAATAAGAGAAAATTTAAGAATATGAAAATAAAAGATCTCTGGAGGAACGGAAAAGTTTAAAAGACTACGATCAACAATGAATGCTGGAAAACATCGAATAACAAAAGTGATTAATAAACAAAATAAAAAAATAGGAACCAAAAAAATAAAGGAGGCTATAAAAACATTTTACCGACCTCTATATGAGAGTAAACAGGCACCGTCACCAGAAAAATGAGAAAAAAGTTATAAAGGGAGGATACGAAAAATTACTAGAAAAATAAACAACGGTTTGAAGAGTATGTTTAACAAGCGAGCACCAGGAAAAGACAGAATAGTTGTAGAAATAGTAAAGTATGGAGGTAAACCGATTTTTAAACAACTAAGACGAATATACAATAAGTGTCTAATGGACTCCCAACTATCAAATGTCTGGTTAAATATCCCGGTAGTCTTAACCTTCAAAAAAAGGAAACAGATATAAGCTAGAAAACTACAGACCCATAAGTCTCCTTTAAGTGTTGTAGAAGCTGTTTACGAATAGCAACATATAGAATAACAAAAAAGGTGAGGTTACAGGATGACAGAGCATCTACGGACAATGGAAATAGAAGTGAAAAAGACAAACAAATATAGATAAAATTACAGGCAGCAATAATAAATTATGAAAAAAAATGGCTCAATAGAGGTACAGGCAGTTCTAAATGGTCTAACTAATTGTAGAATAGATAACAGGTACAATGACAAGGCAACACTGCAGATAAAGACTATTATACAAACAAACAAATTCAAGGCACATCGTGGAATACGATTTCTCCAAAATTGTTCACATTGGCAATGGAAGATATGTTCAGGACTGTAGAATGGGAATAAAAATGAGCAAACTATGGATGTCAAAAAACTTAATCATCTGAGATTTGCCGACGATGTAATATTGATAGCAAAAGACAAAATAGAACTGCAATAAATATTAAAAGAACTAAACAAAGCATCCAAACAGATGAGACTAAAAATAAACATGAACAAAACAAAGTATTCAACAAATGAAATCAATGCGCAAGAGGAGATCAAGCTAGAAGGAAAAATAGAAAAAGTGGACGCGTTTGTATATCTAGGACAAAAATACAACTTTCAAAGAACAATCTGACAGCAGACCTACATAGCAGAATATCACTGGTTGGTCGGCGTTCGGAAAACTACAAGATGTATTCCTGTCGGAAATACCAAATACACTGAAAGCAAAGATTTTTGATCAACACGTGTTGCCGGTTCTAGAAACTTGGGCCCTCAAACACTAAGTAACACAAAGGTCCATGGAGGGAAAGATGAGGAACGTTAAGCTACGTGAATACTGAAATACGAAGAAGATCCAAAGTAGCTGATGTAATAGAAATACTTTGTACTCTAAGATGGAACTGGGCTAGGAATGTAGGAAGAGTGCAAGATAACAGATGGATTATAGAATGGAAACCTCGAGAAAATAAAAGAAGAGAGCAAGACCGCAGACCAGGTAGACAGACCACATAAAAAGAGTGGCAGGGTATGATTAGATGAGGAAAACACACAATAGAGAAGAATGAAACAAATTAAGGGAGGCTTACGTTCGACGATGGACTGAATAAGCTGCTGCTGCTGATGTAAATGTCACAGATAAAAATAAGCATGTTAAACTTCAAAATAAATAGAATAAATTTGGTAGTCAAAAAACATCTTTTCATAAAAAATACAAAAATAAAATAATACATTTTTAATTAAAAAAGAAAGTAGAATTTCTTTAGGCAATTATAGCGATAACTTAAAACCTTCATTTATAAATTTCTAACAACATTAATGGCAGGTAAAAATGTTATAAGCATGGTAAAAGAAAACTTGAAACACTTAAAATAAAATACAATTGATAATCGAATGAATCTATTAACCCAATAAATGTTGAATGGATCATCTACAGAATTCGAACAATTAAGGTTGTAAAAAATACTATAAACCTGTAAATAAATATTGAATTTTTTTTATATCGATTAGTATTCAATCAAAGAATGAAAAAACAGAAAAATAAAGTTAGTCTAATGTAAAACTACGGAAATCATTTTATATATATGGTATTTACTACTACAAACACAAATGTTTATACAGAGTCCGCCACCTAACGTTTTTTTAGTTAGCGGTTATTCGGTGAATGGCAACACTTAGCTCATGACATTTTTGACAGAAAATTAGTTTTATCCTTCCGCTGAACGAAAATGGTTGTGTATACACTTGAAGAACGCTGGGAAATATTGCAACATTACTTTGAAAATCATGGTAATGTTGCAGAATGTGTGCGAAAATTACGTACGGAAATGGGAAGAAAAGAGGCACCGTCAGCTCCGTACGTGCTTTATCTTGTTAAAAAAGTAAGAGAAACTGGCATGCTTATTGACAAACCAACGCGTAAAAAACCAAAAACAGTGCGTACACCCTAGAATATCGCTGCTGTTGCCGAGAGTGTGCGTAAATCGCCAGGAACATCAGTTCACCGTCGTTCTCAACAATTGGACATTTCGGAGACAACATTGAGGCGAATTTTGCGTAAAGACCTAGGTATGACGTCGTACAAAGTCCAATTGGTTCAGCAATTGAAGCCAACTGACCATCCAATGCGTTTTTGCTTCGCTTCATGGGCTTGGGATCAATTTGAAGAAAATGCCGATTTTGGGCGAAAAATCATCGTTTCAGATGAAGCATGAGCAAGGAGCGGCTGTTACAGTCAATGGTGAGCGTTATCGGGCCATGTTGAACGAATTTTTGTTCACAGAAAATAAAGAGGAAGATGTTGGCGACATTTGGTTTCAACAAGACGGCGCTCCGTGCCACACAGCCAACGTTACAATCGATCTTTTGCGCACTGTTTTCGAAAATCGCATTATCAGTCGAAATTCTGATATCGTTTGGCTGCCTCGGAGCTGAGATTTGACACCGTTGGACTATTATTTGTGGGGAGCCGTCAAAGATAAGTGTTACGCCGACAAACCAGAGACAATTGAGGCTTTGAAGGACAACATTCGTGCAGCCATAGCTGAAATAGAGCTGCATACAATCGAAAATGTACTCAAAAATTGGACCGATCGTATAGGCTACTGCATGGCTAGCCAAGGCAGCCATATGAATGAATTTATATTCCATAATTAACCGGAAGGATTGTACTTTCAGTATCAGTTCATTTTCAGTGTCAAGTTAAGGAATACAAAGGCAAATTAAAAAAATTTTATAGAAAATTTTAAAATGTCCGAATTCATTCACAAATTGATCATTATTTTGACCGTAATCAGTAAATTATCATTTCTCTAACTGCCAATTTTTATTTGATTTCTATTGGTTGTGCGTATGTAGCGATTGATAAAATAACCCCATGAGATCTACAATGTAATTTGCAAATAGGCCACAGCGTCACTGACGTTTATCGATGGCGGAATATTGGATTATTATAAATGCTGCGCATGCTAGTTCTTAAAGGACAATCGACTTTTAAAAAGCTCAAAAATATGTTCAATTTGGATGTGTCATCAGCACTATTAAAAAGAGGCAGACAAATTTTTCTGTACAGTCATGGCTAAAAACAAAACATATATTCAAATCATAAACACACTTTAGTTTGAGTAGTTCAACTTAAAGAATAATTACTCAGAATTTTAGCAGTTCTCATAGTGTATAGTTCAACATCTAAATATGACCATACTTTCTAATAATCAACATTTAAAATAGCACAGTACTCTTCGGGTTGTTTAATTAAATCAAATTGTAGGAAGAACTTTTAAACAATTTTACAGTGTGAAGTTTCGATATCCAAAAATTTTTTTATATGCAGAATCTATTCATGTTTCAGCATTCTTTTTATTTTATATGTAGCAGTATACTTTTTCAACAATCGTATATGTAAAACCTTTAGCTTTAGTTTTTGTGTAGAACGGCATTGAATTTACTAAAATCTTTTTTTTTTGGAAAAACTGATGGATCAAAAGACCAAAAGACCAAAAACTTTAAAGTTTGTAAAAAATGGTAAATAAAACTAAACATTGAACAAAAGTCATAAAATGGCTCTATTTAGGTATTATGAGAATTAGATTAAAATTATAATGCTAAAAATTTATAGTGCATGCCAAAAGCATATCAAATGAGTCATCGCACACTTATAAGTAGCATATTTATGAACCAATATATACTGGATTGATGTAAATGCGATATCACTTTGGAGTATGTTGATGAATTTTATATCATTGATGATGGCATTGCCTTGTGTAAATTTTTTTTGATATAATAAGTCTAATATGTATTTTTAGGTTTTTTTCACTCATTTTTGTGCAAATGTTTGGTTTTATTCGTCACTTTTTGCATGAATTTTAAAGTAATGCAACTTTTGAAGGTATAAAACTTTAAAGATTATCATTCCATGTTCAGCTTGCCCTATTTTTACGATTTATTAAGATGCCATCCAGAAAAAATATGCATCACGTACAGGTCCCTTGTCAGACCTTAGTTCTGAAAAATATAGACAATAACAAAATATACTAAATTTAAGCTAGCAACTATATGCTTTTTATCAAAAATTTCTGAAACAAAAAACACTGATGCCAAATTCCCATTTAAGGAGGCAGCGTGATAACGCTGATTTAAATTAAACCCGTTACGTTCGATGTGCTTCCGTTAATTAATCGCCATAGTGACGTCTGGCGAAACGTGGCCTTGCAATTTTATCAAAAAGAATGCTTTAACTGTACACTACTTTACAAACCAGTAGTCATAACGGCTATCAATAAATGTCACTCCGAGCTAATTTATGCCATAACGGTGCAGCTCAGTCTAAAGGCATTTTTAGCTTATTATTTACGCAAAGAGCGGTTCTAATGTTGCAGAAATTATCGTGTGCATTATCGCTTCAACATTAAACAACTGCATGCGAGCTAAATTATGAAATTAAATAACTGGGACATCTAATAAATGCGGCAGTTACTGTTATGTAACACTTAGATTGAAAAGGGGCGCCTCTTTATTTACTTATTGTTCCATAGAAAATTAAAAATATAAATATTTATTACAACTTGAAATAGCATTAGCCCGATTATTTTTTATAAATTGTTCCTGTAATCATATAATTTTAGGGTGCCATTACATATATAATTGAATTTAAATAGGTAGGTATAATATAAAAAGTGGTCTGCAATGCACCATTTTCATTTTAAAAATCTAATTTAATACGATTAAGACATTAATTCAGTAATAACTATTTTGTACACAGCAGAAATAATGCGTTGCTGCGTTCAGTTTCATAACCTACCGCTGCTCTGAATTATTTGCTTTTCTTTTGAAATTAAACATAAAATATTAATCGACATGCGGATTTAGAAACTTAGCAATAGTTCTATTTTTGGTTGTAACATCAATAAAATAAAAATCAATATCATTAAAAATGCTTTCAAAACTTATGTCTTAATATTAACAAATAAAATAATTTTTTTATTTAAAAGGCACCGATAAATTATTTCATTATAATAAAAAAAATTGTCCTTCAGTTTTAAAATATTGTTATGTTTAATATTTTGTTATAAGTTAATTGAACTTTTCTTCTAATGATGTTAAAAAGTAAGTATTAGAATTTCTTTTTCAGGAACAGACATTTTTCAGCAATCTACAAATGCAATCAAAAGAATGCAAATAATCAGCGAGAAACAAAAAGCACGTCAGAGACTTTTGCAACTGCTCATGAATAATCTAGGAGCCAAAATCGATATAGTTACGCAGGTTCATCAACGAACACGTGCAGTATGTACCGAGTACACCAAAAACCGCCACCCACCAGCACACGCTACGACAGAACACGCAATACTGCTCTTCTTGTGGAAGAGCCCGTGTTATCCCCGCCACAAGCGCGTTCAAATAGGTTACATCGTTGCCATGGCTACCAGCTTCCTTGTCCAGAATGTATCCTGCTGCTGACGTCACGGGATTCCTGAGTAACAGGTGGCCCGTTACAAGCTGCAATTTGTGCTTACTAATCGGCAATTTACAGCCAAAAATGCCAGAGATCCGAATTTCGCCCCAGCTTGGGCCTGTGTTCGGCGGGAGTTCTGGGGGCAGTTGTTTTCGGGTTATACCAAGATGTGTAGGCGTTGTGAGCTAATTTTAAAACAATCAATAGACAAAATAAGCTTAATACCTGAATTCATTACTGCTTTTTGCTAGTCGGAGTCGACGGAGCTCAGGTGATAATGTTATTGAAAGATTCATACAAATAAGGGAAGTTATGTTTGTTACTCTGTAAGTTTCCATTGGAAAAAAATAAGATTAAACTTGTAGTTTAAATCCATTTTATCAAGCAGTTCTCAGTTGTTTTAGTTGGGCATATTAAATAATTATTAAATTTTGTAATGCGCTGATTTAATGTAAATCAAATCAGAATTTAACGCGAGTTATGCTTAAAAGTTAAAAATATTTATATTCCCCATTCACTTATCTGATCCTACCTATTTTTGGAGAATCCCTAGGTATATACTTAACAAACTTAAGTGCCAAATTTGATCTAAATCTGCAAAAGCTACAACAAATTCAAAAACATTTGAGGGTTGTTTACCCCCACTACTTTGACCGATTTTACCCATTAACAAAGTTAGCCGAAATACCGAGCCAATAAATGTATGCCCAGAATTACATTAAAATTCAATTAGGACTACGGAAGTTGTCGTGTCCACAAGATTCAAGAATAGGGAGTAGTTTTGAGGTCTGGAAGGAAACGAACAACTACAGTGAAATTTTTTGGAAGTCGCACATGATAAAATAATTTAAGTTTAAAACAATTTATATTGGTATATAAATGACCACAAATTAATTGTTTATTTATTTAAATACAGATGAATTTGTTCCACTGCTAGTGTCTTATTTTGTAGTATTTGGGAGTATTTTGTAATATTCATTGTATGTGATACAGAGTTGGTCAACCTTTTAAACAAACTTGGAACTCGCGTTATTCGTATTGTTTGTTATCAGGTTGTTAAACCGTGGTAGAATTTAAAAAAAACTATAGATGTTTCGTCCACAACTGCGGTGAATATTTTCAGAAAAAAATCTCTTCAAATTAAGTTGACATTGACGTTGACATCTTTGGCAGACACGATACCTTGGTCTAACAATTACTGTCACTTAGGATGAATTGTAAAGCATCATTTAACCTGCGGCGTTTTGAAAGAGATAGTAGGCTAAAAATGTGGGAGAAATCTTAGCGGCAATGAGCGACAGGAACAAAAGTTATCGAAGTTAAGTTAAAGTTTATACATACAAATATATTTACAAAGAAAGTGCGTAATGAGAGACAGAAAGAGATAGGGGGTGGAGGGAGAGAGAGAAAGAGAGAAAGAAAAAGAGAGAGAGAGAGAGAGAGAGAGAGAGAGAGATATTACAGAATCAGAGAAGAGAAAGAGAATGAAATGGACGTCTAGTGGAGTACAGCGTGAGGTGCAGCAGTGTTCCTTTCCTTGACCCTCACTACCGCTGGGACTTTACCTTCTCTCTCGTTCTTCTGCCCTCTTTCAAAAATATACCTGTTTGCCAACATTGCATCTCACCCAAACTGACAGTTTACTTGTAAGTTCTTAACATTTCTTTTCTAGGAAGCCCTGGCGTTGGAAGTTGGAGTTCCGTATAGATGTAAGTCTGTTAGTTGAGTTATTGTCCTGTGCGTTTTTGTGCGGACCGTGTTGGAGGACCGTTGTTGTTGTCACCGAATTAGTTGCTGATATAACTAGGCTACCTGTTGACGTACTGTGTTCGTGTGAGCAAGTCTACATTAGAAGTACGGGGTCATACGATTACCACCAGAATAAAAGAACACCACGCCTCAATAAACTCAAAAAATCAACTGTTTCTTTAGAAATTTCTGACCAGAAGCTATAGTTCAAACAAACACAAGTTTTGCCTAATAATTTTTTTGCGCACTTAAAGGCACTGCAGTCTCAAGGGCTTATTGTGCCCAATAACATGCACTTATTCTAGGACATTCACACACACCCATGGGTTAAGCGACAGAGGCAACTGCTTGAATCTGCTGTGCCTCCGCGTCCTGTTGTCTAATAGTAGGATCTATTATCAAAATATTATACAAAAAAAAAAACTATGGAAATTTATAAATACCGTTTACATGTAACGTATTAGTCCGCCCTCTTGCGGTTTTAAAGCAATGACATTTGGTCTTTCGAAACATCATGCGATTTGGCGTTTGATGCACATAACCTCAATAATCAGCTGTGTTCACGATGGCAATCACAAAGAGCATATTCGATTTTCTATCCACTTCGCGTTTCATCTTAAGAAAAACGCTGCTGAAGCCACCGAAATGATTTGTGCTGCATATGGTGAGAATGCTGTAAGTCATGCAACGTGCAAAAAGTGGTACCAAAGATTTCGCGGAGGAGAGTTTAGCCTTGAAGATCAACCACGCGCTGGACGCCCTCAAACATTTGACACGGATGAGCTGCAGACATTGCTGGATCAAAACAATGCGCAAACTGAAAAAGAGCTTGCAGAACATCTTGGCGTCACTCAGGCAGCCATTTCCATACGTTTGCATGCAATGGGTAAGATACAAAAGGAAGGCAGATGGGTTCCGCATAATCTGTCCGAAGACAACAAAAATCGACGGCGTAACACCGCACTCCATTTGCTTTCAAGGAACCGAAAAAAGGATTTTCTGCATACAATTATTACGGGCGATGAAAAATGGATCTTGTACGACAATTCCAAGCGCAAAAAATCGTGGGTAGACCATGACGAACCTTCGACATCGACTCCAAAGCCCAATATCCACGCCAAAAAGAATTTGCTCTGTATCTGGTGAGATTGGAAAAGTGTGATGTACTATGAACTGTTGAAACCAGGTGAAACAGTTACGGCGGATCGCTACCAACAGCAACTCATAAATTTGAGCGATGCAATCGAAGAAAAAAGGCCAATTACTGGACAAGGAAGTCACAAAGTCATCCTGCTCCATGATAATGCCCGACCACATGTTGCAAAGGCGACGCAAGAACACATCTTCGCGTTAGGCTGGGAACTTCTCCCACATGTGGCGTATAGCCCAGACATGGCCCCTTCCGATTATCATTTATTCCGGTCGTTACAGCATCACTTGGCTGATACGCACTTCAAAACAGAAGAAGAAGTCCGAAAATGCATCGATAACTTTATCGTCTCGAAGCCTGTGAGCTTCTAGCACCAGGGAATTCGCAAGCTACCCGAAAGATGGAAAAAGGTCATCGATGCCAACGGAGAATACTTTGATACTTAAGCTTTTTTCATTTGTTTTTAAATAAAACTGTAATTTTGCAGAAAAAAGCTGAGAACTTATTTATACACCTATACAAAAATATTTTTTAACGGGTACGACGGATACAATCTACTTAAATTTTGATTTATTGCTCTCAAGGGACAAAAAACAGACAGATATGAAGTTAAAAAGCAAATATCATCAACAAATACCGAATGTTACATCAGCAACTAACTCGGTGACGTGAACAACGGTTTCCCACCACCTTTCCCACCACATCTGTCTTTACTACATGAAACGGCAAAAATATAACTGTCTGTGTTTGTAACTAACATTGCAAACTCCTCCTACAGTTATAAAACTATTTCAAAGGTCAATACCTCGTATAAAGATTTTAGTTTTCCGATTTAGGTCACATTTGACCTGTTATAGGCCAAAACATAAATTATAATAAAGTAACTAGATAGTTTCCGCCACCTATCAGTGTTCCATGCCAATTCTTGCCATTAGTAGGCGCACACGGCACAACCTTAATTTATGTGAAACCGAATATAGCTGAAAGAATGTTATCATGCATAGAAATGGCCGATAAAACGATCATTGGCTTATTTTTTCTTCAATTGTCGACGAAACTATGAACTAAATATTTAACTTGAGTGGTCCATCTTTGGGACGGGCCTTTTTACTAGTGAGTATAAAAATGATAGCGCACGAGACAGTTACTTAATTTTTAGAAGGCATGAAATGAGAAATAGAAGTGAATATATTCTTTGAGAAATGTGACATTTGCATTTTTGTTATGATTATTGTCGACAAATATTGATTATTTAATGAAGACTATTTTGATTTGTAAACTTACTGTGTTGTTCATATTAGAAATATATAATAAAAAAATAATGTGCTTGTTACTAATCATAATAAAAAGAGTAATAAAATAATTATCTCATGTACTTAATATACGATTTAGTCTTGATTAAAAATGAGTATTACGTTTACAAACCATTCAGAAAACATTAGAGTAGACCTGTATAATTTTCAGTCTTATTTAAATATCAATTTTATACCTGTATAATTATTTATATAAATATAATAACAATGTATTTACGGAAGCTAAAATCACAGAAAAGTTTTTACACTTAAATTAAGACAAATCAAAATGTCCTTCATTTTGTAAGTAGATACATAGGGAAGAGAGGAAACATTGCACGCATCTAATTATAAGCCTCGTTGTTGTGGATGTTTTTAAAGTTATTCGACCGTTTTAATATGTATCTGACGCCGCATTTATTTGCATTACTTGCATTAATATTAACTGATCGATTTTAAGAGTTTTGAAAAGATGAAAAAGCAGAAAGCTAAAAAGTACCCGTGTGTAATATTAACCGACGGCGTGGGTAATGGTACACATCACTCTAACTATTGCGTACCATTACCCAACGGGGTGGGTAATTGTAAAGTAATGAAAAGTACATATCTGCATTACAAGTAGGCGTCACAATTCAAACAGACGATAAAGTAGGTTATAAATAAAAGCTACATTAAATAAATAAGTAATAAATTAAATAAAATAAAAATGATATGAAACTTCACTGTTAACCTTGTGAAGCCTCACAGAAGTCGCAGATAAAATCTGTAGCCACTTCAGCGGTATTACATTCAGTGTGAGCCTAAGCGTCGCAACAAACACGCCGATACCAGAGCTCCTTATAGCGCCCAAACTCCCCACAAATTATGCAGACGTCTGCATCTTCGCTATCAATACGTAACTGGCCGCTCTCATTTTGGAAATTACCCTCTTCTTTAGAGTAGATGCTAACTTCTGACTCTGATTCCGAACTATTTAACTCACTTATTTACATCACTAAAGCCTTTCTTAATTTTTCTTGTCTTCTGCCGACATTTTTGCTGGTTTCATTTTCGATTTTTTATTTTATTTCTCAGCTTCTCTTTTCTCAGGCTAGTTTTTACAGTTTCCTTTTCCTCTTTTTTTTGTTTATTTTCTTCCAAAATTTTCTTCCTCGGGGTTGAAGTTAAAATTTCAGAGTGCTGTTGGAAACTGTTTACATGAGTACACTTAGAAGTAGTAACTATAGAGATGGGCGCGATCTCTTTTAATATTCTGACCTCCGGTTTAGCTGGTGTATACAAATATTCTGGAGGTGCGTCTTCCTGTGCACTAAGTTAAAATTCTTCATTAAAAATATCCGAATCCACAGGAAAAATCGTGTTTTTAAAACCTGACACGCCCTTTGAGATCGTAGCAACATCCATAAAGACCTAGCCCACAAGTCGGGCAACTTCTTTGATGATTTTCGTATGCAAATAATTTTTCATAAAGAAATTACATTCCTTAAAATAAGCTTTTTTTAATGGTTCGTAAAAGATAACGTGTAGCGGTTGTAAACGATAAGACGTATGAGAAGGGGGGAGGGAGAAAACCTTGCAAAAGTTGTATGCTGATAAGCTATTGGCTATTGTGATTGTTCAATGCTAACAGAACTGGGTCATACTGAATTGCTTTGAAGAAGTTTCGGAAATTGTGCAACCATTCTACGAATAACTCCTCGGTCATGCATACCTTTGTAGAGCATTTGTATAAGCTGTCATAAAGCCTACTACGCTTGACAGATTCATTGAGCTTGTGCCCTGGAAATATAAATATGGGTGGAACAAAAACACCAGTTGCGCTCATTGAGCAGCACTTGTTTACGTCTCTTTGGCGCAAGGACTTGGGGATTCCTTTAAACAGTGGTGAGCCTACTTTCATCTACGTTGAATATTCCTGTAGGATATATTATATTATACTCCTCCACGAGTTGAAGGAGATTGTCATAAAAACTTTTTACTTTGGACTTTCTGAAACTTAAAATCCGACTCATGCTTCAGGCTTGCGTAGACTGATTCTACTATCTGTATATATATATATATATATATATATATATATATATATATATATATATATATATATATATATATATATATATATATATATATATATATATATATATATATATATATATATATATATATATATATATATATATATATATATATAACCATACATATTTTTGATCAAGATTTTACTCGCATTAAATTATAATTACAATTGCATCACATGACTACATACGAAATTTAGCTGCTTCTTGGGAGCTTTGTCACAAGACATTTTGTTGTTTTGAATAAGTCACAACTAAATGCTAAAACTCATCAAATTGTCATTTCTATTTTTCGAAATTAAACGTTCACCGAACTTCGACTCAATAACTCAATATTCGCACGTGTTGTGTGACATTTTTTGCTACCTTGTTGAAAATAAAAATCATTTATGCTAGTTTAATTAAATTTAGGGAAGAAATAGTCATTAATCATGCCGCCGTTTCGCTCAAAATACAGTAATCGCATTTCGAGACTCTAAAAAAATGGTCCAATGACAGCTTTTGACTACAGAGCATACCAAACAGTCATTTTTTAAAGATGCGTTGGTTGTTCTTGATAGTTTCTTGGATTCTCGTTGGGCCAAATGCGACAGTTTGCTTGTTCAATGTACTATTCAATCTGAAATGTGCCTCATCGTTTAAGATAATTTTCGATGAAAAATTCGTATCAATTGCACGATGCTGAAGAAGCCAATCAGAGATCACATGTCGGTTGAAATGGTTAATTGGATTAAGTTCTTGAGTCAATTGGATCTTATAAGCGTGTAATTCAAATCTTTGTGCATAATAAAGAATAAACAGGTTTTCGAAATGCCCAATTCTTGAAAATAACGGGTTATTGAGAGTTTTAGGTCTTCTTCACACTCTTGTTCACCGTAGCGATATTTGCCGGTGTGCGAACACTTTTGAGTCGTTTACTCTTTAACATATCATCAAAAAAAAAAACCAGTAGTCTCAAATTTTCGTACCAAACCATCGATGGTGATCTCATTTAGATGGTTATAATGGCCGAAATAATCGCGAAGAACTCGATAGGTGTTTTCTATTTTTTCGCCATTTTTCTAGTGTTATGTAATCACTTTAACGCGGTTTTCAATGGAATATAACTCCACAGTAAAAAATGACAAACCTTAAACTGAAAAATAAGGCTGGGTTGACAGAAAAAAAAACATAGCGTCTATGCCAATATGACGTGTATTTTCTTGCGTCTGCAACAAAAAGTCTGTTGAACAACTTTTCTCATTTGATTGAAAAGTAAGAAGATGACTATAGATTTAAGACTTATCAAAGGTACATCAGCACCCATGAGTCAGATCATCTGAAACTCTGGAGAACTATTGGAAAAATATTACAATAGACGCTAATAAAGAAAAATGCTGTAGCTTTAGTCAACCATTTATAGAAAAGATTTACCTTTCCCAATAATCAAAATTCATACTTTGCAAATATAGTAATCAGATATACAGGAATACATTAACTAATAGCTAGAGACCAAATAAAATCAAATTTGATAAAAACCATTTGAATTAAATAAATACTCAACCTTATACTAAAAATACAATATTAGAAAGCACTATCACAGGCAACAACCACTTACAATGTTACTGGTTACTTTCCCAACAAATGGAAGCGTGCCCTAATTTTTTTTCCAAATCAGGAAAAAATAAAAAAGCTATTCCGATATACCTACCAATTAGTCTTTTAGCAGTCACATAAAAACTGTTATAAAGACAACAATTGTTACCAGTATTTCATTTCAGGTTCTACAAAAAAATCATTCTGTGCACCATGAACTACAAGAAAGGGATGCAAATGTAAACATTACACAGTAGCATTTATTGTGGACTTATCTCAAGTGTTTGATCGTGTGTAGACCGAAGGTTTTAAATACAAGATCATTAATCTTATAATTTCAGAATATATAAAGCTCTATCATCTGCAAGTCATGTCAAAGCAATAGTTTTCCAGAAGAGTATCTTGGGTCCTATTCAATTTAACATTTTTACTTATGATATGCTTAACACAAACGTAGCCAGCATTATTTATTGATGATACGGCATTACTAATTCAACATGAAAATCTGCTATATGCAATCACACAACTGCAAATTGCTACAAATGTGCTAACAGGATTGTGTAACTAGTGGAATCATAATAAATCACGATAAGTGGTCTGTGAAGATATTCATCGTCAGACAAATCAATGAGTCACCATCAATATGAATTATTTTGATTTCTAAATAGGTGATATCCATCTACTATTCATTTGATGAACTGGTATAAAGTCGATAATACAATAGTTTTAGTAAGAATTTGTGGTTTAACACGAATAATAATTATTATAGGAAATAGATTGCTCTTTAAAATTTGTTATGGGTAATGTTTTCTTAATGAAAATTTTAGAGAAGCTTGTCCAAAATTGTAAAACATGACCATTAACCTACAAAAGTAGAATTTCTAATTTTTTCACTATATTTCAAAAATTATCAATAATAAATCAAATCTATTTCGAGATTCTTGATAAGCATAAAATACGCAACTTTGCACTAATTTAGCCAACCCTGTAACTCTTAAGATAATTGAGATCCCCATGGTGAGGCTCGAAAATCGAGCACCCGGTATGTCAAAAAGCAATTTAAAATATTAAGTAAATTTACATATATAGTTTTTGTTTATAAATAAACTTTAAACTTTTATTGTCATAAATTCCTGAAATTTTAACCATTACCGTTTAATAAATATTACTCCTTTGGTACTGCTAATGGCCTGAGTGTAAAATATGGGGCAATTTCTGAAGTTCGATAATACCGCAATCTCCCTAAAAGCAATGCCGTGAACGGGATTTTCCAGAGCACGTTGTACTACTGCTAATTTTTCCGGTTGGTTGAGCCTTAAATGTCGTTGATGCACTTTAATTCTTGTAGTAACGGTTTGTTTTGTAAAATCAATATAAATTCCTTCTCACTAATATGCTGTGCAGTGTACCTGCTAATATAAAATAAATATTTTTGTAGTAGTGACTACTTTGTGCTTTTCCTGATTTACTTTTGCGGTCTTTAATGTTGTATGTGTATTTACGAAATAAGCTTGGTTACGAAATATGGTTGGTTTTAGATTTCTTCTTGTAAATCTTTTTAAAGTTGTTGTATTTATTTGTCAAAAATTACGTTTGTTGTCTTGGTTATATTATATTTATATTATTTTTTTATTTTTTCTGTTAGAACTAGTGATCTACGTAAGTTCTTTATAAAGCGTGTAGTGTCTGCTTTATTTTCGAGCTTGCACGCTTTAAAAATTAACGTTATTAATTTTTAGGTGCGTTAGAATATGTTAGACTCTGAGAGTTAAGATTCTATAAAAGTTTTCTGTTTTGTCATATATTATTGAGATACCTTAGTCATACTGCGTTTATTACTTTTAGTGTAGTTTATGCCTTGCTTGTTAGTAATATCACTAAGCGACAAAAAAACCTACTTACGCCTGTAACATTTTTTATCAACAGTTAAGTATGCAGGTGAACTTTAATGTGCTGCTAAAAAAGAGTAGAAAACAAATGGTTGTTCTTCACAAATGTGTGCTGTCGTGTTTAGACGGAAGAGAAATATAAATTACAATTTCAAAAGATTTATTAATTCTGTGTCATCTAAAACACTGTAAGGGTGCATTTGGAAAATTCTTAAATATATAGCTTTTATTAGAATCTTGTCTCTTGATTTAAAACTGATTATACAAGGAGAAATAAAACGAAACATATAAATTCATAAATGGCAGATACAATTTAAACGAATATACATCCATATCAACAATAGTTCTAGTACAATATAGAGGTATTTAGTAGCACGTTGATATTTATTAGCAGTTGAGCAAGGAACCAAGTCTAACGATTGAATTCATATATTTAATTCAATAGCAGTAAAGTCTAACGTGTGACAATGAGCTATATTTACATGTATTCATATAATTTGGTGAAATTTTTAAATAATAAAATTTATAAATTTAACAACAATTTTAAATGATAAAAAGAAAAATTAGAGGTGCAAAAAATAAGTTTCTGAGACATGACAAATATAGCGTATTTTTTTATTAATTTAAGCAAGGTATTAATTACCCATCAATTTTTTTAAAATATACCTTGTATAATTTTTTTTACAAAATTCCTCATAAAACATAATTTATCCTGTTTTTTTCTGATCAATAATAGATAAGCTTTATCCCCTGTAATAATGGTATTTGAAAGTTTTCTTTCCAGATACCATTTGATCTTCTTTTTTGTTCTTAATTTTCTATTTTTAAGTGATTGTTTGAATAATCTATTTTTGGAATTCTTATTATGTATTTAAAATCACCAAGGCTATTATTTTATTGTTTTCAACTAATAATATATTCCGGTAATTTTCATTTATTCTGACTTTACCTTTCTGTGTTCTTTCTTCTACTTCTATCTCCAAAGAACCTTTAATTTTATCACTCAGAATTTCCTTTTTTTTTGAGAAACTATATTTTATACTATTATACAGGTATAGTTTACTAATAATGCGTTCCTTTTGTGTAGTTTCATAAGTTTTGTTTTCTTTTTTACTACTATCACTTCCAAATAGAGGTGTAAGGGGTGGAAAAGCGCAAGACCATATCCTCTGCCACCTAAATGCTAACCTTACCTTTACGTGGTGTACCCTATTTTTACAAAAGAGGCTCTAGCAACCGAGTACCGGCGGTATAACCGAAGACAAGATACGTGTAGGAAGAAATGCTTATACGTTGACAAACACCATTACAATATAAGACCGATGCTGAAGGAAATGGGAAACCACTGCATCCAAGATAATGATTCCCTAGTAAAGCAGCAAAATATGATGTTTTCAATAGTTAAATATATATCCGGAAGTAAAATAGTCCCACATTCGGATTTCCGGGCTGGGACAACTGAATCAAAAAACGAAATAGGAACACAAAACAAATAGCATGCTGGTACGTGAGAACACTTCTACAGTGATTTTTGGAGTGATTAATCCACACAGGAGCTACACAAGATGGAAATGCGGGAGTGGGAATAATGCTAAGTAACGAATTAGAAAAGAGAGTAAAGGGGTACCTACAATACAACGAAAGGACTATAATGGTAAAATTGGAAACAAAACCGAAGGATACAGTAATCATTCAAGTATATATGCCCACAACGGCTCATGATGATGACACGGTAGAAAGTATATGTGAAGATATTGAACTACTAATAAAATATGTGAAAGGAGATGAAAACTTGTTAATCATGGGCGACTGGAACGCGGTAATAGGAGAGTGGGAAGAAGGAATGATAGAGGAGAACGTTTGGCCGAATTCTGAGAAAAACACAAATTAGTAATCGCCAATACGGTATTCGAACATCATGCAAGGAGGCGATTTATCTGGAAGATGCCAGGAGACAGAAACAGATACCAAATTGATTACATATTAATAAAACAAAGACTCAAGAACCAAGCAAAAGGCTGCAGAAGCTACCCAGACCCAGACATAAACAGTGACCACAATCTCGTCATTATGAAATTTAGGGTAAACCTAAAGAAATTAAAGAAGAAAGAAACAAGAAAATGGAAAATCGAAAAGCTAAAAGAAGAAAGAACGGTTAAACACCCACAAGAAAAAGTAAAACAAGAGATTACAAATAAAATAAGAACTAATGATAACAATGTAAAAAAGTGGGAAGACATAGAACAAGGAATAATAAAAGGAGTAAAGGAAACTATTGGAACGAAAAAGAAACAAAATAAGAAACCATGGATAACTACAGAAATAATTGACTTGATCGAAGAACGAAGGAGGTATAAAAACATAAACACAGAACAGGGACAACAAAGGTACCGGGAACTCAGGAACAGAATACAAAGAGAAAGCAAAAGAGCAAAAGAAAACTACATAAAAGAAAACTGCGAGGAGATAGAGCAAGATATGAAAAATGGCAAAATGGACAAAGCATACAAAAAGATCAAAAATATGGTTAGAGAAAAGAAACCTAAATTCCATGGAATACAAAATGAAAATGGAGAAATAATAACAGACAACTAGGAAATAGCGGAAAGGTGGAAGAGATATCTAGAAGAACTATATAAAGAGGATGAAGAAAACCCAGCTAACGAACTAGAAATAAATGAGAACGAAGGAGAAGAAGACGATAGGACAATACTAAGATCAGAATTTGACAAAGCTTTAAAAGACCTCAGAAAAAACAAAGCTGTAGGTGTAGACAACATACCAAGCGAAATAATCCAAGTCCTAGATCAAAAAACACTAGACATAATTTATAAAAGTGTACAGGAAATATATAATACAGGACTAATTCCAAAAACATTTACAAAAAGCCTAATAATAACTATGCCGAAAAAAGGCACAGCAAGAAAATGTGAGGAGTACAGAACAATCAGCCTCATAACACTTGCATCGAAAATCCTCATAAAAATCTTACAACGTAGAATTGAAAAAAGAATAAAAGAAAATCTATTAGAAGACAAATTTGGGTTCAAAAAAAATACAGGCGCTAAGAGGAATAATAGAAAAGAGGATTGAGAAAAATAAACAAACATAAATTGCTTTTATTGACGCAGAAAAGGCATTCGATAGAGTAAACTGGAGAAAAATGTTCGAAATACTGAAAGAAATAGGAATAGAAGAAAAAGGAAGAAGAACTATATACAATATTTACAAAGACCAAACAGCGGTTCTAGAGTATGAAGGAGAAAGGGAAGAAGCGAGAATTAGAAAAGGGGTTAGACAAGGCTGTCCGCTATCACCCTTGCTGTTCAATTTGTACATACAAAAATTTATAGATGAACTGAGAATAGAAAGTAACGCAGGAATAAAAATACATGGAAACATAATCGACGCGATTAGATATGCTGATGACATAGCCTTGTTGGCTGAATCAGAAGAACAATTGGCACAATCCGTAGGAGATATTGATAAGATATTTAGAGAGAAATATAATATAAAAATAAACAAAAAGAAAACAAAAGTAATGGTCTGTGGAAAAAACGAACAGAATATAAACAATATCAGCATAGGTAACGAGTCGATCAAAGAAGTCAACGAATTTAAATACCTTGGTAGCATAATCACGAAAGATGGAAGAAGTAGAAGAGAAATAAACAACAGAATTAATCTAGCAAAACGAGCCTCCTATAACAAAAAACAGTTACTCACAGCCCAAACATCGCCATAAAGACTAGAAAACAGTTCATTCAAACATATATATGGAGTACAGCACTATACGGCTGCGAAACATGGACAGTAAGCAAAAGCGATAGAAGGAAGCTAGAGGCATTCGAAATGTGGTGCTATAGGAAAGCTCTAAAAATCAGCTGGATGGAAAGAAAAACCAACGAAGAAGTGTTAGCACTAATGGGCGAAGAAAGAAAAATATGGAAACATATCAAAAAAAGAAGAGACCAAATGATAGGACATGTTTTACAAAGAGAAGGATTATTGAAAACAATAATAGAAGGAAAAGTAGAGGGGAAAAACCTGAGACGAAGACCACGGTTGAGTTATATAAAACAAATAATTGAAGACGCAGGAAGCAAAAACTGTCAAGAAAAGAAAAGCGGTGAATAGAGAAGAATGGATTGCTGCGACAAACCAGTCTGAGTGCTGAAAAATGGGGAACTGAAGAGGACTTTCAAATATTAACTTTTGTTTAATTTTGTTTTTCCTCTACTACAGATTATACTATGTTTTGTTTACAATATATTGTTTGTAATGTTTAACTATTAAATTTAACATTAAAGTAATTTTCAAATGTTTGTTATTTAATTTATGTAATATTTTGTATTTGAAGAAAAACTACAATACATAATGTCATTTCATGCTACTTCTTAACCTTTTGCCAACCTTCTCCAAAGTCTTCGAAAGGTTATTATTGAAACGGCTTCAGCCAATCCTAGATGAACAAGGATTAATTCCTAATCAGCAGTTTAAATTTCGACAGCAACACGCAGGAGTAGAACAAATTAATCGTTTAGTAGATCAAACCCATAATAACTTTGACGAACATTGATATAACTCCGCTGCATTTTTAGATAATTCCCAGGCTTTTGATAGGGGATGACACTTAGGTCTATTTTATAAACTAAAAAAGTTTCTACCATACCAAATCTACGAAATACTAAAAGCTTACCTATCAGATCGAGATTTCTTTGTGGACTACCAAGGCGAATCCACAAATCTCCAACCCGCTGTATCTGGCGTTCTCCCAAGCAGTGTACCGGGATCTATCCTATACTTACTATTCATAGCCGACTTACCAACTACTAGTTTAACCACAACCGCCACTTTTGCTGATGACACTGGCCTCACATGTTAATCCTATCACTGCATCGCCCAACTTACAAGTCCCTTAATGAAGTCCAGCAATTTCTCAGAGTATGAAGAATCAACAACATGTCACTTTCACCATGAATCACGATAACTGTCCGGCGGTTGCACTTAACAGACAACTAAAACATGACGACTTCGCAAAATATCTGGGGCTTCATCTGGATCAACGTCTGACTTGAAAGACTCATATATTCAACAAACAAAGTTTGTGGAGTAGAATATGAGTTTTCGACCTCGACGAGCCTGTATTAACTTGGAGGGAGCCAAAAAAACTCGAAATTTTTAAACTTTTTCATTTTTTCGTTTATAACTTCTAAACCATGCGTTTTTAGCAGAATAACACTTATTTATAAAGTTAAAGAACATTAAATATTGTTCAAATGTCACCAGTCAAAAGTATTTTTTAACCTAATAATTACCGAGATACAGTGGTTTAAAGATACAACAAATTTCTTAAATTACTAAAAATAGCAGAAAAATGCAGGTTTATGCCATATAACTTCTATTTTTCAATATGTAAATTAATGGTAAAGCTCTAAAGCCCCACATGGGAACACGACCTGCGAACTGAGAGGTTAAGGCTCTCATATGTCCAAATTTAATGCCCGGTCGTCGCGCCAACTCTAATGCGAGGCAATGTGGCAACCACCGCGCGTTAGATGACCGCTCAAGCAAACGCAGGTAATTATTTTCAGTGATTGAGTAGGCCACCCGCCAGGCATTAGAGAGCTCCAGGAATGGAACCCGGGTCCGTCCGTATTGCAGTCCGCGCCTCAACCGTTTAGACCACTCTTACGATTATTTTCCAATATTTCTATGTAAATTGAGTTAGATAAATTTCCCATACAGCTAGACAATATCAGAAGCAGATGGCACGATACCATGTACAAGGCTTATATTTATGTCAAACAATTTTACAATTTTAAATCTTTGATTGGGTGGTCGGTGATATTGCTTAACTTCAACAGTGCCAGCTTTGCCAGTTAGGTTGGATGTTGAGGTGACTTTCATGCGAACTATATCTGATTCACTGGTCACAGCATCTCGTGGGGTAACGGCCATTATTCCTCCCATGGCATGAAATGTGCCTTTTCCATCCAGCGTGTTTGCATTGAAGTCAGCGTTGTCGAATATGAATGGGCTGAATAGATTAGCTGACTCATAAACTATGTTTGCCTGCAGCACATCCTTCAAGCCCAGAAGGTCCATCATAGGTAGCTGAAAATCCTAACGTTGCTAAGAGGTTTAGAAGAAGTTTGGATCCAAACTTCTTGTAAACATATGTTGCAATCCCAAACATAATGGGAGACAAAAATGATTGTGAAGTGCTGAACACTTTAGAGCGGATATTCTCTAAAATAATTTTGCTTGCAGTTTTCACAATTCCAGTCCTTTCTTCTTGATGGGCTTCTTTTTTTTTCGTTCAAGTACCAGTTGTCAGACCAAATTTTGTAGCCAGTGTTCTTAAAACATATGACACTTCCTCTGTTGGGTAAACCAGAGACAATTATGTCATCTTTATACTTCTCCTCCAGGCGCTTTTTCACAGTTTTAACATGTGGACGAGAATTTTCAGGTAACTTAAGTAACTGTCCAGGGGAAAACTGGCACTCGTCACTGTTCTCCTCGAAAAAGGTGAATATATTTTCCATGACTTGATCTATGTTGGAGCAGGTTGTCCCGGCTTTTTGTGGATATTTTATTTATTTGCAGGTACTTTGTAAAAATTTTAAATACACTTTTGGTGAAATTCCGCGTTAACCGCAATTAAATCTGTGTCCATATTATCCAACATGCTCATACGGTCTTCAATTTTTTGCCTCCATCCATCACCTCGCTATTTTGCATATAATAAAATTGTGCTTGTTACCTCTGGAAAC
This sequence comes from Sinelater perroti, assembly GCA_036346155.1. Classification (NCBI taxonomy): domain Eukaryota; kingdom Metazoa; phylum Arthropoda; class Insecta; order Coleoptera; family Elateridae; genus Sinelater; species Sinelater perroti. The sequence continues at coordinate 22,796,430 of JARFIY010000001.1, forward strand.
TTTGACCACAGGATTGCGCCTTTCCCCAGGTAACTTGGTCTGTTCTTGTGTGTACTTTGCAGTAACCTATTCCTCGCATAAGAAGCACTTGTTGAAATCAAATGATAATGATGGCTTGAGCTAAGCGGGTTGGGTTGGGGGCAATTATAGGGGTGTTACGTTCATGATGTAAAAAGGCCAAAATAAATTTCTCGTTGTTGTAATTTTTTTGGCAAACCGTGTGAACTGTAATTTTCTCCACTCCTTCTAGTAACCGTTGATATTCAGGCTTTTTGAGTTTGAGACTGGAGGCAAAAAGCTTAGCAACTCCTCTCTTTTTAACTACAGCCACTTTACGTTCTGCCAAACTTTCTTCGTATAAAAAACACCGTTCTAACACTATTGAAGATGCTATATTAACTTGGCATCACCACGAAAATAATTCGAATTACAGCAAAAAATACGATATGACGCAAATTGCATCCTATTTCAAGTCAAAAAAATTATTAACCTAATGAACTATACGCATCACTCATTTTTTATTGTTGTTATTGATTAAAATGTTGCAAATAAAATAAACATCAAACAGATGTCAAGCGCTTGGCACCATTTTGCGCGCGCTTCCCTCACAATACCATTTTTGGTCAAAAGATCACCCTTTTTCTGCTATTATCCGACCATGGTTAATTCAGATCACATTCAAAACTATAATTCACACCCCGTCTCTTTAAGACGAATCCAAAAAGCCCTCAACCATTAAAATCGGTTGCTTCTTCGATTCATAGCGTGTGCTTTTCCCTGGCGCTTTAATAATATAGATAAGAAGTCAGCAACGAACATTCACTTCGAACAGCTACAACGAAACTGAACTTAAAACAACCTCTACTTTAGGAATATAAAAGAACAATAATGACTCCCCTAATAATACCCATATTTGAAAAGGGTGGAAAGTTCTGCATCTAACATAAATTACATAGAAATGTTGAAAAATGAAAGTTATAAGACAAAAACCTGCATTTTCTGCTGCTTTTGATCATTTGAGTAATTTGTTGTATCTTTGAACCCCTGTATCTCGGTAACTATTGGGTCAAAAATTAGTTTTGACTAGTGAAATTAAAAAAAATAATGACCTTCAACTTTAATAGGTTTATTCCGCTAAAAACGCATGGTTTAGAAGTTATAGACAAAAAACTGAAAAAAATTCCAAAAATTTCGAAGTTTTTCGGCTCCTCCAAGTTAGCACAGTGTCCTCGAGGTCAAAAACTTAGATTTTCCTCCACAGAGTACCCACAAACAGCATACTAAAATATCATTAACTTTGGAATACTTTCCAGGTACCCCCTTTCATTTATTACTTGCCGCTCGGACTATAGTGATGATGAACGAATCCAATAAACAAAAATAGTTAAAACGATTTAAATCCGATGAACTTCCAACACGTTTTAATTAATAATTTTAATTTAAGCTAACATTAATTCTAAGAATTAATTTAAGTTTTCCTTCTTCCTTATATGTACCACACTAAATACTTATTGTTCCTTGTAAACAGGACAGATGGTATAAGAAAGGAGTTTAAAAAATGCCCCTTTTTTACATAATTGCTTTAGAGTGAGAGATTAGGGATTTGTTTGGGTTCTTATTATATCCTCTTTGATTTTTTTGTTGTTTTTTTCAATCTTCTTACTCACTTTGAACACTAATATTTTTATATTTTTCTCTTTGTGCGGTGTTATTTATCATGTGTTTATTGCGGACTGGTAAAGTTATATATTATTTGACGTGGGCTAGTAGCTTTATGTAAATATAAATTATGTTTAATTTTTAATAGAATAAGAAGGGATAAGATGATGAAAAGCCTCTACACAGCGACATGTTTGCAAATGTATATTTTCAATTAAATACTTTTAAAAATACCTTCCAAACTTAGAAAAGCGATAGTAGAATAAACTTATCACGTAATTTTCTGTGATACGTAAGTACGTTCTTTCTAGTGTATCTCAGACTTTTTACTTAGATACTGAATATTTATTGTTTACATTTTTTTTAAACTTGTTTTATTAATGTTTTTCTATTTTCTTTCAATAATATTTTAGGAACCTTTGTAAAGAAGTCTGACTACGGTGTCTAAATGTACAAGACTATGAAGGTAACTATAACTGATGAAGATTGATTGCTAGAGTTTTTAGGAAGCTTAGATTCTTTAACACGAAAAAAGCTTAAATTAACCAAATATTTTAAATCAGGAAATATCCAAAATTATGGAGAAACCCGTCTTCCAACACATTCTGACGAGATTGTCAAAGATGACTTCTCTATTAGAATCTCACAGTATTTAAAGTTATGCCACAAGAGCGAAGTAAGATAGTGACTTCAATGTGCTCGATGAACACCTGTAACTTAGTGCTACGTTTTCTTATTTAATTTTCTTAAGAAAGCGGATCGAAAGTGAATTCCTTTACTATAGCCTAGCTGCAACGGCAATGGCAATTGTGAAAATAAATGTTTAATTGTAGGGTTGTTTTTACAATACTTAATCCTTTTGTAGTTTTTTAGAAAAAGCTTTGGTCACTTTAATTTGGATAACCATCCGTTTTATCTGTAATAACAGCAATCACGTTTTATAGAAATCACTATATAACCCTTGTACAATTTCCACCCCATCATAGTCATTTCTTTCGGCACACGTTTGAATGGATCATTCAATATATATAATTACGGTTATTAATGTAAAACAGGTTACTTATTAGCAAAAGACATATAAATACACGATAAAATCGTGGAAAATTAAACCATTGATTTTTAAAGTTTTTACAGAACAGAAATTATTCAGCAACCGTACTTCTTCTTGTTAGTTTTAGCTTCTTCCATGAAGATTGCTGATGAGAATGGCTATTTGATGTTTGATATAGCTGTTCTGAATAATTTAGCTGAAGTGAGACCAAACCAGTTCTGTAAATTACGCAGCCAAGAGATTGTGAGTTATCCAACGATTTTTCTTCGTTCAATAATTTTACCTTGTACAATGGTTCATATTTTGAATTGCGTGAAATGTGACTAAGAAATTCTAATTTCTCTTTCTTGATGGTAAAGAGAATTTCTAGTTCTTTACCCATTCTGTTTAGAATTTATTGGTTTGTGGTTCGATCCAACCAAGAGACTTTTAGTAGTCGTCTGTATATCCATAACTCAAAAGTTTCCTTATTTAAAGTCCAACCTTCTATGCCACACAAAATAACAACAAACCATTCTTGTTCTCAAAGGTAACGATAGGTTTTGAGCTGTCAGTTATTTTTACATTATTTTTTTTATTCTTAGAATTTTGCCTCTCCGGGTATATTTTCAGTCATTATCATACTAAAGTATTTATAGTGTTGAACTTGTTCAATAATCATGTTATCTATAATTACTTAACCGGCAGTGTTATTTTTTTAAATATTACTAACATTTTTGTTTTACTATCATTTACACTAGGCCTAAATTTCTTGCTTGTTTGAGATATTCTGTCTACTATCTTTGTAGATCTTTTAGGTTGTTTGCGATCAAACGGTGTCGTCACGTGTATCAAATATTAATGGATCTCCAATTTATTATTAATCCTGCATTTTCATCTTCCATTGCTTTGAAAAATATATGTTCAAAGTAAATATTAAGTAACATTGGGGAAAAGTCTTTCTGAATATTATTATGTGTATGTAATGATGATCTATATTGAGTTTCTGCAATATATCCATTAGCTTCTCTTGCTTCGTGTTGTCAAATGCCTTACTGTAAATATATATACTGCTTTGCATTTAGAGATATTTGTACTAAAATGTTTCGTTGCGGAAGCCGAACTGTGTGTTTGAGGTTTCAGCTTTACGATTGCTATATATTATGGTGTGTATAATCATTAGATATATTTTTAGTACCTGATTAATGATACTTATGGTTATCGCATTTAAATACTCAAGGCTTCTTTGGGACAGGAACAAAGGCGGAAAGAAGCCATTCATGTTGGTCTACAATTGCGAGAATTGAATATTCATCTAAGAATTTTAACAGCTTGCAGTGCATTCCATCGGGTTCTGGTGCTTTGTCAAATTTTGCAGTTTTTTATATTTTTTAGTATTTTTTGATGCGGTTATATTTATGTGCACTTTGGCCTATAAAGAGTTGTTTAATATATTGTTGCCATAAGCTTAACTTTACACCTACATTTAAAACTAATAAATTATGATCATTTTTTATTACATTTGTTTGCCGTTTGTGACTAATATCAATTATTTCTTTTATTTTCTTGGATATCTTAAAACTGTCGTACTTATCTTCATACTCTTTTATTTCTTTAAACTTCTCAAGAATCCAGGATTATTTTGCTACTAGTATCTTGTTTTTGATAGTGTCGTGTTAAATTTTATTTAATCTTTATTTTTGTAATTTATTCTTTGGTTTATCAGTGCTAAAAAAAATTTTCGGTCACCCATTTTTGCTTCTTCTGTTTTTTTGTGTTCTCTCATGGATTCTTTTTGTTGTTATTATTGTTTCTGTGATTTTGGGCCGTTTTGTTTACTTATCTAAAATACTGATATTTTCTTCTTGCTGTTTGTGGAATTTTTGGTTTATAACCTTAGTTGCAGAATCTCGTATGTACATGTGCTTGTAACTTTCGTATATTTATATTAATGTTTTGATTTTGTCATTGTTGTTTTGTTTTCCATCTGATATTGATATTCATGACTACGAAGTTATAGTCCGAATTCGCATCAGCACCTGGGTATGTTTTTACCGCCTTTACGCTATTGCTTATTGTTTTGTTAACTAGAATGTAATCTATTTAATTTCTAATTATTTACTCTTAGTTATCTCCCGGGGCTTCTCATATATATAATCTCCTTCTTGGTAGTTTAAACAGGGTATTTGTAACTACTAGATCTTACTCTATACATATACTGTAACATTCCCTTTCCTCGTCGGTTTTTTCCTCAAATCTAAATTTACCAGCGTGATCTCCGTAGTATTTATCCAATACTTGTATTAGGGCCACCTATTACTATTGTGATGTCATGTTTTTTTTTAGATTTAATACAATTTATATTTCTCTGTAAAAATGTTCTATTTTTTCGTCATTTTTCATCTCAGCAGTGGGGGGCATATACTTGAATTATGTTCATCTTACCGGTACCATGACACGTCGCCGAAAGCCAACACGCCGAAAGACGAACCCGCAACGCCAAAAACCAATATGACGAAAGCATTGACGACGAAAGTCGTTATGCTGAATGGCGATTCACAGATAATTATATTTATCATATTTATAATTATTTTATTTTTAGAATAAATCAACTTAACATTTTAAATTGGTTACTTGATTAGATTGCATTGTAGAATAGAACGTTGCAAAATGGCTTGGCAAGGCGAATAGCCATTTAGAGGGACAAATTGTGAATCGGGCACGCATAACCACTTGGCGCGTTTCCGAGAGGTCGCGGCGGGAAAAGTATTGGAAGGAATCAAAGAAACAGCGGCCAATGGAACCGAAACAGCTTAGCAAATTCTATGACGTGCAACATCATCTATATCAAGAACCGTGTCCGGAAAATTGCCACCAGTGAGAGCTATGACGAAGCGCATTCAACGAACACGAAAAGCTGTTTGCGAACCATTGCCATAACCAACTTCACTCAACAGCTTGCATTTGCCAGAAGAATACACTAAAACATGACAAGGCGAGCCACTTCTTTGACTCTGGCCCAGGTGACGACAGAGTTTTAATATTTTCTACAACACGTAACCTAGAAATGATGATCACTGGTACGCTGATGGCACTTTCAAGAGCGCTCCGTCACTCTTCCAACAGGTATACACCATTCATGACGTACGTTATAATAATGTTTTACCATCGGTATAAGCACTGTTGCCCAACAATCAACAAATTACCTTTGCGCCTGTTATGCAAGCGATCAAGGGCATCAATTAAATCAGTGGTGACAGATTTTGAAACTGCCCAAATCAACGCATTGAAAGAGGAATTTCCAGAAGCGGAGAGTCGCGGATGTTTCTTCCATTTTACGCAATGTATATGGAGAGTCATCTAAGCCCACAATGACTTGCGAATGCAATATGAAGACACTTAGAACCACGACTTTGCGTTGCAGGTTCGCGAATTGGCTGCTTTAGCTTTTGTTTCTGTAGCAGACATCGTCTTGTGCTTTGAAGAACTCAAACCTTTTTATGTGCAAAACAGCGAAATTTTGAATTACTTTAAAGATACATGGATCGGTCGCCCTCGAATTAATGGCACAAAGAGGAAATTTCCCTTCAAAATGTAGAATTGCCATCAATGGACCCTAAAAGATCTACCAAAGACGAATAATTTTGTAGAGGGATGCCACAGGAGCTTCAGCTCTCTGCTTTCGGGATGTCATCAATCAAAGTTTAAATATGTTAAAAGTCAACCAATACATTGCTGGCCAACAACCTCTGGCTGGGCGCAAGTCGTACAGAGACGCTGCCCATCGAATAAAAACAATCGTCTAGGGCTACGAGAATAGAGATCTTGATGACTACTTAACCGGTATGGCTCACAATTTTTATTTTCAGGCTAATTACTAAACCGAAGACCAGTCTCATGTTTTTTATATAGTTTTTAAACTGTTACATATTTGGGTACTCTTGTCATATTGTTTTTGTACTTTTCGATTATTTTAAAAGTGCCAACTGTAGTTGTAATTTACATTAATATTATATATCATATAATTTGGAAGTGTTGGACTTCTACTTTATACAACTATTATGCTGATCAAGCTTCTTATTAATCACATTGTCATAGTTTATCGAATTTTTGATTTAGATTGGTGTTTACGCTGTTATCACTGTATCACTTTTTAAACTTTTTGTCATTATATAAGTTCAAATTATTTATTTTTAAAATTAAAAAAGGGTTTTTTTTTAACGCTTTATACATTTATCCTACGGATTAAGCTTAATGCACTCTTTGTTTCACTGTTATATTGCTGTCTGATATTACTTTGTTATTAATGCAAATTCATTATTGTGCATTATAAAACTGTAATTGTTAGTACTACATTGTTTTTATTTTATTTATTGAAGCTAAAGACAATCTAATTCACTTTTAATTTTCTCAAAACTTAAGACGCAATAAAAATAACCGCCAATTTAAAAAATGTTAAGTTGTTTTAATGTGCAAATAAAATAATTATAATTGTAAATACAATAAATGTAATTATCTGAGAATCGCCGTTCGGCATAATAGCAATTCGGCATAACGACTTTTGTCGTCGATGCTTTCGGCATGCTGATTTTCGGCGTTGTGAGTTCGTCGTAATGTCTTTCGGCGTCGTGTTGTGCTACGCATCTTACCTACATTTGCTTGTAGTTGGATCATCATAGTTATATCAGAATATAACATAAAGTTAATTAATGCTTTGCTTGGACCTTTATCTACAATAGTATGATTTCAACACCATAGTAATGCTCTGTTCCAGTATTTCCTGAATAGTATAGTACCCCATTTTTTGTTATATATTTTGTCAAGTTTGGCCATCAAACTTCACTTAACCTTAATATTTATATGTTCATCTGTTGGGTAACGTTGTCTAATTTTCCTACTTGAAATAAACTGCCCACATTCCAAGATGCTATATTGACATTCTTCTTATGTACCTTGAAAAGATTCCCTGTTTAAAAGAATTTTATTTTTCTGATGTTATATGAAAGGCATCACATCTGAAACAATTGGTTAAATTTTACTTGCTAAATTAATTGTCTTAAGGTGATTATAAGTTGATTATGACTTATTATGTTGTAGAAGAATTATTAAGTTTGTAAAATAATGAATGTTTTTTTAAAATAGAAAATATAATTTAGATTTGCCTTCTTACCTAACAATTCGCCCAACAATTTACATAATAAGGTTGAAATATTTATACTATTATTAATATTTATAATACAATATTACTTACAAACTCACAAAATTATTCGATTATAATTGCGTTTTTTTTAAATATTTACTATTTTTCCTTTTTTTCATTATTTCTAACATGCATCTTTTAGTTACTAAATTAATTTTTTTAAATTTTTATCATTCTATAAAAATTAAAAGCTAAATAGAATATCGGATAGTGTTTTCTGGGTCAGGTTCTAGCAAAAAGTAAAAACTAAAGTATACATTTTAATATATATATATATTTAATAATTCAAGTGTTGAAAGTATACTTTTCCTTATTTGAAAGTTTTTTTTGATGTTATAGTAGTTACATTACCGATGCGTGAAAATATAATTAATTTAATAATGGTAAATTCATTTATTGAAAATTAATGAATAATAAACGTAGTTGTTCATAAATATAACCAAAAAAGATTTCTGGGATTAAACACAAAAAATTCCATTAAAGCTACATATGAATATGTATAATGATTATTGTTCGATTACGTTTTATGAAACTGTTGTTATGATTGTGGTAGGAAACGCACAGCCGCTATTAAATCAATGCTATATTTATTATTTTGATAAACAAAAGTTTTGTTATGCTGCCGCAGTAATTTATAAATAAAAAATTCTTAATAACACATTCCAATTCTATTATAAACAGTAAATATTATAAAAATTCTTGGAATTCAAACGTAAGCTTTTACTTCAAAATATATTTGACTCTGACCAAGGTAGCACAATAAATCCCAATTATTTCGAATTGGCCGGTTTCAGGTTTTTAGAAAGATATTTTTAACGTTTGCCGATTTACCCCAAACTAGTCTTTATAATTAGTTCATCCTGTTTGTCTGCTACAAATTCGGAGCAAATTAACTTGCTTTTGATCTAAAGCGCAAATGTATTACAATTAAGTAAAAAAAGTAATCAAAATTAAAACTGAATTAATTAAATATGTAATTATTGTAAATTTTACATATTAAACCAAATCTGAAGCCATTTACTTCAAAAGCAGCAATTATACAATTACACTCTTAATTGAACTTAGCAGTGAGGACCAATGCAAATTTATAAATTTTATTGTGTAAAGTATGAGAATAAAACGTAACAGAAAAATTACCTTAAAAATAGTTAATGTACTTTATTGTTATAATAAAGCCGGGCAAAACTGTTAAAATTAATTGATCGCGAGGATAGTCTTAAATTATTTCGTTAATAAAACTTTAAACTAGTTTCCGTGAGATAAAATCACAGTTCATTCAAATTAAAGGTATATTGACATTTAGCAAAAAAGAAGTTTTTACGAAACGGCAAGATAAACCGCGCAGCTCTGTTTATAGTCAATCTGATAGTGAATTTTTGAAATTATTTTATATGCAGTTTTGTGTTTGATGTGTTTTTAGCAGAAAACTTCTATAGATTTTTTAAGTATCTAATGGAAAAAAATATATGGTTATTAATTTCGATGTAGTAAACATAACAAGTAGATAGATAATAAAATCTGTCATGTTTTACTTATATAATAAGAACTATCGTTTAATTATTATAGTAAAGCAATTGATGACATTTTTAATACGCTCTGTCACGCAAATCGTTCACACACTTCGGCCATGCAATTCAAAAATAGTAAAGTTTCAGTAAAAATGTAAGAAACAATAATTTAAGAGAGGCGTAAATGAAAGTGAAAATTACAAAGAAAAGAATAAATAAGGTGTAAACATAAGAATTAAAGTGGAATTAAATTAACGTGAATAAGCGAGTGAGAATAAACCGGCGATAAGTGCGTGGCTGTGATATCATACCGTTGAAGGTTAACCTTATAAATAGTACTGATAGGATCGATGCAAACGTAACCGAAAAAATACATAAATTTAAACATCTAACAAATTTAAAAATTATATTCAGTACAAGTATATAAATAAAAGAAAAATTAAAATTGAATATAAACCAACAATAACAATAATAACAATTAAAATAGCAAATATAAATAAATAAAAAAGCAAAGTTTGGTAGATCTAAAAAGAAAATAAATTTAGAGATTATAAGAAAAAAAACGAAAAATTTGACAAACCGTTAAATATTATGCTCTAAATGAAAATGGACATGTCAGTGATCAGAACAGAATTAAAAGCAATTAAAACAAAAATATTAAGAATTAAAACCTGAAAAAGTGCCGAAGAACAAAAGAAAATTAAAAAAAGGAAAAACGCAGATATACGTAATACTAGTACAAATTCAAACAAATAGTATAGATACAAAAGGATCATTGAAAAAATAATGATTTTATCTAGGTAAATTTATAAATTCAAGTTAAAACAGCATGTAAACCTAAAAGAGAAAAGATGTTAAGTGGTGAACCCGTGTTATTATAAAGTGTAGCAAATTAGGATAAAAAGCAAAATAAGGTACTTGGATAGGTATTACAGAAATAATATTAAATTAGGTGATAGTAATGATGAAACAGGAAGAAACATGGAGAAGAAATTAGAAATAATAATTGTATAAAATAATTAACTTCTGTATAATAGATAACTTAATAACAACGAATATATTTAAACACAATATAAATAAATATATAAATATACTATATTAAAATAGTTTAAAGTAGGAGCTAAAAATCAATAATTGACTGTGTACTACTTGCAAAAGCAATATAAAGTTCGAAGATTTATTTGCACGACTTCTAATAATGTCAAAAATAAAAAGTGAAAAAGATGCAGAAAATAGAAAATAAAAAAAGGAAAGACAAATTATAAGACAAAAGAAACGATAATAAGATATAAATTCCAGAAGGAAGGAATCAAATTCTACAAAAAAAGTAATTTAAAGATGAACAAAAAAAAAAAGAAAATGCAAACGATACAACCCCCAAAACACTCTGGAATAAAATTAAAATAAATATAACAAAAGCGATGCACAAAAATAAAAGACTAAATATAAAATATCAAAAACAGATCAAGTCGTAGAGTAAAGAAATAAAAAGAAGAATAAAATTGGTAGAAATGGAAAATATACTTGAGAAACAGAAATGAGGAAAACCACAACATATATAAAGAACAAAGATAGTAAAATGTCTTAGAAATGGCAACTGGGAATACTGTTACCCAGACACAAAAAGAGTAATAAAAAATAATGCACAAAAACAGAGAAATCAAAGCTTGAGGTTGACGTTATTTAATATAACAATTTGTCTGCTGTCGAAAAATTTGAAATTTACTTTAAAAGTTTCATTTTACTATTACAAGATTCTTTTAAGGTATTCTTACGGATAACAAATCGCACATCAATCTATAAAGGGTTGAATTTCATGTAATTATGTCATATAGTAAAAACTAGAAACTTATAAAATGCAACTGACACAAGAAATCATGGCATAAAAGCAATACCTAATTTATGTTTCAAAATATAAATATTGGGAAACATATGAAACACAAGCATCAAATAAAAAATTTTCTCTCTAACATTTGTTGTTTATGTTTGTTTGTCGAAGATTGCTTTATTTTAATGTCATTTAAAAGAAGTATTTCAAGCTACCTTAAGAATATGTGAAAAAGCATTTTAGACCTAATAGCTAACATTTTCATTATTTTTCTCCATTATGGGCAAATATTTGTCAATATATAATTTTATAATTAGTTGAATCCTCTTCTACCACATAAACTAAGTTTTCATAGGTCCATATTTCCTTTTTTAAACTCCCAACTGTAATCTATAGTTTTTATTGCCCAGTACGATCCTTAAAGTTTGTATTACTTTGGAAATATTTTTCACTACATAAAATTGAAGAAGCAAAAGATTGGTTTTGTTAAATTTTTTCTAATTAATATTCTGTCAGTATTCATCAAACCTCGGTTCACTGAACCGATATAGTAAGAAAAAATCATCGTGGCATACGTATAATGACACACTATAAAGTGCGTTTAAACGAGGTTCACAATATAGCATTTTTGTTGATTAGAACCGAGCTTTAATCCTTAATTCACAATAACATTTTATAGACACGTTTATTGGATCTATGTTTCAGCTAAGTTAATGGATAAATGGATAAAATCAGACAAATAGGTTGGCGTGGGGAGGGGGGTTAACAACCTTAAAATATTTTGAATTTTAAACCTCCATAGTTTTCTTCAGATCTAGATAAAATTTAGAACGTTTGTTGCTTATGTATTTATTATTATTATTATTAGCGACACTTACTACAGCCGCAATGGTTTATTGTGCCTACTAACATGCACCTTAAATTAGGACATCACACACACCCATGGATTGAGCAAACTCGAATTCTCTCGCGCTGGCTCGATTGTTGACAGAGGAACGATATCTTGCCAATTGAGCCACCGCGGCTCCTGCTTATGTATATAGATAGGTATAGTTTAAAAATAGAGATCGGCGAAAGATGTCAAGACATGACTATAAATATTTTTGATTGTTACGCGTAACAACTCACATTAAATTCTGATATACGTGAACTCGCTACATTACGATATCTATCTTTTGGGGGCTTTGCCACAAAATATTTCTTTAAAATGTATTCAGTTAGGTTTAAAAATTTTAAAAATAAGTTTACCTCGAAACAGACAATCTAAACCACAATTCTCAAAGCGTACAGTTTATTTAACAAATTGTCTTGCACTTTCAAATACTTTACTAGGATATTAAATAGAACTAAGGAAAGAAGCAATTTAAATACAATACATTATAATAAGATAAACATAAAATATTTACAATTCATACATAAACAGTTTTTTTTTAAAGGTTACATTTGCTAATCACAAAATATTTTGTATACATAGCATGATGTTAGGTTAAATTATATACAGATTTGATTACATAACATAAAGACTTTAGCTGTCTCACAAACATTTCATGACTGTTTCATAATTTTCACGATCGGTTAATATAATACATTGTTTGACGTTTGAGTCTTTTATCTTTGTTCGAAAGTTCATAATGAAGACACTAAGAACTGAGTTGATTATAAATTTATCATTTTAATAAGATAAACTTCAAATGGGCATGATTCTAATTCTTCATAAACAGTAATAGATACGTTGTAGAGGTACTTACGTCATAACTAATAACTATTTACACAAAATATTAATTTCTACTTGCATTCAAAGTTATCACTTGTAACAGCTGAAGTTGTAGATTGTCAAAACCTGCATCTGTAAACAAAATTCATGCAAATTATCTTTCTTCACAAAGAAATACGTAACTTAAAAAATACACTTGCATATTTTGTCAATTTTGTAAAAAAGTTGCACGAACTGAAAGTGGTGGAGCTAAAAAATGAGTTAGAAAAGTGGAATTTAAAGACAAGAAAAATTATAACAGCCCATCATCGACGAAGGTGGAAATCCAGTACTTAGACATTTAAAACAAGAACTTCCAAATTTACGAATAAATGCGGAAGAATATTTTCAAAGTGCAAGAGAAAAAGTAAAAGTAAGCGCAAAAAATATTCCGGAAATTTCGGAGGATAGTTAAAGGAAGAAGAAAGAATATTGCAGAAATTTTAAATAAAAACTGAAGGTAAATAAGGAGGTAAAAGGACAATAACCTGTCAGATATTTGAGAATAGATTTGAAGAAAAAGACGAAAGTGTGTTTGGAAAGTTTAAATAATAAATTAGAGTTGGAGGTAGAAGCAGGGCATGAAGTGCCTCGGAATTAAGAGTGGTGCTAGAATGAAAGCGCCAAAGGGTGAAATGACAGTGGAGAAATTAACGTATTAACCAGCGGCAAACATTGGGCATAGTAAATTTACATAGAATTAAAAAGTTCGCGGTTATTCCTGCTAATAAACTAAATGTTTGAATTCCTATGTCATCTGCATGACACTGTATTAGGAAAATACTTCGGGATTATTAATACGTTAATGAAGACTCGAGAGTGCTTCTATTAGATGATCTGTAAAGAAAACGTGGTGCCGGTAGTGAGCCATGTCCATTATAAAACAATGCCTTTAGGAAAAAAATGACAATTTTTATTCACCCCTAGAAACGAAAAACGGCAGTAAAAATATTCTCGTTTCTGTATATTATTTTACTAATGGGTCTGAAATCTACAAGATACCAAATCAAGAGTCATTCATGGTTAACTGCTACTTTTATCAACAGAACACCTCTGAAGTAGCAAGGTGATTTCTCCACGCCCCTTTTCACATAGATTATTTTGGGATAGAACGGCCTTAAGGCCGGCCGGTCTCGAGAGTCGGGTGTTCCTGGAAAAGAGTACAAAGCACGTTACCAAGGAAGATTTCACTATCTGTTTAGTGTGTCGGCGCGATTTTTTCTAGAATTTTCTAGATATTTAGCCTCACGCGGAATGGTAAAATGGGCAGTTGTGGTTAAATACGACTTCTGTGGTGGGAACAGATCGGCCAGTGTAATTATTATTATACTAGAGTGAATCAAATATAAACGAGACTTATTTTATAAAAAATATTTTATTTGAACTTGAAACAAAAGAATACCAGATTATTTTTCTACATAATCTCCTGATTTAGAAACACATTTTCCCAACGTGTAGCTAATTTTGAAATGCCTTCCTCGTAGAATGAAGTTGGTCGTGTTTCTAGCCAATTGCGCACATAGACCTCAACCTCCTCATCGCTGTCGAATCTATGTCCTCCCATGGCTTCCTTGAGAGGACCGAATAGCTGATAGTCACAGAGCGATAGGTCAGGGCTGTAGGGAGGGTGTTCAACTGAGAACGATGCAATTTCTGCTCAGTTGTCAAAAGGCGAGGCACCCACCTTGCGCACATCTTACGAAACCCTAGCTCCTCTGTGATGATCGAAAAAGTGCTGCTATAACTTATTCCAATCTCAGATGCAATCTCATCGATGGTCAGACGCCTGTCACCCTCAATAAATTGTTGAACGCAGACAATGTTTTTGTTGGTGATGCTGGTGCGAGGTCGGCGATCATGGCTCTCATTTTCTACATTCTCACGACCCTCCACGAACTTTTTGTGCCATGTGAACACTCTAGCTCGTGACAATGTCTCTTCCTTGAACTGCGCAGACAATCTCATCAGGATTTCAGCCGGTTTTACACCTTCCGTGGCGAGAAATTTAATGGTAATATGCTGCGCAATTGACGACGGCACCTTCTGCTCAGACATTGTCACGACGGGTACTGACAGGAACGAACGAAATCGCCCGTCTGCTTCCCCCACTCCTGACATCCCTACCCAACACCTGACGAAGCGAGAACTCTCGCACGTTAATATTGCGCGCCCGAGATCAAAAGTCTCGTTTATATTTGATTCACCCTCGTATATATTATTAATTATATTGGCATTGCACTTAGCTGCTAACGATCTATAGGAATAAATAATACATATACATTGTACCTAACAGTTAAGTGAATATAAATAAAATAAACCGTAAACCCAGTTTGTTACAGTTTGGTCCACTATATTGTCAAACAAAATGTGCAGTAGAGTGGTTATTGATATTTATGTCTTTATCACTTTACACACAGAATTTAGTATATCCAAAATTGCGTGTTTCATTTAAATTTATAAAACTGCGCACTAAACTTGTCAAAAAATGTAATCAAACTGTCGACGATCACTTAGGTTATACATATGAAAGCTTCTGGTTACTTGCTGACATGGTTTATTGCAACATAAAAGCAGCGATTATATGTTTCTATTGCAGAGAAAGTTTTGACGACATAAAACAACGTTCTCACATTTGTAAAGTTTATGCGTCTTCTTGTTTTCACTTTCAATTTCTTACCGAGCGTACGTTTCCTGCAGTTCTATATCAATTCTCTGTTAGCATTTAAGTAATTAGAATCTTCCTTCAAACGTTGTCGCTATTTGTTTCTAATTTGATAATCTAACGTAACTTCGCCTCTATTGCCCCCAATATGCTTTACTAGCAGAGCCTAATCAATATAATTTGTTTATTCTATTCCTGATTTTTTTAATTAGTTCGTGCTTTGAATATTTTGTCTTTGTCTTAGACTGCTGTAATTTAAATAAATACTTTTTTTCCAACTGCTACAAACTGTAAATTTTTACTTCTTCAATAAATCCCATATAGAAGATTATTTAAAAATATTTTGTGGTATGGATTATAATATATAAGAACAATTTTAATGAAAAAGAAACAAAAAAAATCATTTTTGAACTATAATTAACTGCTGATTACGTTCTATATTTATCTTTTGCATAATTCTTTTACCCACTTTTATTACTCTTTGTATTTAAAAATAATAAATTCTCGTATCATAACCTCCACTTCATAAATGTAATCAAACTATCTTTAAAAAAAAGAGTGGATAATTAGCCGAAATAAGTAGTACTCTAACAATAAAAATTAGGACTAAAGAAAATGTGAAGCAAAAGTTAAATTAAGTTCTCGGTTAACTTTTCTAGAATAAAGACGTGTCGATCGCCGCTCTCTTATCTCTGAGGGTCGGCCGGGGTGATTACGGACTAGTGCAGACGGCTGATATCACAGCTGCTCACGCATAGTGTTAATAAGTTTTATAATAATTTTTAAAAATTCGTTAAAATTATCGTTTATTTATTAAAGATATTCATGCAGTAAAATATTTCCAGCCGGGAGTATACCCGGTCCATCCAACAACTATACAAACAACTGGAATAAATTACAACCGATGTCCACAATGCAAAGCCAATTTCAACCACCATCAATCTATCCAGGTCAGCTAAGTCAAACACAATCAAATCATCAATCATTTCAAATGTATAAAAACAGAGCACCTCAACTTTACCAGCAATACCAAAACCAATCTCCTTTTCCTAACACAACTAACTTTAACAGCACTTATCCAGCAACACCATTCATACAATCTTCACAAACTAGCCACAATAGCGAAACCGACGATGACGAAACAATGATAACAAACCAAGAGGACAATAATAAAAACACTCATGGCAAACTATTACTAAGAAGAGAAAACGAATGCGACTAACACAAACTGTCGAAAATGCTCCCACAATAAACACGGCAAATAGATTTCAAGTATTCAATGAACATGAAGAAAATAACAACCCAAATGATAACAGTGAAACCCAAACAAAATCTCAACTACCGAACCATAACCCCCCACCAGTATATATTTACGGTGTTACAGACTTTAAAGCCATGACTGATAACCTAAACAAAGTCATTGAAGAAGAAAGATTCTACTCTAAAGCGTTATCAGACAACACAGTTAAGATAAATACCAATACTATCGACGCATACAGAAAACTAATCTCACATTTACAAGAAGAAAACATAGTCCACCACACCTATCAAATCAAAGAAGAACGCGCCTACCGGGTGGTCATACGAGACCTTCATCATTCAATTAATACCCAAGACATAAAGATTGAGCTTCAAGAATTAGGTCACTCGGTAAGGAACATCATGAATATCAGGCATAGAGTAACTAAACAACCGTTGCCAATGTTTTTCGACCTCGAACCAAAACCAAATAATAAAGAAATCTACAAAGTCGAGTTTTTACAAAATTCAAAAATAAGAGTAGAAGCACCGCGCATTAAAAACAATATAGTACAATGTACACGATGTCAAGCCTATGGCCACTCCAAGACATACTGCAGCAAGCCCTACTACTGCGTAAAATGTGGACAACAACATGATAGCAAAACCTGCAGCAAATCTAAGAATACTCCTGCTACGTGTGCTTTGTGCGGCGGCAATCATCCTGCCAATTATAAAGGATGCACGGTCTATAGAGACTTAAAAACTCGAACCACATCTAAGCAACCCATTATAAGAACGCCAAATAAAATAAACCCAATAATAAATTTACCAACTGGCCAGCAAATCTTACAAAATCCCTCTCAGAGATACCCAAGTTATTCACAAGTAGCTGCAAGAAAAACTGATAATAATGACGAGATAGCCGATAAATTAAACACCTTCTTAAACGAATTCAAAAATATGTTCACTTAATTATTAAATCAGAACAGCATGATTTTATCTATGCTTTCCGCAGACATTAATAAAGTAACCCAATAATGGCTACTTGATAAGAATAGCGGAATGGAATTCAAACGGGCTGAAAAACCATTTTCATGAAGTCACTCTATTTTTAATTATCAATAAAATCGACGTTCTGCTGATAGCGGAGAGCAATTTGTACACTAAATACAGTTATAAAAATTCTATATTACTCTATATATTACGGAAATCACCCGGACGGAACTGCCCACGTAGGTTCAGCAGTCATAATCAGAACAGCAATAGATCACTACCCGCTACCACCCTATACAACTAACAAAATCCAAAGCGCTTTGATAAAAATAAATTTATTCCCTGGCCATTCATTGTCAGAGCCATCTACTGTCCCCCTAGGCACACCATTTCAATTAAAGAATATTAAGAATTTCTACTACCAATAGGATCCCGCTTCCTTGTAGCAGGTGACTGGAATGCCAAACACACTATCTGGGGATCCAGGTCGATTACACCCAAAGGACGAACACTCTTTAAAACCATACAGCAACATAATCTAAAATATATATCTACCGACGAACCGACCTATTGGTTGTCAGATCTAAATAAAATTCCCGACCTGCTTGACTTCGCAGTTACCAGAGATATTCCTGATGTGTACAGCAAAATTGAAAGCAACTTTGATTTATTTTCAGACCATAGTGCAATAATAATTACTTTGAGTACAAATGTTATTTATAAAACCCCAATACCAAAACTTTGTACAGCTAAGACCGATTGGGAGCAATTCCAACACCATATCAACACTGTAATATAAGCTTAGCCCACAAAATGCATACTTCAAATGAAATTGATGAAACCGTGGAGTACCTCACAAACCTAATCCAAAAGGCATCCTGGGAAGCTACACCGATTGAACACAAAAATGATTCAGTAAGATATAACATACCCCTACATATCAGGCAGCTCGTCATAGAAAAACGCAGAGCTCGTGGAAAATGGCAAAGGACCAGAAACCCTCGAGACAAGACCATCTTAAATAATTTAAACCACCGTCTTCACGAAGCTCTACATGAAAACAGAAATACAACATTCAGGCATCACATCTCTAGCCTATCTCCAGTAGATTATTCTATCTATTCTATCTATGGAAAGCTACAAAAAGACTCAAGAGACCTACTACTTTAGTTCCACCACTAAGAAAACCTGACCATAGCTCAGCTAGATCAAACGAAGAAAAAGCACACACCTTCGGAGTACACCTTGCCCAAGTCTTCACACCACTGACATCTAATGACCAAAACTTTGATGCAGAAATAGAAGAATATTTATGCGCGCCTGGTCGATTATTCCTACCCACGAGTCCCTTTTCACCAGCAGAAGTATATAGGGAAATTAAATTAACCAGCTCGTATAAACCCCCGGGCTACGACCTTGTAGTAGGGAAGTACTGAAACACCTTCCGAAAAAAGCAGTAGTACTCATCATAACGATTTTTAATCGCATGCTTGCCATTTTTCATTTCCCTACTCAGTGGAAATACGCTAAAATAATCATGATTGCTAAACCTGGAAAACCTCCACATGAAACCACCTCATATCGGCCGATAAATCTGTTGCCACTATTATCAAAATTATTTGAAAGATTACTGCTATACAGAATCAAGGAAATAACACAACCAGATGAACTAATACTGTCCTATCAGTTTGGCTTCCGTGAGGGGCATTCAACCATTCAACAATGCCATAGGATAGTTAACTACATCAAAGAAAATCTGGAAGGGAAGAATATGTGTGCGTCACTGTTTTAGATGTGCAGCAGGCTTTCGACAAGGTATGGCACACAGGACTACTATATAAAATAAAAAGAAAGTTACCTCATCAAATTTATCTTCTCTTAAAATCCTACTTAAATGAACGATACTTCCAGGTTCAAGTTGACAACTCGCTAGCATCCTACCACTCCCTTAACTCTGGAGTTCCACAAGGCAGTGTCCTTGGACCCTTTTTGTACCTCGTGTATACCAATGTTCCCACTACAGTACTACTTTAATGCCACCTTTGCAGATGAACTATATTGTCATCTGATACTAATCCTAACCGGGCATCCAGAAGCTGCAACTAAAAACCTCCTACAAACTGGCTAGATCGCTGGAGAATCAAAGTAAATAGTGAAAATCCACCCAAATCAAATTCACTACAAAACGCTCCACCTGTCCACAATGTACTATTTATAATCACCCCATTCCCATACAAACTGAGGTTAAATACCTAGGACTCCACCTTGACCAAAAGCTGACATGGAATCCCCATAAAAGCCAAAACACGCAACTAAATTTGAAAACAAAAAATTTATATTGGCTCATCGGGCGTAAATCGCAACTAAGCATCGAAAATAAAATTTTACTGTATAAAACCATCTTAATGCCTGTATGGACCTACGGAATCGAGCTCTGGGAATGTAGCAAACCCTCCAATACCAAGATTCTACAGTCGAAGACTATACGTACTCTGGCAAACGCTCAATGGTACATCAGTAATCAAACTCTGCACCACGATCTCAGAATTCCCTTCATCAAAGATGTCATCAAAACTTTAGCTCGCATTAGCTGAGACCGCACATTGAACCACACCAATCAAATCATCGCCAACCTCTACAACCTCCAACCCGCAAACCGGAGATTCAAAAGGCAGTGGCCTGAAGATCTCGTCTAGTGAATCTTGGAGACCCATCAGTGGATGGAGCCCAACTCATGACATTTGGCCACACCGCCACATTATTTACTTATTACTCTGTACACGGAGTAGATTGTAAATTTGCAATAAATTCAAAAAAAAAGTTAAATTACATCAAGTTTTTAGATTTTGATTTCTCTTTTTTGAGCTACCTAGGTAGAAGCGTCATATTGTTGCAGTAATACGAGCGTTCTGTTTACACAGAGAGAATAATATTGCACCAATGCAACGTAGATACACTCCAGTTAAACAGAGTAAAGTTTTGCACTCATACCACGATCATTCAAAACAAATTCAAAGTAGGGGATCTTAAATGTTCTAGTCAGTTGCATAGCATCACTTTGAGGCGGAATAATAATTCAGTTGTAATAGATTTTCAAGTCAGTCTTGTTTGTTTATCAATTTTTAAAACTTTAAGAATGTATTAGTAGTAATGTATTAAAGCAAAACAATTAAATTATAACCAAATAAGTGTTTCTTAAAATGTCATATGCAACGCAGTTAGTTATTTGTTCTGTTAAAAAAAATGTTTAATTTTTTTAAATAAAAATGATGTACAATTTATGGGATACCGTCTTCACTTTTTAATGTGTAATTTATATTGCAATCTATAAAAGGTGAGTTGTAAGGTCTCCAAATTCTTTTCTGAAAAAGCACTTACTCAAGAAAGCTAAGCTTCTTTACTTCTCAACGTAATCTCCGTCTACACGTACACATTTTTTACAACGTCGTCGCCATCATGATTCCGCGGTTGCTGCACTTCTTTAGGGGTCTGTTTTGCCCACTGGAAAATCGCTGATGCAACAGCGGCTATATTGTAAAATGGCCACGGAGAGTGTCTTTCATGGCCGGAAATTCATGGCGGCATCACGTGTGAACATGTCCTGAGATATTGTCATCCGCTCACCTTGTGCATTCGTGAGACCCACCTCGATAAAACTTTCCGCATTTTCAGGTCATTATGTAAAATGGATCCACAGATCCTTCGGGAATGCCAAGTTTAGAGGCGATATCACGCATACCTAATTGATGGTCTTCTATAACCACTTACTTCACTTGCGCAATCACGGTTTCGGTTCGGCTGGTTCATAGCCGAAGCTGCTTCGGTTCACTGTCACACGACTCTCGACGTTCTTTAAACTTTCGTACACACAAACGCATATTTTTAACATCCATAACGCCTTCGCCGTATATTTCTCTCAAATGGCGACTACATCTTATTTTTAAACACTAAACGTCGTCATTTAAAATATACAAAATAACACTTACTGCAGTGACGGTAATTCGACTTGGGTACATTGTATGGTGCTGCCATTTATATTACAAATTCAAAAATATTTTTGGCATCGTTTAAAATTAACCGCATCTTTCTACTTACTCTCACTGCTGAGAAAAAATTTCGAGACCTTAGAACTTGAATGCACTTCGTATTTACAATAAGCAAAATATATAAGAATCGTCCGCGTGGTTGCGCAGCTAAAGCGCGTACTGCGATGCGGACGGACCCGGGTTCCATTGCCGATGCTCTCCGATGTCTGGCGGGTGGCCTATTCAGTCACTAAAAATTATTGAGTACCCGCGTTCACATCTTGAACAAGGAGTAATATCGCCATGCTCCCACGCCGGGCGTTAGAACCTTACCATTAACAAAATATATATCAAAAAATATGTGACATAAAGACATTGATACGTAATTAAAATCCAACGATTTACAACAGACACAACTTAAAGACAATTATTTACTTGTTAATTTTGTAAAACAGATTGTAAAATTCTAAGATGTACACTAAAATCTATAAGGCAAAAAGGTTTATATCTATTCAGTGTTTGTATATGAGCATTACTGTTCTAATAAATTTAGAACCAATGCATAAAAATAAGATTCTAGTTTACTACATACGATCGCATTGACGTTTAATTCCTCGAATCCACATTGCTTATAGGGGCATTACATACTTCACGTAAAACTTTAGACCGAAAGCGTTTCTATTATTAGGATATTGGAATTGGCTATTGCACCTCACAACTGAACACCGTATGACCATGCAGGTTTAAATACTACAATGCAAATAAGAAGCTTGTGAGCGAGAGATAGTTTAGATTTTCTTCCCAGTGGCCAATAACGTTTTTTTAAACTTTTTACCAAGTTATATTCGTTTCTGCCAAATGTAGGTCCTCCGTGTCAAGCCCTTATAATTGTGTACTTAGATATTTTATACCAATACTCTAGTAAGTACATAAAAACTGTTAAATTCGTTAATATTACAATTATACATTTTTAAAATTTAAACAACCTTAAGAGCTGAATTAAAATGTAATGAATTAAATTGAGTCAAATGAAATCAGCTTTTTGTTCTCTTTCATAATTTTGTAGCAAAAAATGTTGATGGTCTGAAAAGATTATTTTATTATTTAAAAAAGAAATACTTTAAATTCATAATTAAACTTGTCATGCTGTTTTCTTATTTGTCCATAAATATCGATCTATTTTTTAAAGCTTATGTTTCTGTAGCGTAAAAAAATTAAAAATAGTAGCAAGTTGAGAAACTTAGTTTAGTTCATTTTATAATATTTCTACGACTCTCAATTTTAGTTACTTTAAACACGCACAATTTTTATACTGTACTAAACCATGCATTAGAAATAATGTTGTTTTTTTTAATAAGTGCTCTCAGATAAGTTACGTCCTCTGCTACATCCCGAAGTGTGACATATGCAATCTATTTCATAATGATGACATCAGTTTTAAGCCAGTCCAGAAGCGTTTTATGGTAGGGCTGTGTTTATTATTAATAGTATTAACAAATTTTCAATTTTGTAATTTTGCATTCGCGAATAGCGGTTACATTTTTACCGTTCGCAAATCTTAAATTTTGTACCTTTTACGGTCGCTCCTCAATTGTCTAAAACAAAAATCATCAACGTACCATATCTTGTTAATTAAATTTCTCTTACTAATTTTCATAACTGCATAACTTTAATTCGGAATTTTTAAAATTTTTTTTCTAAAGTTTGAAGAGAAAGAGAAATTAGTGAGTACACAATTACGTCAGATTTTAATTTAGTTATGTAGCAGATGTGTCCCTATAAACGTCTTTTACTAAAGAATAGTTTGTTCAACACTCTAGAGGGAAGCATGCATGACCTTTGTCGCATCATTTCTAATTAAACTTCTAAAGATAGTTGTTTCGTTACAACAGTAACATGTAGTTGGGGCTTTTACTTTGTGTAAGAAACAGCAATGTTTTTAGTTTATTTTTCATATTTGTAGAGTTAAAATAAAAACAGGTCATTTTTAAAGTAAAAAATTTGTGTCATGGTGACAAAATTATGGAAATTGAATGCAAAGAAGAAAAATATCTATGATAAAGACAGTATTAGTCACCCATCTGGCATTATTTATGTAGGCTGCACGATATCTATCACGAAAACTAATAAAAACAAATGTTTAACGTTGGAAACTTTTATATTGTTTTTCAAAATATTCTCCCTGGCGGTCAATACATTGTTGCATATGCTGGAACTAATTTTCATGGCATTCTCTTCATAACGAATCAGGTACCTCCGAAACATGGTTTGTGAACGCATTAACCGCCTCTTCCGGCATCGAAAATCGTTGTCGAAGGCGAACAACTTTTATGGAAGACCCATACAGTCGACTACTGTTTACTTTCGCCACAAGCGTTTTTTGAGCGATCATTAACTTACGCCGAATGCAATGCCCACACAGATTTTTCACGGTTAAATATTCATGCAATGTCGAATGTATGCTAATCTTACTAATGTCTAAAGATGTCTGAATTTCACGTTAAGTCACATGACGATGTTGCTATATCATTTAGAGCACGGCATCGATGTTTTTTAGCACCACAGTCGATTTTGGAAGGCCCTTTTTAAATTTATCCGCCAGCGAACTATGAGATACAACTAAACTCATCGAACCAACGATATACAGTGACTGTGTGGGGCTTCATCACCAAAAGTTGAAGTGAATTGATGGACGCACTGTTGTTGAGATAATTCATGTCAAAAGTCGTAAAAAATCATCGCACGAAAATGTTCATGAATTGATTCTATTTTTTGGCCTAGAGGAAATTTTTAACTTAATGACAACAAAACAAATAGCGTTCGTTTTAAGTGTGTATATCATCACAAATGTCAAACTGTATGATGCAAACGTCAGATCACACTTAGCGCACGCAGCGTTGCTAGTTCGCAAGATATAGCGTAGCCCACGTATCAGTAAATTCATAAGAATGAACTGTTTACAAGTTGTTGGAATCTAAGACTCTTGAATTGTGTGTAATTGTCATCGATCATGATTTGAGTACCAAAATATTGTGCATGGTAAGATTACGCATGCTTAGTGCTAAATATAGAAAGAAAAACGTGTAAGCAATGCATTTTATTGAAAAGTTTGGACTATCCACCTTACAATTTAAATTTGGTTATTGGTGATTATGATCGCTTACTAGAAAGAAAAGGATTTTTAGGAGGTGAAGATGGCATTTACACCTATCTAACTGAATATAGGTGTATGAGTAAATAGTTTAAACAAGTACGGACGTGGAACTCCGGTTCCACAGATGTCCGGGGCTTCTATATATAAACAAAAATTTACGTCCACTTTCGGTCAAACCGGTCTAGAGATTTTCCGATTAGGTTTATATTTGGCATCTGGACTTGACTTATCATTCTTAGTTAAATTCTGAAAACGTTATATCTCTATCCAGCCTTTCAGTATTGAGCGTAGGCTCTATATATACAATTAAACGCCACTTCGGTTGGCAGGATACGGAATGTACTTTTACGACCGTCATTTATGACGGCCGGAGATTAGATGTTTGTTATTGCTCTGGTTGACCAGTTTGGCAGGTCTAGTTAAATTCTGTCGTTATATCTCTATCACAGATTAAAAATTATAAGGTATGACAGATGTCAGAAATGACAGAAATAGAAACTTGTCTCCAGCTTTGAAACTGCCTTGATCAAAAATTATAAGGAATTACATATTGGAAGCATTTGCATATTGGGTGCACTAAAAGCCCTTGTTTCATTGTTGTAGCACATCCCACCTATGCCAGTTCCGCGGATGTGAACCCCGCAGGCCATGGGCTTTTGAATGATAACCCCCTTCTGTCTTTAGGTTCAGTAGTACTCGAGTTGAAAGTCGTGACGGACGGACAGACAGACGACCGCACCGATTTCATAAGGCCCCCCTTTCAGGTATAGAAGCCTAAAATTTTGCGGCCACTTCCGGTCAAACCGGTCTCGATATTTTCCGATCATGCTAATTTTTGGCGTCTGGACTTGACTTATGGCCCTTGCGTTTAGTTGAATACTGAAAACATTATGTCTCTATCTATCACAGACCAAAAATTATAAGGCTTGACAGATGTCAGAAATGACAGAAATATAAGTTGCATTGATCAAAAGTTGAAAAATAAAAGGACGGACAGACAGACGATATTACTCTCTACATAAGGCTTCTCATTTTAATGTGTAGAAGCCTAAAACTAATTTATACAAAGCATATAAAGCTTTAATAACTGTCTTGGTTATTTCACAAATGAATACCGACATTAAGTATAACCGTGCCGATTTAAAAAAATCATACCGATTCAACTTTTAATCCGTTTTCGTCGAATAATGCACTGATAGAAAAAGGGAATTTTCGAGTTTCACACGGTTGTCGATAAGTAACACCAGCGCGCTTTGTTCACCTACCACTTCAGTGTTTGTCAAGATGATGACTGGACAACAGAAGTCATTTTGTATTCTACGCTTCGCGAAGGGCGAGTCCGTAACAACTGTTCAGCGCGATTTTCGGCGATAATATGGTGTTAAACGTCCTACCGCTTAGAGCATTAGGCGATGGTATAGACAATTCCAAAACACGGGTTATCTTTGTAAAGAGAAATTCAGTGGTAGTCCTCGTGTGTCAGTTAAAAATGTGGAGCGCATCCGGCCGCACGTTTCGCACGTAGCCTCCAAAAATCCATTCGCCGAGAACTAAACATTTCTTCAACGTCTGTCTGGCGTGTTTTGCAGTGACGTTTGAACATAAAACCGTATAGGATTCAATTAATTTTGTAATAAGCTTAGTGTTTTTTTACGAGCTACTTTTCATTTAAATGGTAACGTAAACTTTCATAATGTTAAAATATAGAGTACGGAGCAGCCACATAAAATTGTACTGCATGAAAGAGAGTATTCTAAACTCAATGTTTTTTATGCACTTTTTTGAGAAAAGGTGTACGGTTCCTTTTTCTTTTTAGAGAATACTGTTACGGGAATCACATATCTAGATATGCTCGCAAAAGTTTGGGACAAATTTGGCCACCATATGGGCATATACCGTGCATCCCAAGGAGGATTTGGTATGTAAAAAAGTTCAAGATTAAGCCTGTAGTATAAAATTATACTTAAATGTCTGTGTTTATTATTTTTCATATTGTAACGAATTCTCGCACGCCTACCGTAGCGCGGTTAACTGACATCTGCATTGCGCCACGCTGCCCCCTCCCCGGCCCTTCTAGTAATTCAGCTGGCGCATTCGCGTTAGCGATCTTTCTACAAGGTTCGAGTGGCTCGTTTCCCGAAGGTTCGATGCTAGTCGGGCATATCGGAGAATAAATAACGCGCCGCGGGCCTCCGGGCAGATTCCGAATTCAGGCGCGGATTCCGGTTGTAAGTGAAGCAAGCGAGCTAATCCAGACGGGAATTGTGTTTATATAAATGATGTGTAGTTAATTGTATATAGTGCGTGTATACATAAATAGTGCTATAAATTTGTATAATTGTAAGTACATTAAATAAATTAATATAATAGCTTTATTATATTTTTACATTAGAATTGTTGTCAGATGTGAGGTATGTTCGTATTTCTAACGTAAGTGACGAATAAATTAAAATAAGTTCAAGGAAGCATGGCCGCGAAAAAATAACACTTTTGGACTTGAAAGTTGCCGACTTGAAATGTGAACTGGAGGAAAGGGATTTAGAAATTCGTGGAAATGAAACCATATTACAGCTTCGGGTTAAGCAACCCTTATTGGATGCTGATGAGATTCCAGAATGTTATTATTTTGAAATTGCGTGAGGATTGTTGGAGATGAGCGCCATGCTAAACGGGTTAAAATCAGATTTAAAAAATAATTCTAATATAAATAATTTAGCATCAGATTTGATATGATTAATATAAATAAGACAGATGACCTAGAATTTTTTTTTAAACATTGGTCGACAAAAATCAACGAAGGAATGAACCAAGTCAGAATATAAATCGACAAAGTCCGAGAAGAAATCAAAGACAAAATTAATAAAATAAAACAAGCACCGAACGAGAAAATCGATGCTCCTGAAGAGAAAATAAAAGAAATTGAAAGTAGGTTTAACGCTCCGATCAAGACCACTTCCGGTTTCAAGTGTGCCTGATAAATTTGATGAGGGAAGTCAAGAAGGCCGGCAGATGCAGGATCGTGTGTCAATATGACAAAAGCCAAAGTGCACCCTCCAACCTTTGATGGTAAGTCTTTTTGAGCAAATTTCCAAAAACAGTTTGTGGCAGCTGCTAGAGTGAATTGATAGTCGGAAATTGAAAAGGCGACTGCTTTAATTATTGCTCTGCATAACGATGTTCTCGATGTAGTACAGACTGTACCTATTAACGACCAAAAAAACTAGCCAAATCGTCAAATGCCTTGAAATGCGTTATGGCGATGAGCATTTAGAGGAAGTTTACCGGAAACAGCTTTAGAATCAAACACAAAAATCGAGCGAAACTCTCTAAGAATTTGAGGCAGACATACCCCGTCTTGTTGGTCTTTAATACCCGACAGCACCAGATGATTTCTTGGAGGTACTATCTGTAGGGATATTTATTGATAGCAAGCGATGCGGGTGGTTAGACCGAAAACATTGATTGACGCGTTCACGCACGCACTAGAATTTGAAGCTGCCAAACAGGCGTCCAAGAGGCGTGGCAATATAAGAAAATTGGCGGCAAATATCGAAAACCAAAATAAGGCACCCGTGAAAACTTAGCCAAAAAGATTGCAGACATAATGAGGAACAAACTGCGACTCTGGCACATAATTCTAAAAGTGTTTATGTTGATGGCCGAATAAATGAAAAGCTGCATGCTTTTCTACTGGACACAGGCGCGACGAAAACGATTGCAAAACCAAATGCTATTGAGACATCTGGACGTTTTCTGCCAATCAATTGGAAACTTCGGACGGCAACTGGGACTTTGGCAAAGGTCTATTGAGAGGCAGAACCCCAAATAACTATCGGAAAAATATCCTTAAACATCTTATATTGATAGCTGACATTGAAAATGATGTAATCTTCGGAATGAAACATTTTGAAAACTTATGGTGTAAAATGGATTTGGAGCATGGAGTACTGAAGATAAAAGGAGAAAAAGTTGCCCCATGATCGAGACGAAATCTTCCTAGAGTGCAATAAATTGGTGGTGGACGCTGTTTTCGATTGCGATTCTCAGCGAGAAGGATCATCCTTATCGAGCAAAGTAATGATGAAAAAAAAAAACGGAAAGCGGATACAGGTTAAGAAGACACTGGTTCGAACTGGCAGTATGCTACCGGTCCGCGTAGTAAATGTGAATCCCTGGACGTTTCAAGGAAGGCACAATCCTCGGTCATTGTATTTCGTCAATTCTAGCGGTCGCAAAATGTAAGCGTTGCCAAAACTTAGCAGTGATTGCTATATCCTGCAGTAAATTGAGTCCTAACCAACAGACAGATTTGTTGTACCGGAATCAAGACGTGTTTCAATACATCAAGAGTTCAAAAGGCAGGACAAATATCGTGCACCACAGAATAGATACTGGCGATGTTACTCCCGTACGACAAAGTAGTAGACGATTGGCACTAGCAAAACGAGATGGAGCTAAAAAGATAAGTTCGGATATGAAAGAAAATGACGTTATTTAACCTTCGACAAATCCGTGGATTTCGCCCGTGGTGTTAATCAAGAAGAAGGACGGGTACACCAGATTCTGCTTTGACTACCGTTGGCTCAACGATTTCACAAAGAAACATAGTTACCTACTACCGCGCGTTGTTGACACGTTGGACAGATTTTTCTATTAGGTATGAACTATGGCAGGTTACGGTAATGCCATTTGGACTTTGCAATGCCCCTTTGACTTTTAAAAAGTTAATGGAGACAGTGCTTAATGGGGTTTCCTGGAAAACATGTTTGGTGTGTCTGAATGACATCATAGTGACTGGAAAAACGTTCAAAGAACATTTAAAGAACTTAGAACAGCTATTTCAACGGCTGAGAAGCGCCAATCTGAAATTAAGTCCAAAAAAGTGCTCTTTCTTCAGGAAGAAGATACACTATCTTAGACATATAGTGAGCGATGAGTATAGCGGATGATCCAGAGAAAATTAAGAGAGTAAAAGAATAACTAGTTCCAAGAGACAAGCACAAGGTTAAAAGTTTTTTGGGACTGTGTATTTACTACCGACAGTATGTGTTTGGATTTATCAACATGGAAAAGCCTTTGACACGATTAATGGAAAAAGGTCGAAGTTTCGAATGGAGCGAAAAGTGTCAAGAAGCTTTTGAGAACCTGAAGCGTGTCTTGGTAAATGCATTATACTGAGTTACTCACAGACAGAAGAAA
Organism: Sinelater perroti; assembly: GCA_036346155.1. Classification (NCBI taxonomy): domain Eukaryota; kingdom Metazoa; phylum Arthropoda; class Insecta; order Coleoptera; family Elateridae; genus Sinelater; species Sinelater perroti. The sequence continues at coordinate 22,826,683 of JARFIY010000001.1, forward strand.
AGTTTATTTTAGATACTGACGCAAGAAATGTGGGATTTGAAAGTGTATTGTTTCAATTACAAAATAGCCTAAGCAAAATTTGGTTCCGTGAAAAAATTGATAAATCAACATTCAGAAGTGGGAAAGACGATGCGCATGCATCACGGCGACAGGAACATCTACTACCGTGTGACACAGGACAAACCGACTTATCGCGCATTATGGGAAACACTGACGAAGTTTCGCATCTGTTGAATGAAAATATTTGAAACTTGACAATACCGAAGCTTGCGTGCGTATTGGTCGGCCTAGACTGGAGAATAGTTAGGAACATGATAGAAGAGTTGTTCCGAGGTTCTGGCATCAACGTCCTAGTTTGCAGCTACCATTCGCAGAAGCCAGTAATCCCACAGAAGACTGTAAACTGTTACTTTTACCTGACGTCTCAATACAACAAAGGTCAAAATTTCAAGTACTTTCATGACCCATCCAAACGCCAGGGAATAGTGATCCGGAACGAATCATCCTTAAGAAGAGGGCAGCGAATTTCCTCCCCGGCCCTTCTAGCGGAGCTGGCGCGCCCGGGTTCGCAAATCTTCTATAAAGGTTCAAGTGCCTCGTTTCTCAAAGATTCGAGGCTATTTGGGCATAAGGGAGAAAAAGAAATACAAGCGCGAGGTATGTTTATATAAATAACTTACAGTTAATCATATATAGTGTGTGTACATAAATAGTGTTATAAAGTATAATTGTAAGTATAATAGATAAGTAGTTTTAAGTAAATTAGTACGCTTTATTCACCGCTGCCACGAGCAAAAACGTTACGATATAAACATTTTAAATCGGATAACTGTTTTTGAAACACCCTGTATAATAATAAGTGAGAAATTTATAAGTTGTTAATTACACACACCACTCTGTTCAATAAATAAGGTGACTAATTTAAAGTCATAGTTTAAAAAACGTATTTTCTTATATTGGCAAAATCTTCAGTAAAATTCGTTCCTAATTTCAATTTGATATGTCAAATAGTTTATAAGTTACAGCGTCTTATTTACATCAATTGTTTGACTTTTTTGATTTTTATAATGTCTAACATCGTTGAAGAAGTTACATTAAATATTTTTTTAAAAATTGAAACGTTTAAAATGGTGCAGAACTTATTCTTATTGATCAATATTTACCGAGAAAAACTGTTTACTAGTGGCAATAAGCTATTCAGAGAAGGTCGTGAATCTGTAGGAGATTAATCTAGTTCTAGTAGATCAAGAAAATTGGAAGCAAAGTAACGACATCGTCATTTGACTGTAAGAGAACTTGTTGAAAATATTGGCATATCAACAGCTTTAAGAGGCGCAATTTTTACTTTCCTTATCCTATAATAAGGAAAGTAATGTAATCAGCGGAAATTTGACCTACCCAGTTTTTCACATTTCTGGACGAAATATAGCCTCAGGACACCAAAAAAGTTGTTTTTAGCCATTGGTTCGTGTGTGTGTGTGTGTGTGTCTGTCAGTAAACAAGATATCTCGAGAACCGTAAGAACTAGAGACTTGAAATTTGGTATGCAAGTTACTTGTAGGTAGGGGACGCAGTGCGAAGCTTTTGGTAAAAATAGGCCGTGCCGTTTGGTCACAAGGTCGCAAAATCGGTCTCAAAGCGGTTGCGCATCTAAACGGTTTAAGATACAAAAAATTTATGAGAATAAAAATGATTTATTATCATGAGATAAACATGAATTTAAAATAAAAGTTGGTAAAATAGGAACTAAAAAAAAATTGAAACTCGATCCGAGGTCAAATAAATAAGTTGTAGCCGATTAAAAATTAATTAAACGGATCAATCAGCGCGCTCGGAGAGCTACCGGGCCGAGTTCGGGAGGTTGGGGGGGAGCGCTTGGCCGCTAGGAGGGAGCACGCAGGCTGTGCGACCGAGCTCGCACGGTTACCTTCAGTGACGTAGCAAAATTGTAAGTACGAGTTAATTATTGTCTTGTACTGTTTATTTTAATCAGCTTTCGAGTTGGACTCGCGCCTCGTCCTTTTTTAAAATAACAAGTTCTGGGACGAGAGCAGCGCAGGGCCGATATATATATATATATATATATATATATATATATATATATATATATATATATATATATATATATATATATATATATATATATATATATATATATATAATAGGATAAGGAAAGTCGTGTGATGTTCACACCAGATTTTTGGCGATGTTTTTAGGCTTTGAACGTTAATCAGCAAAACTTAAAAATCACTAGTCGTAAATTTTTTCCAGATATTCCTTCAAAAACTCTCCTGATATTTTTACCTGTTCAGTCGATTAAAAAAAAACATTCAAAAAATCTAATTTGACTCAGTTGAATTGATAAACTAAAAATCGTAGGAGGTGCTGATGGAAATCCCGAAAAGGTGAATATTATTAAGATAAACAAATAATAGTATAGGGTTTGTCCGGAAAGTAATTCAATTAAGTTTGTATAATAAATTTATTCAAGATATCGTTAAAACGTTTAAAATTCATCAAAGTTTTCCCCTTGGGCACCCACAAACTTCTGCCAGCGACTTTTCCATGCACGGTACGCATCTTGGAAGGCGTCGACGGAGACCTCGTTTAGAGCCTTTTTCACGGAGGTTTAGATTCAAAAACGGATTCCTTTCAAGGCGGGCTTGATCCTTAGAAACAAAAAGAAGTCTGCCGAAGCCAGGTCAAGACTGTAGGGGGCTGGAGCAATGTTGCCAAGCTGTGCTTGGTCAAAAACTCCTGACCGCGCAGACAGGTGTAGCTTGAGGCTACGAGAGAACAGAGTCTTTGTAGGCTGCCTGAATCCTTTGGTGGGTTTATAATACTCCATCGTTGTTTTTCCTTAAAATGTTATTCTTTTTAAATTACATTTTCCTTTTTTCTATTATTTCCACTTATTGTTAATGTATATATCAAGTGTACGACACTTACTACAAGAGTGGAATCCCGGTACAACTCAATGTGGTGTACATAGACATCTCTAAGCTTTAGAAAAGCATATTGTCTCTTATCAGCTACAACCAAGACTAATTATAAGCCTTCTTCTTTATTTGTACGATATTTTTAATATCTAAGAACTTCATATCCCATGCTATTGTAAACTTCATGTTCCATCATAAAAGTTCTTTTTCAATTTTATTTATTACTAGACCAAAAATATTAATTGACGACGTAGATTAAGAAAGGCACAAATATAACAACTTAAATTATAACATTATGAAATAAAATAATGGTAATTATTATTATTTAGTAATAATTTAGTCGTCTAATTGATTTGTTGATATTATATGCCGAGGTAATTTATGTTTGAACCTTGCGAATTTTTTAAAAGTACAGACTTTTTACCACATTTTTTATGAACTCGGATCCCTAGCTTTTCATGCAGCTGTGTACAGCTAACATAATATTCATAGAATAAATATTCATGACAATTCTTCCTATGTTGCTTTGAAAATGTTGTGTTCTGTATATTTGTTTTTGAGATATTACAACAAACCAAAGATGCTTATAAAGTAAGAGGTTGTAGCAAGATTTTGTATACTAAAACTGCATTGTTAATTTATTAGCGGATATAATCGCCTTACCCTATTATAGTTTCGGCTATGTGTTGTTTCCTCTTCATTTTGATTCTTAGTTCTAGTAAACACAGAGGTATCATCTGCAAAGGTAGCCACTATTGCACTAAATTCTGGCAAGTCAGATGTGTACATGTTGAAAAGGACTGGGCCCAATATACTACCTTGTGGGACTCCGATTCGTAAATTTTTGGTTTAACATAGTTGTATTGAAAGCAAAGGTACGATTTTCTAGAAAAGAAGAAATAATTTATTTGAGATAAATAAATAGGTCAATGCCCAAATTTTTCTTTTTAACGCATTCAATCCACACTTTGTGTATAAAGATTGTACTCACATATTGTTTGTTTTCATATTCGCTTTCAACAAGTTCACTGATCCTTTGCAACTGATGGCTTGTTGAATGACTTTTTCTGAAGCCGAAACGAAATTTGGGTAATATGTTGAGATTTTCAATATTTTCTATGAATTGGATAAATAATTTTTTAAAGTAATTTGAAAGATCAGCAAATTTCTAGGCCAAAAACACTACACTTTTTTCGGTTTCGCATGGTTTTCTGGGCATTAGTATATGGTCATGTTTCCAGAATTGTGTAAACTACTTAAAATAGTATTGGTAATTAGATCGCAATAGAAAGATTTCCTTTTATGTATACCTTAAAACCATATATACACGAAGTTAAGAAATTCGGTAAGTAGAAAAAAAATAACTTTTCCTTTTGCCTTATAATTCTTCTAATAGTTTTCCAAATGCTCCAATCTCCGGAACTGAATTGAGCTATGTATTTTTGTTGATTTTTAAGTTATGTTATTTTTTGACTTATGTGTTATATTGTGTAATCTGCTTTTAAGTTTCTATGCAGTTCTTTGTTATTAGCGCAAAATTTGACTTTTAGATCTCATTAACTCAATGTTGTATTTAGAAGATGTAATCGATCGCGTACCTTCCTCTCGGAGCTTTACAAGGTAATTTACATTATTATTGAGCTGAAGTAAATTATGGCTATATCAATTACTTCACTTTTCTGTAGTCTTATGGGACAGAGTAATTTCGTGTTCAGTACGCTTTAAAAGCTGTTTCAGTCTATGTTGCCGTTAATTAGCTTTGAAATGGGCTGCTTGATAGTTAACTTGCTGGCAAACAGTACCAGTACTGAAAGGTAATCAGAATCTTGTTCAGTTATAACGCTTTGGAAGACAGGTTTGTTAAAGTTTTTCTGAATCATATCGAGTATACCGGGCTGGTGACCTTTTAGATATGGGTAATAAATGTCTCCATAGGGAATTTTACAATTTATATCACTTATGACTAGCATTGGTATTTCAATATTTTTGTGTTCGGATGCCTATAGGAACTAGTTATTATTATGCTGCCTAGATTATCAAATTTAAGCTTTATAGAGATCAATTTAATTTTTAGATTTTGTTTCGGTAATAATCGTCATTCTACTTGCAGCTGTTCTAGAGTTTTGGTCGTTGCAGTAAAGCTGATAGCCGCAAATTCCAAATGTTATAGACTCATCAAGATGTGTTTTTTATATACAGAGTATATTCACATTATATCTAGCTATAAAAACAATGAATGACGAGCGTTAGTTTCTGATGCCATTTGGATTCCTTTTGAGGGTGATTAAATTTTGTGTCATTTTATTCTGTTTATGGTTCAGTGATAATGTTGATGATAATAAAGAATTTGACTACGTATAAATTTTTGGGTTTGGATCTTGTCCGTTGTTAGCTCGATGTGATGAGTACAGCCATGCTAGTTCGCGCTGTAGTTTCATCCGCAATTAGTGCACTTTGGTGGATGATTAGGATTCGTTTTGCAGTATTCAAGGCATACTGGTTTTAAGTTACAATAATTTTTGGTACGGTTGGCTTCTGTGTCACTGGTATGTTTAACAATTTTTTTTCTGACCTACACAGTAACTATGAACTTTTGATGATTATATTCGTTTTGCTTGTTTATTTTTGGTTCAATTGTGTATGCTGGAGAAAATTTCTTGTCTTTAATGTACAAGTAAGTTACTTTTATTACTGATTAGTTTTTATTATTTTATTTGTGAGAGAAAGTGGAACATTTTTGATAACGGGCATTTGGGCCCCGGTAAATATGATCTATTTTATTTTCAGTTAAGAATTTGGTTGGCATTCGAATTTTTGGTTAAATTAATCCGTAAAAATAGATTTATTGCCAAATGTTACAAAGGCTCCACATATTTGTTAGCTATTAAGTAAATAGATGGGCGGGGTTTTATGTTCCGTATATTTATATATCACTGCATTTTAGGCTTGAAGCTTTGATGTTGGAAAATACTATATTAATTTATTTTCTAAATTTTGTGGAAGATAGAACTTATTGCCGTTTAGTCATTTTTGCAAGGTCCAAGCAGTTGATTTTGCGTTTGTTATGCACTTGAAAATCAATTTTTAGTTTATTGGAAAATATTGTTTTGTTGAAAAATAAATAAAATAAACTTACTATGTTTGCTATGAATAGTGTTAAGATCAAGCGAATTGCCTTGATATCACACAGGTCAAGGAACGTCTGCACTGTTTCACTCCTCATAATCGATGTTACTATAAAAATTTGTGTACATGTTTTATTTATTACGTAGTTACTTATCAAATTTCGACATATGCTCGGTGGCAAATCAATATAAATTATGCTCAAATACATGATTTTTGCATACATGTTCTTGCAGTCATTGCCAGGTAAATAAAAAATGACAGAATGCTGTTATAAATAATCGCAGGTGTACAATGTATCTACATGTAGGTATAAACATAATTAGAAACATGTTTAGTTTTCTTAAAAAAGCGTTCAAAATCTTATTATGTCTACAAGAGCTAAAAAGCGACCTAGAATTAAATGTTTAAAATACGTACCATTCGCGCTGTCTTGTTTTAAAGTATTTAGTTAGCTAACTTGCATTGGTGAAGCCTACAACACATCCAGCTAAGTTCATATATGTATACGTATTCACTTTAACCGTTTATTAAAAATAAATTTATCGATCAGTGCGCTTCATTTTATACATAAGATAGTTTTAACGATTTTCTTACATTGGCTGTTTGACATTTCTTACAATCAAGTTTAGGCCTTTAACCATTAAATTAAAAATGGGAAATCCGCGCTGTCATCTTAGCGCATCAGATAATATATCTAAAGATACTATTTTTTAGCCTGTTTGCTTTTACCTACTGAGCATTGCAGTATTCTTTGAGGGAAGGGAGGAAGGTTCATCAATAGGTATACCATGTTTTAATTTCATAATGTAATTTAACCGCAATGATAAGTATTATAATTAGCTAATTCTCTTTTCTGTTGAAAAGACTTTCTCGCGTTATAAATAATTATAATTAACTTGTATTCAAATTTGTGTTCTTACAAAAGTTTTAAATGTTTGTGAAGAATAATAAATTAGACAATAAATAATTTGTAAGCGTGCCGGTAGAATTTTTGTATGGAGACGGAGCAACTGTGTGGATAGTAGCTGTTAAATTTATTCTGGGCCGACTAGCATCTTTGTATTTTAAATAAGCCAACAGCAAGAATTTGTTTTCTGGTTGGTCTGTTAATGAGTAAACGAAAGGGTGAGCTTAATCAGAATAATTTTGAATATGTGATAAATATTAAACTTTAAAATTGTATATTCATCGTTCTTTAACGTTAATAAATTAAAAAAATATATATTGTAACAGAAATGATATATAACAAAAAAGAATATTTATGAATTTTCTAGAATGACCGACCATCGTTTGTGCTATTTTTAGCGGCCCCCTCGAGTTCAAATTTCAAAATCTTCCGATTCGATCCAAAGCCGCGCGTTTGAATATAAGAAGGCATTAGCATTAGATGGGCATTAGCGACCGCACAACAGTGGTGCAAATAAATTAGTGTTGTTATAGTAACCGTTGACCGTTGCGTTAATAGCGTTATAATTTACAATTATTGTGTAGCATTGCAGCCCTATGATTTAAGCTTAGTTTTAAATTAAATCGTCAATTCATATTCATTTATCATAAAGGCTAGGCAACGAGTGGCAAAACATGATAGAGATTTGTTTAAAGAAAAACAATTGGAGCAAAATTCAGAAAACGTTCCAAAGAGCGCCTTGGACGGGAAGATGCTGTGATCAAGAAAATGCCAAAATTAGGCACTTTTTCTCACGTAGTGTGCAGCAGTCACCAAAATTGTAGCGCATCAAATATACAGCTGTAAGAGGCTTCGAGCTCATGGAGCTCTAAAAATCCTCTTAAAGAGGAAACCCAATTTATATCACGTGATAATCCGGCATAGTAATGAACTTTGCGAGTTGGTGGCATACAATGACATTCAACAAAACATTGACTAACTTTAAATCTGAAAGACAGTATTTCATTCAAACATGACGAACGCATTAAACAAAGTTGGTTGGTTTATTCAAAATTTTTAACAAAACTCTATAGAAAAACCAGCAATAAAAGGGTTTGATGATTGGAAAAACAATCCATGTAATAAACCAACATGACAAATCTGAACACAGGAAGTGCATTTCAAAATTGATTACTAAAAGTCGAGTTTCACAAAGAATGGATTATAATATAGTAAAACAGTACAAGGAGAAAGCTATATCGGAGAAATGTTCTTTCAAGACTTGTTAAAATTGTGTAGTACGAGGGTGAATCAAATATAAACCAGACTTTTGATCTCGGGCGCGCAATATTAACGCGCGAGAGTTCTTGCTTCGTCAGGTGTTGGGTAGGGATGTCAGGAGTGGGGGAAGCAGGCGGGCGATTTCGTTTGTTTCTGTCAGTACCCGTCGTGACAATGTCTGAGCAGGAGGTGCTGTCGTCAATTGCGCAGCGTATTATCATTAAATTTCACGGAAGGTGTAAAGCCGGCTGAAATCCTGAAGAGATTGACTGCGCAGTTTAAGGAAGAGACACTGTCACGAGCTAGAGTGTTCGCATGGAACAAAAAGTTCGTGAAGGGTCCTGAGAATGTAGAAAATGAGAGCCATGATCGCCGACCTCGCACCAGCATCACCAACAAAAACATTGTCCGGGTTCAACAATTTATTGAGAGTGACAGGCGTCTGACTATCGATGAGATTGCATCTGAGATTGGAATAAGTTATGGCAGCACTTTTTCGATCATCACAGAGGAGCTAGGGTTTCGTAAGGTGTGCGCAAGGTGGGTGCCTCGCCTTTTGACAACTGAGCAGAAATTGCATCGTTCACAGTTGAACACCCTCCCTACAGCCCTGCGACTATCACCTATTCAGTCCTCTCAAGGAAGCCATGGGAGGGCATATATTCGACAGTGATGAGGAGGTTGAGGTCTATGTACGCAATTGGCTGGAAACACGACCAACTTCATTCTACGAGAAAGGCATTTCAAGATTAGCTACACGTTGGGAAAAATGTGTTTCTGAATCAGGAGATTATGTAGAAAAATAATCTGCTATTCTTTTGTTTCAAGTTCAAATAAAATATTTTACAAAAAATAAGTCTCGTTTATATTTGATTCACTCTCGTATTTAGCTTGCCGTGGACTGCCAATTCGTGACAATAATAAAATATTAGACTGTGTAAAAAATGATAATTTTCTTGACTGTAGATTTGATTTCAAAATTAAATCCATTTATGGCTCCACATGTACCAGAATTTGAAAATAAAGAAAGTGTCCACCGTCAATGAATTAATTATACAGTTAGCGGACCAAGTTAAGACACATATTGTCCAATAGAGTGTAAATGCCAAGTAATATTCCATAATTGTAGGCTTAACGTCAGACGAAACTAGCTATGTATTACCTACCATAGCTTCTGATAAACAATATTTGACGTTTATTCTTAACTGTAACCATAAATGTGAAGAGATGACGAATGCTGTAATATCGGCCGTAAATTTTGTAGGTCTTGATTTATATAATTGTAGAGGATAGGGCTGCGGAAATGCCAGCAACATATTTGGGTGATTTCAGGCTAGAATAAAAGAAGTAAATTGTCTAGTTACATACATTCCATGCACGGAGTACTTTTACTACCCCTACCGGTGCGGAGAGCAGCAAGTACTTTGTTGAATTGTTTTCTTTAGAAGAACATATTTTAGTTCTTTAACTAAAAGATGGGATTTTTATAGTCTTACTCTATAAAAGATAAAACTTTGATGACAACTTAATGGAGTGCCTTTGCTGGTACCAGGCAAGGATTTATAAAAATCGCACCAAGATGTTCTTAATGCTTTACACACTTTACACCTGATAGTGATCAGATTAAGGACGCATAACATGAAGCAAATGGGATATTAAAAAAATGTAAAAGTTGTCAAACAGCATTAAGTGTTCTAGAACAATGTTCTTGTAAGTTTCAAAAAATAAGTGAAAGGCTTCAAGGAGAAATTGCAGATACAACACAGGTCATTACTCTATACAGTACTTTAGAAGCTTTCGTAAATACTCTTTAGGACAAAGATGAGTTTTCAAGGTTAAAAATAAAGCATAACTGATGTCTGAAACTAACGTTTACAAAGTAGACGTTACATAAATTAAAAAGATCTATAGAGAAATACCTACATAAGAATTTCGGATGTCTATGGAAAATCATTTAAATAGAAAATGACAGAATACGCTAGAGGACAAATCAGCGAAAGGAAAAGTATGCTTCTGATATTTCCCTAAGGAATGTGTGCATTTAGGAGAATTTTTTATAATTAATAAAAATATTAAGAAAAAAGATAAGAATATCAAATAAAAACACAATAAATACTACAAACACCCAGTGTTATTGAAGTGATGGGACGCAGAATCTATTTTCCCAATACTGCTATCGTTCTAAGAATTTTTTTATGTATGGTAGTTGCCAGCTGCACTAGAAAATAAAAAAAAAATGAGATCAACGTTAAAATAAGAAAAAACAAAAGGTCTTTCACATTTATTTATTGAAGTGAATTTTTATAGAGTCTTTCATTTGACAATATAGTCCAGAGGTTTGCTAATTCTAAAACCAGGAAAGAAAATGTTTTTTAAATAATGTACGTAAATATTGCATCGAAGTGGATGTATGTAACGAAAATTGAAAAATCAAATAAACGTTTTGTCTAAACAATTAACTTCTTTGCAAATTTTTGATAATTTCCCAAATATGCAAAAATTTGAGAGAAGGCGGGTGAAAAATTTTTACTCAAAAACAATAAAACGTTGCCTCCATTGTAATAAAATGGCCTCCTAACAGAAATACATCATATATTATACATTCGCACATAAAGCGATTTACTTATTCATTAATAGTTTTTGATCCTCCATCATACTATTTAGTTTCTATTTCAATGTTGCCCTTAGTAGAATAAATTCTTAAATACTTTTAGTTATTCATAATAGAGACTATTTATAAGTCGACATTTGTTACACAAAGGTAAAAATACTTTACCAAGAAGTCACATTTCTTTCACAAGTTCAAAAAGTTTTTCAAGCAATACAAATACACAGAATTAAATAAAATACAATAGCTATGATCGCATGATGTTTTGCTATTAATAATAATTACATCAACCATTAAATTGTGAAAATTATAATTTAAACAAAAATTGTTATTTTTACTAGGGGTTGCCTGTCAAAAGATATTTTGGCGTCCTAGGCTGACAATTTTTCACCCACTTTCCCTTAAATTTTTGCATGGTGGGAACATATAAATTTTTGACTGGATCGGCTTGTTCCTTGGATCGGAAACGTGGAACAATTTAACTTAGCGCCTATTCATAATGGACATCAGCATAACCCGCCCGTAAGAAATACGTAATACGTAAAGTTGAATTAATTCAAAGCTTATGCGCTTCTTTGTAATGCACTCCTGTAATTTTTACGTTTTACGTTCAAACATAAGAGATACGTAAATTGAAGTCGGCTCAACTTTACGCATTTCTTACGTTTATTTGCAGCAATTTTTAATTTTCCCCTAGATTAATGTTGGCAGCACAGGCATAGGGAACTATTATACATCTGTTCCTACACCATAAAAGGGATAACAGATACAAAGGCAACATAATTATAAAAAAAAAACAAAACTGGAAGGATATTGCTGCCGCTACTGTGTTTGAACATGCGCAACATTCAAATGTTTACATAAGGCTCGCGTGCATTATACGTATTTTTTATGGGCGGCTTATGCTTACGTCGATTATAAGCGGACGCTTACAATCAAACCTCCGCTCGGCAAAAACAAATGAAATGGCCGTCGCAGCGCGCTTCTTGCGGCAAGGAGCGAGAACAGCCTGACACACACACACACACACACAATATATATATATATATATATATATATATATATATATATATATATATATATATATATATATATATATATATATATTCATTTCTTACCATTTCCTTATCCATTACACAAAGGCGAACTAAATATTAAGAAAGGAACAACACACGGTCTAAGTTGCTTTTTCTTAACTGGAAATGATCTCTTAAGTAGTCATTTCCCGCCAGACCTAAGTGACCATATAGTTACGTAAAAAGTTTATTTCACACCTTTGTATTTCATTTAGTATTTTCATCATTATTTTCCAATTTACAACGTCGAAGGCTTTTTGTATATCTACAAAAGCCATATATAATTATTTATGACTTTCTTTCATTAGTATTCGCAGGCATTCTCTGGCCCCTCTTTGGATTCTGAAACTAAACTGATAAACTTCTGATAAGTTTGAATCAATTTTAGTTACTATACGTTTTTGGATTATGCTTGTAAGTATTTTGGATGCATGTGCTAGGATGCTTAGAGTCCTATAGCCTTCCTACTTTTTTAGTTTATCCTTTTCTCATTACACTTTTTTGAAAATCAACATTTATTTCACCTGTTTCGTAAATTTTCTTGATTAACGAATACAAGAAGTCCTTGATCCCGTTATAAAGTGTTTGAAGTAATTCTGCAGGGATACTATCTGTCTCATATGCTTTCCCACTTTTAAGGTCTTTTAATGCTTTTTAAAATTCCTCCCTCATTATATCTGGGCCTAAATTCTCATCTTCTACTTCATATGTGTCTTCCTCCTCCTCACTATACAATTTTTCAATATATTCTTTCCGCCGTACAGTTATCTGATTTTCCTCTTTCAAAATTTTTTACCTTCAACATGCCATTTAAATTTGCTTATTCCGAGTATGTCAATATTTAGTCTTTTCATTTCAAGTTTTAAATTTTCTAATTTTCCACATGTTCCCAGCGATCTTACATTCTATTTTGCAACTTTTAGTAGTTGCTTTACATTATTATTATTGGGAATTTCACCTGTCTTATGGAAATAATTCTCTTCTACAAACCTTTCTAATACATTCTCCACCTGGAGATCCGATTGTGGGAATATTTTACCTCCGGCGAATTTTGTTCCAGAAAGAAAAAAAACAATACAGAAATAGAGAATTACTAAAAGAACTAGCAAAATGTCGTGATTCTATGGTCTTATACTACTTAAAACTAATATTTTTAGAAAAGGGTTTTTGTATTCCGATATTGAAGAATTCTTCCGTTTGTTCTTGCAATCACTTGTTTATAACGAATTTTAACTGATCACTGTTTTGTAAATCATTTGCTATCCAAGAATTACATAAGATTTTTACAAAGTTGAAAATCTGTTGATGTTAAATTCGAACTAGAAGACGAGTAATCCATAAAGTCTCTTCTGAAATGTTGAAGTAATTTTTGAGTTTTCTATAAAAGCGCAAATACACTTGCTTAAGAGTCCTCGGTGTTTATGTGGCAAGTCTCAATTGTTGAAAGGTTTTGCAAAATTGTCCTCATTTATTGTTCCACTTGTAATAACATAGTTAACCAAAGGAACACGCTTTTTATACGAAAAAATGAAAAACCATAAGATTTTGGTTAGATAGCGCTTGCTTAAATCTTTCACCATGATTTCCATAACTATTCAAAAACAATTTCCCAACAATCATTGTTCCTCAGTTAAGATCCGAGGAACCAATTTGGCTCATACTTTAACATAACCCAGATGATCAGTAACAATTTCATTGGTATCCTCAAGTCTTGGATTACAATAGATGTGTTCTGGTTAATTCTTATGAGGCACGTCAAATTCCTATTTAAACATACTATCCCATCTTCTTATGGATGATGTATGTATATTATCCTTTTCATAAATTCTAGTAGGATGACGGTAAATTTAAAAAGGTTTGTGATTTTAAGCACTTAAAAAATATAATTATTTGTAAAGCTGTTTATATTGAATATTGTTTTTGGAAGCGCTATTATTACCAATTTGACAAACATTTGTACACGTTACAATGTGATTAATAATAACTTTGAGTTTTTTCATGTTAGCATCTTTTATTCGCCAATGGATACCAAATCCTGAATGATCCTCCTATTTTGGAGACGATGGTATGAGTTACTATAAAAGCATACGTATGTGTGTGTGTGTGTGTGTGTGTGTGTGTGTGTGTGTGTGTGTGTGTGTGTGTGTGTGTGTGTGTGTGTGTGTGTGTGTGTGTGTGTGTGTGTGTGTGTGTGTGTGTGTGTGTGTGTGTGTGTGTGTGTGTGTGTGTGTGTGTGTGTGTGTGTGTGTGTGTATATATATATATATATAAAGACAAAAAAAATAATAATACATACAATCAATCCAAAGATTATCGCACACAATCTCTCTGACTACCACACTCAATCATTTTAGGTATTGAGTTATTACGTGTTAATTTTGGGTATGATTTTTGGATGAGTCTAATATAAATAAGATTTTTGTCCTATTGTCAATATAGTAAAACTTGATTGCTAAAATTAATACGGGTTGTTAGTGTGTGTGGGCGTAGGTTAGATTGATATTATCATTTGGACAGTAGCAATTATGAAGACCAAACGCTCAGTCTTAAGTGTGATTGTACAATACATCATACTGGAGTTTTTAACACAGAAAAATATTGAAATAACCGTCCATTCTCTCCCTCACCTCCTTAATCATCAACCGCCTCTTCCGGCGTCGAAATTGGTTGTCTACGCAGTTTGTTCTTCACGTGTGGGAACAAAAAGTAATAGTTAGGGGCCAACCAAACCAGAACTGTGCGGCAGATCATTCATCAATTCGACGTCTTGAGTGTTCACAAAGTCAGTGGTTTGCCATGATGTGTGTGAGCTCCCAGTGTCATGGTGGAGAATGATCCGGCGTTGGTTTTTTTTTTATTTCTCCGAAGACTTCTGGAAAACAAATGGTTGCGTACCATTCAGAATTGCCCGTTTTATTATCCTCTAAAACCACAGTTGCAATGTGTCAAGGTTTTCAAAAAAAAAGTAAATAAATAAAAAAATAACGGAATCATTTGCTTCAAAGAGCTTAATGCATGAACGACTTTTGTTGGGTCTAGCTCATCTTGAAAGACCCATATGATTTAGGTTGCCACAAGTTTTGGTGATTACAAAGCGTTGATTGTATGTACTTCATGGAGTTATCATAAATGAAAAATGGTACACAATAATTGCAAAGGTTTGACAAATTTATATTGATCTCGATGATTACCAATTTTATTATTGTTATATAGGATGTGTGGGCATGTTTTGAATCAAAAAAATAAAAACAGTATAGAATTTCCATTCTCTTTGTATTTTAAAATAGGAAACAATTGTCGGAAACTTGAGATGAGCGATAAATACGTTTGAAGAACGTTTTTAAAAAGTGCTTTAATTTTCCATACACATAAATAACTTACGGTTTGTAATAACTGTTTAAAATGGCGGCCAACTTTCTCAGTACATGCATGACTACAGCCTATGAAAATTTGGCTACACTCCCTTGAAGATCTGTGTCTGTTGTACAATATTACAAACAGTTCAAACTCTGGTAAGAACTTCTCCCTTAGTTTCTGATATGCCCTCATAGGAAAAACAGAAGAGTGCGTTCCAGTGATCATATTAGCTTTTACACAGCATTTTCTTATCCAGTCGATAAAAAGAATGTGGTAACCAGGTGCTTGTTGATATCAACATCAAAGTGAATAGGCGCCTCATTATATTGAAAGTATATGTTTTTATCTAACA
This sequence comes from Sinelater perroti, assembly GCA_036346155.1. Taxonomy (NCBI): domain Eukaryota; kingdom Metazoa; phylum Arthropoda; class Insecta; order Coleoptera; family Elateridae; genus Sinelater; species Sinelater perroti. Next base: position 22,842,308 of record JARFIY010000001.1, read on the forward strand.
CAAATAAATCACTTAAATGAATTGGCAGGAAATAAGTTTTATTAGTACTGTGTACAGTACCAACTGTAAAAAGTTCAGTACAATAGTGAAGTGTTGGATAAAGCGTCGGTACTACTACAGTTCCACTAAATGACTTCCACTAAAACCAGTTTCACTGTAGCCATCTTCACGAATTACCACTTCCACTAAAATACCATTTCCACTAAAAAATAAAACATAATGAAACAAATTCCCAAAAAGGGACATTTTTAACAAATTTATTGGAAAATGCGACAATTGAAAGTTACCAAGTTGGAAAATCAATAAAATTAAGAGAAATAGCGCTTGATTGGTAAGTATTTTAGAAATTAATGATATAAAATATTGGAAGAAATCAAAAGAAGGTGTTCATATATATAATTCTTAATCAATTTCTTGCCAGCAGCACGACAAATTACCACCAGTAGTTGCTCATTTGCAGTCACATAATGATGATTCAGATTATTTGTAAGAGGTCGGACTCCATTAGAAATGATGCGACCTCGAATGATACCTTGTTCCTTGTGAAGTTCTTCGATGAAAATATGAAAAGTGAGATGAGATCCCCTATACGATCGAGAAATTGCCAACCTTCTACAGAGTTATTATTGCAAGGAAGTCCATTGTTGATCGCTGAATATTGATTCCAAATATCAATTGGAAATATAGCTCTTTTGCGTCTTCTAAGCCAAGTTCGTTCAAAATAGTGTAAAATTCCTCCAAAGCTTGGGTAACCTCCTTATGTTCTTCGTTCATCCAAAAATCAATATGGATAATGGCATTATATCCTTCCAAAACTTCATCTACTGGAAGAAAAGCAAGAGCACCAAGAGATTTAAGCTCACGAAAAAATCTAGAATTTGCTGTATCACTGTAGTTTCTTGACGGAAAAGAGCTTGACCCATGTGGAAATAGCATCCTCTAATCATGATAGAAGGGAAAACCTACTTGAATGCCTTTTGCTCGACTTGTTCAAAATCCACACAAACGTTTAAAGGGCCTGCCCTCGGAATCATTTTCTTCACTTGTTCCAATACTTTAGTATAAGTTCCCTCCGATTTGTTACAAAGGAGAGCATAAACAAGAGAAATACATACACCTGAAAATATAATTTTTGTTAGATATTTAGTTAGCGAGTAAAGCGGGGTGTGGGGGGACTAAGTCCCCTATACCAGCGGGAAGGGGAGCGAGCTCCGCGGACACTCGCGCGCGGGATTTTTAAAGGGGCCGCAGTTTTGTAGGTAGGAAAAAAGAGTAAAGGCAATGTTTAAAAAGAGAAAGAAGATAAGAAAAAAAAAATTTAACAAATTCTTACCTGAATCAGTCATGGCGTAAATTATTCATAAGATATTGGGAACAATCTTGAATGTTCCATCAGCAAGCCAATGAGGAGATGAGTGGAGTTGGCGAAAATTTTGCTCTGTAGAGAAAACAAGAATTTGATCCCCGTTGATTGTTGTACAGAAGGAAATTCTCCTCTTTGCCACCAAGATTAATCACCTTATCGGATTCCAAAACAATGAATTCACCGGCTGATTGTGGATTGATTGAATTTTCAGCCGCTTGTTTTCAAGAGTGAGCAGCTGCTCGCGCCATGTTTTTGTCGGTTGGAAGAGTCGCAACGATAGTTTCTTCGAGTTTTGAGGTGTAAGTTGAGACGATGGATAGAAGAGTGTCCTTGATTTCCTCGGCTTTTATTTTAATTTCAACCATTGCATTTTAGCAAGCGGGTTTTTCGGACACCAAAGTGCATATGTGTTTATCTAAAAATATGGAAAAATTAGCATTTTGCATTCATACTAAATAAATTATTACTTACTTTTAGTATGAAGAAGAAGAAATCCTTTGTCAGATCCAATATCTGTAGTTGGACGGTGACATCAGTTTGCGGTCTTGTAGTTTGCACATCTCCAATAGCGGACAGGTGTTCCATCCAACTAGATATGAAACCCTGTGAAATCAACAAATTGTAGCAATTATATTTAATAGAAATAAATTTAATTACCATTTTTCTCATGAATGTATCCTTCATGGACTAGTCGAGTCTGTCCCTTGAAACTCTTGGAAGTCTGGAAATAGATTCCACAGAAGTGGCCATAGTGAAAAGTTGAAAAAAAAATTATGAAGAAGACTGACGCAAAGTAATTAGGCAAATAAAAAAGTTTTAAAGCTAACTGACTGAGATGGTGTGCTCCTTATATACGCCTAGAGAGAGGTATGGGATTAGTTGGGAGTTCTTGTAATTCGACCAAAATTCCTTAGTTTTCAGTACTCAAATTAGGAAGCAGAAAAAACTAAAAGAAATTTCTTGGAAGAGATTAGTCTCTTACATTGCTGGTGCATTTTGAATTTATAAAGTGAACGAATGCTCCCTCCTTTAGTGAAGGGTACTTACGTAGTTACAAATTTTTTTTTTACATTTTCTATATTAGGATTAAAATTAACTTAAATGTAAAATATTTGAATCATTTACAGTCAAATTACAGAATGTTTGGCTTTTAGTGGAAGTGTTTTAGTGAAAATGGTATAACATGTGAAGCGTCAATAAAACAACTCTGTGGGGGATAGAAGTGTAATTATGGCTGCTTAAAGTACTCACCGCACAATATTCCTCGAGGAATGCGTTTTATGGAAAAGTTAATGAATAGTTATCGATTGTATTTTAGCACCCCTGGTTTAAGTAATTCATTTTCTTGTATATCCCTATCTTAGGAGTTTTCTAATTCAGATGATGCTTATTGCAAAACCTTTATACATCTGTTTGGTTTTTCGGACAGTGCTTCTTGTTTGCCAACTCTTGTGGGCATATTACATCTTCAATAAGTAGTAGACTTATGCTATCAAAAAAAAAAAAAAGTACGGCAAATGTGTTGTTTTGTAAATTGTCATCATACATTGACACAGTGAGCATATATTTGTTATGAAAACCAAAGCAGTTTACAAGCGTTTTTCAAATATGTTTCCTGTTCAAGATCTCACGGCGCCTAATACATTCCCAACAATTGGTTCTCCATCTCAAAAATTATTTTAGACTCCTGGATTGTCTTTATTGTTTTAACTTAAGAAGTATGACATTCTGTAAATTCATTCTAGTACTTGGCATTGGCAAGTGCTTAGTATTGTTTGGAAGACAGTTTGTGAATTGGCAAATGGTTGATCATAAAATATTTGTTCTTTAATTGTATTATTTGCAGGACATTTCATACACAACTTTGAGAATGGGTGCTTTTATGAATTAGGCCTTGTGGCTTGTCTTTTTTTCATGTCTTCCTCAATAGCGATAACTGAACTATTTACTAATAGGATATCTAAACTATATTGTTCTGTTAGATTTAGAGATTTCATTTTGACTTATCAAACCAGGATACTCCGTTTTATTCCTACTACATTCAAAAAAATGCATGTTGGCCGGCCCACTTCAGTACGGTGCTACAATTTTGGAAAAAAATTAATTAGGACTGTTGCTCCTGACTCATTCTATATAGGCATTATATTTTCAAACATTAGAACTAAAAGTCATAGAACTAAAAGAAATATATTTACTGTATTTCAATACTTATACACCCAACAATGTTGCTAAGTACACAATTTAAGTATCAATACAATAATTTGCGTTAATTTATGACCTATTTACATTGTAAGCTGGAATGTATATTACATTACTGTTGTAGTATCATCTTTATGCAATTTTTACAGTTTAGTTCTTAAATATGGCTCTACACATTAATTTAAAAATATATAAAAACCTTGTATTATCTAATATCTTAATGTCTACTCTTTAGTAGCTTTAGGTGATTTACAATTTATCTATAAAACAGCTGTACATAAATGCTTAGAAAACTTTAATCACAACTTCCGTAGAAAGTCACATTATTCAATTTTCGCTCTTAGTGCAATAAGCAACCTGAAAACGCTTTTGGTATAAACATGTTGTATAAATAGTTAAGCTAGTTGTTCGCGCTTCATAGTGTACTGATACAATGTTCCCACCATGCCTAGCTATTCTTAAAATGCTCTTGAAACGCGAATAAATTACAACCGATGTTATGGTGTATAAATATTTCTCAAATGCAGCATATTAAGCAACAATCAAAGAACTGTTTGTTAGTTACTCCTTAATATGACAAAGCAATATAAACTTTAACACCTATACACCTTTATAAAATATTGTACAAAGATATACTTACAAAAATATAATAAATAACAACTAAAAATAGATAAAAATTAAGTTTCCGCAAATGAGCAAATTGTAGGAAAACCGTTCATGAAAAAATAGCTACTCTATGGTTAAATAACTAGGCTGAAATGAATATAAAACATGCAGCATGACCAACCTAATTCTACTGAGCAGTTAGAGGAATTACACAATTGGTTAACTTTATCATAAACTAGAATGGAATGTAGGTTATAGTATAAATAAGTTGCAGTATAAAATTTCTTAACAATTACTTATAGGTATATTATAAATAAATGGCGTTCGCTGCCCAGCCTACAGTAATACGATTCAGGTGGAGTTCGATGGACCGTTTTGAGTTTCGTTGAGATAAATGATGTCTTTGAAAACAATCGAAGCAAATTTGTAGAGATCTCACATTTTGTCATGACAGATTCAATTTAACTATTCAAGTTATTACAATAAACAAAGTAGGAGAAATGCTGTACTAATTATGACTAAAATTTGTCGTACATAACAAAATTTTGGATATATTTAATTTATAATTAAATATATCCAAACCCTTAACATTCGCAAGAAAAACTATTTATTTAGTTATAAGAAAAAGAAAAATGCTGATGTGTTGTTATTAGTGTTCAAAGTTATCTAAAATTAAAGTGACCTAGAAAATAGAATAGAAATTAAAAAACAGCTATACACTGAATATTATATCTAATTGTGTCTCAGTTCCTGGTGGAGTAAATTTCATAGCTTCTTAATCTTGGTGGATGACGTAACTCTGAATTTATTGGCTTTAGGGACCAAAATAAAATTTGAGTTCATTTGTTGTTTTGAAAGAGAAAATGTTGCAGCTAGCATTAGAAGATTAAAGTTGCATTTCCTTTACAAACGTACAAACAGTCAAGTTTACTTCAAATATTTGGGGGGGGGGGCAGTTTCATTCAGAAGTAGCAAAAGCTTGATAACACACTGCTTATAAGTGGTTTCATGTTAGAAGAAAGTTATAACAATCAAAATTTATAAAAAAAAGTTATTGAGATCACAACTGCATGTGGTACTTCAAATATACATCTACAAAGGTTAGTAAAAAGCACTAGTAATTGTTAGACCTTTTGGTATAAGAAAAACTAATTTAGAAATAAAAAGAAATATTACAAGAATTGATAGGGGTGGTAACACAGATAGCAACATAAAAAAGGAGGGTAATGGAAACTGAATGCATGTACTGCAGGAACCCCATAAGGGATAAGAACACAATTTTTATACAAAATGGCAAACTGTAACAGAGTGAGAGAATGTCTAAACACAGATAACTTTAAGAACATAATTTTAATGTCAGACAAGCAATGGGAACCCATTCTATGTTTATCAAAAATATATTTAAAAATAAAAAATAAAGGACCGAGAACTGCCAAAAATTCAACACTAACTAGAGCACTCAAACATAAATATACACGCAGTTTTGATGTGTCTGTGAGATGAGGATAAGTGATTGTAAAATTTGGTACCTATTAAGTGATCATGTACTTTTTAAAAACAGGAGTGCATTGCGATAATTATATAAAATTTTTGGTCAATGAAATATGTTAGATTTTTTAGGAAAATAATTTCATTAACTGATTGTAAACAAAATACATATAGCCTACTGTGACGAGAGTACTTAAATAAAGTTCCTATATACATTGGAACTTTATTTGCTCATTAAAAAAAAAGCGCATGGTTGTGATCCAAAATAAGTCTACCAAGAAAAACATTCAGTTTAGTAGACTTTCATAAGTTAATTCGTAAGAGAACTATGATCTTGAATGAGTGGAACTAGAGTTTTACTTGGCCACCTTTCATGTAAGTGCAAAATAAAATTTTTGCTCATTTCAGATATTATGAATACTCAGCAATCTGTTTTATGTAATTAATAGAAATTAAAAAATATAAAGACCTAAAATGTTATACAAATAACACATTTTATAAAAAATGCAGTACACACAATCTTATGTGTAAGAAAATTATACAAATAAGAGTATCTGACGTATTTAAATTTTTGAACAAAAATTGCCCCTTAAGCATAATTATTAAAAATAAATAATACAGCGTTACCCATACTTCAAATATCGCAGCTTAATTCTTAATACAATAACTCTTTATCGCCCAATTAATTTCTATTTTTAATACACCAAAATACTTATAGGGAATCAGTGTTATATTAAATACAGTTAGTATATAATTAGATTCCTTTTTGAGCTGCAAGTGATTCATAAGCAGTAATACCGAGGTTTTTCTATATTCATTGTAATTTGTATTCCTTAAATCTGTTGCAGGTTAGAGGAAATAACAGCATGTATCATACTTCATTACATTCATTTGAAGTTGCCATAAACTATTAATAAAAAAAAGTTTGTACTAACAAGCACAATAATGCTCTAACAAATCCACAAATATACATAAAGGAAAATTTTGAAAATACTATAAGATTGAGGGCGTCTCATATCGTCACCTGTTCAACAGGAAAGATACAATAAACATTACATATGCGGCTATTGTAAATTTGAGCTGCATGAGAAAAAACAATAGGGAAACAGTAAAACAATTTTCAAAGACATATGTACATATGTAACCTAATATACAAGTGTATTTCTTGCTTAAAACAATATTGACTATAAAATTACCGAATATCCCCAGGTAGACATCATTAAATTCTCTGAATTATAATCACACTTGCATGACACACTGGGACACCTTATCTAGCTCTGCCTGTAGTAGTCTCCGCATATCTGTTTCCACCTGTAATTTACCTTTCAAATCCTCGATAGCAGATTTGTGCATTTGGTGCTGTTGTTCTACCAGTATCTCTAACTTTTCTATCCTCTGTAGTAACTCTATATATTGCTTATAAGAAATGTACTCCTGAACTACATCGCCACTGTTATGTTTCATTTCAAGTCGTTCAGCAGTCGGTGCCTTCGGACTCGGTGTTGTTTTGTTGCTTTGACTTGGAACTGGCGAAATCTTAGTTGTGGAATGGGTAATACTGAAAGACTTCTGAGACTGAACATCATTGAGGTTTGTCACTGCCACACTGTGTATGCTTTGTGGTCTAGCTGTACTTTGTGGAATTGATTGCGTGGGCTTGTTCCGCAAGACCACAGAGCTTTTTTCGAGTTCATTTGGAGGCGTTTTTAATTTATTGTTTACAGGCGCCACAGGTTTTGGTATATCTATGGGACTTGAAGAGGTTTTTTCAAATGGAGAGGTTCTATTTGACTTTGGCTCGGTTATTTCTGGTGAAACGCTTTTATCTGATGGTGTCAGTTTCAATTTAGTCTGTTCTGGGCCTGGTGATGTGGACGTTCTTTTAGCTTGATTTAGTTTCATTTCCTCCAACCAAGGTGCTTTGTGCTTTTCCCATTCACGCACTTTTGGTTTGACTTCATTTTCAATTTGTTCGTTGCTTAAATTAGGTGAACGAGAATTTGATAAGTGTTCAGCAAGGCTACTTAGTGGAGCATGGTCTGTATTTCCATTTACTATGCCAGGTTCTCCTTCTTTAAACACAACACTTGGTGGTCTTCTCCCTATAAATAATAGAATTAATTATTTCTATACTAAATAAGTTAAAAAATAAAGTATATATCATACCTGGTGCTTTTGCACGAGTAGCCCTAACATCAGACAACATGGAAGTCCTTTCAACCTGATCAAAAGCATTTTCAGGCACAACTTCTATCTTAGGTTCTTCTTTTAGTTCATTGGCTCTAATAAGAACTGGCTGGCTTTTACTGCCAGTTGCTCCATCCACGACATCTACAATTTTCTTGCGCAATCCAGCCAGAAGTCCACCTTGAGAGCCAGAACCTGAGGGCGACTTCTTTATAGGGATTATAGGCTTTTTGCTTGGTATTGGCGGAGTATTTCGCGCTGCACTGTCAGCTTCTACCTTTTCATGCTTATCTTCTAGAGATTTTCGTTGTGACGAAGTAACTGGGCCTTTCAAAGTAGGTTCCAATGTTTTATTTGCTTTACGCTCATCTCTCTGCGTTTTGTCTTCATAGTCTGTTATGACCGCTACAAAGTTGTCAGGAAAAACTCCAACTTTTCCATTCAGTTCCCCTTTCCACCAACCAACGTCCTGTCCATCTTTGCTGATTAAATTTATAATGTCCCCTTCTTTTAGCGTCAGTTCGTCATCGTTTTGGGCTTTGTATGAATACTTGACTTGGCACTGTATTTTTGCTAAAAAATATAACTATCATGCAAAACAAATTTTATGCATATTAAAAATAATTAAAATATAAATGTATAAAACTGTAATTTCTTATTACACTTTAATCATTTATTTTTAGATGTGTCAGATATATATATATATATATATATATAATAATAATAATAATAATAATAATAATAATAATAATATATGGAATCATGATAAATTTTACCTTAAAGTCTGAATTTCTAGTTTTAAATGGTGACAGAGTCCTCGTAGCTGTTGTCAAGTAGCAGTACGTCAACTACTTGGCAATTTTATTTCCCAGTTATATAGACACTCCCATCAGAATTTTACAACTGGTAATGTATAGGAATAGAAATTCAAACTACTCGTGAACCAAGTGGCAGATTCTTGGTATTACTAAAATACGTTCAATGAACATATATAGTAATAAAAATGTCAAGAATTTCCGATATTTCAATAGTCAGGTAAACACTGACTCATTTTTTAGCATTCATATGTTAATGAGGCGGCTAACTTGTTGCAGATAGATGTGGCGATTTCATTTGTATCCTACTATTTGAGATAGTGTGCATTGTACAAGTGAGTTTTTATATCTTGATTCATCTGTTTTATATAAAATATGTGTTATATGTGATATAGTTCACTTGTTTTTTAGGTGCAGGTATTGGCGATAAATTGTTTTCAATTTTATCTAGTGCAGTGATGGCTTTGGCGGACACCTCTTGTGATGCATGTAAGTTATAAACTGTACTCTTTTGTTCTGTAATAAAGCGTTTTACACTATATTATGTGTTGTGGCCTTATTGTGTCTTTGTCACGTGAGGGTGACTTTTCCGCACATGCTTTCCTACGTAATTATGGTTCCCAACAATGTTCTCTACCTCCCCTCCAAGTTTGTACACAAAGTTCTAGAACACCCTGTATATTCTAATAAAGCTTCTAATCACAGTTTGTGTTGCAACGTGATTTAATTATGGATATATCGCCACCTAGAAAACGTAGATCAAAGCACTTCACTGTTATGAATAAGAAATGTATATTAAATATTTTTAAATCGTACAAGACAATCCAAGAAAGAGCGAATGCGAAATTGTGTAATTTACATTGAAAGCAGCAGGTTTGTTTACTTTTAAATATAATTATTAAGAGACTTTCAATTATATATATATTGAAGGCGTTGGAGTAGCCAGTGTTTATAATGTTCTTCAAGAGTATCATACACAATGTACATTACAGCTACCAAAACAGAAATATTTTGGTAATAGACGGATTGTACGTTCATTATTTTTTTTTACTTTAATTGTACAAATTTGACCTTGACTTCCATGCAAATTATTAATTATTGTCTGGCATCTCCAAGGTATGCTTTCCACATTTTATGCGTTTTCGACCGGAAGGAATCTCTAAATTTTTCGAATTTGTCGCGAGAGTTGGTTCAAATTGCAGAGTTCGATTCTGCGTAATTTCATCAAGCCCAAAAATTCTCGGTGGGAATGGCATCGCGCGACTGAGTCGGCTAATACAACGTAACGACGCAATTTCGCTCCTACCACGAGCTACTACACGCTTTACTCTGATGTTTCGGGTCACTGTCTTCCTGAAGATTCCAATCCCCGTCCTCTTTTCCAAACCAGAATTTTTCAGTCGGTAATAAAGCTTTATACTAAATATGGTTCATTTTTTCGGCGTTCAAGTTGTCGGTGAATAGGTATAACGTGCAAAACCCTTTTGTGAGACACATTCCAAAACATAGACCTTAACCGAGTATTTGACGGTCCGTTGGAGTAATCTGCTTCTAGATGTTGTCCAAGAGCGTTTCATGATCGGAAATTCCCAAAAGAATGCTTCGTCGGAGAAGATTACGTTGCCCCAGTTACGGTCCGAGTTCTCTTGCGCTACGTGAGTCGTTTCATAATGTGTTTTTTACAAAGTGCTTCGATATTGTACGCCATTAGTACACAAATGCACACGAATAGTACCGTACGATATTTTGACATATTTTTTGCGAAAAATTTCCTCTAAAACTACGGCTGCAACATGTCCAGTTTTCCAAAAAAAAAAACGCGACTATTTGCTTCGAGCACAAACGACTTTTGTTGGGTTTGGCTCATCTTAGAAGATCCATATAGTCGACTACCGTTTACTTTCTGGCTTATACGCATAAATTCAAGATTCGTCACCCGTGATGATGTTGTAATCGTCACCTGTGGCAATGTTGTAAACGGTTTTTGGAGCACCGCAATCGTATTTCTTGAGTATTTATTTCGACTAAGCGTACGAGCCTTTTTAAGCTATGGTTAGGCTTATGCGGGATATAACGTGTACACCACTTTTTCACGGTTAAATGTTCATGCAAAATCGAATGTATGCTAATCACGTTAATACCTAAATATGCCTGAATTTCACGATAAATCACATGACGATCTTGCTTTATCAGTTCGCGCCTGGCATCGATGTTTGCTGGTACTACAGCCGATTTTGGACGGCCTTCTTTAAATTCATTCGTCAGCGAACTATGGCCATGATTAAATTCATTGAACCAACGATATACAGTGGCTTTGTGTGGAGCTTCATCGCCAAAATTCGAAGTGAGTTGATCGACGCACTGTTCAGATAATCAACGTCGAGACTCGTAAACAATTATAACACGAAAATGTTCATGAACTAATTCCATTTTTCGGTCAAGAGGAAATTTTCAACTTAATGAAATCAAAACAAATAGCGGCCGTATGACAACACGTTCTGAGTACGTACGCCGTCAAAAATGTCAAACTATATGAGATGCAAACGTCACATCGCACCTAGCATATGTAGGGTCGCCAATTCGCAATAGATATCAAATTGCCCACGTAAGACCATTAATACTGGTTACAGCTGTTTGGCTATCTTTGTATTATTATTGCATTCCTCTTTTTTTATGAGCCATATAGCTCTTGATTGGCAAAGTAAAATGAAACCTTTATATCTAGGAGGATTATTCTGTGAATACATGGATTTACTGTTCATAATTAACAAATGTTAATTGTTATCCGATGGTAGTACAAGTTTTTGCATTCATTTAAAGACAAAAATAAAACTTAAAAAATAGATTGTCTTGTAAATGTTCTCTATTAGCTATTCTAAGAATCTGATAACTTTATCTTAAGATATATACTCAATTTGACATACAAATAGTTTGAATCTGTTCAGGTACTTGTACATTGTTGTTCACACTTTGAGGCAAAATTTCATGCCGTTTTGGTTCTATTAAAATCAATGATAGTGGAGTTTGGACAGTGATATTGATTTTTATCATATTACTAGGGCCATAGCCGTGTTTTCAGGACGCAGATTACTGCATATAATATTCAGTCACTTTCAAGTATGACACAACTGTCAAGTAACCCTCTTCCCAATCTTCCTTTTGATCTTTAATTTATGAATATAAATGTATTTATGAGTTTTGCATTCTATATAATGAATTATAATATTGCGCTTTTAAAATAAAATAATTTTGCGTAGAAACTAATTTTAACAGCAAGGAAATTTGAATTCTATTTATTGGCATTAAAAAAGAAGCTACAATAAAGGAAAATAACAATTTGTATGTTTCTTGATATTATTAAAGTATTCATCAAATGTGTCTAATTTTTCTATTATCTAATGTATTAAATATTTAATGAGTTTGATCTTTAAGTTCAGACATGAAAGAAAGAGAAGGAAATTGCCCCTTTTGAAAATTTTTGGTGCAGAATACATGAAATCAGTGCGCAGTATATTGTATACTAGTAAAAAGTTGTGCCGCATGCGCCTACTAACGGCAAGAATTGGCCACGTAGTGCATAAAACACCGATAGGTGACGCTAACTGTCAAATTACTTTATGATAATTTATGTTTTGACCTATAACAGGTCATCCATGACCTTAATAACAAATCTAAAGCATTTGTGCACGATTTGGCAACAAACCGGTTCAAATAAGGTATTGATCTTTGAAATTGGTTCATAACTGTAGGAGAAGTTGCAATATTAGTTATATTTTCGCAGTTTTATAAAGTAGATATGCATTAATGTAAAATACAATATTTCCTAGAAAAATTAGATCTGACATCAATCTCCAAGCATTTAGAAACGGCATATCACTGTCTTTTACTTTTACAAACAATATTATGTTTACTAAAAGAAATGCAATATTTTTATTGCTTCATGTAAAATAAAACAAATTACTTTTAAATTGATTAAAAACAATGGGGGATATAAGTAAGTCTCTTAAATCACATCAATCTTATAGTATCCATTAATTGTTATAAGTACAAAGTTCACAAAAAGCAATTAAAGATATTGGTAATAAGAAGAAAGTAGAGAATAGAAAAATATGTATGTTTGTAAAAATACAAATGAATAAGTATGTATTTTATTAAATTAAATAACTTCAAATCACCCCTTTACTACAACACTTTTTGAATATATTTAATACTTCATAGAAATGTCTTTTATTTTAAAATTATTTGATCAGACTTTGTATCAATAAGTTATTGTTACTGCATTTCAAGATAAGAAAAGCAATTTGCTCTATTATTAACTATGTTCAATGTGTGAGTTATAAGTAAGCTGCCAGAAAATAAAATAATATACAGTTGTTCTAGGAAATTTGGCAGGATGTTTACAGTTGCTTATGGTAATTTATGCTAATGACAAAATAGCTAATAAATTTTATCTGGCTAATTTGTATTCGAATGTATAAAGATATAAAAGCTTTTGAGCATCAACGTTTTATTCTTTCTCAGTTTATTCATAAATTTAATCATAATATTTTACAAATACATTTTTAATAGCATTGACATGATTAAATTGAGGTTGTTTTGTGCAAATAAGTTTTTTAAGTATGGATTAGTAATGTGACTTGTGTTGAAGTTATAATAAAAAATATTTAGTCCATAGATAATGGTAAAAATGAAAAAAATGGTATATCTTTTTTATTTTTAAATTAATTTATCATTTTAGATACAAGATAATATTTATATAATTTTTAAGCTTAGTTAAAAAAATATGAGATTTTAAGAAAAGTTTTGTGGATTTGATCGGTTGGATTTTTAGTTAACATTCGATTATAGCGTTAGTATGAAATAGTATAATTTTTAAAACTTAATATAATATTTCATGAAACAAGTATTAGAACGACTTGAAAAGTAATCCTGATAATTGATATCTCATAGCTACTATGGAAACAATTAATGTATTTATTGAAAGCAAACACTGATGGATTTTTCAATCTGATTGATAACATTTATATTACTTGATGTGGATTTATTGTGTAGCGTTGACATTTTTAAAATGGCTATAACAAATGGCAATAAAATAACGTAATTAACGAGAGTAAACTATATGATTGAATCGTCATTAATTGTGTTGATGCAATAAAAAGTGTTGGTACAATATTTATTTAGGTTATACCTTTGCAATTAATCACGTGTAAATGACAATTACTAAAAATATAATTTGAATATAATATACAACAAAAATTAAACATTAGTAGTATTCAAAACATAACTGGCGTTATACCTACGGAATGGCTGAGAAATTTTATTACGAATAATCCATAATAGAATTTACAATAAATTAGAACAAGAAGTTAGCGAAACCCAATTTGGATTTAAAAACGGTTTTGGTACAGGAGAGGCACTTTTTGGATTTAATATATTGATGCAACGCAGTATCGATGTTAATAAAGATGTCTACGTTTGCTTCATAGACTATGCGAAGGCGTTCGACAAAATCCGACACCAACTAATGAAGATCTTAAGAGAAAAAGGAATCGATAAAAACAACCTACAAATAACACAAAATCTATACTACAACCAAAAAGCAGCTGTGAAAGTAGAAAGCGAAATTATATCAATATAAAATACATCTGTAAAAGTAACTGTCATCATGAGTGAATTAAATTCAAAACCATGAAGCAGACAACAAAGAAGGTGAATTCGGATATAGTGTAAGAAACTAAGGTGTTGAGATATTCAATCTATTGAGAGAGGGAGGTTGGGGGGAGGGAGGTAGGGAGAGAGAGGGAGAAAGAGGAGAGAGAGCCTTCATTTGATTGCGTGGAGCTGTAGGCTGTGAAAAGTTATAAATAATTGTCAAATAGATTTTCGTTACGGAACACATACACAATATATATGAAAAAGTTATGACTGTACAATTAGGTAGAGACCAAAAAACTTGTGTCTTTAAAAGAAGTACCCAGCAAGGCGATGCTATCTCTCTAAAGTTTTTTATACTAGCAATGGAGGATATGTACATACGGCGAAATTGGTAACACGGAAAAATAAATAAAAATGGAAAAAAGTTAAACCATCTTAGGTATGCAAATAACACTATACTTACCATAACAAACCTTAGAAAAAATAAGTATTAAAATCAATACGTCTGAAACCAAGATAATGATTAACATACATAATTAACGAAAATTAACCTCAATAATGGCAATAGAAACAATAAATGAACATATTTACCTTGGGTCAAATAGTAGAAACACAAATATTTATGGAAAGTATAATGATAAGTGTAAAACTATCAAATAGTAAAATAAATATCTGGATCAGAAGATTAACAAAAGTGAGAATTTATGGTGAACGTACGCATCGAAAACACCATGTGAAGGTAATGCTTTTGACGTGGAAGACAAAAAACGTTTAGGACACTCGAAAAAATTCGAAAATAAATATCAGGAGTTATTGGATGAAGTTTAATGTAAGATTCCAAAACAACTTGCAGAACCAATAAATGTTACGAATAGTAGAAAGAGTGCGGAAAGGAAAGATACGGTTAAACATGAATTTAAAAGACCAAATTCATGATTGTTACAAAACACCAAATGTAGATGCCCAATTAAAATTCATAACAAGTTAATAGAAAAGTAGATAAATACAAATATTTAGGAATCTGGGTAAATAGTTCCATTGATTCAACAGAAGAAATTAGAAGTAGAATCGAAATAGCCAGAGGTGCATTCATGCCAATGAAAAACATCTTCTCTGATATAAACAATGCATTAAAAATAAGATTACTTAGATGTTATTATTTCAATACATATGGAACAGAAGCAAGCACGCTACACAAAGCACATCTAAAGAAAATACAATCGTTTGAGTTATGGTTATGACAATTTTAAAGTTCCCTGGACAGAGAGAGAGACAAACGAAAATATTATTCGTAGAATAGGCAAACAGCCAGAGTTAATATTCACTATCAAGAAAAGAAAACTGAAATACCTAGGTCACATAATGAGAGGTCAGAATTACCAATGGCTCCAACTAATAATCCAAAGAAAAATACAGGGTTAACGAAGCATATGTAGAAGAAGGACCTCATGGCTGTGTAACTTAAGAGACTGGTATAATTGCAATTCTAATCAACTGTTCAGAACAGCTGTGAATAAAATTCAAATAGCCCTAATGATCGCCAACCTTTCGTACGAAGATAGCACTCTAAGAAGAAGAAGTATTCAAAAGTTTCCGCTCTCTAGCAGTAAATATCTATAGTTTGAACAGATGTAATTTAGAATAACTGTGCACTATTCAATACATAGCAGCATTTGATTCCAAATAGGTGACTGAAATAATACTCATCAACATGCCTGACAAGCTTGGAATTTTATTAGTCAATGTCTTCAAATAAATATATAGTCGATTTTAAACCATAAAGGAGAACTACTCTAGATGGGCTCAATATAATGTCTATAATCTCACATCGGATTACTGGTCAGCCTCACGGATTCTGGAAGAGGCAAAATAGTGATACGGAAAAGCGAGAAATAAAAAAGAAAACAAAACAAATGACACATAGCAATCTACATTAAATCCACGGCAAAAGACGAAAAGATAAAGAAACTCGAAGAAGAATAAACAAGGCTGTAGTAGGATTATCAAAAGTGAAACAAAGAGGAGAACAATGTTTAGAATTTCAAATAGGAAATCAAATATATTATAAGGGTCCTGAAAACGAAACATATGGTATAGAATTTACAGTAAAGAAGAGCATAAAACAAAATATAAAAACATTTAAACCCACTCCAAATAGTTGTTTAAGTAATAGGAATAATTAAAAAGACAAAAATAAAACTTATTCAAGTCTATGCTCTTAAGATCCCGATGACAACGAAATTCAGATATTTTATGAATAAATTATATCAATATAAAATACATCTGTAAAAGTAACTGTCATCATGAGTGAATTAAATTCAAAACCATGAAGCAGACAACAAAGAATGTAAATTCCGATATAGTATAAGAAACTAAGGTGTTGAGATATTCAATCTATTGAGAGAGGGAGAAAGAGGAGAGAGAGCCTTCATTTGATTGCGTGGAGCTGTAGGCTGTGAAAAGTTATAAATAATTGTCAAATAGATTTTCGTTACGGAACACATACACAATATATATGAAAAAGTTATGACTGTACAATTAGGTAGAGACCAAAAAACTTGTGTCTTTAAAAGAAGTACCCAGCAAGGCGATGCTATCTCTCTAAAGTTTTTTATACTAGCGATGAAGGATATGTACATACGGCGAAACTGGTAACACGGAAAAATAAATAAAAATGGAAAAAAGTTAAACCATCTTAGGTATGCAAATAACACTATACTTACCATAACAAACCTTAGAAAAAATAAGTATTAAAATCAATACGTCTGAAACCAAGATAATGATTAACATACATAATTAACGAAAATTAACCTCAATAATGGCAATAGAAACAATAAATGAACATATTTACCTTGGGTCAAATAGTAGAAACACAAATATTTATGGAAAGTATAATGATAAGTGTAAAACTATCAAATAGTAAAATAAATATCTGGATCAGAAGCTATGTCCGAAATAGGCAAGAGAGAAATGTTTTTTTTGCATTGTATTATTAAAAGGGACGAAAATATTTTAATAATCCGAAATACAAAAATTTAATTTGCGACCAAGCTAACCATCAAGAGACAACGTTTTTTGTTTGACAGGACTAGAAAGGCATACTGGTACTTTAAGTTGCTAAAAGCGAGTCAAATGTTTATTAGCGATCTCTACCAACAGTTAATACATTTGAACCGAGTATTGAATGCCAAACGTCCATAACACGCCAAAAAGCACGACAAAGTTGTTTTTAAACAAAACAACGCTCGTCAGACATGTTGGAAGCGTTTGGCTGCGATGTCCTACCGCACCTGCCGTATTCACCAGATATTGTTCCGACTTACCGTTTGTTTAGATGGAAGACACACGCCTCTGCACACCAACTCAGCTCCTATGATGTCTAAAAACCTGTTCATTCATATAAACGTTATTTTCCGAAAGTTGGTGTGTACAATACATACTGCTACCGTAATGTACCACAGTGTTGCGTTTAATAATCGTGTCAATTGTAGTTGAGACAGTTTATAGTGATTGTTGAAGATTGACGGTAACACATGCACAGTTTACAAAAAAACAACTACTGATTTTCAGTTATTGAGTGGTTGATTATTAAGTGGCGAAGCGAAGCGGAGTCACTTACTTCATATTGTCCGTCTGTCTGTCTGTCCGTCCGTCTGTCCGAGCAAAAACTCGAGAACGGCTGGGAATTTCCAAATTCTGTTTTCACCAATCGACAGGTGACCAAAAAGGCTTGTTTGCTAGTGATTTTGAAACTTATTGATCAAAGGTCAGCTAGACTAGAGGGTTCTCAAATTTGGGAGACTGCTTCGCCACTTCGCTATGCGTTGCAAGCTTTGCAGGTTTATTTTATTAATAAGTGTATATTTGACTTTACCTTTTTTTTTTGTTTTTTGATGTCTTTCAGTTGTATAATAATTATATTTTCAACGAACTTAAAAAGTTCGTTACTGAATTCTATATGTTTGTCTGTCGGTCTGTCGGTCCGTCACAAAATTTGAAAATATTCTTATAGGAAATTTTACGCTGAATTCGAAAATGAAGTCAAAAAATTCTATGTCGAATAATTTTCGAGATATTTGATTTCCAATTTTCCCGAAATTCGAAAGGTTTTTTAAGTTCGTTCTGGGATTGCTTACAGAGCAATCTCTTCGCCGGCCCCATGTTATTAATTTGGTTTCTAACTTTTTTATAGTATCAAGGCATTTCAAAAGTCGACTTATCCAAAAGTCTTGTATCGTAAAAACAAAATTCACTATTATCAAAAGGAAATCCACTGTTATTATACAAAGAGAAAGTTTGTTTAGCAAATGTATTTTCAATTATTATTATTATTATTTGTCAGAAATATGCCATTTTTAATTTGTAACGGACTACGAAAACATGTCCATAGATATATAAAAAGAGTTAAGTTTGCAATTGTAAGCTCAATTATTTTTTTAATACACTTCTTTATTGTCGTCGTTGTTGCTGTGTGAATCTTATTTTGTTTTCTTTGCATATTTGCTCTTATATATGTTTACAACAGTTCTTCTTTATCTACTTGTTTTTAAAAGTATTTGTATCTCGCAATCGCCGAAAAATTTTTTTGGGTGAGCTATCTTTTCAGTGAAGTTTAAAATAGCACAATATCTATTTTCCACCGTATTTTTGGAATTTTTTAAATTTCAGATATAAAGATATTTGTTCTACAGCACAGCAAACATACTAATAATTAAAACCATCACGTTAACTCAATTATTACAATTTTGTAAAGATACTGAAGCATAACTGAAATACGACTATATATTTTGATCCAAACACATTCCCAATTTAGAAATTAAAATACTACTACCCATGTAACATGTAACAATAATGTGTTTCATAACGGATTCTATTATGCTAATTATATTTCTGTTAAATCTGGTTTTGTTTTGACGGTATAGACCTAATTTATGAAAACAAAGGCCTTTTAAATGATTTAGGCGGTATTTTTAATCTCTTTTTTAAAATTCTCACACAAACTGCAATACTATTCGACCAAACAATAAATTTATAGAATTTTTATTGGTGTATATTTTTTATCCAATGAGTGTGTGAATCAAACAGATGGGATTTAAAACTAGAAAACATTAATTAGTATTTGTTTAAAGTATCTTTCTACTTTTATCTAATATAAGTATTTCAACTAAACTTACTCTACATTATTTTTTTAGTTCTAATAAAAAAGTAACCATGCTTTTTTTATATGATTATTAAAAAAGCACCTTTGTGATGAGCTTACAAATAGTCAATCTTAACTGGACTCAACATATAAATAAACGGTAAACCTCCTTGAATACAACATTATAATAATATATCAAGAGTTGGATAAAATTTATTGCTCAAACTCAGTGGATAATTTTACTATATAAATTCTGAAAAGATTTAATCTATTCTTATCAACACATATAATGTTGTGCTTTGTTGGTTAATAATCTTTATGTCTATTAAGAAATCAGTATACATATTGCCAATACATACCAAAGGAAAGAATATTTAGAAGTAGGTGCTAAGTACAAGGGTAAGGAGAAAAGTTCTCGGCCTGACACTGAAAGACTGCGACTTTCAGTTAAAAAATGATTTTATTTTTCTATATAATCTCCTTTGACTTCATCACACTTGATCCAACGCCTCTCCAACATTAGTATTCCTTCTCGGAAGTGATAATGTGGAAGATTGTGAAAATATTCATCAACTTCTTCATTGGATGCGAAGCGCTTCCCATAAACAAATTTTTTAAGTTTGGGAAGAGATGGAAGTTTGAGGGTGCCAAATCAGGAGAATAGGGGGGATGGCCGAGCAAATCATACCCCAAATCCCGCCGTTTTCCCATAGCCCACGCAGGTGCGTTGTCCTGGTGAAAGATGATTTTTTCTTCTCCAAGTCAGGCGTCTTCTCGCGAATTTTGGCATCCAGCTGGTCAAGAACGTTGGAGTAATATTCGCCTGTAATTGTTCTGCATTTTGCAAGATAATCAATTAACAGGATCCCTTTCGCATCCCAAAACACGCTGGCCACTTCGCTTTTTTTGGCGCTGAACCACCGGCTTCCACCCACTGCTTGGACTGCTGTTTCGTTTCTGGCGTGTAGTGGCGGGCCCATGTCTCGTCCATGGTGACAAATCGCCGCACAAAATCGGTCGGATCCCTGTTGAATCGGTCTAAAGATTGCTGCGAAAATCGTTTGCGCATTTGCTTTTGATCAGTAAATGCGGCAGCCATCTTGCGCAGAGCTTTCGCATCCCTAATTCTTCGTGCAAGATGTTTCGCTCCGTTTCTTCCGATATCCCCACAGCCTCAGCTATCTCACACACCTTCACTCGCCTATCGTCCAACACGATATCATGCACTTTTTCGATGGTTTCCGATGTGGTTGCGGTTTTTGGCCGTCCTTCACGTGGGTCATCTTCGAGGGATGTGCGACCACGTTTAAATTCAGCTGCCCACTTTTTAACAATTGACATGAAAGGAGCGGAGTCCCCATAAACTTTTGTCAACTTCGGATGAATTTCCTTAGGGGTTAATCCATCCAAAACGAAGAATTTTATAACCGCACGATATTCAAGTTTATCCATTTTAACAAAAAACATGCAACATGTCTACTGAAAAAATTCGTGTAAACAAACTACTTGAGCGAACAAGTTGAAACTAGTCATACGAACTAATGACACACGCACCCAAGCAGGAAGCATAATCGTTTGCCGATTGCAGCACCATCTCTGTGCCAGGCCGAGAACTTTTCACCTTACCCTCGTAGGTTTGCCTTTTTGAAAAAATGAGAATCTCAAAAATGTTATGCAAAGCGCGATCACTCATCATCAAATTAAGTTTTTGGGCAAAGATGATCAGTAATAAAGAAAAGACAGTTAGCCCCTCAAAAGCGTCTTATCAATTTTACGAAAGAATCTTTTTTGAGAAATAAAACGAGATACAAGTTATAAAGTGCTTATAAACATTATTATCGGCTAACCAAATAATGTAAAATTACCATTGTATCCAGTACCGTATAGTAATGACTTCTTTTAATTTGTTGGGATAAGTTTTTAGGCGTTTATTCGTTAGTCTGTGGTCGGTATAAAATCAGATATTCTCGATTGAATTGGCGTTAAAACCGTGATATTGACTAATTCATTGATTTTATTTTCTTCTTTCTAAGCTTCATTTTTAGCTAAACTAACGTCTTTGTAGAGGTGTAATGTTTTAAGTCAGTTTTTATTAAAATAACGCCAAACATATAGCATTTAGTGGGGAGTTTAATAGAATCCTGAAGTAGTTTCTTTTCATGTATGCACCAGGAATGCTTCAGACCAAGACCAAAACCAAAAAGACGCCTCATCAATGTATGTCATTTCTCCAGCTCCTCTTTAAATTTTGACCTACTCACCAATGCCGTTTTTTCCAAGTTCATTATTGTAAGCAACGGTTTCACGGTCATACGTTGCCATTTCATGTTGTAGTCTTCCAAATTTAATTTTATTGTCATGAGCCCGACTTTCAACACCCTCTCTAGCAAATTTAAGGCGAGATTAATGAAGTCTTGTTTGTATTCTTTTCAGTTGATCGTCTTTTACTAAAGCTGCTCGTTTTCCCCCTTAGTCGGGCAATTCATCCACAGATTTTGTTTCCTGGTAACGTTCTGCCGTTACAATACTTATTTGCGGGCTTTTGGGATGATGACATAGGAATACAATTTCAAATCCCTTTACATTAGTGGCACTTATTCTAAAACACCACTACTTGCTTCGCCTACACTAGAGCTACTGAGTTGGAACTTGTAAGCGTATTAGGTTGTATTTCAAATATATTATTTATTTATGACATCCAATCTGCCTGAAATATCAACTGAGCGTTTTTGTGGAGCTAATTTGATTTGAAATATAAGCCTTTTAGACTGTGATAAATCCAAACACTACATATGAGATCTAACAAGAAAAAAGATACTGGATTTACAAAATTTTGGGTTAAAAATTAACGCGCAGATGAAAAATATAATATTTAACTTGTTTAGTTCAGTTAGGGAGTAAATACTTGAGACCTACTGCATAAATTTAAATCCTTTTGCTTCTTTGAAATGGAAATAATATTTCTCAATGACAAGAATTTACATTATTAAATTTTTACAATCAATAGTCGCATAACCTTTATTTTACGATAGGCTTAATGGTATATTATAGAGTAAATTTTTTTTTCGTGTTAGGTATTATTTCATTCAAAAATAGTCATTTGTTTTTGCTGAAAACTTGGAAATAACAAAGTTAATGTAGCCCGCATCTTAAGTAATTAATAAGATAAACAACTTTAATGTTAAGAGTTATCATCCTATTTTGCTTAAGATAGAGAACAGACGTTTAAAGTCTCTCATATGACCAGTTTAGCTAATGAGCAATATTTATATCATAAGAGTGCATGATTTAATGCTAGCGCGTATTATATGTGCTTAACCGGCTAGATTTTTCTCCAAATTTAGGCTTTTCAATTAAAGAAGTAACAAATAGATTTCATAAATTCCAGTTTAGCTTATTATTTTTAAAAATAGGAAAGCAAAGTACCAATATACTAATTGGAATAGAATTGTGTAATTAAAATCGTAATTTTTTTATTTAGTGCAATACTATTCAATGTTATTTGTCAATTAATTTTAAACATCCAATGGATATCTCAAATGTTTCTCTTCAGATGAAAGAGATTATTTAAAAACCAATTCAATTTTCAATTTGGAAATAAACCCTCTAGCGCAAATGAAAGCTATCAATAATAATAAAATTTTAAATTGTTATTTGAAAATACAATTAATTTTAATTGATTTAATTATCCTAAATCATTCTTACAGTGGTGTTTTGAGGAATTTTCAAATGGTTTCTTTCACAATAAAAACTGCGATTATAAGAATTCATCAAATAGATTCAGTTTTCAACTATCCTTGTTACTAAGATTTGAACACATTTCTCATAAAATAATATATACTATGATGTTTTAAGTGGACCCAATAAAACAAAAACTATAAATTGTGGTAAATTCAAAACATGGGGCCGACATTGCTCTGTAAGCAATCTCAGAACGAACTTAAAAATTCGAAATCGAATATCTCGAAAATTATTCGGCATAGAATTTTTTCGATTTCATTTTCGAATTCAGCATAAAATTTTCTATAAGAATCACATTTAAAATCGTAATGTTGAAAATTTTCCCGAAATTCGAAGTCGAATATCTCGAAAACTATTCGAGATGGAAATATTTAATTTCGAGTTCGAAATCAGCGTAAAATTTCCTATAAGAATCCATTTTCAAATTTTAAAAAATCTCAAATTTTGTGACGGACCGACAGACCGACCGACAGACAGACATATAGAATTCAGTAACGAACTTTTTAAGTTCGTTGAAAATTCAACTACTTTAGACAAAGGTCTATTTACTTTTTATTGTTTTGTTTATTTCTCCAATAAAGTGTGCCGAATCTGGAAGCAAAAATGATAAACGATACATAGAAATGCTAATCCAAAAAGTAGACCAAACACTTATGCAGAAATTGTGATATTAGGAATTACTAAATAACGATAAAATCCAGCCAGCAACGCTTGGCTACTACAGAGAATAAAAATGTTATGGACTTTCTGTAGCATTGAAAAAACCAATTAGATGTAAATTAGTCATCAAGGACATCATTATCGAACAAGTAATGTTTTTTAAGTACTTGGGCATTAACATTTTAAGTGAGAGATTAGTCGACTAAGTCAAACAAGTACGGACGTGGAACTCCTTTTCCACCAATGTCCGGGGCTTCTATACATAAACAAAAATTTGCGGCTACTTCCAGTCAAACCGGTCTCGAGATTTTCCGATCAGACTGATTTTTGGCGTCTGGACTTGACTTATGGTCCTTAGTTGAATACTGAAAACGTTATTTCTCTATCTATCACAGATCAAAAGTTATAAGGCGTGACAGATGTCAGAAATAGAAGCTGCTCTCCAGCTTAGAAGCTGTATTGATCAAAAGTTATAAGGAATGACATATTGGAAACTGGGTCCGATAAAAACCCTTACTCCATGGTTGTAGGACATCCCACCTATGCCAGCTTGCGGATGTGAACCCGGTAGGCCGTAGGCTTTCGAATAATACCCCCCTTATGTCTTTAGGTTCAGTAGTTCTCGAGTTGAAAGTCGCAACGAACAGACGGACAGATAGACGTTCGCACCAATTTCATTAGGCTTCCTTTTCAGGTATAGAAGCCTAATACGCAAACTAACAAAGCAGAAATATTGTTTAGATGTTTCAAAGACATCATATGGAAAAATAAGGATATGAACAAAAAATTCAAAATCAAATTTTATAAAACCTGCATTCGTCCAATTATGATATATACAGCAGAAACTAGAGTAGATATACAGCAGAAACTAGAGTAGATACATCAATCACGAAAAGGATGCTCTGCACGTCAAAAATGAAAATATTAAGACAAGTAAAATCATTTAGTAGTTCGCCCAAAAGCTGAAAAAATAGCTGGACCTCAATGTCGCAATATTAAGAAATTATACTTGAAACAAGAAGAATATCAAAAATAATTGCTATGAACTCATTTTTGGTAAAATACATATCAAAGAACTAATCAATCAACATGAAACCACGAATGAATTAACCAAATTAATAAATTTTGTTACTATAAAATTGTTAACACAAAGGCAATCATTAGAACCACCAGAGGTGTATCTGAGTCAACTATTTTGATAACATTAGTCTGCAATGTTTTCACTTGGAGAGAGCATGTTTTCATTACAAGTTTTTGAGAGATTAAGTACATAACCATTAATTATAAGATTCAGCTTGTGGAGAACAAAAAGCATTCTGTTAAAAATTCAACAAATAGTTAATATTCTTGTCATTGTGTATCACCCAAACTATTAAAATGTAAATACTTTCATTTGAGTCAAAGCTCTCCATCAGTATTGCATTCATACCAACCAACTTGTTTCAAGAGACAAGAATGGCTTACCAACAGGACCATTTCATACTCCCAGTTTTCAATTTTTTAAACCAGGCCACACGTTTTCAATAAGGCCACCTAAAGTATTTACGTTAGCATCAAAACCTAAAGGTATTTCAATCTTCACACAGATATTTTAAATAAATTGTGCAATCAAAGCCTAACTTGGTTAGTGGAGTGAATGTCCAAATGGTAGCTATGCCATCACAAAGATCAATGGAGGGGTTGAGGGTCAAGATGCTGATACAATTCTCCATGAACACCCCCTCAATAATTTCCTATTTGAAAATTATTACCCTGAAACACCTAATGTTTGGAAACTAGTAGTACTACATACCAATGTCTTCGTGGAAAAATTAAAAATTACGAAACCACAATTATGGAAGTAAATAAACTTAATTGGAATAATTAGCGAAAATAAAATGAGCAAACACTTTTCGGTTTTTATAATTATTTTTGTATGTCAGTAACTACATCCTTATTTTCAAATTTCTGGAAAGTCTAAACGCAAAATATGTTCAATTAAGGTTTGAATTTTGACGACCATTTGTAATTTTCTGACTTCGTAATTTTCCTGAATACTTAATTATTTGCTAATTTTGACATTTCTTACATTTGCATGAGTATAATATAGACATACGTATAATAAATACTCAAAATTGGAGAAAAAGTATATATATATATATATTGCATAGATAAAGTATATTGTAGGCAATACTGTTCACTTTAGCAATTTCCTGAAATTGTTCCGGTTGCTTGATTTTTTATTAATTTGTTGTAGGTATACAGGGTTACTAAAAAAGAATTATCGCGTTTTAAAAATGATCTATTTCACACATAATATTAAAAGATATATATGAAAAAAAAGCAAAAAGGTATAAGTTTAAAATGTGGACTTAAAAGGAGAATAAAAAGGAGTTTATTGATTATTACGGGCTGCACTATACATTTAAAAGACAGCACGAAAGAGAACCGCCAAGTCGCCAGGGCATTTTGCGATGGTATTGTCAATTCAAAGGTAAAGAATACATGTAAAAACACCAGACGACCAGGCGTTTTTGACGACACAATGGAGGCATTTTTGTATGGTGATGTACGAAGCGGAGAACGACGAATTTGCTAACCGTTTGGTGTTCAGTGACGAGACGACATTTCATGTAACTGGAAAGGTGAACCATCACAATCTTCGGATATGGGACACGGAAAAACCTTATGTAGTAGTGGAACATGAAAAAAATCGTTAAAACTTAATGCCTTTTATGCAGTCTTCAAAATAAAAGTACAAACTCTTTTTCTTCAGTGGAAAAACTGCCACGGGTACCTGGATATGTTGCAATTCTAGTTATTTCCGCAACTGACAGAGGATTTCAACTTCATATTCAAATAAAATAGAGCTCAATTTCATTGGTATGATGAAGTGCGTGACTATCTAAACGAGGAACTTCTTACCACTGAATAAGGCTGTATGCTAGAGAGGATTTGGTATTGTTTGCTAACAACATTGGATGACTTTCAAGACCGCATTACCCCTGCTATGAGGAGCGTTTCTGGCCTCACTTTCAAAAAAGAACGGCCCAATTATTCCATCAGCATAAAATTCACACCAAACTGCTACTTTTTGATATTCATAAGTCGTTCTTGAATAGTCCGAAGATTTTCTGTCTCAAATGTGAAAATTTTGCTTATTGACGTATCCACTCAGTAAGGTGAAGACGTGCCTCGTTGCGAAAGATGACTTTCTTAGCAAAATTACCATCAACTTCTTGATTCTTTGGCACCCAATCTACAAATACCCGGTTAGAGTTAGATGAATCGTCACTCACTCCTCTGTCGCACAATTTAATTTTGTGTTTCTTTTGGAACACCTTTTATTATTTATTATAGATGTCAACTCAGCAAATATCGTGAGTCACTATCATTTTTATAATTTGTGCCTTTGTTGCAGTTTTATTTCACAAAAAAATAAGAATGAGTATAAATTATATGTATAAAAAAAAAACTGAAATTATTTTCTAAAGTACGACAGGGTTATGATTATTAATTTTTTGTTGACGCATAACCACTAGAATGCACATTAAGCCATCTTAAGTCTGTTTCAACTAGTAAAACCTTGAATGCAGTAGGTCAAACGATCACACAGTTAATATGTTGGTTATTTTCATATTGGTATCAACTTTCCTTAGATGACGTTTTCTATAAAATAAAACACATCATCTATACTTAATAGTTATTAAAAAATACTTATAAAATCTTTTTTTTTTGTAAAAATTTGTATAAATGCAAAATAGCCATTTAGTTTGTTTGTTAATTGCATAAAAAATCAGTTTCCCCCATTTTTTGTAACAGACGCGAATAAACAAGTGTGATATTTTTAGGAATTACGTCAACTGCAATAGGCGATGTACTTGCACGCTCGTCTTCAGTTTTACATATGCGCTATTTAAAAACTACGCATATAAGTGACTTATTGCTATCCGAGTGAATGCTCATGGAATAAATTGTTTCATACAAATCAGCAGTCATATTTGAGCAAGAAAATTATGCAAACTCTACAGGGTGGCCCAAAAATGTACTCACACTTTTTTTAGATGCAACTGATCTTAATAATGACAGAAGTGCGATTATGTTTCGAATATAATAGTTTATGTCTATTTTATTTATCATTCAAAATATTTATAGAAAGGGGAATGGATGGCCCACTTTTTCTTAATTTAAGGATTTGCGTCGATTGGAAAATGAGAATACAAACAATTGTCATTCCGTATTTTTCCTCTGATATTACGATTCTAATGTATCATTAAGATCACAACATTCAGTCGAAGCAGTAATTATTTATTTATAAGGTGTTACTGGAAGTATAAAAATATTAAAGAAGCGTAACTTCCAATATTAACTCATTGTTACCCAAGGTTTTAACCCATAGTGCCCCGCTCACTGGGTGAAAGCAACCGGTTTGGAAATAGTATTTAACTATATACTAGAACTTTTAAACGCGATTTTAGTTCAGATCCCGTGAAAATTAGTAACTTTTTAAAATCGACATTAAATGACTATTCATAAACCTAAGTTTTGCCGTTTATAAATTACCAAATTCAACTATAGTGATCGAAAATTGTTACATATAATAACTATTTACATTTTTAGTAAAGAATATATATACAACTAAATATATCTGTAGAAACATAATATATATTTAACTGTATTATTGTTCTAAATTAGAAAGGAGTAATTATTTAGTCTAACTAGTCATACACTTAGTAAAAGCTTTTGCACACGGTGCAGGTAAAAAGTGGTTAACGATTGACGAGACAAATTATAAAATAAGTTTAAGAGAATGGAAGAGTTAACGCAGAATCTATAGTGACGGTCACATTTACAGTGAGCATTTGATTTTTATCAGAGTATTCGCATTGTTTTATTTATCACACAAATTCAGTTGACACACTGTTTTTAATATAGATACAGTTCAATGTAAATTTTCTGCTATGTTTGACTTTAGCAGTAAGCGTTTGTCGACTCAAAATAGGCCAGATGCGTGTGCAAGATGTTATAACTTCGAAATGGCTGAGTTAGCAAGATTGAATACTAAATACAATCGACGACGATTATTGAAAGTCTCCGTTCAAATCACAGACCAAAATAATTTGGGTCTTCAAGTACCCAATACTGATCGCGTAAGACATTCCATAAAAGCATGCGGCCTCAAAGAAGTGCGAAGAGATTTCTGTTAATCTGAAGAGGAAAATTCATTTGAAGAATGAATTGATCCAGACAGTTATCCAAAAAATCCAAGAATGCTATTTAGTAAAATTGGTACTTATTTTGAGAGCGAGTAAGGTTATCCTATACTGGACAGTTTCAGGAAACATGGGGTACAAGTTCTATGTGATTAATTTTCGGATAAATGTGCTGGTGTAAAAAGAAAACATTTTCTATTTTAGTTTGTTTCCGGTGCCTAAGTCCAACCAATCCACTTTTCTTATTTTAATCCTATATTTTGTAATCCAATATGATTGTTGTAAAACAGAAGAAAAAAAGATCGTTCAAAATACTGTTGCGCCTTTTGAATTACATTCTTATACACTGAATGTTGCACTCCATATCACGCTTTCCTTAGCTTGAAATTTTAAATACGCAAGTATTTACAAATAGTGTACGTCAAATGAGACTTTCTGTTCCATTTTACATCTCTTCAAACGATCGTTCACTGGAAAGAAGCGAAGCTAAATGAGTGTAACTACTATCATCTGGTCTTTAGCTCAATTAAGGCCACAATTGTTTTGATCTTTTTTTTTTCAATGGCAAATGTGATTTCAAACACTTTTGTTAAAAATAATTAAGTGTAAATGTTATTATGGCGATATCAATGACATTAGAGAACAAGCATTACAACAAAATGTATTTTTATAAATCTCTTACTGCATTACTGCTAGGTAATTTATGTATCTGAGGCGTTACTTTTTATATCCGAGCATTCTCTTTGTTTTACTTAGCACTTTGAGCACCTAAGCAAATTCAATTAACACTGGTTTTTTTTTGACTAGCAAGACGTTCTTCAATTATAGGTTTACAGCAAAATCTATGTAAAACAGAGTGTTTGTGAACCTTGATAGGTTTTATCATATTTTTCAGATGAAATTGCAACGTTGACTCCATGCAAGCGCCAATGTAGATCATTTTTAAGAAGCACGACTCTGGTGATGACAATGAGAATTTTCAGTGTCAATTTTCTTATTGAAATGCGACTCCAATTATTTGAATGAAGAAGACCATATTAAAAATCTGGAGGTATATGAGCAATGAAGTTTTCAATAGAAATGGCGACAAATAAATAATAGCAGTATTTATTATTAAACAATTTTGTCATTAAATAATTAGTAAGGCACAATTGTATAAAAAGTAAGTTTTTAAATAAGCGTATGTTACTGAAATTGAAACAACAATGAATATTTTTGAGCGTAGTTTCCTAATTGATTTAAATTTTTGTGCTCTTGCCTCCCTTTGATGAAAGGGTGACTCGTCCAGTGACAAGAAAAGAACAAAGGGACTGTCCACAAAAACAATATTTTTTAAATCACACGATAATGCATAATGAAGATAAATATATTGGAGTTTGTGTACTCTATTTAATACTGAATAATATAAATACTCTACATCTTATTAATGTAATATACAGTACACAATGATAAAATTGAATCTGCAACACTTTTTAAAATATTTCAAAGGTTGTTAACATATATTATGCGTTGCAAAAACGTATCAATAGATTTTTTGCTTTAAATATGTTAAATGTAGTAGTTGACAATGTGTAGTAAATTAAAACCATTCAAAAAGATTATGTACTTGTAATGCATGTGTCCCAAAGGAACAAATAAATAACAAACATTTAGCATAGAACATAACTATTTGTTAATATTTAATTTCAATGAGTAACTTTGTTTATAGATTCATAGAGCGCAACAATTGTACTTGTAATCATAAAATGTCCTTTTAGATGATTATAATCATTCCCGTGAGGGGTTGCTAGTCCCCCATCGGGCGCTTCCTCAGGTGGCGGATAGAGGAATGCCTCCCAGATATGGGTGGTACCGGGGAAATAAAATACCCGGGGCGGACCAAAACTAGCAAAGGACACGACGGTTCTCCAGTACGAGCGGTACTCCGACAGCGACTGTACCCCATGTTAGGGGCGGCTGAATTACTATCTCCCAACCCGTCTGGCCAGCGTGGGAAGATTACGCCAATCACCCCCTTTATTTAGCAACAATGTCAAATTACAAAACAAAAAGATTTATACCCCAGGTGAGTAGGGCTACTAGTCCAGAATCTCACACTGATGATTACACATCAGTCTGTCTCAAGGATTCTGGGGGAGACACAAATTTGACAACTGCAAAAACAATAAGCACACACAGAAATAAGACTAAACTAATGATTGCTACATACAACATACGTTCACTAAACAAAGATGAAAAATTATACGAACTCGAAGAAGAACATAAAAACATTAGATGGGATATAATAGGCTTAGCTGAAATTAAAAGAAAAGGCGAGCACTGCCTAACACTAACATCAGGACACATACTATATTACAGAGGTGCAGAAACTGAGGAAATCAACAACATAGGAGGAGTAGGTTTTATAATAAATAAGAAATTAAAAAATCACATAAAGAGCTACAATCCATATCGAAAAGAGTAGCCTATATCATCCTAAATATATCTACATTCTGCAACATGAAAATTATCGAAGTATACGCTCCAACTACAAAATATGATGACGAAGAGGTAGAATCGTTCTATGAAGAAATTTCAGTAGCAATAAAGAATAACCACTGCCAATATACACTCATATTAGCAGACTTTAATAGTAAGATAGGGGAAAAAATAGAACCAAGCGAAGATAAGATCGGAATCCATGGGTTAGGGAAACGAAATGAACGCGGACAAATGCTCATGAATTTTGCAGAACAACAAAATGTATATGTAATGAATACTTTCTTTAAAAAGAAACCCAGTAGAAAGTGGACATGGGTCAGCTCTAACGGAGAATATAAAACGAAATAGATTACATTTTATCATCAAATAAAGATATTGTTAAAGATGTAACACCACTAAACAATATTGGCACAGGAAGCGACCATAGGATACTGAGAACAAGAATAAAAATAAAACGAGATTGGAAAGAAAGAAAGAATTAGCACTCCAAAAACAATGATAGACACAAGGATTTTAAAAGAAAAACAAGCACAGTATGAATACGAATTAAACAAGAATTTAGAATCCTCTGAAATACAGGAAATGACAATTAACGACATGAATACTACCACAAACAAATGTATGTTAGACGCAGGCCTTAAAGTAGCCGCAGCTCGTAAGAAAAAAGAAAAAAGTTGGAGTGACAGAACAGAAGAATTATTCCGTATAAGACGAGAACTGTTGAAAAACGGAAAACGGAACACGATAGAATTTACAGAAACCAATAAGACACTGAAGAAATCAATAAGAGAAGATACAAGGAAACAGTTAGAAGCACAAATTGAAAAAATAATCCAAGAAAATAAAAATATGAAAAGCATAAGAAGATCATTAGGTAGAGCAAATATCACATCATTTAAAGACAATGAGGGAAAAGAAGTAAGAGATAAAAACGAAATTTTAAGGACCATAGAACTATACTATGAAAAGCTATACAAACAAAAAAACGAAACGCCGAAAGATGTGGAACAGGAATTAAAAAAGAAAATAATAAATGTAAATTCAGAAGATATCCCAGAAATTACTAATGAGGAGATTAAATTCAACATAAAGTCCATCAAAAATCACAAGTGCCCAGGACAAGATGGCGTAATAGGCGAGTTAATAAAAGAAGGAGGAGATACGATAATTCAAGCATTACAAATATTCTTTAATAAATGTCTGGGGAAGGAAGGATTCCTGATGATTGGAGCAACGCACTAATTATCCTCATATACAAAAGGAGACAAAACAATACTTGATAATTATAGGCCAATATCTCTATTGCCCCAAATATACAAACTCTTCACAAAATCATAGTAAACAGATTAGATGCAAAACTAGAATTCTACCAGACGATCGAACAGGCTGGATTTAGGAAAAATTTCAGCACAAACGACCACATCCTCACAATAAGAACATTAATAGAAAAAGCCATCGAATACAATTTACCTTTATATACGGCGCTGGTCGATTTTGAAAAAGCTTTCGACTCGATTGAATTGTGGGCGATAGAAAAAGCCCTGCAAAACAGTAGAATAGACTATAGATACACTAAAATGATCCACTCCATCTATGAAAAATCAACAATGACAGTGAGGTTACACGAAAACACTAATAAAATCCCGGTCGGTAGAGGAGTAAGGCAAGGAGACTCGATGAGTCCTAAGTTGTTTATAACAGCACTAGAAGATGTGATAAAGTCACTTAACTGGGAAAACAAAGGAGTGAATATAAACGGCAAAATGCTCAATCATCTGGCCTATGCAAATGACCTAATCATCATATCAAACTCAGCAGTGGACTTACAAAACATGCTCGAAGAACTCAAGAACAAATCAGCAAAAGTTGGGCTAAAAATAAACAAACAAAAAACAAAAATAATGACTAACCAACAAGACAACATAAACATAAAAATTGACA
The DNA here is from genome assembly GCA_036346155.1 of Sinelater perroti. Taxonomy (NCBI): domain Eukaryota; kingdom Metazoa; phylum Arthropoda; class Insecta; order Coleoptera; family Elateridae; genus Sinelater; species Sinelater perroti. The sequence goes on from JARFIY010000001.1 coordinate 22,875,779, forward strand.
ACCAAACTGTAGAGACAGTACAAGAATATGTTTATTTAGGTCAATTGATAACATGCAAAAAATTTAACCAAAATCTGGAAATTGATAGACGCATACGCCAAGCATGGTCGGCATTTGGAAAACAAAATTAAAATATTAAAAACCAAACAATCCCCTTAAAACTGAGAAAAGTTGTGTATGACCAATGCGTACTCCCAGTACTTACTTACGCGGCACAAACATGGACATTAAACAAAACATTAATGGGAAAACTTGCCAAAGCCCAGCGAGCAATGGAAAGGCAAATGCTAAATATAAAGTTGAAAGATAGAATAAGAAATGAGAGTATAAGGGAAAAAACAAAAGTAATAGACGTCAAGAGACATGTAGCATCATTGAAATGGAGATGGGCAGGCCACACCATGAGGCAAAAAGATGAACGATGGAACAAGGAAATACAGGAATGGAGACCATGGACGGGCAGGAGTGTGGGCTGCCCACAAACCAGATGGAAAGATGACATAAAATTAATAGCAGGATTAACATGGATAAGGACAGCTCAAGACAGAGACAAATGGAGATTTAAAGGGGAGGCTTATGTCCAACATTGGATAGATACAGGCTGATAAAGAAGAAGAGAATCATTCCGACACCAATTCGTTGTTCACCATAAGCGTTTCTAGTGACTGCAAAATGGATACAATGAATAGTGCGATTTAATTCTTTCTTTTATTGACAGAGAAAACAGAGAAGGACCTTAACGAAAATTTTTTGCCTAAATTGGGTAACTCATGATTCTTATGAAACATACAACTTTGAATTTTTATAAACAAAAATTTGCGGCCACTTCCGGTTAACAGATCTCGAGATTTTCCGATTAGGTTGATTTTTGGGGTCTGGACCTGACTTATGCTCCTTAGTTGAATACTGAAAACGTTATTTCTCTATCACAGATCAAAAGTTATAAGGCGTGACAGATGTCAGAAATAGAAGCTGCTCTCCAGCTTAGAAGCTGCATTGATCAAAAGTTATAAGGAATGACATATTAGAAGCTGGGTCCGCTAAAAACCCTTATTGCATTGTTGTAGGACATCCCACCTGTCAGCTCGCGGATGTGAACCCCGTAGACCATGGGCCTTCAAATGATACCCGCCTTATGCCTTTAAGTTCAGTACTTCTCGAGTTGAAAGTCGCGACAGACATACAGACATCCGCACCGATTTCATTAGGCTTCCTTTTCAGGTATAAAAACCTAAAAGGTTCCTTGTAATGCAGAATTTTATAATATAATTGTCTTATCTCCCTAACTTCTTTCTTTCTTTCTAAACTTATAATTCTATCTCCTCCTAGACGCTTCAACCGATTTCCTTGAAACTTGCACACCACATTCACAACTATATTTGTTAATTCGGCGTAAAAAATCAGCCTTCTAAATTTAACCGTTTTTGAATTATTTCAATATTTTGATTATTGTATTGTATAGATGACACACCTGTGTAACATAAAAACATTTTCTTTAAAAAACAGCGCCATCTGTTGGACGTAAAAGCAAATTTTAGAATAAAAACAAACATTCTGTTACTGTTGCCAACATTAATCTAGAGAAAAATTAAAAATTACTGCAAATGAACGTAAAACGTAAAAATTACGGGAGTGCATTATGAACGAGCGCATAAGCTTTGCATTAATTCAATTTTACGTATTACGTATTTCCTATGGGCAGAGGCTTATGCTTATGTCCACCATGAATGGGCGTTAAATTGTTCCATGTTTCTGAAAAAAGCCGGTCTAATTAAAAATTTATACGTTCGCACCTTGCAAAAATTTGAGGGAAGGCGGGTGAAAAATTGTCAGTCTAGTTCGCCAAAAATCTCTTTTGGAGGGCAACTCCTAGTATAGAATAATTTTGTACGGAACATTAACATAACATTTTACAGTTTGTGGTGATTAGCTTATATACATAGTTGCAAAAATAATTATTTCTTAATAACAAATCCACTGTTGAACATTTTAAAATATTAAATCCAATCATGATGCATGGTTTAGGAGAAATAAGCCTATCAAAATGCGTTTTTCACAAAAGAATTAATAAAAGAGTCTCAAAATAAATTAAAGTACTGTGCCTTTTCACACAGAATGTTTATTTTGTGATTCAGCATATTACAGTAGCTATAAAGTCTATCAGTTTTCGAGTGTCATAGTAAAAGAAAAGTAATTAAGTGGGTTGTATGCGGTTTGCAGCACACTGTAACAAAACTATCTTTAGTAGGCCTGATCTAGACCCACAGGTAACACATATTCCAGCTTTTGTCATGTTCTGTAGAGTACATATGTTGGAATAACTAAGATTACATTTCTGATATGGGTCTTTAGATCGTCAATTTCATTGAACGGAGTTTAAAACTCAGCACTGTTTATGTAAGTCTATATAAGAATTTTAGTGGTTTGTCACATGATCGTGAGGTAGAGTAGTATCTTGTTGCAGACCGATGTTTGACCATAAGTGTTCAATTTGTGGTATTGCATACAAGTGACGCATATTCAGGTAGTCATTTACACAGATCATTTGTTTTTGAAAAAATAAAAATCTAATAATTTAGTAATGTATAACACCACATCACACTATACCACAAATGCATTTTACGGCTATTGAATTCATACATGTTATCTAATGATGTATGAATTTTCAATACCATTATATGTACACGTTACACCTGTGGTCTTTATTTGATACATGAAAAATCATCACTATAATTAATGGGGCGGAGCATTCTTCTATAAATTATTGACATATTGTATTGTTATCAGATTTCAACTCCTGCACTAAACAAATTTATGCACATCAACTTCTTATGCAACCATGATACTGCTAATGTTCAAAGCCCTGTGTCAAATTTTGTGGGGATTTGTGTGAATGTCTTACAGATTTTTTGACACATTCATGACTAAGAACGGAATTACTACTTTTGCGATAATGGGCGCCACCAGTTCATTATTATATAGGCATTCGAAAGTTTAATAAACTGTATGCAGTTTTTTAAGTCTTTTGGACAGATTTTGTTTGACAGAATCACGCCACATAACGTGATGATCTTACACATTATTAATTTTACAAATTGAGAAATAGCTGCCTATGTTATCTATTGCTATAATGTGTTGCAAACTGTATGCAGCCTGACCAGTCAATTGTTCCACTACAATCCCTCATAATTAGTACCGAATTCTTTATAGCTGACTATTTTAATGATTAACAATTTCAATATAAGCATAAATAGATAAAAGAACATAAGCAATCTATAGATGGTATAGTACAATAGCAAAATAGTTAAGACATTTTAAATTTTACAGTTAAATAATTTATATATTACAAACAATGATTTTGAAACAGAGTTAAAGATGAGTATAAAATTTTTTTAATAATGGACCAAAGTGCAAAATTACTATGATCAAGCAAATCTTAAATTCATTTAAATTATATCATTATATAGTAGATGGTTAGATGAAACTGTTTAAGAAGTATAAACACCAAATTATAAATAAAATGATACACATACCAATAGAGAAATCACAAATTTAAATGATAACAATACATATGAATGGATTAAACTTAACAAAACAATTAGAAAAAAAATATAATAAAAAGACTTAAATGTAAATGTTCAAACAAACAAAATTATCCTAATAAAATATAAATTAGTAATAATATAATAAATATTATTATAATAAAATATTATTTTTATTAAATGAGTTGATGTCCCCATTCTCCTATGTAGTTTTAATTGTGGTCTTTATTTGCTATAACATACGTATGACTTTCATTATTTCTGCTTCTGTCTTTTCCTCTGACCATCATTTTGGATCACTTTTAATTGTTTATATATAGGTACTACTTTTTTTCCCTATTTTCCTCCTTATATCTTAAACTCTCATTATGTTATTTAATTTCAGTTTAACATAAATCTTTCCTAGTATTAACTATATATAACACTTAGTTTCTTTATGCATGTTTTTATTTAATGTTTGTACCCTTGTAAGACAAAGATGAAATTACACACATTGGCTGTACTTTTTTAGGCTTATTGAAATATCATTAATTTTTAAAATGTTTTTGGACCAAAAACTTCCAACTTCTGACTATTCCTCTGTTTACCTTTTGTACTGTATTATTTCCCAATAAAATTCGTTGAGATAATTAGATAGTTCTGTAACATGTTTTATAGTTTCAGTATGGACCATTATATTTATAATAATTTATCGATATTACATTGGTTTAATTTTATTACGATTAATTTTAAATTCTGCCGTTCTACTTTACTTCTATTAGTATTATGTTTAGTATTATGCTTTAAAATATTGTGTTTTAAAATATTAAACATTTTGAACCTAAAACAAACGTTTGACCAATTGTTATTAACTGATATAATAATCTTAAGATAAAACAATGTTACCAGTGAACACTTAAAAGTAATGAAAAACCTCAATAGCAATAATAAGTTCAGAATATAGAGTGATAGGGATTCACCCAAAAAGTGAAAATAACCAACGGGTATTAGACATCATCAATCAAATTATCAAAAGCATGAGACCAATGCTGGATGGTGTGGGAGTAATCAATCAATAAAAATATTATGCTATGCAGACGACGCGATCTTTTTAGCAGAAAGAAGATAAATCTTTAGCACCTATTACATAGATTTAAAATAACACCCGAAAAATTCAATAAGCTCATATCTGCTAAAAAACACAGTCAACGGTGATCTTTACACACCTGGTCTGATGTAAACTGGCAGTGGACAAGATTATCGAAGTATTGAAAATCAACTATCTGAGAATAGACATATCAAGCAATGGACATCTAAGAAAAGTTAGAATATAAAATAATAAAGCAGCAGGAATAGCAGGCTATCTAAGATATAATATGGAGAAACAAACATGAGTGCAAAGAGCAAAACCAGAATATGTAAAACTTGCATTAAACTAATACTTGCTATAGAAACACAAGCAGGAAAGACAAAAACAAAAAGAATGATGAGAAGGATGGAGATACAAGTGCTTAGATGTATTAAAGGAGTTACCCTCAGAGATAGAATAAAAAGTGAAGTAATAAGAGAACAGCATGATGTAGTAAAGTGTACGAGATCGCGTTAACAGGATGGATGCAGAACGTTTGGCAAAGTGGGTGAAAACACAAAGACCAGGTGCTAGAAGACCATTAGGTAGACCTCTGAAGCAGTGGTATGAAAGCTGGATGTCTACGTTCCAAGAGGCAGGACAATCAGAACTAACAAGACATTGTCTTATCGAAAGGAGGAAGAAGAAAAACCTTAGATAAATCAGTGCATGCCAAATGTAAGGGTTTATTATATTCTAGACATTTTTTGATTAGGTAGTTCTTATTGTTTGTAGATTGTTTATTGTTGAGTACACACTTCTAAAATCTGTTTCTTTGAGTGGCTTGATTTTCATTTAAGATGATATTTATTATATCTTTTGCTGATATAAAACTAATAGGTCTATGATTTTCTACTAAATCAATCTATTATTTCTTGTTTATTAGTTCTATTTTATGTATTGATCTTTAATTACTTTAACACAATATTTTTTAGTACTTTATAGTAGCCATTTAAGTTGTTTCTTGATTATTCTGTCTTCTCTTGGAGTTTATAACAATCTTAAGTTTTCCCTTTCTATTGCTTTTAAAGTTTTTGTTTGTTTATATGTAGATAGAATGCTTTATAAAATTAGCTTGTAAATTTTATTTAATATGTATAACCTTTATTTTTAACAATCATCTCATTGATCTTGGTTTTAACACTTGTTAAGCTTTATAGCAATATTAAAACACAATTTGAACTATATAGATCCATAACGTAGAGGATGTTTCATAAACCTTTTGGAATTTTCATTTTCAACTTTTTAATAAAACAAATAACATTCGATCATGTTGTCTATGACACAGAAAAAATACTTATTTCGTTACAATAATTTGACAATCTTGGCCAGACGCATTACTCCATTTTAAAAGTCTTATAATTAAAAGAAAAATTAAACTAATTCAAAAACGTCTATTATATAAATTGCAATTCAATCAAAAATGACAGAAGGTCAAGAAATATTTGCATTCTTGAACCATGCTGTTAATTTCTATATGATAAAAGCGTCGTTTTGAAAATATAAATGAGGTGGCTACGATTTATAAGATCAGCCCGAGAACCTGATGTAATTGCAATCTTGCATTCTGTCTGTGGTTTTATTCATTCATCATCAGATTACTACTTATTTCAGTCAATGGCTTCCTTTTTGTAATACATCGAAGAAGTGGAGATTTGGATTTGAGAATTTTCTGCTTCCACAAATAAAGTATGATAGTAGACTTAATATCTCCACAAACACAAACATATAGATTACAGTGTTTACCTTTACAAATTCAATTTGACTCAAAAAAAGTATCTGGCAGAGTTGGACAATATTCCCTAAATTATTTATTGTAATGCTAAAATGTATCTTTAGATGATAAAATGATAAATAATGATTATAGATAATCATAAAATATTATTAGTCTTGAAATGACTGAGAATGACATATGTAAGCCAGCAAATGCATCAGCAAAAGACAACATAAGTTATAAAATAAATAGGAGAGTATTTTTGATGAACTAAGCTACATACTTGAACTAAATAGTCCAAATAATGTAAAATAAAAATCTACAACAAATACATTTTTCCGTCTTAATGTAAGGAACTGCAAAGCTTATACCGGATCAAACTTTTAGATAACAAAAATAGCGAGTGTACTACAACATACCACACAACTTAATTAGTGGATTAAGATAACTATTTTGCCGAAATTAAAGGTAACATTGGGATAATTTCGAATTTAACAAAGTAAATCAAACATCCAGTGGTAGAATGATTTAAGGAAGAACAACTAAAGACATAGATGATGAACTGTCACACAAATTTTCATAAGATTCATAAATATAAAATTTTATGCAAATGAAGGCAAAACTTTTAATATAAGTACATATAATTTTTTGGGGATTTAAAAAATGCTGGTACAAAATATTCAACAAGTCGCCCTAATAAAGATTAGTTAATTATGTCAGTGCTCTGTTTTAAAAAATATTCCATTTATTTAGACTAAATTGTTCAAATCTATTTATCACTCATAAGAAATGCTAGTTTCTTATTAATCTTAAATAAATTTCAAATGGGTTTATGTACTTTTGAAAGCAAGTCAATTATTTCTGTTCACTGCCAATCAATGAAATCATCTTCAACAGTAGGTAGGTTATGCACATTAAACAATTTCCAACTTTCACTACGTATATGAGCAATTAATTATATTAGTGCATTAGCAAAACAACCTTTGGTTTACTTTTGGCGACACATTTGCAGTATCTACTTACAAGGTTTCGGAGGCAGCGACGGGCTCTTGTCATTCTCGACGTTCGTCAAGTCCTCTCTGCTGCCAGGTTTTGACTTAATTTCCTCGACGAAATTAGAGGGAAACACGCCCTCCCGCCCGTTCAAGATCCCTCGCCACCAGCCCTCCTCCTCTTCACCTAATATGTTTATGACATCGCCCACGTTCAAGTTCAGCTCGTCTTGGTGGTCTTGCTTGTAGCTGAACACAACCCTGCACTGCCGTATTCGCGAGGCGTCCTTCTTGTTGCTGTAAGTGACCGATGAGTCTTTGTCGATGACCCGAACGAAGTTATCAGGGAACATGCCCTTCTTGTCGTTCAGGACGCCTTCCCACCATCCCCCGGGCTTCTTGACCACCTCGCGGAGCACATCGCCCTTCTTTATGGTCAGCTCATCGGGTTCCTCGGCGTTATAGTCATACTCGACCAGAACCTCCACTGAAACAGGGAGGCGATTCGTTGCGAATTAGCGCTGTGCCCCATATATCGCGGTGGCAGTCGGGCCTGACCCACATACTCACCCATCTTATAACAATTTTTGTACAAACGGTTAGTGTTTGCTCACATCACAGAATAATTGGGAAAAGCCAAGCCCAGATGATATCACATAAATACGATTACCTCAACATTTACAACACCTGTGTGTTACGTTTACTTCGGCATCGCCACCACACCATCTTGAAAGTTACTAGCGAGTGAACGGCCTCCAGTGGCGTAACTCGATGCGTCTGCATAAAAAAAATTATTCCGCAAACCTATTAGCTTTTGAGTCTATAAACGCATAATACTGGTGGAACGGATTATACTATTTATTCAGTAATCGGCGTTAAAATTTTAATTAGGCTTAAATGGTAATGATATAGCGAAAATAAAAGTATTAAAGTTACCAATGCTGCTATTGGTTACAGAATGTAAATGATTGCGATAATCAATGACTCAATACAATTATCATTTTGTTAATAAAATTTTGTTTGTATTGTTAGGAGTGAGCAAAGTACTGTTAATATTTTTTTCTTATAATAGTTTTTAATAAACGATACTTAAATAGAATATCTCATTATCATTATTTGAACTTGAAATGTGTAACCCAGCATTGCTGTGATAATATGATTAATTTAAGGATATGGATTTATAAAAAATACTTTTTGATATTAAAAAGCTCAATTTTATAAAAAATATATTTGTTAAATAATTTATGAATTTTATACAATACTATGCTAGTGCTGTCAAGAACAAATTTAAATTTACCATAACAAAAATGCTTATTGTAGAATACTTTTTTGAATATTGATTTATAAGTTTTTTTTATTATTATTATAATATCAAAAGTGATTTACTGTAAAAATGATATAGCTAAGCATATTACGATCCACTGGAGTTATAAAAGTATGTTCTCAATAACTAAGTTATATAACAGGTCTTCAATACGCATGAGCTACTATATAAATCTATGAGGAAAGTTCAATTAAAACTTGATTAACTTATAGGCTGGCTAAGTTGCGCCTAGAGCACCAGGATTTGTTATACATCACATATGTAATATAGACTAACAATTACAATAAATGGCTTGGCAAGGCTGTTTATAACGTCTTGTTTACAATAATTACAATAATAAATATTGCAATTAATAGTTGATTAAGTATGAGAAGTTGACAATAATTGAAGACCTAGGGAAGTTATTGCGTTAATCACTATTTTTGTCAGAGGCTCCTAGATCCTATGGTAGTCTTCGTTTTAATCTACCATGTATGTTCAACTGGCGCAAGTTGTAGTAAAGGACACCACCATATGTTCTCGCGTTTTGTAAAAACTTTTTAGTGGTTTGTGGAATGAACTCGTTCACATGAAATACACCTAGCTCGTAGTGCAACTGGTTGTTACGAATATACTACGGCGCGTTCATTGCTATTCGTAAAACTTTGTTTTGGAATCGTTGTAGTTTATTGATGTTCGTTTGGGATGTAGTACACCAGACTGGACAGCCATAGAGAATTAATGGGGGTAGTAGCGTTTTGTACATTAAGATGATGCATTCAGGCTTCAATGTTGACTTGCGATTAATCAATGGATAAAGTTGTCTTAACGTATTGTTGTCCTGTAACAGCTCGTGATTGAGATGAAAGCTCCAGGTTAGGCGCGTGTCCAAGTGTACTCCGAGATATTTGATTGCCAAGTCCGTTAGATTCCATTGTATGGGATTGCCGTCAATGATGATATTAGATGCGGTAGCTATTTTCCTTAAAGTAAAGATTTTAGTCTGACATTTCGTGGGGTTAATTGAATATTCCAACTTTTAAACCAGTTAGTGATCTTGTCTGCGGATTTTTGTAATTGATACACAGCCTCTTGTAAATCGGTATTTTGAGTGATAATTGCTGTGTCGTCTGCAAATGTGGCTATGGATGCTGTGGTTACCGGGAGATCGGATGTGTAAATGTGTAGATGTTAAACAGCAGAGGTCCTAGTATGCTACCTTGTAGGACTGCAGCATGCACTTGTTTAGTCTCAGATATACAAAAGTTGATCTTAACCGCAAAGATTCTATTTTCTAGAAATGAGAAGATAATTGCTAACAAATAGTTGGGTGCATTAATGTTAAGAAGCTTTTTCTTTAGGCCTTCAATCCACACCTTATCGAAGGCCTGAGCAACATCCAAAAAGAGGACTGTTGTGTAGTATTTGTTGTGGTATCCTTTTTTTACTATTTTAGTAATTCGCTGGAGCTGATGATAAGTTGAGTGTCCTTTCTTGAAGCCAAATTGAAATGGTGGTACTGTTTTGGCTTTCGAAGAATTCTAGTAATCTAATGTAACTAATTTTTTCTAAGATCTTGGACAGTGTAATAAGTAGGCTTATTGGTCGATAGTTCTTAATGTCTCCTTTGTTTTTCCCGGGCTTGGCGAACATAAGGATGTGTGCGTGTTTCCAGTCGTGGGGAAAGTACCCATTGCGGAAGCATGCATTTAACATTGAGGCTAAATGTGCCAGGCATTTTTTGGTTAGGTGTTTTAAGATCGTGTTGTATATAAGATCATGGCCAGGTGATTTTCGACTGGGCAGGGAAGTTATGATTTGTGCTATATGCCTCGGAGATGTGGGACGAATGTTTTTTATTATGACTGGAACATTTCGTTCAATATGATTAATTATGTGGAGACCGTGTGTAGGATTACAGATAGATAACGGCGTGAAGACATGTTCTAGATGTGTAGCAAATGCTTCTAATTTTCCATTGTCTGTGTAGTACGCGTCATCGTCATTAGTTATAGTGGGCAATTCTTTATGTTGCTTTAATATTTCCACATACCTGCGTTGTCAGGCCCGATGCTTGCTGTATGTCTTTGATATGATTCCAATTTATATTCGTCGAGTTCCTTTTTGCGACAATGAGTTAAACTGTTTAATAGCCTTTTCATTTCTGGGTTTCTGATTCTTTGCCACTGGCGTTTGGTTTGGCTTCTTGTTTTAATGAGCTGCAGTATATGATTGGGAGGATGGTTATTATTTGTAAATATAGGTTTAGTAGAGGTTATAACTGATGATTTTACGGCAGTCGCAATTGATGTGGTGATATTCGTTACAGCGATATCAATGTCTTTTTGAATCTCGCAGGTGTTCGGTTCTCGAAGATTCTGATCTAAGTTTTTTGGAAAGTATTCCAGGCAATTGGTCCATTAGTGAGGCTTTGGGGTGGCGGCCTTACTTGTAGCGTACTGAGGAAGGATGCTAGTACCAGTAAAAGATCGAATTAAGTTTCATTATAACTCTTTTAAAAAAGTGAATTTTAAAACACAAATACCCCAGATGGGTAGGACCACAGGTACAGAATCCCATACTGCATTCGCAGTCAGTCCCAAGGATTCTGAAAGGGGGGACAAGAATTCACAACATAGGCAACAAATCAAACTACTAGTAGGGACGTATAACGCAAGATCAATCGCCTCAGAAGCAAAATTGGAGGAACTCCTACATGAACTAACTTTAATAAAATGGCACATCCTTGGAATATCTGAAACAAGACGTAAAGGAGAAGAACACCTTAAACTACTAAATGAGCATACGATGATATATAAAGGCAGAACAGACAAAACACTTAGTGGAGTAGCTATTATAATCAATAAGAATATAATGCCATATGTTATATAATACTAAAGCTTAACAAAAGGACTACAATAAAGATCATACAATGTTATGGCCCAACATCAAGTTGTGAAGAAGAAGAAATCGAAACGTTCTACGAAGAATTAACTACGGCTGTAGAAGAGAATAAAACAAAATACACAATAGTCCTCGGGGACTTCAATGCAAAAGTAGGAACAAAAAAGGACACAGCAGAAAAACTTATAGCTAACTATGAAGTGGGAATACGTAATGAAAGGGGAAACATGCTAATAAACTTTATCGAACAACACCAACTTTACTGTATGAATATCTTTTATAAAAAAGGACCCAATAGGAAATGGACATGGGCCAGTCCAAATGGACAAACACATAATGAAATAGACTACGTTCTCACGGACCATAAAAATATCATTCAAGACGTAAACGTATTAAGTAGCTTCAACGCGGGAAGTGACCACCGTCTAGTACGAACGAAAGTATATATAAATCAAACAATGGAGAGAAAACAATGGATAATAAAAAAACAACAAAAACTAGATATGACAAAACTGAGGGAAAACGCCGAGAAATATCAGGAAGATTTAAAAACAGAATTCAACAAAAACAAAAATAAAAGAGAACAACAAGAAGAGATAAATGAAATAAACAAAGAAGTAGTTAAGATAATAGTAGAAACAGCAAAAAAGTATGCAAAAACCACACAAGGAAAGAAAGATAAATTCAGTGATAAAAAAAACAATTACTACAACAGAGGAGAACATTGATAAAAGAAAATAAAAGACATACAATTGATTACGCAGAACTTAACAAACTAGTTCGAAAAATGACTAAAGTTGATATTAGAAAATACAAAGAAAAAGAAGTAACGGAGATATTGGAACAAAACAAAGGCATAAGAGTATTTAGAAGAAATAATGCAAACAAAAAGGGAATTACAAAAATCAAAAACAAAGAAGGTATAACAATAAATGAAAGAAATAAAATCCTGGAAACAACACAAGAATTTTACCAAGAACTCTACAAGTCCCGTAAACAAGATAGAAGGCCAAAATAATATTTAAAAACAAAAGTACTAAACGTGGGCTCGGAAGACATACCACCAATTATTGAGGAAGAAATCAAATATGCATTACAAAAAACAAAAAATGGCAAAGTCCCAGGAGAAGATCAAATAATGACTGAAATGCTAAAAGAAGGGGGAACAAACTTATGGAAAGAATTAGCAAGACTATTCAACATATGTCTGGAAAAAGGAGAAATACCAAAGGAATGGGAGAACGCGATAGTGATAATACTGTTTAAAAAAGGGAACACTAAAAACCTAGATAACTACCGACCTATAAGTTTGCTATCACAGATATATAAACTATTTACCAGAATATTACTAAACCCATTAGACAACAAATTCGAACTATACTTAAGCAAAGAATAAGCAGGCTTTAGAAAATTTTTTAGTACTTTAGACCATCTACTAACAATAAAAATCTTAATAGAACGAACTAGAGAGTACAATATACCGTTATGGCTAGGGTTCGTAGATTTCAAAAAGGCCTTTGATAGCATAGAAATGTGGGCGGTAATGGGAACACTAGACAAGGCAAGAGCTGACCATAGATACAGTAGACTAATAAAACATATATATAACAACGCAACTATGCAAATAAGGCTGCACGAGGACACAGACAAAGTCAAAATACAAAGAGGGGTAAGACAAGAGGATGTAATATCTCCAAAATTATTCTTAATAACTCTCGAACAAATATTCAAAAGCCTAGAATGGGAAAACAAAGGAATCCTAATACAAGGAGAAAGGTTAAGTCATCTATGCTTTGCTGATGACGTAGTAGTAATAGCCGAGAATAAAGAAGAACTACAAACAATGCTAAGCGAATTACAGAAAGAAGCCGGAAAAAAAGGTCTAGAAATAAATTTTGAAAAAACAAAAATATGCACAAACGATAAAACTAATGAAGGGGATGTAATAATAGAAGGTAAAGTTATAGATACAGTGGAAAAATATACATATCTGGGTCAAATAGTAACAACTACAGGAGACAACCAGACAGATAAAATTGAAAGAAGAATCAAATTAACTTGGGCAGCCTACGGAAAATTGAAAGAAGTTTTATCATCAAATATACCACTATACTTAAAATCAAAAATATATAATGAATGTATCCTGCCAGTACCCACATATGCAAGTGAAACTTGGATACTTACAAAAAAAAACGATAGACAAACTACGAGTACACCAACATGCAATGGAACGCAGAATTTTGAAGATATCATTGAAAGACCGCAAAACCAACAGATGGATTAGACAAAAAACAAAGGTTGAGGACATTATAGAAAGAATAACAAGTCTTAAGTGGCAATGGGCAGGACATATCATAAGAAAACAAGAGGGATGGTGCAAGAAAATAATGCAATGGAGACTATGGGGAGAGCATAGAAACAGAGGAAGACCCTTCAAGAGGTGGGCGGATGACATAAAAATGCAAGCGGGACTAACATGGAACAGATTAGCACAGAACCGCACTAAATGGAAAAATATGAGAGGCTTATATCCGTAAATGGGTAGAAGAAAGCTAATGATGATGATGATGATAACTCTTTGATTGAACTGCTTTGAAAAGTTTTTCTGCAAGACGATATCTAGTATATCTGGTAGGTCGGTCTGTGCGGTAAAAGAAGTAACTATACTCATCTGGAAGCAGGATTTGAAAGGAATAGACAGTTGAACACTGATCGAGTTTGGCGCCTTCAGGATTGGTAGCTCGACAACCCCAAGTGATATGTTTACAATTAATATATCCGACTGCTAGTCTCTGATCGGTTGTATTGAATAGAATCTTTATGCAATTTTCATTTAGTTTTTTATTTGGCTTCCTGTATACGCTGTAGATAGTTAGGATACTTTGATCACTTAGTTTGATTTTAGCTCCAACAGATTCAAGGGTAATATTTGGAATTTCAGGAATTCATGAGTATTTAATTTTTTTCTTGATAATGATAGCTCCTCATCCGGAAGCAATTCTGGACAATTTTCGGATAATTGAGTTTTTTTGGTTAGCGATTCCCTTTGAATTCCAGTTGAAAATTGTTAAATTTTCTATTGCTCGTTGGGTCTTAGGGTCCATTGAACAGTAGAGGTAATATGGTGGTTGTAAAGAATGATTTGATTTATGGAAGATAGGGTGTTATTAATTCTAAGATAATTTTGATGTTTGTGGGTTCAGTTGATTGAGCTGGTGTTGACGTTGGCGAGGTAGGGTTGGCGTTTAGGGTGTTTTTAACCTTGTTAGTATATGAATATATTGGGTTAACACGTAAGCTATTGGTGATTGGTCTATTTTTAACAAGTTTCTGCTAGAGTTCAATGTGGTAGGTACAACCGCGATAACTTGTCGGGTGGTCACTGCCGCAATTTGCACACGTCGGCTTAGTATTGGCCTACTTAGTACACTCATTATGTTTATGATTTCCTGCGCATTTCACACATCTTGGGGAAAGGCTGCAGTAATTTTTAGTGTGGCCATATCGCTGGCATCGATGGAATTGCGGTATGTCAGTTGATTTTTTTCTCATCTCTACAGTCACTATCGAATGATGGATTGATTTTAAAGTAAATATTCTTTTTCCCTCATCATTATTCGTCAAATCAAGGCGCACACTGAAAGTGGTTTTTATCTTTGGTTAGTAGTCTAGTTACATTGATGACAGGCAAAATTTTTAATTCTTCTTTTATTTCAGCAGTAGTGATTGATAGCCGTACATTTTTAATTACCACCGACAGTGATTTTTGATTTGGGTTTTGGAATGTGTGAAACTGAATTCCATTTTTGGTTAAAGTCCGGTAATCGTCTTCTATTGATAGATTCATTCGAAGCATATTTGTGTTGCACATTGTAGTAAATGTGTCAGTTGCCTTTTGTTCGATATCAGCCACTACATTTTTGTCGTTCATTGAATTGTGCAAATATATTGGTGGAATTTTAGGTTTATTAATATTAGTAACATGTTCGGTTGTTCGTTTATTTGTCATGTTGTGAAGGCAAGTAATCTTTATTTTGCGTGATTAGTTCTTCGGTGGTTCACATGTATCGTTTTTGTACCTCGTTTAATGGTGGTGTTAATTGGTCGCTTTTCGCTTAGTTCGCGCTTGTTGGTCTATTTTGAAATCATTAGTTGATATAACGATATTTTATAAAGTTAGTATTATAAAAATTTACTCACAATGGAGGCTATGAAAATCAGCTGCGTTGTACTGGTAGCGGAGCGTACACGTAGTGCCCGAAGCGTTTCACTGCTCCCACGCGAATATATGAAATTTTGAAATTGCGCATTTATTATTTATCTTTAAAAACATTTATATTGTAACAGAAATAACATCACAAAGAAACTATTTAAAAACTTTCAAGAATTATCGATCACCGCCCGCTGCATCCTTGAGCTCAAATTCTACAACCTTCTGATTTGTTCTAGAACCGGCATTCGCGGCTGTTGAATAAAAGAAGTCACACAGAGAACAACAGTGGTGGAAATAAATAAGTGTTGCTATAGTAACCGCTGACGATTGCGTTAATAGTTTCGCAATTTATAATTATTGTGTAGCAGTGCAACTCTTGAAAATAAAGTTTAGTTTTGAATGAAACCGTTGTCCACTTCACATTTCATTTATCATGAACTGAATGACAATGCAAAGACGTTCAGATTATTATAGATAATACCTTTCAATGAGTGGTAACTTGGGAGTAGCATGTGGCTTAAAAAAGATTCCAAAACTAGATATATTTATCTCACGCAGTGTGCAGCAATTACAATCAGCACCATCAACTTCAGTGACTTCAATCTCAAATTCAAACTCACTGAAAATGTTTTTAAAGAGGTAGACCTAGTTATACCACTAGATGACCTGACATTGCAGTGCGTAAACTTGGGGAGTTTGTGGCGCATAGTGGCATTCAATAAAACGATTCCGACTTTAAAGAATTTGATAGACGGTATGTTGCTCAAAAAAGATTTTGTATCAATCAGTTGTTTTAAAAAGTTAATGAATGGAAAACGTATTAAGTGAATTAGGTGGTTTATTCAAAATCAGCCGAACGAGTATTTTAGGCGCTGTGCAATCTTTATGGGGGAACGACATTCCTAGCAACTAAGAGGTTTGATGATTAGAAAAATAACCATATAATAAACGATAATGACAACAACTCTGAACACAGAAAACGCATTTCAAAATATACTAGTATAAGTCAAGTTTCACGAAGGGTGTATTGTAAACTAGCAGTACAAGATAGAAGCTTTGTACTGATAAAATGTTCTTTTAAGAGTTGTTGGCGATAATTAAATGTTAAGATACTAGAAAATCCACCCAGTTACGCTTGGCTGCTATAGAGAATGCAAATGTAACGAACTTTCTGTAGCAATCGTTGCTATTCTGCAGCTATTTCTTCCGATGTTCTTTGAGAACGTCGTTGTCGGCTTGCTTGGTTTTCTGCTTTAACTTCCGCCGGAGTTCTTTCGGCACATATACGTTGCCTCGCTTCATTTATTGCTGCCCTTTCATCCGCAAGCTGCTCACTTCTTCGTTTTCTCATGTCATTTCTGTGGTGCTCAGCTGTTTGTGCTCGTTCCATACCAAAGAATGCTTAATTGCAAAAAAGAACACAAAAGCTAGAACAGTAGGATAAATAATTTAATTTTAATTTAAGTTTTCAAAATTGCAGTGTGCTTTATAGGAACGACAATCGTTCGAGTATTTTCGCGTGGCCCCAAACGCGTTACTCTGGAAACCAATGCTTTTGTACACGGCCGCGCAAGTGTGACGAACCAACACATCGCCTTTTATATATAAGTATAGATGATGCTCTGCAAGAAATGGCAACTTTTTGGGCTGTATAGAATTGATTTAAAAATTTAATCCTTTTATGGCTGAACATGTAGCAACATTTAGAAATAAAGGAAGAGGTCTCTCTTTATACTTATAAAGTACAACCATCAATAAATTCATTATACAATTAGCCAACCAAATCAAGGCAGATATTGCCCAATAAAGTGTAAATGCCAGTATTTCATAATTACGGACTAAATACTAGATGTGTCGCACACAGACCAAGTAGCTTTTCTGGTGTGTTATATGCTACCTACGAAAATTCCTGCTGAACAATTTTTGACATTGATTTTTAATTGTGTCTGTAAAGGTGCAGTGATGCCGAATTTTATAATTTTGATCGTAGATTTTACGGGTTTTAATCTAAATAATTATAGAAGACAGAGTTACCACAATGCTAGCAAAAAGTCTGGGTGCTACAAAGGTCTTCAAGCTAGAATAAAAGAAGTGAATTTTCTCTCCACTTTTTACTAGTAGATTCTGTAGTTGGGGAAAACAGCAAGTAGATAATAATTTTGGATAATAAACCAAGAGAAACTGATTTTTTATCTTCTAAAAGTAGTGCCCATAATGATACTGGTTAAGCATTATACAAATTATATCTTGACGCTCTGACACACATCAAACTAAGGAAGCACGGTGTCAAGCAAACGTGATATTGGAAAAACTTGAAATACCATTAATGATATATTTCTAAAACAATTTTCACTTTCCTTATCCTATAATAAGGAAAGTAATGTAATCGGCAGAAATTTGACCAACCCAGTTTTTCACATTTCTGGACGAAATATAGCCTCAGGACACCAAAAAAGTTGGTTTGGGCCATTGGTTCGTGTGTGTGTGCGCGTGCGCGTGCGTGTGCGTGTGTCTGTCTGTCTGTTAGTAAACAGGATATCTCGAGAACCGTAAGAGCTAAAGACTTGAAATTTGGTATGCAAGTTACTTGTAGGTAGGGACGCAGTTTTGGTAAAAAATTATGAGAATAAAAATAATTTGTTATCATGAGATAAACATGAATTTAAAATAAAAATAGGTAAAATAGGAACTCGAAAAAAATTGAGCTCAGGATTTTTAATATACCAGGTGTTCATAAAATGTTTTGGGAAATTTATATTACCGGATATATCAGACCGAGACGAACAAAAAATTACAATACAAATTTTTTGATCCGAGGTCAAATAAATAAGTTATAGCCGATTAAAAATTAATTAAATGAGGGACCAATCACAGCGCGCTCGGAGAGCTTCCCGACCGACTGCGGGAGGACGTTGGGGGGGAGGGGGGAGCGCTTGGCCGCTAGGAGGGAGCACGCAGGCTGTGCGACCGAGCTCGCACGGTTACCTTCAGTGACGTAGCAAAATTTTAAGTACGAGTCAATTATTGTCTTGTGCTGTTTATTTTAATCAGCTTTCGAGTGTTGGTCTCGCGCCTCGTCCTTTTTTAAAATAACAAGTTCCGGGACGAGAGCAGCGCAGGGCCGAGACGATGGACCCGGTATAATATATAATAATAGGATAAGCAAAGTCGTGTGATGTTCACACCAGATTTTTTTAGGCCTCGAAAAGTAAGCGGAAGGCTTCAAGGAGAAATTTAAACACAACAAAAGTCATTAATCTATACGGTAATTTAGAAGCTTTTATAAACACTATTTGAAACGAAGATGAGTTTTCAAGGCTAAAAAACAAAGCAAAATTGATGTGTGAAACTGACGTCTACAAAACAGGCATTACAACAAAGAGAAAGCCAAAAGTTCCTTTTGGTGAAAATGAAGATGGAAATTACAAGTTTTCTGGACGGCAGTCTTTCGGGACAGTAACATATTATGCTGCAATTGACTTCCCGCAGTTTAATTTAAGTCCACTAAAATGGGAAATGACAGAATATGACAAAAACCAAATCAGCTATTAGAAAAGTATGCTTCTGATTTAGATAAAACATTCTCTAAGTAATATGTTCATTAAACAGCATTTTTAAGATTCAATAATACCAAACCAAAAACATTCTCAGAACCATGAAGACTTCTAGTCCTGAGAGTTAAAGTTTACTTTTCCCAATACTGGCATCGTTCTAAGAATTTTTCTAGTATGGTTGTTACTAACTGCACAGAAGAACGGTCCTTTTTAGCTTTTAAAAAGGTTAAAAGCTCTAAAAGAAAATGTTTCGAAGATAAAAATGTTTAGATAAGATGGACATGTATCGTTATTTTCCTTTATTGATGTGTGAATTTATATTAACATTGTATTAAAATGTATTTATATAAAGAAAATTAAAATATATAATATTTTATTTAAACAATCAACTTATTTGTAATTTTTTGAAGACATTCCAAACATTCAAAAATTTGGACGGCGGGTGAAAAATTGTCAGCTTACGACACTAAAAACCTTAATCAGGCCCCGAGTTGAATGGCTTACAATTAGTTCTGTACAGTCTTTGATCTCTGTACTATTATCGAGGTTTAAAGCGAAAGAATTACAATACAATTCTGAGATCTACAAGTATTTTTTACCGAGTCCATTTTTGGATTACTTAATATGCTTACGTTTTTGAAAAAGTAAGATTGTGTCACGTAGCACGTACTGAAAATGTTCTATAATTTGAATATTTGTATTAGTGTATGTGTCCCACAACTGTGTGCCATATGTTTACTTGAGCTTGAAAGGTAGATTATAGACGATGAGTTTGTTTGAAAGTGAAGGTTTGGATTTTCATTTTAATAACCAGTAGTGTATTTTAAGTCGAGTTGTTTCCAATTTTTCATACGTAAATTTTTTTATTTTTTACACTTATGTAGGTGCAATTTACGTCTGTCATTTGAGATACTAGTATATTGTGCACAAGTGAAAGTAATGTAATGTGGTAGGGTTGTCGTTGTAGAGCATATCCAACGCGCGGGTGAGTAGAGTCTTGCTGGAGTCAGATGGGTGTACGTGGGCAGTCTGAAAAATTTTGAGCCTAACATAGAAACAAGTATTTTTTCTGTCAAATTTAATTTTGTTTTTCAATGTAGTCTCCTTTTAAGTCGATACACTTTTTCCAGCGATGCTCAAATCTCTTTAACACGTCCAAATAGTAGTTGGCGTCTTGCTTTGCAAAATAAGCTACTGTTGTGATGATCTCGTTTGATGAAAATATTTATTCCCCGAGCCAAAATTTGAGCTTAGGAAATAGTAAATAGTCGCTGGGGGCTAGATCTGGTGAGTATGTTAGCTGGTCAATCAATTCAAATTGCAATTCGTAAATTTTGATCATGGCAAATGCCGAAGTGTAAGCCGGTGCGGTGCGTTGTGCGTTTTTCAGCAATTGTTGCTTTGAACTGGTCCAATAACGATGCGTAGTACGACCCCGTTATTGTTTTCTCTGAATTCCTTGGCTATCCCAAAACACAGTCGCCATCACCTTCCCGGCCGATGAAACCGCCTTCGGTTTTTTTTTTGGAGCTGGTTTACCCTTTCCAGTTTATTGTTTTGACTGTTCTTTCGTCTCAAGAGTGTAATAGTGAACTCAAGTTTCATCGACAGTGATAAATAGAAGCAAAAAGTCCGACTCGTTTCACCGAAACCGCTTAAGCAAGGCCTTGGAAATATCCATTCGAATGAATTTTTGGTTCAAAGCAAGTGCGGGACCTAACGCGCGGACAGTTTTCTCCATGTTCATTTTTTTAGTTATTATATGACAAACGCATTTTTTCGATATGCCCACAGCCTCTGTTATCTCTCTAACATTGATTCGACGGACGTCCAATACCATTTGGTGAACTTTTTGGTGTTAACGGTGGAGGTTGCAGTTGTTGGCCGGCCCGAATGCTCACCATCAGCCAAGCTGGTACGACCACGTTTAAATTCAGCTGAATATCTTTTTACGGTGGCAAGTGACGGAGCGTCTAACTCGGTTTTAATTGGCGTAGGTGTATTGCCTTTCGAATGCAAGTACTTAATTACAGCACGGTATCCGATTTTTTACAAAAGCACTGGTACAAACGATTGTCAAACAACAACTAAACGTCTAAACTGGCTGACATTTTTACAGGTATCTTTCAAAGCATGTACGATTGCAGTAGCAGAACGGTTTTGATGAGTAGAGCCATTTTCACGTAGAAGCTCAAAACTTTTCAAACGGCCCACCTATGTGACATTGTAGTATTTAACTTGCACAATAAGCTTCTGATGCTGCAGTGCCTGTAAGTGTGCCTTAACAACAATAACAAAAAATAAATGTAATGCGATTTGCTTATGGGCAATTCCATGAAAAGTCAACAAATTTTGGGAAAAGTTTTGAAAATCTCGATGCTGATTTTTTATATGTAAGGCCATAAGCCACAGGTAAAAAGTGAATCAGGATTTGGCGTTTAGCTCGTGCTTTTCAAAGAAATTTTTAATTTTAAATGGGTAAAAAGGTAAAAGTTTGGTGATTTTTACTACCAAACAACTAGCTTAAGAAATAAATTGATTCATACAAATGTAGCCTACAGTAATAGCTCGTTTCTAAAAATTTTCAGATGCTTTACGTGTATTCTGTCGGAAAAAATTTGTCCAAAAACGTAAAAATTCGTATATTTAGAAATTTTCTATGGCAGCTAGGATCATAAACTTTTGATTCTAAGTAGTCCTTAAACCCATGTACCATATATACCATACAAATCTTATATATGTATACCCCTGTAACGAATGAAATTTTTTTTGAAAATTAAAAATTTTAAAAATGCGAATTTTTAAAATTTGTTAAAATTACGCCCCTGCCCCAATTGATAGTTGATGATCATGGTGTAATACAATAATATGTTGACAATAATTATCGGTCAAAACATCGTCATGCATATCTTTATTATTGGAGAAATTAATTTTTTAAAAAGATATATTTTTGACATATTTTAATCAATATCAAAAAATGTAATAACTCAAAAATTTTAAAATTGTAGACAACCTAGCACGAGCAATAAAAAACTTTCGTAGACCAGGTTTGTAAACCATACCATTTGAATTTGTTGATTCAATTATAAATAATTTGAAGGTTTTAGCCAGAGATTATTATCTCTGTTGTCCCGTTCTAGTCGCGTTAATACGGCCTTCGTTGGGAGGTCTCTGGTAGGCTCTCCGAGGATCAGCAACCTTTCCGTATTTAGAAGATTGCTGAACTTCCAAGAACTACAGGTTTCCAATATGATAGAAAGGTTTCCTTCCGAGTTGTAAAATATAACTTGGAGGATGTTTTTTTAACATATTAAAAACCCATAGTTCTTGCAGATGGTTGAGATGTTATCTCAGTCACATAGAGGTAATAACTCAACTATCAAGGACCAGGTGGGATATTTCCACCTCATTTCTCATGGAGAGTAACAGGGAGGATTAAGGGAATAAGGGAGCTAATCCCAGGCTCCCAAACTCCCAAGCCCAGTTCTAAGGCTCTCTATGTTTTTAAAAATTTTATATGTACAGATATGAAAACTATTTACAAAAAAATAATAATAAATAATTCTGAAGAGAAAAGTAAAGAATTATTTTCAAGAGACTCATTTATTTTCAAAAAACTTTGGAGATTTAGATGATTTAGAATATTCCACCCATTTCAAACAGTTATTGCTTGCTAGTTTGATATGATGAATTTTTCTGGTATAAGGAATGTAAATTGCTTTTTCAATTTTTTTAGTCTTGATCTCATCAGGTTGATTTCGGAATTCGCAGTGAACATTAATTAAATAGCTTGAACAGTAGGTGAAAAAAGAAGTAGCACTGGTTATCGCACCTCGTATCCTATTGCGCATTACAAACTTGTAGGTCTCATGTTTGGCCATGCCTCCAATCCTATCAAATGGACCCTTGAAGTCTAAGTAAATTTGATTGATTTTTTCTGGCTAAACGGTATGGTTTACAGACTTGTTGGTCTACGAGAGTTTTTTATTGCTCGTGCTAAGTTGTCTACACATGTCACAGTTTTAAAATTTTTGAGTCATTGGATTTTTTAATATTAAAATTATTAAAGCGTCAAGAAAAAACACGCTGTGAATCAAAGAAGCAACCGATTTTAATGGTTAAGGGCTTTCTAGATTCGTCTTGAAAAGACGGGGTGCAAGTGATAGTTTTCAATGCGATCTGAGTTAACCATGGTAAGATAATAGCAGGGTGATCTTTTGACCGAAAATGGTATTGCGAGAGAAGTGTGCGCAAAAGGGCGCCAAGCGCAAGTCAAAAAATTGACTTTCAGTAGGACGAAATTTGCGTCATATTGTGTTACTTGTTGATTAAAATATGTCAAAAATATACCTTCTTAAAAAATTAATTTCTCTAATAATAGAGATATGTAAGACAAAGTTTTGACCGATAATTATTGCCAATATGTTGGTGCCTCATATAATGATAATCTACTGTCAAAAAGTGGCGTAATTTTAACGAATTTTAATAAATTCTCAATTTTTAAAATTTTTAATTTTTATTTTTTTCTATGCGCTAAAGGGGGTATATACATATAGGATTTTTATGGTACATACATGAGTTTAAGAGCTACTCAGAACTAAAAGTTTATGATTCTAGCTGCCTAGTTTTGTAGAAAAAATTTCAAATATATCAATTTTTACGTTTTTGGATAATTTTTTTCTGACACAATACACGTGAGGTATCTGAAAATTTTTGGAAAACAGTTATGGCTATAGGCTACATTTTATGTGAAATCAGTCCATTTATTAAGTTTATAGTAAAAAATTGCTAACTTTTGCTTTTTCACCCATTTCAAATCAAAAATCTCTGAAAAGCCCGAGCTAAATGTCAAACCCCGATTCACTTTTTACCCTTGGCTTATGATCTTGCATATAAAAAATCAGCATTAAAATTCTCAAAACTTTTTTCCAAAATTTCTCAATTTTTCATAGAATTGCCTTATCTTACTTGTTATTCTCTAACTTTCCTCCCATGTTTTACATCATAAATGATGTTTTGTAAGATTTTTATGTTTAACCATAATAACTTTGTCATTGGCAAAAGTTGTTGTAAATGATCGATTACTGGTGAGTAGTTTTGTAATAAAAATAAAGTACAGATGCTCTGCCATGCTTGTCTGGGGTACATCAGAACGAATTTGATAAACGTCAATTAGATGTTGTTGATATTTAAGTTGCAAATAGGTATTTCTTAAATAAAACTTGAGAATGATGGAGTATGAATGAGCTAGTAGAATTTTTAATTTATAGTTGAAACTGTCCTGCTATACTTTATTAAATGCCTGGGTATCTTTAAAGAAGGCTACACTGTAATGCATATTTTCGTCAAAGGATTGGTAAGACTGATAGGTCGGTGTGAGCTAACTTCATTACGCGGTTAGTCATATTTGAGGAATAGAATTACTTGGGCAACCTTTTATGCCTTTGGGAAGTCACCGAGTCTAAGAATGATTTTAAAGACCAATGTTCTCTGGCGAGTTGAGCTGTGATAAGATCAAAACAGAGGCATTTTTGGCTAAAGATTGGTTTTAATCATATTTATAATTTGGATAACTCGTAAACAAATTTGGCAAAGAACTTCTAACGCATTTCTAATTTCCCTTAATTAACAATAGCGCCATTATTTCAGGGTTCATTAAAATTGATCGGATAAGGCTAAAACAATTACAACTCTATTCAAGATTACGGGCTTTTTAAGATTTTGAAAAATATTGATATCAGCCGATTTTATAGGGTTTTCTCCTGGTGGACCAATCGGGACGTTTTTTTTTCTTTTTTTGATTTGGAGCACCTCGACGAGACAAATGAATATCATGGTTATTTTTATGTAATATTGCATTATACGCTTTAAATTTGATATTTTTAGCGATGCTTTATTAACTCGTTTTTTCATGCACATAAAGTTGCTTTTGTTAATAATTATAAAATGGGTTAATATCAATATTTTTCAAAATTTCAATAAGTTTCGTAATCTAGAATAAATTTGTGATTTTTCTAGCCTTATCTAGTCAATTTTAATGCCCCCTGAAAAATGGCGCTATTGGTAATTAAGGGTCGCGAAAAAATTCAATCGCCAGTATATTGAAAACTAAACGATCGATCGCCCTAAAAAAAGAGCGTATATTTGAGTCACCGAGTGCATTTTTTTCAATTTTTAGCCTCCTAGGTGTGTTAATTTTCAAGAAACAGAATATCAAAGAAAACGGCATTTTTCAACTTTGGACACTATTTGCAATTTAACAATAAAACATAGCGATACGCGGTTAAGGTTATAGTTTAGGAAATATAATAAGGAACAACTTTCTAATTATATGTGCTATAGTAAACGTGTCAAAGAATAGAAATATAAGCGAAAAGATAAAAAAGTCGTTTTTGCCACTAATTGTTAAATACAAATTCAAGCGTACAGCTAATCTCTTAGCCGTATTCAACTACACCCTAAAACGAAGCGATTCCAACAATAAAATAGCCAACGAGTCCACCTTTTTACCGTTTTTCCTCCCTGTCGACTAGCCTACTAGTATGTGCTTCAAACTTAATTTTTTAAACTTTTTTTTAATGTATTCTTACTGCTTTATGATGCCAAAATTAAAATTTGTAATGATAATTATTGTAAATGTTTAAAAAATTTGTTTGCTAATTAAATTCCTTCTTTATGTTTAAAAAACTGTATATCTTGAACTAATATTCGAAGAAACATACTGTTGTGCTTTATTTATAGTAAATTTACTCACTTTTAAAATTCATTTGTATGACGCTTGCTCTAAATAGTTTGGTTTAAGAGATATACAACGAAAAACAACAAAAATAACAATATTTGCAACTTTAAAAAAAAAACATTGTCTTGAAAAAACGATTATTTGAAAGCCTGCATTAGAGTCACTATTTGAGCTATACAGATTGTTTTAAAGCCTTAAGTGTAGCACGTTTACTCCAGTTTAAATTCGAATTTTTTTTCTGTAATATCGACCGTTTAAGAAATATTTTGAAAAGCGAAGAAAAGATTAAAAAATTTTATGCTTTTTTGAAACATAAATTTTACTTTAAAAGGCCAACACTAACAACATATCCAAAAGTTAAAACTGTCCAATCTTTTGCACACCAAAATTTATTATTTTACTGATATTTACAGGTATTATAATAACATTTGATCTAAATAAGAAATTTATTTCCCTGAAAATATTAGTTTGAATCCAGAATCTACGCTTATAAACCGAACATTTCTATTTCCAAACGTTCATTTTGTGTACATTCTCATGGTCACAAAAATAGTTGAGCGTTTTTATTTTCAAGCAACTTGAGACTGATATTATCCAAGCTTCGATGTTTCTGCTTGTTTGTGTGTTTATTTGTTCTGTATAAGATCAACATTGAATCCCCAACAATGATATCTATGATTTGAATAACGTATAAAATAGGCGCGTATTCTTCATTGAATACTCTTTCAGCAATATAAGCGACAGTTTTTAGTATTTTTGTATTGAAGTGTAGGTGTTTTGGAGCTTTCAAATTGTGGTACGGAAACTTTCATTAGCATTTTTGGGTATGGCCACCTAAGCACCTTTTCTCTAATTTTTTTGAGACAGATGTTCATATATCGGTAAAATATTCTTGAAAATGTGGGCATAGAGTGGGGCCGGATGATTATAGTCTATTCCTGAAGCCTGTATGGAACGGTATTTGCACCAATTACCTGCACCTTCAGGGTAATTTTCGTGCCTGGAATTCCTATCTGTAAAAGTTTTATGTATATAGGTAGTCATGATCTAAATTACTCCTTATAGCATGTGTCGGTGAATTTCTTTGTTCACAGGGATTTTTTATCTTTTCTAGTTTTGCATAGTCAACTTCCCATTGTTTTTTAACATGACCCACTCACTCTTCTTAATTGGTAACTCATTACCATATGAATTCCGTTCTAGAACTGGTTTAAAAATTTTTGAAATGCCATTACCGATGTAATTGCCGTATTTGACACCAAATCTTTCTTCTGAATTACTAAATATCTCCCTCACGCTGTTTATCTCCATTTTGCCTGCTGTAGCTTTGTTATAGTTTTTTCATATTAGTATCAATTATTATATTTTCATTCCAAACACAATTTACAACCAAATTAATCACCTTTCCTTTTTAGTAGCCAATTAATGTAGTTACTTCAAATAATGAACTACAACCTCTTTTATATTTTTTATTTTTTTCTTTCTGCTTGTTTACTGTCTTTACGCATAGCATTGAATACCGTTTTTGAGACCCTATGCGTATGTGTCAGTATAAGATCATATGAGTTTTTGCCAATGCCTTTTCTGGCATACATTAGACCACATAATATGTTGATTCCGTCTCGTCCTGCGTCTAAGAGTCGCACAAACATCATGCGCCGACATATTTCATAACCATTATTCAAATGAGGTCCCTCGCGCACAAATCACAATTATTTTGATTTAAGTTCTTAGTGAGCCGATTTTTGAAAGGGCAAAATTTGGTTACAGGCCATGCAAATAAGATTTTTTCATGCAGATGTGATCATTCTTTTCATGTTTTTATCTTTATCTGTGGACCGGTTCCTATGGAATTTACATTTTGAGGGCCTTGAACTTGAACGTTTACTACTTCCATGTAAACATTTTGGATATGCCGACATTCTTAAATTAGTTCAAAACGGCAAAATGAGATAACAATTGCGGCTGAACGTTTCGACGTGAAACTACATTACTGAGTTACTTGAAATTTGACTGATCCTTTGCATATAAAAAGGCAGATACAAAAGAATTTAGAAAACCATCATGAACAGCCTTTGTGAAGTAGTTGCTCGAGCAAAGAGAAGAAGAGGATGAACACTGTTACGTACCTGAGTGCACGCGAAGGTAGGTAGACTAACATATAATTTGAAAGGAACTCAGACCTATATTCCAGACATATTAAAAAATGTTTTAAGCATAATTTCTTTTTTTTAATTTAATTCAAACTTATGGGACAGTGATAGTTACAAGAAGAGAAAGATACAATAAACTGTTTTTTATTTAACTCTTTCACTTGTGAGAGTTAAAAAGTTTTAAATTGGTTACATTGTTTAGTCGATACAGAGTGTGATAGACAATCACAGAAATATTGATGCTTCAATGTAAATTATTTTAAATTGGAGTGTAATTGAAAATATTTGTTAATATTCTTTCGAAAGGTACCATTCTATTGTTATTGTAAAATTGCTTTGTAGCTTCCTCAATAATAAATAGTAACCATGTATTTATTTATTTTTGAAATAACTAACCATTGCTGTTATTAATCTATTGCTCATTTATGACCGTGATGATAAACGTTTATACAATATTATTACTTAAATAGCATTTGTAATAAATTGCCAAATTTTCCGTACCATGATATATACAACAGATTATATTAAATAAATATTTAGTGCTTTCCAAAATGAAATATTTATTTACTTCTAAAATATACTGCTTGAATAAGTCTAATATTGGCGTTATTAATCAGTTGTACTATCAACAACTAGTAGGTTATTATCATGTAATCGATGTATTCTCAGAAATGCCTGAATAAATATTTTGTAATATATATATAATAACCAACCTGGAACGGCTGAACTTTTAATTTCTCATTTTACCTTGTAAAAGGGTTTTCTGGTTTCTCAAAGTACAACTATTTATTATCCGCCAAATAGCTTATTCACGGTGGACAAATAGCTTTTACGTTAACCCCTAAAGGAAAACGGGCAGGTGGTCCTTTTTATCGAAAAAATGCCGGAATGTGTTTATTATTTAATTGAAAAGCAATTTTTCGCGCTATTTCTTATAACTCTACTAAGGCTAAAAGCTTTATGTGCTATATAGATCTAAATTGGCTTCATCTGATTACTGTTTGTTGGAATTGGTGTAAAGAAGTTTGTGTAAAAAACTTTCAGAACTTGTAAGGGCGAACTACAGTTAATAAGATTTATCTCTAAAGTTTGTGCTTGTAACTGAACAACTATGAAACTTGACCAAATTTGTTAATAAAAAGAAAAATTGTAACAGTTGTATAAGTAGGTTTTTGCATATTCTGCATTTTTAAATAAAATTAATACTAATTGTCTTAGAAGATAGCAATTTTGATTACGTAGTTACATATTGTTGTAGTATTAAATATATAGATAGAAAAATAATAATAACAATAAAAAGATAAACTAGGTGAATATTTCGATGCTAAATTTATTGGAAGTGTGTATCAACAATAAATTGCCATGTACTTTAATAAAAATTGTTTGCAACTTATTTTAATTAATTTTAAGTTATAATTAATAAGCGGCTAACTATTTTCATAAATTTTGTAAGAAATATTACTATTTTTGTGTTTTAAGTGTATATTTTTTATTATTACAGTTGCAGACTAATGTGCTATTCATGTTTAATTAAAATGATAAAAATTTCACATACTTAACAAAAATATGTTTAATTACTGAGAGTTGATGTTTTTAAATTGTAAAACTAATTAAATTAAAAAGTTTGGTGTGAACATCACACGACATTCCTTATCCTATTATTATATATTATACTGGGTCCATAGTCTCGGCCCTGCGCTGCTCTCGTCCCGGAACTTGTTATTTTAAAAAAGAACGAGGCGCGAGTCGATCGTCTCGGCCCTGCGCTGATCTCGTCTAAAAATTTGTTAATTTAAAAAAGGACGAGGCGCGAATCCAACACTCGAACGCTGATTAAAATAAACAGTACAAGATAATAATTGACTCGTACTTAAAATTTTGCTACGTCACTGAAGGTAACCGTGCGAGCTCGGTCGCACGACCTTCGCCATTATCGCCTGCGTGCTTCCTCCTAGCGGCCAAGCGCCCCTCCGTCCTCCCGCAGTCGGCCAGGAAGCTTTCCGAGGGCGTTGTGATTGGTCCGTTTAATTAATTTTTAATCGGCTATAACTTATTTATTTGACCTCGGATCAAAAAATTTCATTGTAATTTTTTATTCCTCTCGGTTTGATCTACCCGGTAATATAAATTTCCCAAAACATTTTATGAACACCCGGTATATAAAAAATCCTGAGCTTCAATTTTTTTCGAGTTCTTATTTTACCAACCAAGTCTCTAGCTCTTACGGTTCTCGAGATATTCTGTTTACTGACAGACCGACAGACAAACAGACACACACACACGAACCAATGGCTCAAACCAACTGTTTTGGTGTCCTGAGGCTATATTTTGTCCAGAAATGTGAAAAACTGGGTAGGTCAAATTTCCGTCGATTACATTACTTTCCTTATTATAGGATAAGGAAACTGAAAAGTGGAAATTGTTAGATTTAGCTCCTAACTGAATCCAATAACATTTCTTTTAATATAGTTTACAAGGGTTTGGTTAGTAAAATAAAGATTTTTTGAATGTCATTATAAGTAGACCAAAAATATTTATTTAATTCATAATTATGAGTAGCCAGTAACTTCTTCTTTTATATCTATTTGCAGTAAAAATATTTTTTTATTTTATTTTCTATATTTTTATGCATTTGCAAAGAAAATTTTCATGTTAATTACACATGTGTTATCTGGTATACTATAGAGTGAATAACAACTTAGTCTACATACGTTGTATAAAGGACGATCCGAATTGAGCTTAAGGATATTTTTTCTGAATAAAACACAAATATTGGAACAATCCGAATTTTATTACTATCGGTGTAGAGTATAAATTAGGCAGTATGAGATATGATGTCGCAGAAATAGATATAACATATTATTAGATACTTACATACACACACATAAAAATTAGATATACAAATATTTAAGTTAACTAAATCGGTCCGGTAGGTCAGAGGGGTTATATTTTTGCAATCTACCGGTTGTGTTGCTGTTATACAATAGGTTTGCAACGCGTGTGTTGGTGTGATTTTCGAGACGTACAAGATATTTTTCACTCACGTACTTCACTGCTCCTTTCACCGTTTGTACTTTAATGTCACCATGGATGACTTTGTTTTTTACGTATCATTGTCCGTTTTTAAAGGAATTCTTTAAATTATCTCTAGATTTCAATTGCTCGAGGCTCGCCACAGTTGGATGCCATAGGTCCATGTTTGTCTTAATACGGTTTTGTATATTAGGACCTTGTTGCTCAGGGTCAGTTTGGATTTGCTCCCTAATAGACAGTTTAGGTTGGCAAATTTTAGGCCCAGTTGTTTACGCTTATTGAAGATATGTTTTTTCCAAGTTACTCGCAGATCAAGATGGCTACTAAGGTACCTGACATCTTCTGCTTGTGGGAGTGGTAAATTATTCAAAGTTACTGCTAGGAATCTTCCTGTTCAAAGTGCAAATGTCACATGAGTAGACTTGGTTTCATTAACTTTGCTACGCCAGTTTCGTATCCAATCTTGTATATGGTTGAGAGAAGTTTGTAAGTTGCTTGATGTAATATGAGGGTTTTTGTCAGACGCTAGTATTACAGTATTATCTGCGAACGTCGTGATAATTGTACGATTTATGATAGAAATATTAACAGGTAGAGAGAAAGTCCTAATATGCTTTTTGCGAGACTCAGGATTTTATTAGACGTAGCTCCGTAAATGCGCCTTAAAATTTTATCTGCAACTGCCTGTCACTTAGGTGAGACTTTATGAGTTGATAGAAGGTGTGGGTCAAGTTTTTCTTTATTTTGATTTAAATGCACGATTGATTTTGATGATGCCGTGTTCTTTTCTAAACCCAAATTTATATTCGGATATAAAAATATTTTTTTTGAGAATAAATTTAATCCTTGTAATTAACACTTTAGCCAGTAATGGTAGGTAATAAGTTAAATGAACCGTAGGAAGTTACTTCCTCTAGTGGTTTTCCTGGTTTAGGAATGAGTATTATTTGAGGCACTTTCCACTGGACCGAGAAATAACTCAATTCTAAAATAGCGTTAAATATGGCAGTTATTAATGTTTTCGCTTTTTTTGTAAGTTTGTTTATGATTTTCTCTGTAACTAGATAATAGGCTGGTGCTTTTTGAGATTTCATTCGGATCTAATTGTGGATATGACTTGCTATGCTACTTTCATTTTTTTAATTGGTATGTTTAGTTGTTTGGTGCGTCCAAATATTGCAATAATAAAATGGGTTGCAAATGTATTAGTCTTTTCTTGCTTGCTTTTAGCCCAGGTTCCGTTAGATTTCCAAATTAAGAGTATTCCTTGTTGCGGTTGTTTCAATTTTGGCGTGGTTTTCCATAGTGAATAATCCGATGTTTTCGTAGCAAATGGAGTAGGAAGATAATCTTGTATAGTTTGGTTTTTGCAATCTTGAAGCAATATTTTTAAATTTTGTTTTGCATTATTTAATCTGTTTTTGTCGTTTGAAAATCTAATATTCTAGTCTTCTTTTTTAACCTATTGTTTTTTTATTTGATCTAATAAGTATGATGCATAATTTTCTCTCAATTTCCTATATTTATCAATGGTTTTCGTATTTATCTTTACTATGTTAAATTTTTTATCTTTGGCGTCTTGCTTCAAGTTGGCAGTCATAGTTCTGATGTTTGTAACTCTACAGATGTGTATAGGTGGAATGTTCGGGCCTGTAGATAGTGTTTGTGGGTTAGTTTTATTAACTACCAAAAGCGTGCTAAGGCTTAAGGGGTAGTTAATGAGATTATAATCCCGTCTGTGTGTGTCTGTCATCACAATAAATCAAAAACTAAAGCTCTGATTAACACCAAATTTAGTACACACGTACTTCAGACCAAAACAAAACACAAGTTTAATTTACAGTCAAATCGGGCAATTTTTTCTATCGTGTTAGTTAAACCTTTCGATAGTTGCAAATTTGGGTTTACACTCCTTTCATTTCAATTTTTTACAGTTTGAGGATTGCATTTAGATTCAGCGAAAATTCTATTATTGTGCTAACTAAAAACACGTTTTTAGTTGATTTTGAATGTAACACGTTTTCTTTTTTTTTCATAATATTTGTAAGAGTTTGTTATAGTTAAGTGCTTGATTTGAGATCGTGTAATTATCATCATCGTTTTAGTTGTTGTGACTAGCTTAGATGGCTTAAAAAAGCCTTTGTATGAGTATTACTAAAGTTGGATGTGTTTGATGATAGGATTTGAGTTAAAGATTATTGATAACGTTAAGATGTTGGCATTTGACTTTGGTAAGTTTGAAGCAAGCGAAGATTTAATTGTGTTTTACTTATCTGGTATATATATATATATATATATATATATATATATATATATATATATATACTCTTTATTTATTTTAGAAGTATGTCAATTAAATTGAAATAAATAAAATTTACATACATAAATAACTGAATGAGTAATTTGGTCTGCATATTTAACAGAACAATAGTAACTATATCTGCAGTTATAACATTTTTTATAAATGTATTTATCGCCTAATAAAAGTGAGTAAAGTTTAAAAAGTTATGGGCATTTATAATGTACGAGTACTTAATATTTTGTAATTAATTGGATCTAAGAAAGCATTTGGCAAAATGGCTGCCACATTTTTTTAATCCGGTGCATAAACGCATTTGAACACGAACTTCAGATGATTGTTTAAAAATGTTTAATATGAATTTAATAATTTTTAAAAGGTTAATTACAAGAGGTAATAGCCTTTTCATATTCAAACAAAATTGACATTCTCCTTATATCTGAAACCCACTGTATCCACCCCGATGGCACGGCTTATGACCAGTTCCCATCATGAATTAGCTAACTACCAAACACATAAAATCCAAGCTACCAATGTCCAGGTAAAGACTGATAAGTGGGATTTGAACGTATCAGCTGTCTACTGTCCACCACGCCACACCATTCCCTCTGACGAGTACACAATCTTCTTTCACTCTCTTGGTAATCGTTTTATCTCAAGGGGAGACTGGAACGCAAAGCATACCCACTGGGGCTCCAGACTCATCACCACTAAGGATCGCAACCTCCTAAAAGCCATAACTGCTAATAACTATACCCACCTTTCCAGCGGAGAGCCGACAGATCCAAGGAAACTCCAGATCTCCTAGACTTCTACATAACGCAAACTGCTTAATTACCTCGAATTACGACCTGTAATCAGACCACACGCCTGTTATCCTCAGCCTATGCACCATCATCATAAACAAACCTGCAAATCCAACGCTGACTACAACTGAATACAATAGAATACGTTACTCAAAACATAACTCTTGACATACGAATTAAAGACTCAGCAGATCTAGATGAAACTGTACAATACTTTACAACCCGCGTAGCAATCGACTCCCAGTTTTGAACACCTAAAGGCTTGTACTAAAGACACCCCGCTACACATCCGCCAACTTATTAGCGAAAAAAGAAGAGGACAATGGCAGAGATCACGCCATATGGAAAACTTAAACTATTACAGGAGGTTATCTAGGCAGCTTATTGCATCACTAAAAGAAGCTTAAAACTCCACCTTTAAAAAAATTATCTTCCTCAATTAAGAATTGCAGATTACGGAAGAAGTTATTAAAACTTCTGACGCTGTGGTGGATTAAAAATTTAATAAGCTGAAGCTATAATCATCGTTTATCACCACATTTTTGTAAACATAAACTACCTCTTGTTACCCCACGGTTTAATAACAACATTACTTCTTCAAAATTTTGGAATTTCCTTATCGGCTCTTGCTGTTTCATTTGACAATAATCAGCCTCTTGTTTATGAATGAAATTCTTTGTATCATTTTTTTAAACAGACAATTCGAATATGGTCAGATAATAATTAATTGCTAAACCATTTCGTACTATATTTCTACCAATAAGATAATGTTCATGGTAAAGAAAATCATTAATCATATATGAATTGTTAAATAAATCTATTATTTAAAATCTTAAAATCTATTTTAAGCTTCTAAAAGATCTTATAAAATGTAGTAATTATCATGGGTAAGACTCCAACGCCTCGCTTGAAAGCACGGCTTGCGAACTGAGAGGTTAATAAGGCTGGCTTTCATATGTTTGCTCTCTCTATCCAATCGTCGCGCACAATCTCTGATGTGGGGCGATGTGGCGAGCACCACCCCTTATACGACCGCCATTATTATCTATTGTTCGAGTGAACGCAGGTACTCAATTTATTTTTAGGCCAACCGCCAGGCATTAGAACGCTCCAGGAATGGAACTTGAATCCGTCCGCATCGCAGCCCGCGCCTCAATCGCTTGGGCCACGCTGGCGATAGTAATTATCATAATCATTCTTAATTAGTCATAATACCTAACCGTTCCATAGCAAGTATCCCAGGTAAAAATAAGAGAGAAGACCGATCCTAATATATGCTGTAAGAGTGCCCATAAAGAAGATTTAGAATGTCTGTTCGCGCCAATGTCAAAATTACTATTAATTTTTAATTTTTAAATTAGAGCCGGCTGTATTTTGGTTCCCTCTTGTACATATTTAAATTTGAGGTATCGGCCGAATTTGTTCCAGCACGCGTTGTGATATATAGGCCGCGGTTGGCCCGCGGGTCGGCACTACGCCTTTGCCTTTGTTCGCTTTTGCATTTGGCCTTTTTCGTTCGTGCTTTGCTGTTTTGTACGCGTTATTGTTTGCGCTTGGCTTTTTGGCTATGTTCTCGCAGGCGTCGTTCTTTGAATTCAGTTTGTGACAGAAATTTTCCGTAAGACGAGTGCATTTTTAACCGACAGTTCGCCGGCGGCTTTAATTGGCAGCAGAAGTTTTAATTTTCTGCGAGGCTTTTTGTTAAAGGCTAATTTTTGTAAAGAAACTCGGTCCATTTTCTTTGATCTGGCTCGTAGAAGGAACCCTTTGCACCAGGAAGGGCGCTGCCCTGCGGCTCCGCTGTGAAGATTGGGGTAACTTGTCCTATTTTTTTGTCCATACCCTTATAGCCTTTTTTTCTGGAAGCCCCAGGACCAACAGCAGGGAACCGTCATCTGCGGGAAAGCGCCGTTTCTGAAGGTTAGTGTTTTAACTTTAGATTTGTTTCAAGTTCCTTTATTCAAAAATTTAAAATTACCTATAAAGTCCACTTTTCCGGCCGTACCAATGTCAAAAAACTATTTACTGTAGATCCAAGGAAAAAGCAACAAACCAAATCTAAAACAATTTTCTATTTAAGTAAATCTTATCTGCAAGCCGATAAGACAACCAACCGTTCTTCCCTTTTAGGTTTAAGGTGAAAGGAGGCAAGGGCTTTTGTTTTAAAATCGGTCATAAAAAGGTTAGCAATGACAGGTGAAAGTGGGGAACCCTTGGGAGCACCATTAGTTTGGCGGTAAAATTTATTTTGGAAGGTAAAGTAAGTATTGGATAGACAATGGTTTATTAGGGAGAGGATATTGTTATTTATATTATACGTTGACTTTAATAACTGTAGGGTATCAGGAATTGGGATGTTTGTAACAAAGAAACGACATCAAAGCTAACCATGATATCACCTTTGCGTATAGGGAGGCAATTGAAATAGAAAAAACGCCCACAGTGCCTCAACACAAGAGATGACAGCCAGCGTTTGCCTGTCATGTGGAAGTACCTTATTGCTCCGCAACGCCAATTACGCAACACCCTTCATCCTACAAACTTTCCCCAACCCAACGCATCTCCCGCCAAACAAACTTTCACTTCCAGCCCTATAAAAGATCAAGCAGGTCACACGAAAGCTCAGTCTTATTCAAAGACTCATAGCTCTCCTTGGGGAGTAGGCAGATTGAGACCCCGAGTGAAGAACTAATCTCTTGAAAATGGCATCAAAGCCGATGCCGAACCATCGAGAATTTTCTCAAAATAGACGTAGTTCATCCCGTGAATTAAGTTATATATATATATATATATATATATATATATATATATATATATATATATATATCCATCTCCGGAATATAGACTATCATATATATCTCGATGCATATATATATATATATATATATCATCCATAATCATCATATATCATAAGGCCATCAACTGGATATGGTTTTAACAACATTTAGTTTCTCGACTGACTCACCCATATCATCGAATTAAAAAATCAGCACCTCTTAAAAGAAATATAAACGTTTTAGAATTCCGTTGACAACTTCGATTTTCCATCGGCACTTAGTCACAAATGTATTATCGTTTGCCTGTTTTTTAAGTTAATTGTTCAGATGCTTTAAGTTGCACACAACACGACATCACAACTCTGTATTTGTTCCTCAATTCTTTGGCGTCTCTGAATCAGCGATCGACAATGAATGTGCCCTCACTAACAAAAACTCTTTCGAAATGTAATGCGTATTGGAAGGAGAATTTTGTCGATGATTTGTGCATCACTGAATGTTGCCTCATATTGACCGAATACTCCCATAATATATACGTCAGCGGCGATGCAAATCATTGGTTTAATTAAATCACAGCCTTTTTGGATGAAATATGTCTTTCGTTGAAACAAATTAACCTTATGTGTATGTTCCATCTCATATTGTAGCAACAGTTCCGGGTTCGCAATAAAGGGATTCGACTACAGGTGATATATGATTTTGGAGTTTATCGTGAGTCCAAGATTTCGAGTC
This sequence comes from Sinelater perroti, assembly GCA_036346155.1. Lineage (NCBI taxonomy): Eukaryota > Metazoa > Arthropoda > Insecta > Coleoptera > Elateridae > Sinelater > Sinelater perroti. The sequence continues at coordinate 22,913,648 of JARFIY010000001.1, forward strand.
AAAAGAATCTTTGACGAGGTTCTTAACGAGTTCTTTTCTGACATTACAGACAATTCTGCTAAAGTCCTTTTTTGTGATTTGGAAATAACTTGACAATTCTCCATCGGAATTGCCTGTTCTCAATTTCATCAGATACATTGCTAAGGCTTGTTTGGTTTTTTTTCGATATAGGTATCGTAAATGTGATTGAATTGTTCTTTGGTTAATCTGGTGAGAACTTTATAATCACCATCTCTTTTGAATGGTTTAATAGAACGCCGAATTTTCTCTGGGCGAACAGTATTGAAGAATTCGTCGAATTCTTCGCCTTCGAGATGAATGAGATAGTTGTCTTTTTTTATAGTCGTAGAAGAGGCGTTCTGTTCTATGAGATGACTCTCCACGTAGCGATGATCTCTACAACTGAAGTTCGAAGGAATGTAAAATCCTTTGTTCCACCAGATTTGCTGGCGAATTGCTTTGGGGATCCGATCATTCGCACAATCCGATTGGCATATGAAACGCAATTTATTTGTGCCAGCCACCACTTGAACGGTCAAACCTCTGATGTAGAAAATTTCAATGGCGATTTAGTGTAATTTTTCTTGATTTAATGATAAATGAGGTATGACAATATGACATACTTATAAAGTGTAGAAAGCGTTGTCAGTATCATATTTGAATTGGGCAATATTTTACTGTAAAATCCACTAAAATCACTATTTCGTAAAATAGCGATTTTGCGCCCTTTAGTGGCCGGATGTATTCAATATTCATTATACATTTAATTATCACCATACTCCATATAATAAAACCGTTTTCTAAAGTAAAGTCAACAAAAAATGTTAAATGTTCGGCACTCTCTGGCCGGCCTTGCTAGAAGTTGACGGAACTTTACGCTTATCCAAAATTGGCCTTACCTCACCTCCTTGCTAGTCTTAAAGTTTTGCTCAAAAATATGGGTGGGGCGGGGGTTAACTACAGGATCAAAATATATATTTTGACCATAGGCTCTATGTTAAAAAATGTGACTTTTTTGCCCATTGTAAAAAATTGTGCGAATCGAATTTCATAATAATCTACCACTAGTAGCAAGTCATCAAAGGCTACCTGTTAGTCGAATACTAGATCAATCGGAATCACAATGTTAACTGGCGCCTTGTTGGGCTATGTTCTTTTTGCTTTTAATTTAGTAATTTCTAGCATGAATTTTGGCCTTCATGAATTTCCAGAGAGAAAAATCGCAGAATGTGTGGTCGCAATATCTTTCTAACCAGTTCACTTCGCTGTTTTGAGAGATAAGTCGTCCATTAAATTTTTGCTCTAGCAACTGGATTCTTTTTAAGCTCTGTCTTGCTGAAACCATCTAAATGCAGCCACAAAATATCCACTATCATTTTACAACAACGTTCACTACATTTCTAGCCTCATTTTCAAAAATAATGACCCAATAATTCCATCAACATAAAATCCACACCAAACTGCCACTTTTTGGGTATACATAGGCCGTTCTTGTATAACCCGGGATTTTCTATACCCCAAACGCCTATTGGCATATTTACTACTGTAGAAATGCGTCTCACCGACAAGATAAATTTCTTGATTTTCTAGCAACTAATCGGAAAAAACTTGGTGTTTTAAATAGTCACCTGGGTTTAGCTTCTAGATTAGCTAAAACTTAAATATGTGCAGATGTAGATGTTTTGTTAAAATCCGCTGCATGGTGTATTTTTAAATGTTTAATTCAAGTGATTGACGACGCTCCGTCATACTACTGTTCGTAATGGCAATGTCTTCAGCTTAATGGCCGGTACGGCGTCGGTCTTTTTTTGAGTTTGTTTGCAAGCGAACCTGTTTGTTAACATTTTTTAATTAGTATTTCTACAGTTGTTTCATTTGATGTATTTCTCTTTGCGAAAATGTTATTTAATTTGCGCCTAGTCTTGGCGAAAGAGTCTTCTTGTTTGTAATGAATTTTTAACAATCGTCACTTGCTACTCGACGGAAAAACTCCATATTGACTAACGGCAATGTACTACAAAATGTCGCCAAGTAAAATGCGGTCAACCTTTTAGAAATAAAATAGCGCACAATTCAAATCCTGCGTTTGCTTTGAGAGCCCCAATATAAAATAAATAGGAGCACTTCTTAACAAGCGGTAAATACAGCGGACTGATTAAGAAAGAAGTGTATAGTTTATCAATAATTAACAAAAATGAAGTTACAATTCATTTTGCATCCACTTTACTTACTTAATTGTGTTTAACATAGTAAAATGCATTCATTGCAGGGTTTTTCATTCAAAAACAGTTTTTATTTGTTACTTAGTGTTATTAAACAAGAAAAAAACGCAATGTGCGCACATATTTTAGTTGCAGTGGGTTGTACAAAGTTTTACTCTGATGATGAGTTTCGGTCTGCTATCTACAAGTGGTACCGTGCTACTATCAAAAAATGAGCTCTATGAAAAATAGCGGAGCTATGATAAAAATGCCTAATTTAAATCATAAATAATAATCTAATCCATAATTATAAATTAGACCAAAGTACAAAATATAGAAAAATACAAAAAGTGATAAAAGAATTATGTAATTTGCAAGTATATGAATAGAAAAGTTACTGAAAGATGTATAGGTGGATGTATAATTATCTAGCGTATTTTAGAAAAAAATTTTTTTAAATAAGACTCGTTACAATAATCACTTTGAAGCTTCGTTACTGTTGAACATTTGTTTGGCAAATCATTCCATGAGAAAAGAAGTGTCGGTTCTTCGAAGTAATTTACGCTTTGACGTCATCTACTAACTCATCCAAATTGTCGTAGACTTTGCTCACTTGTCAATTTTTCAGCGAAAGGTTGACATGTTAGTTCGTAGGGGTCTCAGTAAGAGAATAGCGTGGAAGATAGAGCAAATTCCATTTCCTGTTGACGATGGGTTTAACTACACGGTGTTGGATATGTAGGTGGGCGTCGTCATCGCGAAAGATAGTTCTTTTTGAGTACCCTTTTGTCTAGAATAGCCGGATAATTATGCATAAACTTAATAAACATACCACAGAAAATATAAAAATTTTAAAGAAATAGTTAAAGAGAAAATATAACTTAAAGTTTCACTTTATATGAGTCAAATAAACAGAACCATACTTAGTAGTTGAATAATATTCTGTTTTTTAAAAAAGAAAATACCAAATTTTTGCATTACTATAGACTAATTTACACAAATACGTTAGTTATCATATTTATATATAAAAGGCAATGTGTTGGTCCGTCACACTTGCGCTGCCATGTGCAAAAGCATTGGTTGCTAGAGTAATGTGTTCGGGGCCACGCGGAAATACACGAACGATTGTTGTATCTTTAAAGCACGCTGCAATTTTAAAAACTTAAATTAAAATTAAAATATTTATCCTGCTGTTTTAGTTTTTCTGTTTTTTTGCAAATAACCATATTTTTAGTATGGAACGGGTACAATCAGCTGAGCACCACAGAAATTACATGAGGAAACGAAGAAATGAGTAGACTGCGGATGAAAGGGTAGCAATAAATGAAGCGATACGACGTATATGTGCTGAAAGAACTCCGGAGGAAGTTGAAGTAGAAAACCACGCAAGGCAACTGCGACGTTTTCAAAGAACGCCGGAAGAAATAACAGAAATACAGATAACGAAGCAAGACGATAGCAAAGTTTACGAGGAAATAATAGCAAGAAGCTAAGGCGACTGCAACGTTATCAAAGAACATCGGAAGAAACAGCTGCTGAATAGTAACGATTGCTACAGAAAATTCGTAACACTTGCATTTTGTATAGCAGCCAAGCGTAGCTGGGTGGATTTTCTAGTTACAAACAGAATTAGAGAAATATTGGAGTGCTATAGAACGACTACCTTCAAGTATGGATGTAGTAGTTGTAATCATCCTTTTGTACTGTAATATATTACGTTAATATATTCGACTTTACAAATATACAGTATGTCACATTTTTATACGCCAGCCTTTGTATCTTTATACATTTTTTACATTTTTTTTCTAGCATTTTCTTTATTGATTATTTAGTGTAACATATAAACGTAAATATAATACAAGTATTGAGACAAATTAGTAATGCAAATATACGTGTAATATTTATAAAATTAATACTTTAATAAGTTAAATGGTATTCCATTATTTACTAATACATAATATTACTATAATAAACATACATTATACAGATAAACAGTAAAACTAATTAGTTTATAATTAAAAATATTTTTTTGCAAATGACATAAGAAACAATTAATTACAATTACAAATCGCTATTAGAGATGAATCTGTTCCCTTCGGAATGCTTGCCAGAGTACCGATACTTGCATTTCTCGTAGGCGCCTGGAACAAGTTTATTACAAGCTGTAAGGCTATAAAACACGTTTAAATTAAGCTAAAAATTGTATTTATGCCCTACTATTTAAAGGCGAATGAAAAAGTTCCAATGTTTCATTCTAAACTTCCTGACCTCAGCCGAGCTGCAGTAATATTTTCAGACAAGCATTTATGCGCCCAACGCTTGTGTATTTTCTCGCGTTTAGATTCTTCGGGCGCGATTTACGATTTTCGCCCTAATCAGCTCGCAAACTTTGAAAGTTCTGCAAATTTAGACACTCGAAGAGATTTTTGGCAAATCTGGCTTACCTCTATGATCTTCCGGCTTTCTGATGTGACGAGGCAGAGGGGTTAGAGATCGTAAAATTGGACTGCCTTCTTTTATATTATTTATGTTCGCCGGATTTGGACGAATTACTTTCATATATTGGCCTCTCACCTTGGCTTCCACTTTTTCTTCTTCTTTTACTTTACTAGAATCCAGAAATTTCAGCTTCGGAAGGTGATGTAGAACGTAATACCTGCAGTAAAGCGACTTGTTTGAAGTTGCATCTAGCAGAAAATGCTAAATATTTCTTAAAAATTTTATATTAAGCCCCATAAATTATAAATAATTAAATTAGCACATTTATGGGTTAATAAAGCATTTTGTGTGTAATTGTTAATTTAATTTTATAGAGCGGTTATAGACTGATTTGAGTTGTATTTTAAGTATATTAAATTACGTGTAATGGATAATGTTATACATCACAGTTGCTTGGCAGTTCGTAAAGAAATTTCTACAGAAACGTTTTGTAAATAACATTAAAATTCTTATGAGCTAAAAGTTTTAAAAGATCATCTATTTCAAGATTAAAATTAATTTTTATGATGGGTAAAATTGCACTCAAACTAATTATTTGTATTCCTAAGATAATATTGTTTTAATTAGATTTATATTTTTATAATGGATAATGTTGTACATTAAAGTCGGTTAAAACTTAGCTATTTTGTGGATAATCATTTTTGTAATTAACTGATGAATTAACATCAGTCACTTTAGATGAATAAACAAACGCTTCGTTATTTTTTAACTAATATAATTTTGACGTGATATATATATATTTGTATAGTATTGTGTGTTAATGTATATTATGCATATATAAATGTTGTGTGTGTGTGTGTGTGTATTAAGTGTGTGTGTGTGTGTGTGTGTGTGTGTTGTGTGTGTTGTAAAAATATGTGTGTGTGTTGTAAATATATATATATATATATATATATATATTATATATATATTATTATATGTATATGTTATATGATATATTGTTTATTTAATTATTTGTATATATTGTATATTTATTATATATGTATATATATATATAGTTATATTATATATATATATATTAATATTTTATATATTTATATTAAGCTATAATATTATATATATATATTATATATATAGTATATTATATGGGTATATATATAAGATTTATGTGTGTAATTGTTAATTATATATTTATATAGAGTTATAGACTGATTATGAGTATGTATTATTATAGTATATTATATATTACGTTATATGGATATATGTATATACATAAGTTGCTATGGCAGTATATATATAGATATATATATCTAAGTATATACGTATATATGTATATATATACTATATATATATATATCTATATGAGCTATATAGTTATATATATATAGTATCATCTATATTCATATATATATATATATATATATTATATATGATGGGTATATATATATATATATACTATATATATATATATATATATATAGATATATATATGTATATATATATTATATATATATATATTTTATATATGGATATATGTTGTAATTATATAGTGGTTATATATATTAGTATTTTGTGTGATATATATTTTGTTAATTATACTGATGATATTATACATATGTATTTATGATGATATATATAATATAGTTTTGTGTATTTTTTTTTAATTATATATATATGTTGTGTGATATATATTATTTGATTGTGTGTATATGTGTGTGTATATAGTATATATTATTATATTAATGTGTGTGTGTGTGTGTGTTGTAAAAATGTGTGTGTGTGTGTATTAAAATTGTGTGTGTGTTTATTATGGTTTCCGGTTAACTATATTTAAACAACTTAGTTCACGGGATGAACCGTGTCTAATTTGGGAAAATTCTCAACGTTTCGGCATCGGCTTTGATGCCATTTTCAAGAGGTTAGCTCTTCACTCGGGGTCTCAATTTGCCTACTCCCCAAGGAGAGCTATGAGTCTTTGAATAAGATTGAGCTTTTCGTGTGACCTGCTTGATCTTTTATAGGACTGGAAGTGAAAGTTTGTTTGGCGGGAGATGCGTTGGGTTGGGGACAGTTTGTAGGATTATTGCGTAATTGGCGGTGTGGGGTAATAAGGGATTTCCATAAGACGGGTAAACGTTGGCTGTCATCTCTTGTGTTGAGGCACTGTGGGCGTTTTTCTATTTCAATTGCCTCACGTATTATTCTGCTGGTGAAATAGGAAATGGGGGCAATGATCTTAGCCCCAGAGAAATTAATTTTGTGGCCTGTTTCTTTGTTGTGTTTGGCAAGTGTCGAACCATTATCGCCTTTCCGTACGGCCAGAGAATGCTCGTATATTTGGCTAGATATTCTTCGATTTGTTTGACCTATGTAGGTCTTTTGGCAGTCTCCACAAGGTATTTCATACACTCCTTGGGATTCATTGCGGCAGTGATGCTTTGCTGAGCGAATAAGCCCAGATATTTGGTTATTGGTCTTAAAGACCGTTCGTATATTTTGCCGCATTAGTATGCGACTTAGGTAGGAATGTTTTTTGTTGGTCAGGAGGGTTTTGGGATTGAGAGTTAGTGTTTTTAATTAATAGTTTTGATCATATTAGTTAAGGATTTGATGGAATAGCCATTTTGCAGTATGGTGGTGGAAATGGATTTAATTTCTGCTGGTGATTTTTCATATCGGAAAGTCCGATGGATCTGGTTATGAGGGATTTTGCAACCGATGGATTTGGGCAGGGTGGTGATGGGATTTGTCATTTAGGTAGCCGTAAGTGTGAGTGGGTTTTTTGTAGACAGTGTAATAAAAGCTGTCATTAGAAGTATTTCTTGTTATGAGAGTATCTAGGAAGGGAAGGGAATTGTTATGTTCAGTTTCCATGGTAAATTTGATATTGGTGTGGATTTGGTTGAGGTGGGACAGGAATTTTGGAAGGGTATCATGTCCATGAGGCCTATTGTTATCCTTCTTGGTGTCTTTTATTTATCTTATCTCTCTCTTTCTCTCTCGATGCTTTATTCTCTCTTTCTGAGTTTTAACCTTCTCTTTTAGCTTGGCATTCTTCTTCCTTATTTGTTGCATTTCCACTATTATAGCATACATTTTGCTATTTATTTGATTTATGTTTCCAACGATGTGCTGGAACATTCTTTTAATATTTTCTAATTCATTCATCTTCAACTTGTATAAACTATTTATGAGACAAAATTTAATTGAAGAGCTCTACTAATTTATCTGTTTTAAATTATTTTTATTTATTGTTTAAATATTTATTCTTTGGGTATTATTGGTTAGTAGAAGTATTGCTTTTATTTAGATAAAAGATCATGAAAATTTCTTCATTATCTCTAAACTTAAAATTGACACTATTACTTATTTGGCTGATAGAATGTTTGCCTTTTCTAGATGGATAATTCATGGTTTTTAATCTGCTACTTTAATTTTAAATTCAATTCTGGTATAACAGAGAATTAATATTTTACCAATAATTACAAATTGTTGCTTGAAATTTGTTAGATTCTTGTTTAGACAGTTTTCAAAATTATTCTATATTTATATATATATATATATATTTATATATATATATATATATATATATATATATATATATATATATATATATATATATATATATATATATATTATAATTATATATATTATATTACCATATTGTGAATAAGTTTCTTTACACTTGCAAAAAGTTTAGTTTTTGATGCTTTTCGTATTTATAATGTAGTAACAATCTTTATCTTTAGATTCCCGATAGCAATAAATGAAGTTAAACTTTTAAATTTAATTTGCTATTGCTAGAAACGGGAATTGTCAATATAAGAGGCTGTATCTATGGTGCACTTTATGCGCAATCACTAGTTTGATCAAGTTCTAAAAGCGTCTCAAGAATTGTTTGTTTCTAAATCGGTAGACTGTACTGTTGATAGATTGGACACTTTACAGATCCCTAGCAAAAATGTAATGATGTTATGAACTGTAATTCTAAAAAGAGTTAAACTATTTTAAAATCTAGTATTAAAAATCTGAAAACACATTAAAATAGCAACGGCCAAGAAACAGGGATGATGTTACTTTAGAATTCTTGTAAGGAGTGATGACGTTATCTTTGTATGCAATATGAGATGTACAAAGGCACATTTGAAATACTTATAAGAACGCTTATGAAAGAGTTATGAGCAGTAATGGGTCATCTTGCAAACTTTTTACA